>CAJGYO010000017.1:31236003-31836003 GCA_904845875.1 Miscanthus lutarioriparius | reverse complement strand
ATCGGGCTGACCATGAGCGGGTTGCACCCTGGATGGGGGACGCGATTGGGATGGTTTTCTTGGTCGAAGGTGATGGCCGTCTGGGACCATCAGAGCCACGTCGGGGTGGCGAGGGTGTGGATGATGTTCACCTCCTGCTCAGTGATGCGGCGCTGCTGGCGGGACTCATGCGCCTAGGAGCCCCCGAAGATCATGAGGCAACGCTCGGCCTTGGGGAACTCATTGTTTTCCTCCTAGGCGTCGTTCGCCGGGTCGCCAGCCTTCGGAGCAGGATTCTAGGCCTTGCCCTATTGGCCGAGGGTGCTATGGATATAGCCCTTCATAGTGGCGCAGTCCTTGAGAAGATACTTCACCTGCCCCCTATGGAATGGGTAGGGGGACTTAAGCGCCTTCTCAAAGTGTTCCAGTCACGGAGTGCGCCCACGGGGCTGAGGTCTGGCGGCACGGTCAGCCGTGGCGACCATCTCCTCCCCGCGGTGCTTCCGGTCCTTGTTCCACCTATCGCGGCATCGCTAGGATGAGATGGGATCGCCGTCGCCGTCGCCACCACTAAGGAAGCTGGTGGCCTTGGCTTTCCTACTAAAGTTGGCCTAGATAGCCTCCTCGCTGGTGGTGTACTGGGTGGTGATGTCCAAGAGCTCCCATGTCATGCACAGGGTCTCATGGCCGAGCACGTGGATGAGCGCCTTGTAGGTCATGCTGCAAATGAAGGCGTCGATCACGTCGGCGTCGGTGATGTTTGGGAGCTCATTGCACTTCTTGGAGATGCACTGAATGTACTCCCAAAGGGTCTCGTCAGCCCTCTACTTGTAGTTGTGGAGATCCCAGGAGTTCCTCGAGCGGGTGTAGGTACACTGGAAGTGGATGATGAGGACTGCATGGAGATCACCCCAGCAGCGAATGCTGCTGGGCTCAAGCTGCTTGAGCCAAGCTCTAGTTGAGGTTGATAGAAATAGAGGAAGGTACTGGACTATGAAATCATCATCTGACCTCCCAGCCTTCATGGTGAGGGGGTAGTCCTCCAGCCAATGGTCCGGGTTGGTCTTGCTGTCGTACCTAGAGATGTGCGTTGGTGGCCAGAAACGCCTGGGGTAGGGGCCTACCCGGATCGCTGCCCCGAACGCCAGTGGGCCGAAGTGATTCGGGATGGGGCCCTCGCCCCATCGCTTAGGGGTATAGGACTACACCTAAGCGTGGTGCCTGGCCTAGATAGTGTCACAGACATCGCGGTCATCGCTGATTTGGTGCCACACGTGGGACACCGAGGAGAAAAGACGCGCCTTCACTCCTATCGAGGCTTGGTGCCTTGGGTTCTAGGTTGGTCAAAGCTGTTGCCAGAGGTTCACCGCCTATAGGGTGTGAGCATTGGAGTGCCCCCGTTGGCAGTGGCCATCATCTAGGATGGCCAGGAGAGCACGGCGCGGTGCCGAGATGCTGAAATCTCGGCCTGCTGCTCGAGGGCGATGTGGAGGAGCCACTTCACCTTGGTCAGCCGCCTGTTGGTCTTTGGGTCTGGCGTGTTGGAGATGTCTTCTAGGCATCAAGTGGCGGTCACCATGTTGTACGCTGCACGGGGGAAGTAGAGGTCACCGAGAGGGTACGTGGCTTTCTGTCGAGTAAAGTCCCACCTTTGGTGCTGAAGCTCTGCCTCGGCGGCCTCCAAGTCCACCTACCGAGCACACAAACGGTCTGCCTTCTCCTAAAGGTAGGCCGCACAGCTACAGGGACTCTGGTCTAGTGGCTTGAGCCTAGGCGCCTCCTCAGCAAGATCATCGCCATCGATGTGGTAGCATATCCACGGCGGGGCATCATAGTTGACGTCGTTGGAGTCATACTCCAGTCTGTTCCCTAAGAGGACCTCGAGGAAGGCACAAAGCAAGTGGACATCAGTCCCTACTGTGCCAAAGAGGATGATGCTCCATGGTGCCTCGCGACTTATGAGGTGCTCTAGCTCTAGCTAGAAGGACACCACCATGTTCTATATCCCAAAAGGTTGGTCTGGGAGGTAGTACCAGAAGTGATTAGGTGGCGGGAGCACCTCACCAGTGGTGATCTGGTGGTGGACATTGGCCAGTATGTAGGATATCTGGTGGCGGTTTGACACGGTGGGGTTCAGGCCCAGACCATGTCGGATCTAGCGGGCCAGAACCTCGAGATCTGCTCCCAAGAGTCTTGGCAAAGGAGGCGGCACTAGAGGCTTGTTAGCCACTGGTGCAGCCCTATGAATTGGACGAAGCTCGCCATAGCAGTCGGTGATGTAGGTTAGGCTCCCAAAGTTGAGGACCTGGCTTGAAGCGAAGGCACCGGTCACAACGGAGAACTTGCCAGGGAAGCAGACACCACTGTCTAGGGTGTCGCCGCTTGCTCTGGCGATGAGGCGGGTGGCTCCGGCCACCATAGAGCTAGAATCGCACTTGACGCTGCCCCCTATCTGGCGTGCCAGCTGTCATGGGGTCAAAATCGTGACAAGCATATTGTTTGAGTCAGTGTCAGAGTAAGGGGTCTCTGTTGGCTCGAGTGGACTCAGGAACACAAGAATCACGCAGAGAAGATGCAACCATTTATCTTGGTTCAGGCCAATTCGGTCCCTACGTCCAGCAGCTGATGATCCTTATACTCAAGAGCACCCAAAATTTGGGGGCTTACAATAGAGTGTAAATGAAGAAGATTTGGTAGGGGGGTTAGCTCGGTGCTAATCCTATGGTTGCCTCACCACTGGTGGAGTCTCCTCCTCATCAGAGAGGAAGGAGAATGTGGAGGAGGGGCTCTCAGTGCCCCTCTCTAGGTTTCCTTGCTCTTGGTGCAGAGCAGAGGCAGATGGAATGGAATGGAGTGTCTGGTGATCGAACTCTGATCCTCCCCCTTCTAGGTCTGACCTTATCCCTTATACAATGAGATAGGTTGGGTACAAGGCGGTTTGAGAGTTCTAGTCTATGGTCTACGTGTGCTGGAGGCTAGGAGGGGCTTGCAGCTGTGCACCATGGACCGTTAAGGTGTCTTGGAGCCGAAGATGCTTGGGCATCGTCCGACTGCTCTGTTCTGACACTCTGCATGTTAGGGGGTGTCAGCTTGGACCGGCCTCCCCTGGGTGAGACCTTCTGGAGTCTTCTTGGTGGCAAAGGAGGTTAGCTCTGAGGGCTGACACGTGGGCCCGGAAGCCCCCAAGCCCCTGGAGGCCGCAAAAAGCTTTGGCTTCTTGTGTCATGCCCCAGACGTGGCCCTGTCGGAGGAGCAGTTGGTAGGGGTACGCCTAGGGAGTGGTGCTAGGGAGCTCCTAGGCATCGGTAGCCTGGGGCTTGTCTTCTTGTGTCCGGGCCTTAGTTGGCATCGTTAGCCGGGCAAGAGCCAAGGGCTGGGCCCAGAGGTGCCATAGATCGGGGAACCCAAGGCTCGAGGAAGCCCCCTAGCTCTAGGCGGAAGCTACGGTCGTGTTAGGCTCGGCCATTTCTCTTTGCCCGAGGGTGTGCACGAGCATGCCCGATGGGCATAGCCCCCGAGCCCCCAGGCGATGTTGGTATTTATTAACTTGTCACTTTTTTTAATAGCCACCTATTATAAACCTATATCTCCTAACATTACTTTACTAGGTTGTCATCCCTAGTGATGTTGTTAGAGATACTTGTTGGTACTACCTAGCATTAGTACTAGAATAATACTAAATAGTTCTTTATTAATTTATGTGACTAGGAGGAATATATAGATATGAATGAAAAGGAATCTGCAAACGCACAGATAATTATACCATTGTAGCACTTCGCCCAAGAGTATTCCAGGTATCATTATTTATATTTTTACCACAGGGATGGTCTAACATGGACATGTATTGATAACTTATACTATTGATGGAGAAGTAAACCATAACCAATATTCTACTCAAAACAGGGGTAAGTCATAGGATAAGATATATATATATATATATATATGATAAGTATTGATCAATGATAATGATAAATCACTCAGAGTACTTCTTTCTATGGCATTAGCATGGTCAGATAGAATATTAGAGGAATAATTCCTAAGTCATTTTTAATTACAAGTCAAAGCATACATTGATTAGTGCAATTACACCTAATAGTCATTGCTAAGATCATCTTCATATCTACACATAAGGGATATTACTAAGGAAGATTAAGAACAGAGCTTGTCCCCCTTCGTAACTAGATCCTACGTGCTACCTACATCGGGGAGTGGACTACAAAGGACTCAATGGGAGTGTCACATCTGCGATCTACCACATGACCCAGAATATAGGGTGTATCCGCAGGTAAACAACGTATAAGCACCACGCTTACACAATGTTGACCACCCACCCATGGATCCTTAGGGTGAGCGCTATACGAACATATGCATGAATATGATAATAATCCAACTATACTAGGTATATAATCAAAGTAGATGATGAACATTATAATGAAGAACTTGAATAAGATGAATACTAATATTGTCATAACTATTGTAGCAAGCATATAAAAGTAATGGAGGTATAAAAGAGAGAGGGGGTACAAAGATTATACCGAACCACACTCTAGACATGATTGGGAATCCAAGCGAAGCCTCCTTGCCTCCCTCTAGACCTAGCCTAACTAGCTATGCCTAGAATATGATAGAGCTCTAAGGATGATTAGGGTTTCTATCTTCTCAAATGAGATGATGATGGGTTATGCCTGGGGGTGGCAGGGGCTGGTATATATAGGCTGGAGCGTCCAACGTGAGCCCTTGGATAAAACCAACTTAAGGAACGGTGTAGATGCAACCTAGGAGGCAGTGGAGAACCGACATTGCAATGCAAAGGCTGACAGGTGGGCCTAGGGGCCGGGCAGCCTCTGCCTCTGCCTCAGTGTGGTGTCCTCTGGTGTCCTCTAGAACCTTCTAGTGTCCGTTTCGTGGTGGATAAGTGCAATTAAAACCGACATGTAGGTCCACCTTGACATTTTTCTAAATAAACCCTACAAAAATCATAGATTCACCAAAACTTATGGAATTTGTTAGTTTAAACCCCTAAACCTTTGTTGGTGATCTCAATTGTTCCCTTATGCATGTTTTATTGATGGTTTATAATGGTTGTTAACTCCCGTAAACAACGATCCTGAAGGGGTCGGTCGGGGGGTCTTCTTCATTCGGGAACCATTGGACTCGAGGCTCAATATACCTATATGTTAGGATCTTGTCACCAGGGCACCCATCCGGGGGACACATTTAGATCCTCTACCATTTTACTCATTCTCCATCATAGCAGGGTTCCTAGAGCTTCCCTTCAGGTAGTCCATCTCCAAGCTCTAGCTCTCCAACCTCTTCCACGATTCTTGCACGCCCCATTGTAAGAACTTCAGAGCATTCAAGCAAGGAACACACACTTGATCATCTCTGAGACTAGACATAGGGCTCTGGCTAGAACTAGTATAAATCCTCATGTCTTTTGGATGCTACCATCATCTTCCTAGAGCAGCGCGGCAATCGTATAAATTTACTAGTCCGGTTTACAAAACGGGCTTGGACCCTCTGACCGCTGTGGAAGCGGCCGGGGACCAACGGGCTTGATGGCCGATGATTTATGGGATGTCTCTGGAGGAGGCACAGCCAAACTCCATGTTGATTAGGGAGGATATTGGGTCCCACTCGAATTACCCATCGACCCCAATGAGGCACACCGCTCTGACCGCATGGTTACGGTGGACAAGCCTCTCCCCACGTGGGGCAAAAACTTAAACCTACCTACAATAAGGTAGTACAACCCCTTGGTGTCGGGAAGGACAGTGGAGGAAGCCGAAGCCGGGCCTGAGCAATCCTGATAGCCAGGACCAGGCCACAGCCAGTTCCTCCCCACATGCCGAAACCGTGACTTAAATCTAGCCTCACACACAGATGAGGACCAGTGACCCCCTCAAGAGGGATCATTGCTATGGGTGGTTAAAAGTAGCACAATTGCACCTTCCTCATGAAGTAAACCTAGAACCCATAAACACTCGGGAGGAGAGGTCCAAGGTTGCTCGATGACCTCGTCACCCTATGCGATGAGAGGCCCATGACTCGCCCAAAACCTACACCCTCGAGCTCGCAGACACTCGGGAGGAGAGGTCCAAGGTCGCTCAACAACCTTGTTGCCCTGCGCAGTGAGAGGCCAATGACTCACTCAAAGCCTATATACTCGAGCTCACCAACACTCGAGAGGAGAGATCCAAGGTTGCTCGACGACCTATTCGCCCTACGCGGTGAGAGGCCAATGACTCGCCCGAAGCCTATGTCCTCGAGCTCACCAACACTCAGGAGGAGAGGTCCAAGGTTGCTCGACTACCTCGTCGCCCTGCACGGTGAGAGGCCAATGACTCACCCGAAGCCTACACCCTCAAACCCGCAGACACTCAGGAGGAGAGGCCCAAGGTCGCTCAATAACCTCGCCGCCCTGCACGGCGAGAGGCCAATGACTTGCCCGAAGCCTGCACCCTCGAGCTCACAAACACTCAAGAGGAGAGGTCCAAGGTCGCTCAACAACCTCGCCACCCTACGTGGTAAGAGGCTAATGACTCACTCGAAGCCTGCGTCCTTGAGCTCACCAACACTTGGGAGGAGAGGTCCAAGGTTGCTCGATGATCTCGTTGCCCTGCATGGTGAGAGGCCAATGACTCGCCCGAAGCCTGCACCCTTGAGCTCATAGACACTCGGGAGGAGAGGTCCAAGGTCGCTCGAAGACCTCGCCGCCCTACGCGAAGAGAGGCCAATGACTCACTCGAAGCCTGCATTTTTGAGCTCACAAACACAAAGGAGGACCAAGTACCTGACCAACCTCAACCAAGGGACTCGAGTGGTAAGGCCCAAGGTTGCCCCGCAACCTCGCCACCCTATGTGGTGAGAGGTCAATGACCCACTCAGAGGACCTTGGTTGAATACCAATAAGCCCAAATCCGGTCAAATGGCCCAGGGGATCACCATGGCCTCGCAAAGAGCCACAACAACTCCAGAAGTAGGATTCCTTGAACTTTTATTCATGTCTCATGATTACAAAGCGATGTGCAGTCGATCCGCACAAAAGGAATGCAAAACTGATACCACCACACACTGAAGGAACACTCAGGGGGTGACACTGCAGGGGGAGGCAAGACAAAGCAAAAAACAAACTCGCAAGCCCTCTTGCAGTGTCATGGCCCCCAGGGAACAGAGCGCGGGGAGGAAGAGAGCAGCAAGACTGCCTAGCACCAATAAGCACCTTGGCAACCGCCCCATTGCTAAGATGGAGCAAAAGAGGTGCCAAAGTGTAGCCATGTCACAAAGGCTACACTACCCCCTACACGGCTGCCATGCCACCATTTCCTTCCCTACTCACAAGTCCCCTTCTAGCACCAGTTGATGAAGGGGCATCATCAGCCTCCGGGCACCACCAGCGACCCCATGGGATGTAAAATGAGAACCACATGGTTCTCCTCAGGCCTTTTTCCTCACAACTCCTAGCCGCTCAAAGAGGCAAAAAGACAATTCGAGGTTATGGTCATGGGTGCCTCAAAATTGGAAAAAGGTCTCCATTTATAGGCTAGGGATGGACTGAGCAGCCTGAAACCCCACGCCGCATGGCAAACCATGGAGGTCATAGCCAATGTCAGATGCCCGCATGAGGTCGATAAAATCGAGACCCTCCCAAAGGCAGGGCCAGTATGGCATCGACAAGACTGCTCGGTCCCACCTGGATCACGAACCCTGAAACATGGCACACTGCATTGAACACACCTGCCCACAAGGGGTTGAACAAGCCTCGAACTATGAACCCGCATTCGATATGCATGCAACACAACACTTTCACGATCACTTCATGATCGTAAAAACGCTCGGGGGCTACTGTTGGGGTTATAACCCCGGGGTGTCTCAAGGCACCGATTAGCTAGCGGGCTATGTGGCCCACAATATATCAGCCAACAAAGGCCTGAACGACCGAGGCCTAGTTAAGCCAAGTAGAACGGACTAGATGCCGAGGCTAGGTCGGCCACAACCCTTCGTCCTGCCTTAGCTGCATGATATATGAGAGACACATGACCTCTCCACCCTCCCGACCCTAGGGAGGAATGGGGAGAGGTCAAGCATGGCCAAGTGTGCCTGCTCTAACAAGAACAAGCATGCTACACTGACCCCGCAAGAACCGAGGGGATAGTAGTCACCTTAGTCTGGTCAGACGCCACCCTTGGGCCACGCAGTATGATGTCCATCGGCCAAAGCGATGAATACCGGTATGATGTCCATCGGCCAGATATGGCTCGATAAGATGTATGTATGATCCTACCCACTATAGGATGGGATCCACGATGAGGGCCTTGACTTAGATAGGTCCTCTCTTAGGCTCACGACCCTTCGGTCGGGAGAACCTCCTTCTTTGTATACGCCCTGGTCGCGAACTCAATATAAGGGCAGCCAGGGCACCCATTCAGGGGACACATTCAGATCCTCTACCATTTCACTCATTCTCCATCATAGCAGGGCTCATGGAGCTTCCCTTCAGGTAGTGCATCTCCTAGCTCTAGCTCTCCAATCTCTTCCACCATTCTTGCACTCCCCATTGTAAGAACTTCAGAGCATTCAAGCGAGGAACACGCACTCGATCATCTCTAAGACTGGATGTAGGGCTCTGGCCTGAACCAGTATAAATCCTCATGTCTTTTGGATGCAACCATCATCATCCTAGAGTCGCGTAGCAATCGTATAAATTTACTAGTCCGGTTTACCAAACACCGACATGACTTTTTAACTATAGTAAAATTAATAGTTAGTAAGTTCTGTAAGAGTAGGAGAGAACACACTTGCATATGGAAAAGAGTAGGAGAGAGTGGAGGAGAGAGAGAGAGAGAGGGGAGAGAGAGCATTAAAAATGATATTATGAAGAGTGAACTAAAACATACTTTTTACAAATTCACTAGTTGGACTAAGTGTCCCTTGAGAGGAAGTTTGCATGGCACAAAATCAAACGTGTACTCGCACATAGTTGTTTTCCTGCTTTGTCAAGTAAATATAGTCATTTCCAAAATGTTTTAATATTCACTATCTAACGAGAGCCTTGTTTGTGGGTATGAAGATGAGGAGATGTTCTTTCAAAAATGTGATCCAGGTGAGTGCTTGTGGGATCAACATCAATTCTCTAGCACATGAAATGAGGTGATCAAGTGAACATGCCATTTTTTATTGTATTATTATTATTATTATATTATTGTAGGTATGCGCCCCTACACCAATATGGCGGCACGGACGGGAGCTGGGAGGTGAAACCACCTATGTTGAAGCTACAAGCACTGACGCCGCCTGAGCCAACACCCAACATCAACATATGTAGAGACACGATGGAACGGCACAAGTGGCTGTAAGAAGTTGCTGTGCACTACGATGCATGGTCCATGAAGATTTATGGCTTCACTGCTTCATATATGACAGCTATAGAACATTATTTTATTACTTCTCTACTTCATTTATGTCTTATGAATAATGTGTTTCTCATTAGCTATTATGTTACGAACACTATAATAGGTGGCAACAACATCTAGTAAGTGTTCAGGTTAAAGATGGCACACCAAGCATTAAAATGAGGAACACACATGGAGAAGAGTAAGTGAGAGAATGATATGAACAAAAATATATATTAAATAAAATAAAATAAAATATGTACTTTGCTGTTAGGAAAATGAGCCTAAACTAGGTGTAAACAACATTCATCACTCAAACCTTATGGGTGGGTCCCCATCACATTTAGCATTTATAAACTTCACCGTTTTTATTTGTGTTCATGTTCTCAACACGAATGGCAAAAATACTGCCAAAGAAACTAGACTTGGCATGTGTTTCATTGAGAGCATCCACCTTTAATGTTAGATAGTCGAATGCACATGAAGAAACAAAGGGTGAGAGGGTAATGGAAACGACTTGTAAGAAAGGACTTTTTAACTATAGTAAAATTAATAGTTCGTAAGTTCTGCAAGATCAAAGTGTATGGTGTCCGTCGAAATGCATCCTTCAACACTAAATATGTGGTTCTCTTCACATTCAAACAACACCCACCTTGTCCTATCGGTGGGCAAGTGTGTTCTTCTCTTGACGCGAAAGGAAAAATACTACCAAAGATAACAATAACACTTGTGAAGTGTTTCACTAGAACATCCACCTTTAGCGTCAAATAGTGGAATACAGTTGCATACGGAAAAGTGCAGGCGAGGGTGGTAGAGAGAGAGGGTTAAAATATGATATTGTAAAGAGTGAACTAGAATATATTTTTCCACAAATTTTCTTGTTGGAGTAAGTATCCTGGGAGAAGAAGTATGCAATGCCAAAATATCAGCAAATGTGTGCCACAACTTTAATTTCCATTTTATTGTGGTCCATGCTTAATGTGTTTGTTCCTTTAGAGTTAAGGTACAAGTACTGTAATTGTATGAAACTACAGATGGGGAGTGTTAAGATCAAAGAAGGAACACCATGTGCAAAGATGTGGGAAAAAACACTTCCACAAGGAGAAGAGTATGTTAGAAAAGGGTTCTATTTTAATTTCCCATCGGTTTGTCTTATTAATAATGTGTTTCTCTTTAGATGCTATGTTACGAACACTATAATAGGTGGCAACAACATCTAGTAAGTGTTCTGGTTAAAGACAGCACACCAAGCATTAAAATGAGGAACACACATGGAGGAGAGTAAGTGCAAGAATGATATGAAGAAAAATATCTATTAAACAAAAAAATATGTACTTTGCTATTATGAAAATAAGCCTAAACTAGGTGTAAAACAACATTCATCATTCAAACCTTACGGGTGGGTCCCCATCACATTTGGCATTTATAAACTTCACCCTTTTTGTTTGTGTTCGTGTTCTCAGCATGAACGGTAGAAATACTGCCAAAGAAACTAGACTTGGCATGTGTTTCATTGTGAGCATCCACCTTTAATGTTAGATAGTCGAATTCACATGAAGAAACAAAGGGTGAGAGGATAATGGAAAAGACTTGTAAGAAAGGACTTTTTAACTATAGTATAATTAATAGTCAGTAAGTTCTGTGTAGCACCCAGTTTTAAGGACAAAACTAGATACACACCATATGTGAGCCTAGGAAGTCAAATCTCACATATAGCTACAAATAAAGGTAATATCAATAGACAATGCTTAAATACATAGCGTATTAGTATAAGGAATATAACCTCAGAGTATAGATAGCGGAAAGAGAACTCCGATCTTTAGGTGAAGACTCTACTTCCACAGGGACAACTAACTGGTTGATTACAAGCCTAATTTCTCCAAACTCTAGCAATATGGTACCCATCCGAGATTTTTATCCAAATATGTGAAAAATAAAGCAAGCATAAGTACATGTCGTACTCAACAAATATAACATGGGGTTCATGAGGCACAAAAGGCTGACACTGGTTTAACTACGATTAGCTTTTAATGGTCACAATTGTGGCATAGGAGTAGCAATAAGTTTATCACAAGCCCATAAACACATGATCAGGTAAACATAAATAATGAATAGCATAAACAATAATCATTAGTGAGCACCTTTATCATCAGTATCATCTGTGTTCATCATCTATTCCATAAATGTTCTAAGGCCGCTTGTGACCATGAACACGGCTGAAATACCAGTTTTACACTCTGCATAGGTTGTACACTTTCACTGTGAGTCGTGATTTACCCTTTCACCTTGCCCTCTTGCCCCACTACCTAGGAAGGTCAGCAGGGTTCACAATGAAGCCTTTCAAAGGTTCGTCTCACAAGTTAGGGCCATTAGATTCACTCGGCAAATAGATGTAGAGCCCCCCTTCCCGATGGCACAATGATGCACAACCTATACGCAAGGGGACAGAGGCCGCACTATATTCGATTCGGCAAGCCATTCTTATGCTCATAAAGGTAACCTCTAACAAGCTAGAAATGTCCTCATACTGAGCTAAAACCAGAGCCATGTAGCCCTCACAGCTGTAGTGTAAGTCCTTGATGATCACTTACAGATAAGTCCTTAGGGAGAGGAATCCAGAGCACCATAAAATAACCCAATGCTCTAGCCCCCTTGTTCCATGTTGCTAAAAACATATTGTCAGTGTTTTGAGTAAACACCAACTAGTAAATTTGTATTTGTTGCGTGTTAGGCTCGGATGGTGTGCTAAAAGACACGAGGTTTATACTAGTTCGGGTAGAATGTCCCTACGTCCAGTCTGCTACTGCTGCTCGTGTTATTAACACTGAAAGGTTTGTAGTAAGGGGTACAAATGGTCGAGAGAGGGACGGGTCCTAAGTCTCTGATGGAAAGGTCGAACGAGTATTGAGAGCTCGGTTGCTGCTCAACTGTGTGTTATGTGATGCGTTGTGTGTCGAATTGATCCATCCCCTTAGTGGGGTGCCCTGCTGTAACACCCAAAATTCTACTACAAATTAGCAATTGAATTCTTGCCCTTCTTATCCATTTTCTAGGTATTTTTAACTTAGGCTAAATATTAAATATTGGGTAAATAAAATAAACTATAAGTTTAGAAACTTGTTTGTTGCATTCATGCCAAATCATATGGTTTTTGATTGAGTGTAGGGCTAGATGATTTGAAATTGAATTCAAAACTTATTTGAATTTGGCTTAAAATTTAAAATGGAGAAAATAGAATTGGAAAAAGATTGGATTTGGAAATCACCCCCATCGCCCAACTCGAGAACCAGCCCGCCTTCTTCCTCCCCCTTCCCTTTTGCCTTGCTTGGCGCTGCCCACTCGGCGGGCTGCCTTATCGCCGACGTAGACCGCTTCAAGACTTGCTGCCTGCCCATTTGCCTGCCTCTTTGCCTTGTTTTTCCTCCCACACAAGACCAGATAGCTCAAGCACCTGCCCACAAAGACACTGGCTCGGTTTTTCATCACCAAGGCTCTCTCTCTCGCACTCTGCCCCACCCCACCACCCGCCTCTTCACCCTTCTTTCCTTTCTTCTTCCCCGAGCTTCCTTTTGCTTCCCGGTTCTTTCCTTTCTCCGGCCGCACACATTGCCTTTCGGATGGAAGGCCACCGCCGTCACCCGCACATGGCGGTGACCAATCCCGCCCCGCTTCCTTCCTATTTCCGCCACCGCCAGCCTATAAATCTCCATGCCGACCCTTCTTCCTCCCCATTCTTTGCCCACTCACGAGAGCTACCGCCACGGTGAGAACCCCCCCTTCCGAAGCGCTTGAACGCCGACGCCAAGGCCACCCGGCACCGCACGGATCTTCCCGCGCCAGTAGGTACTCCCCATTTCGGATTTTGGCGTTGTTTTGCTCGGCTACACCTTCACCCGCGTCGCCTTTTCTCTCTCTAGCTCATGGCATCGTCGTCGACGACCACCTCGGAGACTTCCCGGACGCAGCGTTCCCTCAGCGACTCACGGTGAGCCCCTCCGTCTTTCTATGCTCTCCGTTCATGATTTGGCGCCTCGGACAGCCGTGCACGGCAACACCAGCTCAGACCGCCATGGCGCCCGCGGCATCTCCTTCTTCTTCCCGATGAGCCACCGCTGCCCCCACCCTCGCTACCGTTGGATCTAACACGGATGGCCCAGATTAGGTACCGGTTGGATTTAAGTGGCCGGTCCACGGTGAACCATGGACCCGGCGCACTGAGCCTGTGTCAGCACCGGTCTACGCCATGTGGTGCACCGAGCGAACCACCGTGCGCCACGTGTCAGATGAGTCAAGAACCCCGATCAATAACCGAAGCGCTTTTGCGAAAAAGCCCCGCTTTTTCCAGAAATCAACCCGCGGTCCAGTCCAGTTCAAACTAATTTTTATTTAGTCCTGTTTTTATTCATTCAAGTCCCTGAAGTTTCCAGAAATAGTAAGCCCGGTCCAGATTTCATTTAAATTCAGATTTTTAATTATTTTAATTCGAAAATAGGTTAGTTTATTTACAGAATTGCCATTACATCTTAATTCATGCATAACTTTCACGTTTTAAGTCCGATTTGAGTGATTCTTTCGCTCATGTGTTCGTAGAAATGCATAGAACAGATTTATAAGCTTTTCAACATATGTTTTCACTGTTTGGTGTACTGTTCTAATAGAGTTCTATCTTGTATGCATGTAATGATTGGAATGATGCTTGATTGATGATTGGATCACGATTAGAGGGTGAGCCATTCGAGGTGACTGAGGACCCCCAGCAGGATCAGCAGTACTCCCAGGATGACTTTGAGGAAGGCAAGTGTACCAAAGGCCCCTTGTTACCTATGAACTACTACCACTTACATTCATGCATGAGTTTAATTTGATTTGCCTTTAAGGACTTTACCTAGATGATTACTTGTATCACATATCCTTGTTACCTATGGTTTTGGGTAGGCATTTTGGATAGATGTTTGCGGTAACTTAACATGAAGTAATTGTTAAACATATTTGAAGACTATATGCAATGTGGTAAAATGGAGCTTTTAGCAACAGATAGGGGGGGGAGTACGGGGTTGAGTACTCTAGTGCCTCTCCATAAGGACCTTATCCTAAAGCGGCAACCCAGAGGGACCGTACAACCCCGAAAGTCAAATGGCTCGACTTTAACCTATTATCTAGTTTGTACTAGCTCATCTGTAGCTCCAAAGAAGGGGTAAGAGGGTATCTTTCCTTTTTCATTTGGGTGCGCACTGCAGTCTTCACGATGCCCACGTGTGCCATTCCTTGTAGCTACGACCATTAGTGCAACTAGCTAAGGGTTTCATAGTGAAACTCCGCCACACTTCCAGGAAGAGGTGTAGTGGGTCTCATGAACCCGGCATTGGGAATCACGGCTCGGTGGGTAAAGATGATGTACAATTTCTGCGAAATAATTAACTTTATATAACACCGTGCTCACGGATACGAAAGCGGTCCGGATCCTTCGAGATTAGTGGTTCTTGTGGATAATGGATGGATGGGTTATGAGGTAAAGCTTGATGATACTTTAATACCACTTGGGAATTGGGACTGTTCATTAAAGTAGTAATTCAGGTTGCTAAAAATTGATCAACTAAAATTGCGAACCGCAGTCAAACAGTGTCAAGCCTATTTGAGCCTCATAGATCCCTTTGTTATACTTGCTAAGCATGGTGAGCTTACACTTGCTTTACATCCAATGAAAATCCCGGATGGGTAACAGATAATGGATATGATGAGTTTCCGGAGGATGTCCAGGACTACTAGGAAGGCGTTCACCAGTTGGAGTCCCTGTGGCAGTTGGGCTAGTTTTTCCGCTGTGTTTGTAATAATATTGCCATTGAGCAAACTTTGTATTAACTTTTATGATGAGATATGCGATGTAATAAGTACTTTACTTTGATATTATTGCAATTTGTGATATATGTGTGTGTTGGACATCCTGGGCGCACATATATGAGTACTTGGTTTTGCTTTGCAAAATTGGGTGCGACAAATTGGTATCAAAGCTTTAACTGACTGTAGGACGAACAACCTAGATAGAAATGGTCGTTTTTAGGATTTCATTATCTTTATTTTACTACTTTTACTTTGCTATAAAATTTTTTTTTTTTGC
Source organism: Miscanthus lutarioriparius (assembly GCA_904845875.1). NCBI lineage: Eukaryota > Viridiplantae > Streptophyta > Magnoliopsida > Poales > Poaceae > Miscanthus > Miscanthus lutarioriparius. Next base: position 31,820,517 of record CAJGYO010000017.1, on the reverse strand, counting down.
TTATATTCTGTTCTTTATCTGTTGCCAAAAATTATTTTGTTCTAATACTCAACCTTTTCATTCTTATAGATGGCCCGCACTACCAAGCTAACTGCAAGAAGAGGACCATTTCGATACCCACCAGAGGACCAGTTCACTTTGGGCAAGCGTGTCCCTAAGACATCTGGTGGAGGCTCTGAGGAACCAGGAGGAAGAACCACCTGTGGAGGTACCCATGGGGGAACCTCTGGAGGACTTGTTGGAGGATCCGATGGATGAAGAAACAGAGGAGGAACCCATGTTCGAGGGACCCATTGAGATAGAGGAGTCTGAGGAAGATCCTGAGGAAGTACAGGAACAAGGTAGCCAGGAGGGAGCAGGTGACCCCGACGATGGAGATGGTTCTGATGATTCTGATGCTGATGGAGGTGATGACGGTGGAGACGGTGGAGACGATGGAGACGGTGGAGACGATGGGGATGATGACAATGATGATGATCACAATGCACCGTTGGCTCAGGGATGGACTGCGGAGATCCACTATGACTTGGAGGGTGATGGCTACTACCACCCTAGGCTTCTCGCACTTGTGCATCGCTACCACCCCGGAGGCACCTTTAGACAAGATGCAGATTTGAGCATTGGACCCACCCGACTACACCGGCTTCGGGAGATGAAGTGTACATCCGAGAGGGGACTCGGGTGCGCTACATCCACCACGCCACACCACCACACGGCTCACATGTGCAGCCGTCATCGAGGATGCAGCTCGACAGCGTTGATGGTCAACCGCGACCGTCACTTCGACGACATCGCTCGGGAGGATGACCGCTATCTTCCTCGCCGTCGGGCCAGACGATCTCGTGCAACATCGCTGCACCGCTTGGAGAGGCGAACCCGAGGCTGAGACCTACCTGTTGTGCTTGGCTGAGACCCACACCGACTTGGATCAGGCCCTGGATGAGCTCGATGTCATGGGAGGGGCCTACATGCAGGCTGGCTCGTGAGAACGCTTCACATCAAAGCAGCAGCTAGGAGGTCCAGATGTGGAGGATTCAGGAGTACCCGCTCAGTCACCCCGAGGACCAGAGAGGAGAGTCTGAGACCCCAGCACCAGCACCACCGTCGACCCGCACCCATAGGAGAGTCTTAAAATATGTAATAAGCACGCGTAGCCACGCCGAGAGAGTATTTAGTTTCTTTTTTTTAATGGTTGGACAAGTGTTAGTTGCATGGTTGGATGTTTATCATTATGAATAATGTTTGATTTGGATCTTTGATATGATTGTGATGACTTGTGGGCATGTCCACGGTCATTTAGTTAAGGTTAAGGTTTAAGGATATTATGAATAAATAGTTGGGTTTCGTTTTATCATGCTGTCCATTCTGTATCTTTCGGAACAGTCTGTCTTTATCAGTTCATATCTCGTAATCTAGATACTCAAAGGTCATGAAATTTTTATGGAGATAAGTAGACTTCAACATCTTTCTTGTGGCTCTGGAATCACCTCAATAGCTATTATAAATTGAGAGATACAACTGTTGTAAGTCGAGGTTTCTGTGCTGTCAGGATTCCGGAACAGTACTTCTTATCGTCTGAATTTGACTAAGTAAACGTTGGAATCTGAAAAAGTATTCTAAACGAAAGTTGTAGAGAATTTCATAAGCTTTCCAGAAAGGTATGCTACGCGATCATATGATAAGCAGAGACTGAGATATGCTCGTTTTACAGCACTGCTGCTATCCAACTCGCTGGAAAAAAAAATTCAGAACAAATATCTTCTTGCATACCCTACATATACCTCTCGTCTACACCTATCTTGTTACACCAGTATCTTGTAAGAGTTATATGCTTGGACATGTGAGACTTATATGATGCCTCTACAGATGGTGAACACCAGGAGGAACAACCAGGGAGGCGAGGAACTGCCACCACCACCTCCAGTCACCATGGAGCAGCTGATGATGATGCAGAACCACGCTTGCTTCAGCAGATGGCCCGAACATGCGAACATGGGGCAAGGGAATGGGAATGCACCCCTCATGTCGAGAGATAAAGGGAGAGTTCCTGAAAGGACACCCACCTGTATTCAAGCACTCTGCCGACCCACTTCAGTCGACGATCAGCTACGTGCCATTGAGAGGCAACTGGAGATTGCCCAGTGTGATGATAAGGAGAAGGTTTTATATGCTTCGGACGGTTGCAAGGGGCTGCACTAGATTGGTGGGACTCATTTCGCTTCGGCCGTGCATCAAGCTAATCCCATCACTTGGGCTGAGTTCCGTGATGCTTTTCGCACCCATCACGTGCTCGCAGGATTGATGAAGTCAAGAAGAAGGAGTTCTTGGCTCTCAAGCGGGGGGCATGATCATTCTTGAATATCGTGACAAGTTTATACAATTGTCACGGTATGCACCTCTTGAGGTAGACGAGGATGGAAAGAGGCGGGAGCTGTTTATGGAGGGCTTGAATGATGGTCTCATGCAGCTTGTTGTCCCATACCTTTGCTAACTTCCGGCCAAGAAATGGTGGACAAAGCTTTAGTGATTGAGAACAAGCGCCGCCCAGATGGAGGACAAGAAGAGAAAATTTCAAGGGCAGCAATCTGGGAGCAACTCTCGCTTCGCACCAACCCTCAACAAGTTCAACCTCAAAGCGCGCTATCAAGGTCGACAGTCCCAACAAGAACCAAAGAAGAAGAAGAAAAGGCACAAGCAGAAGAAGCGGAAGAGATAAGGCACCAGCTTCAACAAATGCCAAGAAAGAACCCAACAATGTACCAGTGAGGAATAATGCCCCCAATGCTCCGCAGAGGAATGGTGCACCAAAAGCGCCAAATGCAGTTAATGACAACAAGTGCTTCAATTGTGGAGAGCCGGGACATTACTCTAATAGATGCCCCAAGAAGATTAACTCACAGCAGAACTACGTTCGGGAAAAGGTGAACCATGTTACTTCTTTGAAACAAATCGGGAGGCACCGGATGTGGTGATCGATACGTTTCCGGTCAACTCAAACTCAGCTCTGATACTTTTTGATTCTGGTGCTTCGCATTCCTTCATAACATATACATTCATAAAGAAGCATGGTATTCCAAAGAAGTGTTATGAAGAAACACATGTTAGTAAGCTCACCGGTGGGGTAATGAAAGCAGAGTGGATATGCTTAGTCGCTAGTCTCTCAGATAAGGGGGTAGATTTTCAAGCGAATCTTGTAGTCATAAACTCCACCGTATCGATGTCATCTTGGGTATGGATTGGCTAAGGTTGCGAAAGCGCTTATTAATTGTGGTAATAGCTCGGTAAATCTTATCACTTCAACCGGAGAAGAAGTGGTGTTTGTGGCAACTCGATGCCTACGTAAATCTGTCGGGTCAATCAGTTGGAGGCACAACCTTAGAAGATATAAGGATAGCAAATGAGTACCCTGGATGTCTTTCTGAGGAATTGCCGTGTATGCCCGACCGAGACATCGAGTTTATAATTGAACTTTTACCGAAACTGCACCCATAGCTAAGAGACCCTATAGAATGGGAGTGAATGAATTAGCAGAACTTAAGAAACAACTAAGGGAATTGCTAGATAAGGGTTATGTTCAACCTAGTTCATCACCATGGGGTGCACCAAGATCTTTGTTTGTAGAAAAGAAGGATGGTACACAAAGGATGTGCATAGACTACAGGTCACTTAATGAGGTCACAATTAAGAACAAGTACCCATTGCCTAGAATTGATGACCTATTTGACCAATTGAAAGGGGCTTGTGTGTTTTCCAAGATTGATCTTCGATCTAGATACCATCAGTTGAGGATAAGGCGTACTGACATCCCCAAGACCGCTTTTGTGACCCGCTATGGACTGTATGAGTTCACAGTCATGTCTTTTGGTCTGACTAATGCACCTGCCTACTTCATGTATCTTATGAACAAAGTATTCATGGAGTACCTTGACAAGTTTGTCGTCGTGTTCATTGATGACATACTAGTGTATTCTAAGAATGAAGAAGAGCATGAAGAACATTTGAGATTGGTATTGCAGAAGCTTAGAGAACATCAACTTTATGCCAAGTTCAGCAAATGTGAGTTCTGGTTAAAAGAAGTATCTTTCCTTGGTCACATAATCTCTAATGGAGGAGTAGCAGTAGACCCCAAGAAGGTTAGAGATGTGTTGAGTTGGAAGCCACCCAAAGATGTTAGTGAGATTCGGAGTTTCCTGGGTATGGCTGGGTATTATAGGAGATTCATCGAGGGATTCTCTAAGTTAGCCAAGCCCATGACTGCGTTGTTAGAAAAGAATGCCAAATTTGTATGGACTAAACAATGCCAGGACAGTTTTGAGGAGTTGAAGAAGAGATTGACTTCTGCTCCAGTGCTCATCTTACCTGATCTCACCAAAAGTTTCTCTATCTATTGTGATGCCTCACGGCAAGGTCTAGGAGGTGTTCTTATGCAAGAAGGCAGAGTTGTTGCCTACGCATCTAGACAGCTGAGAAAACATGAGCTAAATTATCCGACTCATGATCTGGAATTGGCAGCTGTGGTGCATGCTCTTAAGATTTGGAGGCACTACTTGATTGGTCATAAGTGCGAGATTTACACGGACCATAAGAGTCTGAAGTATATATTCACGCAGTCAGATCTGAATCTGAGGCAACGTAGATGGCTCGAGTTAATCAAGGATTATGATTTGGATATCCACTATCACCCGGGAAAGGCTAATGTTGTAGCAGATGCCTTGAGTAGAAGGAGTTATGTGAACATGGCCTATACAACTCAACTACCTGAAGAGTTGTGCGAGGAGTTCAAATACTTGAATTTGGGTATTGTGGCCAACACCATGGAGTTAGAGGTAGAATCCACTCTGGAACAAGAGATTCGTAAAGGACAGCTGGGTGATGAGAGGATCAAGGATATTGCAGAGCGTATAGTGATTGGTAAAGCCCCCGGATTCCATATGGATGATCAAGGGACAGTATGGTTCGGTAAAAGGATTTGTGTGCCAGAAGTAAAACCTATTAGGGAATCTATCTTGAGGGAAGCTCATGACTCAGCCTATTCCATACACCCAGGAAGTACTAAAATGTATCTTGATCTTAAAGAGAGATACTGGTGGTATGGACTAAAGAGAGATGTAGCCGAACATGTGGCTGTATGTGACACATGCCAAAGAGTAAAAGCAGAACATCAGAGGCCAGCAGGTTTGCTACAGCCTATGAAGATACCCGAGTGGAAATGGGAAGAAGTTGGAATGGACTTTATAGTTGGATTACCCCGTACACAGAGAGGATTTGACTCTATCTGGGTGATTGTTGACCGTCTGACAAAAGTGGCCCATTTCATTCCGGTCAAGGTAACTTATTCGAGTGCAAAGTTGGCAGAGTTATATATGGAAAGGATTGTATGTTTACATGGAGTACCGAAGAAGATTGTTTCGGATAGGGGTACACAGTTCACATCACATTTTTGGCAGAAATTGCATGAGTCAATGGATACGAAGTTGAACTTTAGCTCAGCTTACCATCCTCAAACAGATGGACAGACCGAGAGAACAAATCAGATCTTGGAGGATATGCTAAGAGCTTGTGCTCTGCAATATGGGACAAGTTGGGATAAGAGTTTACCATATGCCGAATTCTCCTATAATAATAGCTACCAAAAGAGTCTTAAGATGGCACCGTTTGAGGCATTATATGGCAGAAAGTGCAGAACACCATTGTTTTGGAATCAAACGGGGGAAAGCCAAGTCTTTGGACCAGATGTTTTGCAACTGGCAGAAAAACAAGTACAAACAATAAGACAAAACTTAAAGGTTGCCCAGTCTCGACAGAAAAGCTATGCGGACACGAGAAGAAGAGATTTGGAGTTTGAAATCGGTGACTTTGTCTATCTCAAAGTTTCACCCATGAAAGGAGTAAAGAGATTTCATACCAAGGGAAAGTTATCACCTAGGTATGTGGGACCATTCAAGATCATTAACAGGAGAGGAGAAGTTGCTTACCAGCTAGAATTACCAGAGCAGCTCTCAGGTGTTCATGATGTCTTCCATGTGTCGCAACTTAAGAAATGTTTGAGAGTACCTGAGGAACAACTACCTTTGGAAGAACTGGATATCCGAGGGGATCTATCATACAAAGAATATCCAGTAAGAATCCTAGAAACAGCAGAGAGAATCACAAGGAGCAAAATAATAAAAATGTGCAAGGTTCAGTGGAACAGACACTCAGTGGATGAGGCAACGTGGGAAAGAGAGGAAGATCTGAGAACTGACTACCCCAATCTCTTTGAACCATCCGAATCTCGAGGACGAGATTCATCTTAAGGGGGGTAGGTTTGTAACACCCAAAATTCTACTACAAATTAGCAATTGAATTCTTGCCCTTCTTATCCATTTTCTAGGTATTTTTAACTTAGGCTAAATATTAAATATTGGGTAAATAAAATAAACTATAAGTTTAGAAACTTGTTTGTTGCATTCATGCCGAATCATATGGTTTTTGATTGAGTGTAGGGCTAGATGATTTGAAATTGAATTCAAAACTTATTTGAATTTGGCTTAAAATTTAAAATGGAGAAAATAGAATTGGAAAAAGATTGGATTTGGAAAGAATTCACCTACTGGCCCAACTCGAGAACCAGCCCGGCCTTCTTCCTCCCCCTTCCCGGCCTGCCTTGCTTGGCGCGGCCCACTCAAGGCTGCCCTATGTGACGACGACTGGCTCAAGACTTCCCTGGCTGCCCAAATTTCTGCCTGCCTGACCGCCTTTTTTTTTCCTCCCACGCCACAAGACCGCATAGCTCTACAAGACTGCCCACAAAGACCACTGGCTCGGTTTTTCATCACATGCAGCTCTCTCTCTCACTGCACCTCAGCCCCACCCGTCAGCGTCTTCACCCTTCTTTCCTTTCTTCTTCCCCGAGCTTCCTTTTGCTTCCCCGGTTCTTTCCTTTCTCCGGCCGCCGTCAGCGCTGCTCGGATGGAAGGCCACCGCCGTCACCCGCACATGGCAGGTGACCAATCCCGCCCGCTTCCCTTCCTATTTCCGCTCGCCGGCCAGCCTATAAATCTCCATGCCGACCCTTCTTCCTCCCCCATTCTTTGCCCGCTACCGAGAGCTACCGCCGCCGGTGAGAACCCCCCCCTTCCGAGCGCGAACGCCGACGCCAAGGCCACCCGAAGCACCGCCGGATCTTCCCGCGCCCGTAGGTACTCCCCATTTCGGATTTTGGCGTTGTTTTGCCCGGCTACACCCTCACCCGTGCGCCTTTTCTCTCTCTAGCTCGCGGCCGCCGTCGACGACCAGCCTCGGAGACTTCCCGACGCAGCGTTCCCCAGCGCGACTCACGGTGAGCCCTCCGCTCTTCTCAGCTCTCCGTTCATGATTTGGCGCCTGGACAGCCATCTCAACAACACCAGCTCGCACCGCCATGGCGCGCCGCATCTCTCCTTCTTCCCCGATGAGCCACCGCTGCCCCCCCACCTCGCGCCGTTGGATCTAACACGGATGGCCCAGATTAGGTACCGGTTGATTTAAGTGGCGGTCCACGGTGAACCATGGACCCGGCGCCTTGAGCCTGTGGTCAAGACTGGTCACGCCATGTGGTGCACCGAGCGAACCACCGTGCGCCACGTGTCGATGAGTCAAGAACCCCAGATCAACCGAAGCGCGCTTTTGCGTAAAAGCCCCGCTTTTTCCGTAAATCAACCCGCGGTCCAAATCCAGTTCAAACTAATTTTATTTAGTCCTGTTTTTATTCATTCAAGTCCTCAAGTTTCCAAAAATAGTAAGCCCGTCCAGATTTCATTTAAATTCAGATTTTTAATTATTTTAATTCAAAATAGGTTAGTTTATTTACTGAATTGCCATTACATCTTAATTCATGCATAACTTTCACGCTTTAAGTCCGATTTGAGTGATTCTTTCGCTCATGTGTTCAGTAGAAATGCATAGAACAGATTTATAAGCTTTTCAACATATTTTCACTGTTTGGTGTACTGTTCTAATAGAGTTCTATCTTGTATGCATGTAATGATTGGAATGATGCTTGATTGATGATTGGATCACGATTAGAGGGTGAGCCATTCGAGGTGACCGAGGACCCCAAAGCAGGATCAAGCAGTACTCCCGGGTGATTTACTTTGAGGAAGGCAAGTGTACCAAAGGCCCCTTGTTACCTATGAACTACTACCACTTACATTCATGCATGAGTTTAATTTGATTTGCCTTTAAGGACTTTACCTAGATGATTACTTGTATCACATATCCTTGTTACCTATGGTTTTGGGTAGGCATTTTGGATAGATGTTTGCAGTAACTTAACATGAAGTAATTGTTAAACATATTTGAAGACTATATGCAATGTGGTAAAATGGAGCTTTTAGCAATGAGATAGGGGGTGGAGTACGGGGTTGAGTACTCTAGTGCCTCTCCATAAGGACCTTATCCTGAAGCGGCAACCCAGAGGGACCGTGTAACCCCGAGTGTCAAATGGCTCGACTTTAACCTATTATCTAGTTTGTACTAGCTCATCTGTAGCTCCAAAGAAGGGGTAAGAGGGTATCTTTCCTTTTTACGCTTGGGTGCACTGCAGTCTTCGCGATGCCCACGTGTGCCATTCCTTGTAGCTACGACCTGTTAGTGCAACTAGCTAAGGGTTTCATAGTGAAACTCTGCCACACTTCCTGGGAAGAGGTGTAGTGGGTCTCGCGAACCCCGGCATTGGGAATCACGGCTCGGTGGGTAAAGATGTACAATTTCTGCAGAAATAATTAACCTGTTATAACAGCCGTGCTCACGGATACGAGCGGTCTGGATCCTTCGAGATTAGTGGTTACTGTGGATAATGGATGGATGGGTTATGAGGTAAAGCTTGATGATACTTTAATACCACTTGGGAATTGGGACTGTTCATTAAAGTAGTAATTCAGGTTGCTAAAAATTGATCAACTAAAATTGCGAACCGCAGTCAAACAGTGTCAAGCCTATTTGAGCCTCATAGATCCCTTTGTTATACTTGCTAAGCATGGTGAGCTTACACTTGCTTTACATCCAATGAAAATCCCGGATGGGTAACAGATAATGGATATGATGAGTTTCCGGAGGATGTCCAGGACTACTAGGAAGGCGTTCACCAGTTGGAGTCCCTGTGGCAGTTGGGCTAGTTTTTCCGCTGTGTTTGTAATAATATTGCCATTGAGCAAACTTTGTATTAACTTTTATGATGAGATATGCGATGTAATAAGTACTTTACTTTGATATTATTGCAATTTGTGATATATGTGTGTGTTGGACATCCTGGGCGCACATATATGAGTACTTGGTTTTGCTTTGCAAAATTGGGTGCGACACCTGCCTTCCCTTTTATAGATCAAGGGGGAGCAGGGGTTACAGATGGGAGAAAGAAGAAAAACCAGAGGCCAAGAAGGTCCTCCAAAGGCACCGGGTCTTCCTTTTCCTCTGAGCCAACCCCGCTGACATGGCAGACAGTGCCAGGGATAGCACATTCGCTGATCTTGATAGGGCCATGCTCTGGCTTCATTCAGCAAGTGGTCACTTCCCATCCTACCCCGGCGGGCGGTGCGACACACCAGGGCACCGAGCCGTGACCCTACGGGGAGCAGACGGGGAAGTGACCATACGTCCATTACTATCGTTGATGTGAGTTCCCTCCTGGATCATTGTGGTTGTCGTATGCTTATGTCAGGATCCACGTCCGAGGGCTTATGGCGGTGCCCACAACACTGTAAGATAAAAGTCGGTGCCTACAACATTGTTCGGGCTCTATCATGCCTAGAAAGGCTTAAAGCGCCCGTCCAGCATATCCTGATGGTACTTTCCCATAGGCGTGCAGGGTATGGTCCTCGATACTACGGTTGACTTGAGTGTCCTGTCTTACCCTATGCTCGTCATTATGAAGGAGCAGGGTGCAGACATTGGGCGAGGCAGAGCCAACCCTCAGATGTTGGGCCAGGCGGAGCTAGCCCTCGGACGTCGGGCGAGCTGGAGCCTGCCCTAAGATGTTGGGCAAGGTGGAGCCAGCCCATGAACGTCGGGCGAGGTGGAGCTAGCCCTCGGACATCGGGCGAGGTGGAGCCTGCCCCTAGACGTCGGGTGAGGCGGTGCTAGCCCTCAGACGTCGGGCGAGGTGGAGCCAGACCTCAGTCATCGGGCGAGGCGGAGTCCAACCCTCGGGGGTCGAGTGAGGCGAGGCCAGCCCTCGGACATCAGGCGAGGCAGAGCCTGCCCTCAGACGTCGGATGAGGTAGAGTCCAGCCCTCGGGGTCGGGCGAGGCAGAGTCCAACCCTCGGGGGTCGGGCGAGGCGGAGCCAGCCCTTGGGGGCCAGGCGAGGCGCAGCCAACCTTCGGTCGTACAGGCAAGAAGTGTAGTTGCGTTCTTGTCTGTTTGGAAGCATCAATGTTTGATAGTTATTAGCTCCACCTCTTTGGGTACCCCAGTATTTAGTTCCCGACAGTAGCCCCTGAGCCCCCGGGTGATTCGGATAGAATCACCCAGGGGGTGTTTTGACTTGCCAGAGGGTGCGCGCGAGCGCACCCGACAGGTGTAGCCCCTGAGCCCTGGGGTGATTTGACAGAATCTCCTGGGGGGTATTTTGATTCGCCAGAGGGTGCGCGTGAGCACACCTGTCGGGTGTAGCCCCCGAGCCCCGGGTGATTCGGATAGAATCACCCGGTGGGTAATTTGGACCCTTTGTGGGTATGGCTTTGAGATTTGGTGTTTTGACAATTGGATACTTTAAAGGGAACCCTGGTATCCCATTCATGGGGATTCTTCTAGGGTCAGCCCGGTTGAGACTCGATCATGGATTGAGACTCCCTTGAGGCTCGTGCGCCTGAGTTTTGGCCGCTTGTGGGCCCATCCTTCGTTGGGATGGCCGTTGAAATCATTGGGCTAGCCCTCGAACTCTTGGGCTCAGGCAGGCCAGAGAAACGCTTTTTGATCCGTATCCCTTCTGTGAGAATAGAGTCCTGGTCTGCTCGGGAAGGCGAAACGTCCGGCGTGACTTTGGTGGGAAAGGATAGGGATTGGGGGCGCATATCCCGTGTGGTGACATGGTGGCGAGTCATGGCAGGCGTGGAGATCCAAGCGGACGATTGCCTTCCTCACATCCGTCACCCCTATAAAACCGAAGGGTTCGCCACCAGGGTTTTGTACATTGCCTTCTTGCCTTTGCATCTACAGCCTCAGCCGCCAATTGCCTGAGCCTCCCGCACCTGCATCACAGCCGCTGTCAAGCTCGCATCTAACCACCCCCATCGTCTAATGGAGCCGTGGTGTAGATCTGATGTCACCCTCTAGCACCTATAGGGCCTCGTTCGCTATAGCCTTCTTTGCACGTGGACCTCCGCCGAGGAGTGGCGGCTGCTCGACAATGAGGATGCGCCGTCGCCGCCCGCCGACTATGTTGTGTCCTTCTCTCACTTCCATGAGCGGGGATTCACCACCCCCGCCCACAAGTTCCTTTGGGGGTTGCTGAATTACTACAATGTGGAGCTATAGCACCTTACTCCTAATGGGATCTAGCATAGTGTGGCATTTGTCACAATGTGTGAGGGGTTCCTTAGGATTAGTCCCCACTTTGACCTATGGTAGCACTTCTTCGCTGTCACCCTCCTCAAGAAGTGAGAGAAGAGGTAGGAGTTGAGCGTGCCAATGGGATGCGCTGGCATTCAGCTCCGCAACAACCGGGTAAATGAATACCCATCGATGCATCTGTCGACCTCCAACAAGGGGTGGCATTCACATTGGTTCTACATCAAGAATGACGCGGCCGCCCCCTTGCCAGAGTTCACCGGGCACCTCATCGAAGAGGTCCCAGAATCATGGAGGAATGGGGGGTTCTAGAGAAAGATAAGAAGAAAATCCTGGACCATCTCACCACCATCCATATTCTAAAGGAGAGGGGCGTGAAGGGGTTGGGGATTATTAGCGCCTATCATACGTGGAGGGTGGCGCCGCTGATGAGCCACGCGCTTCCCCTGTACCTGATGGCACCTGGAGCATCACTCGATGGGACGACGCTTGCCGATGGAGCACTCTTCCCCTCTGAAGTGGCACAATGCATCAAGGAGGCAGTGGAGCCTTCGTGGGACAACACCAGCGTCACTCTTGATTTTGTGTATCTAGTGCCGGGGCATCCCCCAATGCGGCTGGAACCGGGGTACATCAACTTCATAAGTTCTCTTTCCCCATGCCTCCTTTTTAATTGAACTCCCGACCCCTTGATGCTGATATTGAGATAGCGGGACCAGCCGAAGAGACTCATCCTTATGGACCACGTGGCTCCACTGCCGAAGGACCCATTCGTGGCGGCAGCGAATCGCACCGCGGCCGAGTGGTAGAAGAAGACGATGGAGGTCGAGAGGAAAAAGAAGCAGCAGAAACTGTAGGCATGGGAGCGAGGAGAGGAGATAGACAGTGATGATGACGACGACGATGATGAGGAAGATGACGAGGTAATCGCAGACACCGAGTGGGGTGACCTGGGAAGCGAGGACGCACTGACAAGTACCCACTCATCAATGCAGGGACCCTTCCTGTTCCACACAATGGAAGGTGTGGCCGTCAGGCCGGAGGATGCGGGCCGGCCCGTTGGCCCATCCTTAGAACCATCAGGGGCAGGTGGATCTACTATCATGCCCAAGGTGCTAGCAGGAGCGGGAGGACCCATCGCCGCGCCCCAAGAGCCGGTGGGAGCAGGCGAATCTGCCGCCGTGCCCAAGGTGTCGAGAGAGGGGAGTGGCTCCGCAGCTGAGGCCCCAGATATGAGGGTGGCGAGCCTTATGGCCCGAGAGCAGGGGATGGGTTCAAAATGGTCCTGCCCCAATGAGGTGGAGCAGGGAACTAGGGGTTCATCCCCCAAACGTCTCCACCGCCCAATAGAGCCAACGTAAGTTGTTTGACTCCTCTGTTATCTCTGTTTTTCATAGTGACCCATGCCTTTTGTTTCTTCTGTAGCATTAGGAGATGGGTCAGATAGGGCACTTCTTTAGCGCTAGCGCCTAAGAAAACCATCGCTCTTTAGGCAAGGCAAGGGCCATAGCCTGACGTCGCTACAGTTTTGGGCGATAGCGGAGCCAGTATCACAGCCTCGTCGGTAGGTCTGGCGCCGCCCATGGTGGTGCCCGTGCTCTCAGAGGGTCAATCAGTTAGCAAGGCCGAGGGGATGCCCTCGGAGGTTGCTGCGCAACCGGTGACGGAAGTGATTCCGCTGCCGACGTCGGAGCGTGTGGAGCTGTTGGCCGCACCCGTTGCGTTGACGACGATGGGTGTGGCGTAGCTGGACGAGGTCCCACCAACGGAGGCAGAGGTGATGGTGGCCACAACAGACGGGTCGTAGCCAGAAGCTGTGGTGGCGGTGCCTGAGGTAGCGGCGCGTCCTGTGCTACCGGCAGCCCTAGAGATGACGTCCGCCATGGGCGGGACAGAGGGGGTCATCACCAAGAGACCCTCGGACATCGCGGTGGTTGCCGAGGAGATCGGCAGGGAGTTGTCCCTAGTCCTAACATCAGAGGGCCACCACCCGCCCGTGCAGGATGAGCCCCGACTCCGGTGGGTGAGTCCGTGGGACTCGTCATCGGAACTCTTCACCCTTGACGATGCCGTCGAGGGCATGGAGCGGGAGAATCTCAATGAGGGGTTCACGGCCACGTTGGAAGCTCTGAACCAGGCCAGGGATGCCCTTCGAGACGTAATCATTCCACTGGCTGGGTATTCACTTGGTCTTGCCTCTCAATCTCTTTTTCCTTCATCTATTTTTGTTTTCTGACCACCGTCTTTTTTCAGTCTCTTATTGCTCGCAGCCAGGAGAAATCCTGGTTCCTTCATGAATACAAGGAGGATTGGGACCGCCTCATTGATGAGGCATGGCTACATAGGGACGTGACCACCCAGCTCCACTAGAGGGTGGCCGAGTTGACTCCCCTTGCCGTAGAGGCGGACAATCTTCGATGGCAGGAGGCCGAGGCCCACCGGGATGTGGAGGATGCCGAGAAGTCTTTTGATGAACTATCGGAGAGGGCATAACAGGATCAGGAGGAGGCCACCAGAGTGCAGAAGGAGTAGGATGAGCTGCTCCAGCAGGATGCCAAGACCCGCCAGTGGATCATCGTCCTCCTAGCCGAGGCCAAGAAGGAGCAGGATCTTAGGCTAGAAGTTAAGGAGAGGTTCGTGGCCCTAGAGCAGAGGGTGAAACTAGACACCAAGGCGGTCACCCGACTACATACGGAGCGAGACGAGCTACGCTTGGAGCATGGTACGGCCCGCGGGGAGCGCGACCAGGCCATCCGAGAGCGTGACGAGGCGCAATAGAGGATCAACTACCTCTAGGCTAAGCTCGAGACCATGAAACCCCAAAAGCTGGAGGCCGAGGGCGCCGTTGCTGGACTGGCCATGGATCTTGCCGAGGCGAGGGGTCTTCTTTAAGTGGAGAGCGACGAGCTCGATTTCCTAAAGGATGGCCTTGACATAGTCTACGACGACCTGCAGGTGGTGTAGGCAGAGGGGACCAACTCCCTCGTGGCCCGTGCCATAGATATCACGGTGTGGGTGCGCCAGCTAGAGAAGGAAGCTCTTTTCTCAGGGATCACCTAAGCATTCGCCATCGCCTGCTCGCATTATGATGACAACATCGACTTAGATGCGATGAGCCTCGGTTTCCTGCCTGGCTACGAACCCTCCGAGCTGGATGAAATAGAAGCGGTGGTGACTCTTGCAGAAACCCTAGCGAGCAAAATTGAAGACATGGTTTTCCCTCAAAGGGGTAGTTAGTCGAATGGGTTTGATGGACACTATCTTTAATCTGTGGACAAGTGTCAGCACTTTTGTATCTTAAAGACATATTCGTAATTTCGCTTTGTTTGAACAAATTCGTAATTTTATTTTGTTTGGTGGAACTTGCTTTCTTCCCTTTTTGCATTCAAAAAAAGGTGCTCATGCAATACGACCCTTCCATTTGTTAAGACCATAGGGCCTGAGGTGTATAAGAGGGAAATTTCAATTATGCTGGTGAGCAAAGTTACCATAGCCGTCGGGGCGTGGGTTTTTTTGCAGTCTTACTAGGTACGGTCGTCTATTTGTTCCCACAAACCTTGCCACTAACCTTAACATGAGGAAGAGGTCTGATGCAGTGACTGTTTAAAAAAAGGGGTATTTATACCTTTATCAGCCCCCCGAGTGAGATCCGGCCCCTTGCGGTTGCTGGGGTCGAATGTCACTGGAGACCAAAGAGAGGATAGCGAAACTACTCTTGTATTCACACATATCCCATCCTTAGGATTTTAGCTATCGTTCTACGACTGTGCATTAGTCACTCCTTGCAAGTCCAACCTTCCCTGAGCCCTCGCGTGTGGTGGGGATTTGGTCAAGGGTTGGTTCGTTTTTGTGACTATCGCCCTATCCGAGGTTTTCGCAACCGGAGGGGTTGAGGCAACGTCACTTGCCTCGATGGCTCGAGTGATGCGCTTGATGAGCTCACTAATGGGGATGTTCGAATGGAATCCGGTCCTGTCGCTCATGATAGGGTTAGCAAAGCCCTCGGTGGCATTCCATTGCTCCTTAACCTGCCTTCCAACAGATTCCCCCTCAATGGGGATTCTATGGGCTCGGCTAGAGGCTAGATTGAACTAGAAGGTTGAGATGACCCTATCCGCCTCTATGCGGGTTGGGTGAAGGCCGTTGAGGCTCAACTGTGTTTTCTCCCCTGGCCCTTGTTCGACGCGATGCGGCCTCGGGCCTTTCGCGGGCCAGCCTTCAAACCTCGGTCTCTTGATCTAGGATCGGGCAGCTCGAGCTCCCGAGCCCCATGGGGTCTGATAGGGGTCGGCCGTGTTTCGTGCATCACCCCATCCTCGATTTCTGCAACCAGAGGGGCTGAGCTAACGACACTTGCCTCGATGACTCAAGTGTCGCGCTCAATGAGCTCGCTAATGGGCACGTTTATGTGGGATCTGGGTCCGTCATCCACTGACAGGGTCGGCAGAGCCCTCATGTGGCATCCCACTACTTCTTAACCTGCCTCTCGGTAGATGCCCCAGCCATTCGATTGGCTCGGGTGGCCCGTTGGCCTCTCCTCGATGGAGATTCTATGGGTTTGGCTCGAGGTTAGAATCGAACGAGAAAGCTCGAGATGTCCCTGTCCGCTTTTGAGTGGGGTCGGGCAAGGCCACTGGGGCTCATCTCGGTTTTTCTCCCCTGAATTTGTTTGATGTGAGGCAGCCTCGAGCCCTTTGTGGGCCGGGCTTCGAACCTCAGTCAGTTGCTGCTCATATCGAATGAGGCGACTATCACTTTGTGATGCGACACGAAGCGTTGAGATGCAGTGATTGCATATGCAACGCTTGGATATATGGGATGAATGCACGATATAATAGAAATGAAAGTGGGGGTCGGTGATGTTACCTTGGTGGTAGGAGCGATGGGGAGCTCTTACCAGAAATGTCCTTGCGAGGTTCAGGTCCGACGTTTGCGACAGGGCTGGCGTAACCTGCACGAGCATCGCAATTTTTCTTTTCTGTCTCTCGACGGTGATCTGAGCCGTTCGATCGATTTGGGCGACCTAACAGCTTCTCCTTGAAGAAGATTCCATAGGTAGATCCCTCTGAACCCTTCTCGAGAAGGCAGATGCTAAAGCTTGGGGTGAGGGGACAAAGGACTCGATCACGCTAGTGAATAAAAACGCCGTAGCCGCTAGGGCGTAGGGTCTAGCGGTTCGTCCAGTTTTACTCAAAGTTTACACCCGCACACCATGCTTTCGGTTTTTTAAACGTAAGGAGGGGTCGGGCAAAGAGAATGTCTAAACAAATAGACACTCTCAGCAGCCCTCGAGCGATGTCCGCGCCCCTGCCATTGCTGGGGTCGGAGGCTCGGTAGTGAAATTGATACGTAAAGTAAGTAAATAAGGGTGCTTATCTTTGGGTGGCCGTTTGGTGCCTCAACCCCATCCCTCGGGGTTCGCCTGGGCCATCTGATCGATTTAGGAGGCCCGCTGGTTTCTCCTTGATGAAGGTTCCATTGTTGGGCCCTTTCGGGTCCTGCCTGGGAAAGCAGAGTGCCGCCTACAAGCGGCTGCATCTTGTTTCTCGCGCCTGGCATGCGGTAGTGGTGGGCCATGCCCAAGCCACGTACCTTTTGACCAAGTGCCATCTTGTCGAGCAGGGCATGTCCCGTCGGTCAAGACGCGTCCCCTCGAATTCCTATCAGCATCGAATTCCCGTCCACATTGAATAGGGGAAGGGAGAGGGTTTTTCATCCTAACCCTTCGCCTTTCTCCAACTGCTGTGTCTCCTCCTTAAATAGGGAAGGGAGAGGGTTCTTGTCCCATTCCTCCACCTATTCTTGAGCTGCTGCCTCTCCTTCTTCTTCCTTCTCGCCGAGTGTGTTCGCATGTCGCGGCGGTTTCTAAGTGAGAGAGGGTAATGCGAGGGAGAGGAGAACTCACAGATCCGTTCGTGAATCTAGAGCACGATGTCAAGTTGGAGGTCATCCAACGTAGATGAGATGGTGCTAGCCACCTTTGCTAAGAAGGGGCCGCTTCTGCTGAAGGAGGAGGCGCACTAGAGGGTGCTTCACATCGTCGACTTTGTCCCCGCCTGCGAGGCCTTCGTCGGGATGGAGCCGTACGGAGACCTCTTCAGGTGAATCTTCTCTAGGAGAGCCTTGTCAATGGGGAAGCCACCTAGGACTGCGTCGATGGGGTGCTTCGCCCTTGCAGCCGTTTAGATCGGCCAGTCCATGAAGTTTGATGAGATGTCGTAGACATCCACCAGTCATGGCGGCCATACTTCGGCGGGCAGTGTCCCTATTGTGGTGCCGTTGTCAGGGTTGTAGCTGATCATGATGGTGTAGTCCCTAAACACCTTGGCGAAGACACCATGGTCACTGACGTGGTGCTCGACATTGCAGACGACGGCACCCTCAGGGATCCCGTGGAGCGGTAGGACATTGCCAATGGAGAGCGTGGCACGGCGGCCGTAGTAGTGTTTAGAGTAGAACTAGTCAGCAAATGTAATCGTTTAAGTTGTGGGGGAGCCCCCGTTATGAATACATCAGTCCCTTTTTATGATGAAATCACTTTGTAAGCGATGAATTTGTGCAAAAATGAACAAGTTCTTAAATTTCGTTTCGACAAACAGCTTTTCAGCTCTTCTCCCACTTTTTGCAAAAGAGGTTTAGTGCCTTTCGATCCCTCCCATAGTTTAGGTCACAAAAGCTCAGAGTGCGGGTGAGCCAATTCTGATCATGCTGGTGAGCAAAGAGACCGTAGCCGTCGAGGCATGGGTTTCCCATAGTCCTACCAGTTATACTCAGGAATTGTTCTCGAAGTCCTAGCTCTTAGGACTTACCGTGAGAAAAGAGGGAAAGCATAGAGAATGTTTGTAAGATAAATGTACTCATACTAGCCCCCGAGTGAGGTCCGACCCCTCGCACTTGCAGGGGTCAGATGTCATGAAAGATTAGGGATTTTAATGACAAAACTGATAAGAGAAAGTATGCGTTTATTTAGGGGTAAAAACAATGTAGCTGCTCGATGTTCCAGGCATTGGTGAAGACCTCGCCGTTGATGGTCTTCAGCTTGTAGGCACCTAGCCGGAGCACCTCTGGGATGACGTACAGCCCTTCCCAGGGCGGGGAGAGCTTGTGACGGTCCTTGTTGCTCTAGATGAGGTGAAGGACTAGGTCCCCAACGTTGAAGGCTTGGCACCATACCCGTTGGCTATGGTACCGTCGCAACGCCTATTGGTACTTGGCCGAGCGGAGGAGGGCGACGTCACATGCTTCGTCTAGCTGGTCCATGGCATCTTCATGGGATGCCTTGGTTCCTTGTTCGTCGTACGCCCTAATCCTCGGCACTCCATAGTCGAGGTCAGTTGGGAGGATGGCCTCAGAACCGTAGACCATGAAGAAGGGTGTGTAGCTGGTGGCTTGACTGGGGGTTGTTCTCAGGTTCTAGAGTACTGAAGGAAGCTTGAGACCCAGCATGCGCCAAATTTGTTCAATCGGTTGAAGATCCTAGGTTTGAGGCCTTGTAGGAGCATGCCATTTGCACGCTCGACCTACCCGTTCGTTTGGGGGTGCATGACGGTGGCCTAATCGACCCGGATGTGGTATTCATCACAGAATCGAAGGAACTTCTTGCCAGTGAACTATGTGCCGTTGTCCATGATGATGGAGTTCAGTACTCCAAAGCGATGGATGATGTCGAGGAAGAACAGCACGGCTTGCTCGAACTTGATCGCGGAGATCAGCTGAGCCTCTATCCATTTTCTAAACTTGTCTATGGTGACAAGCAAGTGGGTGTATCCTCTGGGCGCCTTCTTGAGAGGTCCCACCAGGTCAAGCCCCCAGACCATGAAGGGCCACGTGATTGGGATCATTTGAAGTGCCTGGGCCGGGAGGTTAGTTTGCCGAGCGTAGTACTGACACCCTTCACAGGTGCGTACGATCTGCTCGGCGTTGGCTACTACAGGGGGCCAGTAGAAGCCCTGTCGGAATGCATTTCCAACCAAGGTTCTAGGTGCAGTGTGCTGACAGTAGACCCCACCATGGATATCACTCAGCAAGCACTTTCCCTACTCGATGGGGATGTAGAGCTGCAGGATCCCGATGTGGCTTCGTTTGTAGAGTTTGCCTTCTACAAGAATGAAGGACTTAGCTCGGCGTGTGAGCCATCGAGCCTCTGTCCTATCTATTGGCAGCGTGTCATGGAGTAGGTAGTTGAGTTAGAGTGTTCTCCAGTCGATCAGAGGGTCGGGCTCTATCGCTAGATCTTCTTCAAGCTCCATGACCTCGGGACCGGATGGAGCCATTGGTTGGTTAGTTCCTGGGGCTAGATCGGGTGGACCGTCGTTGGCCTGTTCTGACCCTTCGTAGCATATCGAGGGCTTGTGTTGGTCGCTAGCAAAGACACCCATTGGCACCGGCTCTCAGCCGGATGCCGCCTTCACAAGCGTGTCGGCCGCCTCATTGAGGTACCTTAGGATGTGATTGAGTTCAAGGTCGTCGAATTTGTCCTCCAGCCATTGGACTTCTCTACAGTATGCAGCCATCTTGGCATCATGATAGCTTGACTCCTTCATGACTTGGTCGATGACCAGCTAGGAGTCACCCCGGACATCGAGGTGCCGGATGCCCAACTCGATGGCGATGCGTAGGCCATTGATGAGTGCTTCATACTCAGCTACATTATTGGATGAGGGGAAATGGAGACGAACCATGTACCTCATGCGTACCCTGAGGGGTGATATGAAGACCAGCCCCGCGCCAGCGCCCCTCTTCATTAGTGACCCATCGAAGTACATCATCCAGTACTCTTGGTCGACTATCGCTGGTGGCACTTGGACCTCGGTCCATTCCACAATGAAGTCAGCCAACACCTGGGACTTGATCGCCATTTGAGAGGCATACGTAATGCCCGGATCCATCAACTCAAGTGCCCACTTTGCGGTTCTTCCCGTGGCATCCTGGCTTTGAACGACCTCATCGAGGGGGAACGACATCACGACTGTCATCGGGTGTGACTCGAAGTAGTCACATAGCTTCCTCTTGGTGATGAGGATGGTGTACAGGAGCTTCTGGATTTGGGAGTAGTAGGTCTTAGAGTCAGATAATACCTCGCTGATGAAGTACACAGGGTGCGGCACCTTGAGGGCGTGCCCCTCTTCTTCCTGCTCCACTACCAGGGCGACGCTGACCACTTGCGTGGTGGCCGCTATGTATAGCAGAAGGGATTCTCCATCGGTTGGAGGAACCAATATTGGGGCCTTTGTCAGAAGCAAGTTGACCATGTCAAGCGCCTCCTAGGCCTCGGATGTCCATTCGAAGCGGTCAGCTTTCTTCAAGAGTCGATAAAGGGGGAGACCTCATTCGCCGAGGCACAAGATGAATCGGCTAAGTGCAGCGAGGCACCCTGTGACTCGCTGGACCCTTTTGATGTTCTGAATCAGGCCCATCCTTGTGATGGCTGAGATTTTCTCTGGGTTGGCTTCGATGCCACGCTCGGAGATGATGAAGCCGAGCAGCATACCCCTTGGGACCCCAAAAACACATTTCTCGAGATTGAGTTTGATGCCATTGGCTCGGAGTTTTGCAAAAGTCTACTCCAGATCGACTATGACATGGTCAGCCCATTTGGACTTTACCACGATGTCGTCAACGTAGGCCTCAATGGTCCGCTCGATGAGGTCCCTGAAGCATTTGAGCATACAACGCTGGTATGTAGCCCCAACGTTCTTTAGACCGAACGGCATTGAGACATAGCAGAACGATCCAAAGGGGGTGATGAAAGATATCGCGAGCTGGTCGGACTCTTTCATCGTGATTTGATGGTAGCCAGAGTACGCATCAAGGAAGCAGAGGGTTTCGCACCCCGAGGTAGAGTCGACTATTTGGTCTATGCGTGGCAAAGGAAACAGATCCTTTGGGCATGCCTTGTTTAGACCTGTATAGTCAACACACATCCTCCATTTCCCACTCTTCTTTCATACAAGAACGGGATTAGCTAACCACTTTGGGTGGTATACTTTCTTGATGAATCTGGCCACCGAAAGTTTTGCTGTCTCCTCACTGATGGCCCTATGTTTCTCCTCGTTGAAGCGTTGCAGGCGTTGTTTCACCAGCTTGGAGCCTAGGCGGATCTTTAAGGTATGCTCGGTGACTTCCCTTAGGATGCCTGGCATGTCTGAGGGTTTCCACGCAAAGATGTCTCTGTTAGCGCGGAGGAAGCCGATGAGTGCGCCTTCCTATTCGAAGGAAAGTATGGTGCCAACGCGCACTGTTTTACCCTTGGTGCTCCCGGGGTCCATGAGGACCGCTTTAGAGCCCTCTACTGGCTCGAACGACTTGGTCAACTTCTTGGCATCGGGCGCTTCTTTGGTGACCTCCTCCTTGAGGGCGGCAAGCTCCCCGGAGGTGACGATTGCTGTGGCGTGACCGCAGCACTTGACCTCGCACTCATAGGCGTGCTGGAAGGAGGTGCCGACGGTGAGGACCCCGTGGGGGCCCGGTATTTTGAGCTTGAGGTTTGTATAGTTGGGGACGGCCATGAACTTCACATAGCATGGATGTCCTAGGATGGCGTGGAAGGTTCTAGGGAACCCAACCACCTCGAAGGTGAGGGTTTCTGTCCTATAATTGAACTAATCCCCGAATGTAACGGGCAGATCGATTTGTCCAAGTGGCATGGCCTGCTTCTCGGGCATGATGCCATGGAAGGTGCTTGGGTTGGGCGGAGGCATGTCTGGTCGATGCCCATTTCGTCGAGCGTCTTGGCGTACATGATGTTGAGGCCACTGCCTCCATCCATCAGTACTTTGGTGAGCCGCTTCAGGCCGACGATCGGGTCGACCATGAGCGGATATCTCCCCGAATGCGGGATGCTCTCCGAATTTTTAGTCTGATCGAAGGTTATGGCGGACTCTGACCACCGGAGGAAGGGAGGTGTGGCCGGTTCGGCCGTATAGACCTCGCGGGGTGTGACCTTTTGACGGTATTTGGAGTCATAGGCCGCTGATCCTCCAAAGATCATAAGGCAACCGTCCGGCGTTGGAAAGCCATCGTCCTTTCCTCCGCATCATCCGTGGTGGGGGCAGGGTCCTTTCCATGCTCCCATTTGTTGGAGCCTCTAGACAAGAACCGCCGCATGAGACTGCAGTCCTTGAACAGATGCTTAACTGGGAAGGCATGGTTCGGGCATGGCCCCTCGAGTAATTTTTTGAAATGGTTCGGATTGCCCTCAGTGGGCTTCTGACCACCCTTGTGGTCAACAGCAGCCATGAGCGAATCCTCGCACCATTGCTTCTTGTTCTTCCTTTTGGCAGAACGATTGGAGGCGCCACCAGCGCCCTCGTCCCGCCTTGCCTTGCCATCGAGACGATTGAAGATTGCTCCGACCGCCTCTTCTCCTAAGGCATGGCTGGTGGCGATGTCTAGGAGTTCCTTGGTGGTTCGCGGGCCCTTGTGTCCTAGCTTATGAACCAAAGACTCATAGGAAGTCCCGGACAGGAAAGCCCCTATAACGTCGGCGTCGGCGACGTTAGGTAGCTCATTGCACTATCGGGAGAAGCACCGGATGTACCTACGGAGGGTCACACTGGTCTTTTGTTGGTAGTTCTTGAGGTCCCAGGGGTTCCCAGGGCGCTTATATGTGCCCTGGAGTTCCCCACAAAGATCTCCCTCAGATCTGCCCAACTCTAGATTGCGTTGGACGGCAGGTGTTCCAACCATGCTCATGCCAAATCGGCTAAGAACAGTGGAAGGTTGCAGATAATGAAGTCGTCATTATCTGCACCACCAGCTTGGCAGGCAAGCCGATAGTCTTCAAGACAAAGTCCAGGGTTTGTTTCCCCAAAGTACTTTGGGATGTTGGTTGGTGGCCGGTACCTTGGCGGGAAGGCAGCGTTGAGTATGTGATGGCCGAAGGCCTGAGGGCCCGACAGGCCAGGGCTCAGGCTTTGGTCCTCGCCGCTGTCGTAGCGTCCGCCATGACAAGGATGATAGCCATGGCGGGCTCGTTCTCTTGGGTCACCATAGGTACGTCTGCAGGCGTCGAGAGTGCTATGTGTGTCATAGTTATGGCCGAGACGCTGATGCACCGGGACAGCGGCATGCTGCCTACCGCCCTATGGTGCCTGGTGGACCGACACGTCCCTACCGGGACGCCCGGAGAGCGTGCGTTGGTTGGCGTCGAGCTCGTGTCGCCAAGACAACGAGCTCTCTGCTTGCTGCACCACCGCATGCTCGAGCAGCATGTGAATCTCATGGTGGGCCTGACGATCCTTGGGCGTCATGGCCTCTAGAAGGCCATGGAGCAAGGCCATTGCGGTGACAATGTTCTAGCTCACCCGGTTAGGAGGGGCTTCATCGTCGGTGATGATCCTTTGGTTTACATTATGGGCCATGGCGCGTGCGCGCCCACCCTCTCCATGGTGCTCGATCTCGCAATCGAGCTCCGCGCATTCCTACACAAGCTGGAGTTGTGCTTCCTTGATCTCCCTCTATTGGGCTTTCAGCTGCTCCACCCCCATGCTAGGTGGGGCCACTGTCTCCCCTTTGGTTTTGTCACCGAGGTTGCCCACCAGGGTAGCCTCCTCTGTAGGGACGCTTTCGACGTGTCCCCCGGGGTACCCATCATGAAGCATTCCTAGGAGGGGTGATGGCTCCCCCTGCTAGAGTCAGAGTCAGAGGACAACCCCGGCTCCTCTATGAGGAGGTTGTGGAGAGATTCTATGATGTGTTCGATCACCCCCATGAACTCATTGTTCACGGGCGGCTGGACCATGCGTCGTGCCACAAGGTGGCTAACGATCGCCGCAGCGTTGCAGAGACCGAACGGAAGTGCTGTCAGGGCACTCTGTATGTGGTGTCCCAGAGAGAGGGATCCTCCACTGGCGAACCACGCCATGTCATTGGCGTCGGAAAGGGTGAGGCAGCGCTGGCCCTTCCTGGACTGCTGGGGTCCCAGGGAGACACCGAACCGACGCTCAAGCCTCTCGTAGTTGAGGCCAATGGAGGGGAGAGATTAGATGGCGGTGTGTGCCAATGCCAACTCTCCTCCCACCGTGATGATGAAGTCCAGGTCACCGAAGCGCACGTGTGCGCCTGGGACCCAACTGATTTTGTGGCTAGCCATCCGTGGCCTGATGTTTAACATCAGAATGCACAAAGGTCCCCTACCTGGCGCGCCAACTGTCGGTGTTTTGAGTAAACACCAACTAGTAAATTTGTATTTGTTGCGCGTTAGGCCCGGATGGTGTGCTAAAAGACATGAGATTTATACTGGTTCAGGCAGAATGTCCCTATGTCTAGTCTGCTGTTGTTGCTCGTGTTGTTAACACTGAAAGGTTCATAGTAGGGGGTACAAACGGTCGAGAGAGGGATGGGTCCCAAGTCTCTGATGGAAAGGTCAAACGAGTACTGAGAGCTCAATTGCTTCCCAGCTGTGTGTTATGTGATGCGTTGTGTGTCAAATTGATCCGTCCCCTTAGTGGGGTGCCCTGCCTTCCCTTTTATAAATCAAGGGGGAGCAGGGGTTACAGATGGGAGAAAGAAAAAAAAACAGAGGCCAAGAAGGTCCTCCAAAGGTGCCGAGTCTTCCTTTTGCTCTGAGCTAGCCCTGCTGACATGGCAGACAGTGCTAGGGATAGCACATTCGCTAATCTTGATAAGGCCATGCTCTGGCTTTGTTCAGTAAGTGGTCACATCCCATCCTGCCCCGGTGGGCGGTGCGACGCACCAGGGTGCCGAGCCGCGACCCTACGAGGAGCAGATGGGGAAGTGACCATACGTCCATTGCTGTCGATGATGTGAGTTCTCTCCTAGATCATAGTGGTTGTCGTATGCTTATGTCAGGATCCATGTCCGAGGGCTGATGGTGGTGCCCTCAACACTGTAAGACAAAAGTCAGCGCCTACAACACTGTCCGGGCTCTGTCATGCCTGGAAGGGCTTAAAGCGTCTGTCCCATCATATCCTAACGGTACTTTCCCGTAGGCATGCAGGGTATGGACCTCGGTACTATGGTTGACTTAAGTGTCCTGTCTTACCCTGTTCCCGTCATTATGAAGGAGCAGGGTGCAGACGTTGGGCCAGGTGGAGCCAGCCCTAGGACATCAGGTGAGGCGAAGGCAGCCCTCAGACGTCGGGCGAGGCGGAGCTTGCCCCCAGACATCGGGTGAGGCAGAGCCAGCCCTCTGACATCGGGCGAGACAGAGCCAGCCCTTAGTTGTCGGGTGAGGCAGAGACGAACCCTCGGGGGTTGGGCGAGGCGGGGCCAGCCCTTGGACGTTGGGCGAGGCGAAGCGTGCCCTTAGACATCGGTGAGGCGGAGCCAGCCCTCAACCAGCGGGCGAGGTGGAGTCCAGCCCTCGGGGGTCGGGCGAGGCGGAGTCCATCCCTCAGGGGTCGAGTGAGGCAGAACCAGCCCTTGGGGGCTGGGCGAGGCGTAGCCAACCTTCAGTCGTATGGGCAAGAAGTGTAGTTGCATTCTTGTCTGTTCGAAAGCATCAATGTTTGATGGTTATTAGCTCCACCTCTTTGGGTACCCTAGTATTTGGTTCCTGACAAACATCTTTTAACGTTTATTGCATATTCCATTAGTCAAGTTACAAGATCATGGTTGTGGTTGAGCACTAGCATCATACTACCCAATGCAATACCCCATAGGTAATAAGGCACAAGGTACAAAGTACTAGGGAATCCTTAGTGGTAGTCAAGGTAGACACCTGCAATATGATAAGTCATTAATGGTGTATAGGACAACAAGGAAGATCCCATGATATACTTGCCTTAAACATAGATCCTTCTTCTAGTCCAAATCTTCAAAGATCTGCTTCTTGATTCACCACGTATAGCTCACCGACTGGACAAGATCATAAAGCACCACACAAGCATCCATGCAATCATACATGAAGCAAACAATAGATCTAAAATAGAATAGTACAGCAATCATAGAAAAATAAGCAAAAGAGTTCGAGACACGATTCTACGCATCGCTACGAACACACAGACGCGAGAGGCACGCTAATCGGAGCTATGGTTTGAAAGAAACGGCTACCGAAAGATCTACTTATAAGAGAAAATATAAAACTATAAGCTTCATGTGTTTTAACTATATAAAAGCTTATATAAATTGAATCAAGTCAAACTTAGATTTGAATTATAAAACTAAAACAAATCAAATTTTATTTATAAAATCCAGTTGCATAATTATTATTCAAATTAGAATTTAAACCATGAAATTCTAGAAATAGTGACATGATAAAGATTGTTACCAACGCATAGATCTCGTTGCAATGAATCTAACGAACTTGAACAGGTCAAATCAGAGCTAAAACGTAGAAGATATGAATTTAACAAGATTTCCTTTAATAAAATAATAGATTAAATCTAACCTCAAATTTTAAAAGTTGAAAACATATTTAACAGTAGTATGAACATGTAGATTATGAAATTACGAACCTAACGCAAGTGGAACGGGTCAAATCGGAGTTAAAACAGAGAAGATATGGCCCAAAGAAAACTAGTGGCAAAATTGTAAATAGGTGAAAACGTACTTTGGATCTAAACGAAAAAACTACGCTTTCTAAAGAAGAAAATGTAATCTGTGATTGCGCTTTGGACCGCGGGTTAGAATTTGTAGAAGGGCAGGGGCTCTTTTGTAAAAGAAATCGGCGAAGGGGTACCGGTTGATCTGGACCATCGGATCGAGAGTGGACGGTGGGGATTAGAGGAGGGAGGGAAGTAGGGGCGCGGCTGGCCGGAATAGTAAGGCTAGCGCGGTGGAAGCCATGGCCAGCGACGGAGCTCGTCGGTAAAACAAGAAAATGGCCTTAGAGGCCACAATTTTCGACAGGGAAAATACGGGAAGAGAGAGGACGGCACGGAGAACTCAATGGAGGGGACTAGGGCATCTGCGACGGCACGGTTTTGACGCGGGGCTAAATTGAGCAGCTCAGACGTGGCGGCGTAACTATGACGACACGACACGGGTGGTAGAAAATGAGGGAAGGGACAAAAGTGGTACCCAAAGCTTCCTTACCTCAGGTAGATGCTCAGCAAAGCGGTCGCGGTGGTGGAGAGACAGCGACGCGGCGAAATGACAGCGGTGGCTCTAGGGTTGCACGGCAGCGCTGTGGCTCAAATTGGGATAGGGAGGCAGCATGGCGCTGCTCGATATTTATGAGGCTGGCTACTTGAGGCGCATGGCAAGGTGTAGAGACGTGGTAGCGTGGGGCTCTTGGCCCGATGCGGAGGCAGGATGGACGCGGAGTCCATTACGACGGCGGTGGAGTCCACCGTGGCGACGAAAGGTAGGAGAAAGGTCTAACAGACCAGGCCCACCTGCCAACGAAAGTGAAGGAGAAAGGAGGAGCGCGGCGTCGGCCTGGTTGGGCCGGCTGACTTACCATTGGTCCACGGAATGGGGAAGGGAAACGGGCCGCACGAGAGAATGATGAGGGGACCAGCCTACGCCAAAAACAAAAAGAGGGAGAAAGTGGGAGCGGCGGCGACGCTGGGCCGAGGGAGAGGAGAGCGGGAATGGGCTGGCTGGTTCACTGGGTTGCATCCCGAGAAAGAGAGGGAAGGAGAAAAATTCATTCTCTTTTATTTCAAACCCTATTTCAAATATGAACCAAACCAAATTTGAATAGAATTTCAAATACACTTTTCAACTTAATTAAAGATAAGAAATTTTGGTAAGTTCTCAAAAATAAATTTTACAACCTTTTTAAATTCTTTTATTTTCTAATTCTCTTTTCTTTCTTTTCTTTTACTTCAAAGCCATTTTTAATTTCATTTGCAAAATCAATTTTAACCATTTTAAATTTTAATCAAAACCACTCAACCAAATAAATCAAATGTAAGGGCATGTATGCTCAAACATATTGCTACCTTATGATGAATTTTAATTTAACAAAAAGTTTTATTTCCTACATTCTCATGAGCACAAAATACAAAATTAAATCAATTTATATCTTTTTCAAAAAGAACAAATTTTAGGGTGTTACAATTCTACCCCCCCTTAAGATGAATCTCGTCCCTGAGATTCGAACGACATCGACTAGGAGATAGAGGTACTCCATCTTTGGATTCTTCATTTCTTCCTCGTGCAGTTCCATCGTCTTGATGAGGATCCCACTTTACTTTGCATACTTATTAACCTTCCTCCAAATAACTTGCCAATTTGATTCCAAGATTCTGACAGATACTCCAAACAATACTCAGGTATCTCCAATCACTAGGCCACCTTTCCTTTTTAGTCCATACTTATAAGACCTCTTTCTTCATATGTTCACCTCACAACGGAGCCTCCTTACTCTCTTGATCGGAAGGAGAATCTACCACCAATCTTCAAATCATTAATGATTTCGGTTAAATTGCTCAAACTTGGTATACAATTCTTAGTCCTTGGTGTCACCCGAACCTTCTTAGCACAACTCTCCGTTGCTAAGGTCATCGGCCATGACTTTTGCTTCTCCAAGTGATAGCACTTTTCAAAGTCACTAATGTCATTCTAGCAAGGATATCACAAGCTCAAGACCAACCTAGTGAAGATGTCCTGTAGATTCTTGTGATCCTCCCATATGTCACTTTTACTTCCCAAAAAGATAGTACTTCCATGCTTCACAATGGATAACTCCAGATAACACGTTAGGTAATTCAACTCATGCTTCCTTAGTTGACTTAATGAACAAGCCACAACTTTTCTCCTTGTATAAGGACACATCCTACATCTTGACAAGGTGTATCATTGTAGATATAAAGCTCTTGTCCGGATCTGGCAAAGCTAATACTTAGGTTGTACTTCAACCTCTTCTTGGACTCCTTCAGACACTTAGCTGAGGTCTCTTGATCCAAACTAACTTAAAACCTCTTCCAGTAGCATTATCAATATCTTGATTATCTTAGTTAAACCTCCCTTGAACCTTTAATCAAACCTCATTGAGACTCTGAGTTTCTCCCACATCTTTGGGTACCACCACGCTTCCGCTGTGCAATCTAGAACGTAGGACACTTCATCTTGCAAATTCTTCAAGTTGGCTACCCCCCTTAAGAAAAGATAAACTAGGGGACACCAAAGTATAGCTTGCATCACCTTCAAGATGAGCTAACTAATATCAAGACGTTCTGTCATCCCATTGATACTCTTGTATATGGGCAAGAACAAGAGATCTGAAATTCCTCACGAGTAGAAAAACAGCAGCGCAGTAAAACTGCTGTAGCTCTCATTCTGTTAATCCAATGATATTGTAGCTTATACTATTGGAAAGCTTATCAAATTTTCCACAACTTCCTTATAGAACACTTTTTCAAATTCTGCAGTTAACTTGATCTAAAACAGTGGACAAGAGAAACTATTCCAGGTTCCAAACAGCACAGATGCATCATCTTGTGAGTTTCATAACTTCATAACCAAAATATATATGAGGGTGATTCTTGTGGTCACAGAAAGATATCTAAGTCTACAATTGTCCAAAATTTTCTCATGATTTTTGGTCATCCAAGAATAGATATATAAGCCAATAAAGACAGGTTACTCCCAAAAGACATAATAGGGAAAACATCTATTTATTGCATTAATCCTTATTCCTTAGGCCTATGAACTAAATGAAATTATGGGAACACCCAACAAGATCATTGCAATCATTACAAAGATGCAAAACAATCATAAGCATAATGACAAATCAACAAAGCACTAAAGATGCACAACTCAATCATCGACTCAACTTGCGATACTTTCGTTTTTATTACATAAAGGGCACAAACTCCTATTCCTTAACTAAAGATCTTGGGTAGTCTAGCACAACTTCTTCATTCATCATTCTCATCAAATGCTTCTTTTGGGTTAGGTATCACTAACACTTTCTAGTAGCAACCTCGTAGTGATCCGACTCTGGTCACTTCCATTGCTTGGTGTGTTGTCAGCTTGCTGATTCTAAAAGATTCATCTTTGTTTGACTGGACCGCTTTCTAGTTCGCTTGATCTTTCAGGGTTGAAACTCCTTATAGGTGATTGTCCACCCATCTATGCATACCTCATGTGGAAAGAGTGGAGTAATCTTAGCTTGAGAAACTTCTGACTCTTTAGAGTTCGAGTTTATCTGACCAGGGATTGGAGCTGGATGTGACAACATAGTAGAACTTGAATGCTGATTGCTTCCCAATTCTAACTCTGGTGAGACCGCCTTCCTCTTCTTATCCACATTAACTTCACCACTTTGGTTCACCTTGACTTCCCTCTTATTAGACTTGTTCTAAAGATAGGGAAAACCATAATGTTTACAACACTAACATGGATCCTAACTTCCAAGCGTATTACTACCAGTACCTTCAACGGACTTCATTTTCTTCCAAGCTTCTACCACTTGTCTCTTCACTGGTCCCTTTGGCACGTTGGTTTGACCTTGTGGCAAGCACTATTGAGAACTCCCATGTTGAGTCATTCCTTCTAATACTTGTTGCATAGCTAAAAGCTTCTCCTTGTCAAACATAATCAAGGACAACATAGCTTGGTCTTCCTGACCTTTGATGCTGGTGGTCTCCTCATTACAACCCATCTACTTAGATGAAGAGAGAAGATTCAGAATAAAGAAGGTTTTCACAACAGAACAGAGGCTGAAGTGAGCATAACTTTTAGAAAATAACAAGGTTGGAGAGAAAGCAAGAGCTAAACAAAGATGAAGGCATGCTAAGACGTCCAGTTCTGACTAGGCTTGCGTCCTACAGTCAGCATTGCTATGATACCACTTTGTAGCACCCGGTTTTAAGGACAAAACCAGATACACACCATATGTGAGCCCAGGAAGTCAAATCTCACATATAGCTACAAATAAAGGTAATATCAATAGACAATGCTTAAATACATAGCGCATTAGTATAAGGAATATAACCTTAGAGTATAGACGGCAGAAAGACAACTCTGATCTTCAGGTGAAGACTCCACTTCCATAGGGACAACTACTGGTTGATCACAAGCCTAATTCCTCCAAACTCTAGCAATCTGATACCCATCCGGAATTGTTATCCAAATATGTGAAAAATAAAGCAAGTGTAAGTACATGTCGTACTCAACAAATATAACCTAGGGTTCATTAGGCACAAAAGGCTGACACTAGTTTAACTGCGATTAGCTGTTAATGGTCACAATTTTAGCATAGGAGTAGCAACAAGTTTATCACAAGCCCATAAACACATGATCAGGTAAACATGAATAATGAATAGCATAAATAGTAATCATTAGTGAGCATCTTTATCATTAGTATCATCTGTATTCATCATCTATTCCGTAAATGTTCTAAGGCCGCTCGTGACCGTGAGCACGGCTGATATATCAGTTTTATACTCTACAGAGGTTGTACACTTTCACTGTGAGTCATGATTTACCCTTTCACCCGAGGTGATCAGCCTCTTGACCCACCACCTAGGAAGGTCAACAGGGTTCACTATGAAGCCTTTCAAAGGTTCGTCTCATAAGTTAGGGCCATTAGATTCACTCGACAAACAGATGTAGAGCCCCCCTTCCCGATGGCACAATGACATGCAACCTATACACAAGGGGACAGAGGCTGCACTATATTCGATTCGGCAAGCCATTCTTATGCCAATAAATGTAACCTCTAACAAGCTAGAAATGTCCTCATACTGAGCTAAAGCTAGAGCCATGTAGCCCTAACAGCTATACTGTAAGTCCCGGATGATCACTTATAGATAAGTCCTTAGGGAGAGGAATCCAGAGCACCATAAAATAACCCAATGCTCTTGCCCCTTGTTCCATATTGCTAAAAAACATATTTTAACGTTTATTGCATATTCCATTAGTCAAGTTACAAGATCATGGTTGTGGTTGAGCACTAGCATCATACTACCCAATGTAATACCCCATAGGTAACAAGGCACAAGGTACAAAGTACTAGGGAATCCTTAGTGGTAGTCAAGGTAGACACCTGCAGTATGATAAGTGATTAATGGTGTATAGGACAACAAGGAAGATCCCATGCTATACTTGCCTTAAACTCAGATACTTCTTCTAGTCCAAATCTTCAAAGACCTGCTTCTTGATTCACCACGTATAGCTCACCGACTAGACAAGATCATAAAGCACCACACACGCATCCATGCAATCATACACGAAGCAAGCAATAGATCTAAATTAGAACAGTACACCAATCATAGAAAAATAAGTAAAACAGTTTGAGACATGATTCTACGCATCGCTACGAACACACAGACGCAAGAGGCACGCTAATCGGAGCTACGGTTTGAAAGAAACGGCTACCGAAAGATCTACTCATAAGAGAAAATACAAAACTATAAGCTTCATGTGTTTTAACTATATAAAAGCTTATATAAATTGAATCAAGTCAAACTTAGATTTGAATTATAAAACTAATACAAATCATATTTTATTTATAAAATCCAGTTGCATAATTATTATTCAAATTAGAATTTAAACCATGAAATTCTAGAAATAGTGACATGATAAACATTGTTACCAACACGTAGATCTCGTTGCAATGAATCTAACGCAACTTGAACAGATCAAATCAGAGCTAAAACATAGAAGATATGAATTTAACAAGATTTCCTTTAATAAAATAATAGATTAAATCTAACTTCAAATTTTAAAAGTTGAAAACATATTTAACAGTAGTATGAACATGTAGATTATGAAATTACGAACCTAATGCAAGTTAAACGGGTCAAATCGGAGTTAAAACAGAGAAAATATGGCCTAAAGAAAACTAGTGGCAAAACTGTAAATAGGTCAAACACTCCACGCCTTGTCTTGTCGGTGGGCAATTGTGTTCATCTCTTTACTCAAAGGGAAGAATGCTACCGAAGGTAACAACGACACTTGTGAAGTGTTTCAACTTGAGCATCCTCCTTTAGCGTCAAATAGAGGAACAAAGTTGCATACAGAAATGTGTAGGTGCGCCTAGGATCTAAATAGGTGGTTCTCTTCTCATTCGAACACTGCACACCTTGTCCTTTTCGTTGGGCGAGTGTGTTCGTCTCTTGATGCGTAAGGTAAGAATACTACAATTTATAACAACATCATTTGTGAAGTGTTTCAACTAGAGCATCCACCTTTAGCGGCAAATAGAGGAACACACTTGCATATGGAAAAGAGTAGGATAGAGTGGAGGAGCGAGAGGATTAAAATATGATATTATGAAGAGTGAACTAAAATATAATTTTACAAATTCACTAATTGGACTAAGTGTCCCTTTAGAGGAAGTAAGCATGGCACAAAATCAAACGTGTACTCGCGCATAGCTGTTTTCCTGCTTTGTCAAGTAAATATAGTCGTTTCAAAAATATTTTAATATTCACTATCTAACACAAGCCTTGTTTGTGGGTATGCAGACAAGGAGGCATTCTTACAAAAATGTGATCCAGGTGAGTGCTTGTGGGATCAACATCAATTCTCTAGCGCATGAAATGAGGTGGTCAAGTGAACATGACATTTTCTTTTTATTGTATTATTATTATATTATTGTAGGTACACAGTCCCTACACCTATATGGCGGCACAGATGTGAGCTAGGAGGTGAAACCACCTACGTTGAAGCTGCGAGCACCGGCGCCGCCTGAGCCAACACCCGGCATCAACATATGGAGGGACAGGATGGAACGTCACAAGTGGCTGCAAGAAGTTGCTGTGCACTATGATGCATGGCTCATGAAGATTTCTGGCTTCACAGCTTCATATATGACAGCTACCGAATGTTATTTTATTACTTCGCTACTTCATATATGTCTGATGAATAATGTGCTTCTCATTAGCTTTTATGTTATGAACACTATAATAGGTGGCAACAACATCTAATAAGTATTCAGGTTAAAGTCAGCATACCAGCATTAAAATGAGGAACACACATGGAGAAGAGTAAGTGCGAGAATGATATGAAAAATATCTATTAAATAAAATAAAATATGTACTTTGTTGTTATGAAAATGAGGCTAAACTAGGTGTAAACAACATTCATCATTCGAACCTTATGGGTGGGTCCCCATCACATTTAGCATTTATAAACATCACCCTTTTTATTTGTTTTCGTGTTCTCAACATGAATGGTAGAAATACTGCCAAAGATACTAGACTTGGCATGTGTTTCATTAAGAGCATCCACCTTTAATGTTAGATAGTCAAATGCACATGAAGAAACAAAGGGTGAGAGGGTAATGGAAATGACTTGTAAGAAAGGACTTTTTAACTATAGTAAAATTAATAGTTAGTAACTTTTGCAAGATCAAAGTGTATGGTGTCCATCGAAATGCATCCTTCAACACTAAATATGTGGTTCTCTTCACATTCAAACATCGCCCACCTTGTCCTATCGGTGGGCAAGTGTGTTCTTCTCTTGACACGAAAGGTAAGAATACTACCAAAGATAACAATAACACTTGTGAAGTGTTTCACTAGAACATCCACCTTTAGCGTCAAATAGAGGAACACAGTTGCATACGGAAAAGTGTAGGCGAGGGTGGTAAAGAGAGAGAGAGAGGGTTAAAATATGATATTGTAAAGAGTGAACTAGAATATATTTTTCCATGAATTTTCTAGTTGGAGTAAGTATCCCGGGAGAAGAAGTATGCGTGGACAAAATGTCAACAAATGTGTGCCACTACTTTAATTTCCATTTTGTTGTGGTCCATGCTTAATGTGATTGTTCCTTTAGAGTTAAGGTACAAGTAATGTAATTGTATGAAACTACAGATGGGTAGTGTTAATATCAAAGAAGGAATGCCATGTGCAAAGATGTGGGAAAAAACACTTCCACAAGGGGAAGAGTAAGTTAGAAAAGGGTTCTATTTTAATTTGCCATCGGTTTGTCTTATTAATAATGTGTTTCTCTTTAGCTGTTATGTTACAAACACTATAATAGGTGGCAACAAGATCTAGTAAGTGTTCAGGTTAAAGACAGCACACCAAGCATTAAAATGAGGAACACACATGGAGAAGAGTAAGTGCGAGAATGATAAGAAGAAAAATAATATATTAAATAAAATAAAATATGTACTTTGTTGTTATGAAAATTAGCCCAAACTTGGTGTAAAACAACATTCATCATTCAAACCTTATGGGTGGGTCCCCATCACATTTGGCATTTACAAACTTCACCCTTTTTGTTGGTGTTCGTGTTCTCAGCATGAACGGTAGAAATATTACCAAAGAAACTAGACTTGGCACGTGTTTCATTGAGAGCATCCACCTTTAAAGTTAGATAGTCGAATGCACATGAAGAAACAAAGGGTGAGAGGGTAATGGAAAAGACTTGTAAGAAAGGACTTTTTAACTATAGTAAAATAAATAGTTAGTAAGTTCTGCAAGATCAAAGTGTATGGTGTCCATCGAAATGCATCCTTCCACACTAAATATGTGGTTCTCTTCACATTCGCACATCGCCTATCTTGTCCTATCGGTGGAGAAATGTGTTCATCTCTTGACACGAAAGGTAAGAATGCTACCAAAGATAACAATGACACTGGTGAAGAGTTTCAACTAGAACATCCACCTTTAGCGTCAAATCGAGGAACACAGTTGCATACGGAAAATTGTAGGTGAGGGAGGTAGAGAGAGGAGAGAGGGTTAAAATATGATATTGTAAAGAGTGAACTAGAATATATTTTTCCACAAATTTTCTAGTTGGTGTAAGTATCCTAGGAGAAGAAGTATGCATGGCCAAAATGTCAGTAAATGTGTGCCACTACTTTAATTTCCATTTTGTTGTGCTCCATGCTTAAAGTGTTTGTTCCTTTAGAGTTAAGGTACAAGTACTGTAATTGTATGAAACTATAGATGGGAAGTGTTAAAATCAAAGAAGGAACACCATGTGCAAAGATGTGGGAAAAACACTTCTACAAGGAGAAGAGTAAGTTAGAAAAGGGTTCTATTTTAATTTCACATCGGTTTGTCTTATTAATAATGTGTTTCTCTTTAGCTGTTATGTTATGAACACTATAATAGGTGGCAACAACATCTAGTAAGTGTTCAGGTTAAAGACGGCACACCAAGCATTAAAATGAGGAACACACACGGAGAAGAGTAAGTGCGAGAATGATATGAAGAAAAATATCTATTAAATAAAATAAAATATGTACTTTGCTGTTATGAAAATTAGCCTAGACTAGGTGTAAAACAACATTCATCATTCAAACCTTATGGGTGGGTCCCCATCACATTTGGCATTTACAAACTTCACCCTTTTTATTTGTGTTCGTGTTCTCAACATGAACGGTACAAATGCTGCCAAAGAAACTAGACTTGGCATGTGTTTCATTGAGAGCGTCCACCTTTAATGTTAGATAGTAGAATGCACATGAAGAAACAAAGGGTGAGAGGGTAATGGAAATGACTTGTAAGAAAGGACTTTTAACTATAGTAAATTTAATAGTTAGTAAGTTCTGCAATATCAAAGTGTATGGTGTCCATCTAAATGCATCTTTCAACACTAAATATGTGGTTCTCTTCTCATTCAAACACTCCATGCCTTGTCTTGTCGGTGGGCAATTGTGTTCATCTCTTTACTCAAAGGGAAGAATGCTACCGAAGGTAACAACGACACTTGTGAAGTGTTTCAACTTGAGCATCCTCCTTTAGCGTCAAATAGAGGAACAGAGTTGCATACGGAAATGTGTAGGTGCGCCTAGGATCTAAATATGTGGTTCTCTTCTCATTCGAACACTGCACACCTTGTCCTTTTCGTTGGGCAAGTGTGTTCAACCCTTGATGCGTAAGGTAAGAATACTACAATATTTAACAACATCATTTGTGAAGTGTTTCAACTGGAGCATCCACCTTTAGTGTCAAATAGAGGAACACACTTACATATGGAAAAGAGTAGGAGAGAGTGGACGAGCGAGAGGATTAAAATATGATATTATGAAGAGTGAACTAAAATATAATTTTACAAATTCACTAGTTGGACTAAGTGTCCCTTGAGAGGAAGTATGCATGGCACAAAATCAAACGTATACTCACGCATAGCTGTTTTCCTGCTTTGTCAAGTAAATATAGTCGTTTTAAAAATATTTTAATATTCACAATCTAACACAAGCCTTGTTTGTGGGTATGCAGACAAGGAGGCATTCTTACAAAAATGTGATCCAGATGAGTGCTTGTGGGATCAACATCAATTCTCTAGCGCATGAAATGAGGTGGTCAAGTGAACATGACATTTTCTTTTTATTGTATTATTATTATATTATTGTAGGTACGCAGTCCCTACACCTATATGGCGGCACATATGTGAGCTAGGAGGTGAAACCACCTACATTGAAGCTGCGAGCACTGGCGCCGCCTGAGCCAACACCCGGCATCAACATATGGAGGGACACGATGGAACGTCACAAGTGGCAGCAAGAAGTTGCTGTGCACTATGATGCATGGCTCATGAAGATTTCTAGCTTCACAGCTTCATATATGACAACTACCGAATGTTATTTTATTACTTCGCTACTTCATATATGTCTTATGAATAATGTGCTTCTCATTAGCTTTTATGTTATGAACACTATAACAGGTGGCAACAACATCTAATAAGTATTCAGGTTAAAGTTAGCATACCAGCATTAAAATGAGGAACACACAAGGAGAAGAGTAAGTGCGAGAATGATATGAAAAATATCTATTAAATAAAATAAAATATGTACTTTGCTATTATGAAAATGAGGCTAAACTAGGTGTAAACAACATTCATCATTCAAACCTTATGGGTGGGTCCCCATCACATTTAGCATTTATAAACATCACCCTTTTTATTTGTGTTCGTGTTCTCAACATGAATGTAGAAATACTGCCAAAGATACTAGACTTGGCATGTGTTTCATTAAGAGCATCCACCTTTAATGTTAGATAGTCAAATGCACATGAAGAAACAAAGGGTGAGAGGGTAATGGAAACGACTTGTAAGAAAGGACTTTTTAACTATAGTAAAATGAATAGTTAGTAACTTTTGCAAGATCAAAGTGTATGGTGTCCAGCAAAATGCATCCTTCAACACTAAATATGTGGTTCTCTTCACATTCAAACATCGCCCACCTTGTCCTATCGGTGGGCAAGTGTGTTCTTCTCTTGACACGAAAGGTAAGAATACTACCAAAGATAACAATAACACTTGTGAAGTGTTTCACTAGAACATCCACCTTTAGCGTCAAATAGAGGAACACAGTTGCATACGGAAAAGTGTAGGCGAGGGTGGTAAAGAGAGAGAGAGAGAGAGAGAGGGTTAAAATATGATATTGTAAAGAGTGAACTAGAATATATTTTCCATGAATTTTCTAGTTGGAGTAAGTATCCCGGGAGAAGAAGTATGCGTGGACAAAATGTCAACAAATGTGTGCCACTACTTTAATTTCCATTTTGTTATGGTCCATGCTTAATGTGTTTGTTCCTTTAGAGTTAAGGTACAAGTAATGTAATTGTATGAAACTATAGATAGGAAGTGTTAAGATCAAAGAAGGAACACCATGTGCAAGGATGTGGGAAAAAAACACTTCCACAAGGAGAAGAGTAAGTTAGAAAATGGTTCTATTTTAATTTCCCATCGGTTTGTCTTATTAATAATGTGTTTCTCTTTAGTTGTTATGTTATGAACACTATAATAGGTGGCAACAACATCTAGTAAGTGTTCAGATTAAAGACGGCATACCAAGCATTAAAATGAGGAACACACACGGAGAAGAGTAAGTGCGAGAATGATATGAAGAAAAATATCTACCAAATAAAATAAAATATGTACTTTGTTGTTATGAAAATGAGCCTAGACTAGGTGTAAAATAACATTCATCATTCAAACCTTTTGGGTGGGACCCCATCACATTTAGCATTTATAAACATCACCCTTTTTATTTGTGTTCGTGTTCTCAACATGAATGGTAGAAATACTACGAAAGAAACTAGACTTGGCATGTGTTTCATTAAGAGCATCCACCTTTAATGTTAGATAGTCGAATGCACATGAAGAAACAAAGGGTGAGAGGGTAATGGAGACCACTTGTATGAAAGGACTTTTTAACTATAGTAAAATTAATAGTTAGTAAGTTCTGCAAGATCAAAGTGTATGGTGTCCATCAAAATGCATCTTTCAACATTCAAAAACTACACGCCTTGTATTGTCGGTGGGCAAGTGTGTTCATCTCTTTACTCTAAAGGGAAGAATACTACCGAAGGTAACAACGACACATGTGAAGTGTTTCAACTGCCGCATCCTCCTTTAGCGTCAAATAGAGGAACACACTTGCATACGGAAATGTGTAGGTGCGCCTAGGATTTAAACAGGTGGCGCTCTTCTCATTCGAACACTACACACGTTCTCCTTTTCGGTGGGCGAGTGTGTTCATCTCTTGATGCGTAAGGTAAGAATACTACAATATTTAACAACAACATTTGTGAAGTGTTTCAACTCGAGCATCCCCCCTTACCGTCAGATAGAGGAACACACTTGCATATGGAAAAAGAGTAGGAGAGAGAGCGGAGAGAGAGGATTAAAATATGATATTATGAATAGTGAACTAAAATATACTTTTACAAATTCACTTGTTGGACTAAGTGTCCCTTGAGAGGAAGTTTGCATCGCACAAAATCAAATGTGTACTCTTCGCATAGCTATTTTCCTGCTTTGTCAAGTAAATATAGTCGTTTCAAAAATATTTTAATATTCACTATCTAATGCGAACCTTGTTTGTGGGTATGCAGATGAGGAGGCGTTCTTTGAAAAATGTGATCCAGGTGAGTGCTTGTGGGATCAACATCAATTCTCTAGCGCGTGAAATGAGGTGATGAAGTTATCATGGCATTTTCTTTTTATTGTATTATTATTATATTATTGTAGGTTTGCGGACCCTACACCTATATGGTGGCATAGATCGGGGCTGGGAGGTGAAACCACCAACGTTGAAGCTGCGAGCACCGACGCCGCCTGAGCCAACACCCGACATCAGCATATGGACGGACACGATGGAACGA
The DNA here is from genome assembly GCA_904845875.1 of Miscanthus lutarioriparius. Lineage (NCBI taxonomy): Eukaryota > Viridiplantae > Streptophyta > Magnoliopsida > Poales > Poaceae > Miscanthus > Miscanthus lutarioriparius. Next base: position 31,780,058 of record CAJGYO010000017.1, on the reverse strand, counting down.
CACAAGTGGCTGCAAGAAGTTGCTGTGCATTGTGATGCATGGCTCATGAAGATTTCTGGCTTCACTGTTTCATATATGATAGCTACAAAACGTTATTTTATTACTTCGCTACTTCATATATGTCTTATGAATAATTTGTTTCTCATTAGCTATTATGTTATGACCACTATAATAGGTGGCAACAACATCTAATAAGTATTCAGTTTAAAGTCAGCATACCAACTCTAAAATGAGGAACACACATGGAGAAGAGTAAGTGCGAGAATGATATGAACAAAAATATCTATTAAACAAAATAAAATATATACTTTGCTGTTATGAAAATGAGCCTAAACTAGGTGTAAACAATATTCATCATTCAAACCTTATGGGTGGGTCCCCATCACATTTAGCATTTATAAACATCACCCTTTTTATTTGTGTTCGTGTTCTCAACATGAATGGTAGAAATACTGCGAAAGAAACTAGACTTGGCATGTGTTTCATAAAGAGCATCCACCTTTAATGTTAGATAGTCGAATGCACATGAAGAAACAAAGGGTGATAGGGTAATGGAGACCACTTGTAGGAAAGGACTTTTTAACTATAGTAAAATTAATAGTTAGTAACTTTTGCAAGATCAAAGTGTATGGTGTCCATCGAAATGCATCTTTCAACATTCAAACACTACACGCCTTGTATTGTCGGTGGGCAAGTGTGTTCATCTCTTTACTCTAAAGGGAAGAATACTACCAAAGGTAACAACGACACTTGTGAAGTGTTTCAACTGGCGCATCCTCCTTTAGCGTCAAATAGAGGAACACACTTGCATACGAAAATGTGTAGGTGCACCTAGGATTTAAATAGGTGGCGCTCTTCTCATTCGAACACTACACACCTTCTCCTTTTCGGTGGGTGAGTGTGTTCATCTCTTAAAGCGTAAGGTAAGAATACTACAATATTTAACAACAACATTTGTGAAGTGTTTCAACTCGAGCATCCACCCTTACCGTCAGATAGAGGAACACACTTGCATACAGAAAAAGAGTAGGAGAGAGAGCGGAGAGAGAGGATTAAAATATGATATTATGAATAGTGAACTAAAATATACTTTTACAAATTCACTTGTTGGACTAAGTGTCCCTTGAGAGGAAGTTTGCATGGCACAAAATCAAATGTGTACTCTTTGCATAGCTATTTTCCTGCTTTGTCAAGTAAATATAGTCGTTTCAAAAATATTTTAATATTCACTATCTAATGCGAACCTTGTTTGTGGGTATGCAGATGAGGAGGCGTTCTTTCAAAAATGTGATCCAGGTGAGTGCTTGTGGGATCAACATCAATTCTCTAGCGCGTGAAATGAGGTGATGAAGTTAACATGGCATTTTCTTTTTATTGTATTATTATTATATTATTGTAGGTATGCAGTCCCTACACCTATATAGTGGCATAGATCGGAGCTGGGAGGTGAAACCACCGACGTTGAAGCTGCGAGCACCGACGCCGCCAGAGCCAACACCTGGCATCAGCATATGGAGGGACACGATGGAACAACACAAGTGGCTGCAAGAAGTTGTTGTGCATTGTGATGCATGGCTCATGAAGATTTCTGGCTTCACTGCTTCATATATGACAGCTACAAAACATTATTTTACTACTTCGCTACTTCATATATGTCTTATGAATAATGTGTTTCTCATTAGCTATTATGATATGAACACTATAATAGGTGGCAACAACATCTAATAAGTATTCAGGTTAAAGTCAGCATACCAACTCTAAAATGAGGAACACACATGGAGAAGAGTAAGTGCGAGAATGATATGAACAAAAATATCTATTAAACAAAATAAAATATGTACTTTGCTGTTATGAAAATGAGCCTAAACTAGGTGTAAACAACATTCAGCATTCAAACCTTATGGGTGGGTCACCATCACATTTAGCATTTATAAACATCACCCTTTTTATTTGTGTTCATGTTCTCAACATGAATGGTAGAAACACTGCGAAAGAAACTAGACTTGGCATGTGTTTCATTAAGAGCATCCAACTTTAATGTTAGATAGTCGAATGCACATGAAGAAACAAAGGGTGAGAGGGTAATGGAGACCACTTGTAAGAAAGGACTTTTTAACTATAGTAAAATTAATAGTTAGTAACTTTTGCAAGATCAAAGTGTATGGTGTCCATCGAAATGCATCTTTCAACATTCAAACACTACATGCCTTGTATTGTCGGTGGGCAAGTGTGTTCATCTCTTTACTCTAAAGGGAAGAATACTACCGGAGGTAACAACGACACTTGTGAAGTGTTTCAACTGGCGTATCCTCCTTTAGCGTCAAATAGAGGAACACACTTGCATACGGAAATGTGTAGGTGCGCCTAGGATTTAAATAGGTGGCGCTCTTCTCATTCGAACACTACACACGTTCTCCTTTTTGGTGGGCGAGTGTGTTCGTCTCTTGATGCGTAAGGAAAGAATACTACAATATTTAACAACAACATTTGTGAAGTGTTTCAACCCGAGCATCCACCCTTACCGTCAGATAGAGGAACACACTTGGATACGGAAAAAGAGTAGGAGAGAGAGCGGAGAGAGAGGATTAAAATATGATATTATGAATAGTGAACTAAAATATACTTTTACAAATTCACTTGTTGGACTAAGTGTCCCTTGAGAGGAAGTTTGCATCGCACAAAATCAAATGTGTACTCTTCGCATAGCTGTTTTCCAGCTTTGTCAAGTAAATATAGTCGTTTCAAAAATATTTTAATATTCACTATCTAATGCGAACCTTGTTTGGGGGTATGCAGATGAGGAGGCATTCTTTCAAAAATGTGATCCAGGTGAGTGCTTAGGGGATCAACATCAATTCTCTAGCGCGTGAAATGAGGTTATCAAGTTAACATGGCATTTTCTTTTTATTGTATTATTATTATATTGTTGTAGGTATGCGGTCCCTACACCTATATGGTGGCACAGACCGGAGCTGGGAGGTCAAACCACCAACGTTGAAGCTGCGAGCACCGACGCCGCCTGAGCCAACACTCGACATCAGCATATGGAGGGACACGATGGAATGACACAAGTGGCTACAAGAAGTTGCTGTGCATTGTGATGCATGGCTCATGAAGATTTCTGGCTTCACTTCTTCATATATGACAGCTACAAAACGTTATTTTATTACTTCGCTACTTCATATATGTCTTATGAATAATGTGTTTCTCATTAGCTATTATGAGGAACACACATGGAGAAGAGTAAGTGAGAGAATGATATGAACAAAAATATCTATTAAATAAAATAAAATATGTACTTTGCTGTTATGAAAATGAGCCTAAACTAGGTGTAAACAACATTCATCATTCAAACCTTATGGGTGGGTCCCCATCGCATTTAGCATTTATAAACATCACCCTTTTTATTTGTGTTCGTGTTCTCAACATGAATGGTAGAAATACTGCCAAAGAAACTAGACTTGGCATGTGTTTCATTAAGAGCATCCACACATGAAGAAACAGAGGGTGAGAGGGTAATGGAAACGACTTGTAAGAAAGGACTTTTTAACTATAGTAAAATTAATAGTTAGTAACTTTTGCAGGATCAAAATGTATGGTGTCCATCGAAATGCATCTTTCAACACTAAATATGTATTTCTCTTCTCATTCAAACACTACACGCCTTGTATTGTCGGTGGGCAAGTGTGTTCATCTCTTTACTCTAAAGGGAAGAATACTACCGAAGGTAACAACGACACTTGTGAAGTGTTTCAACTAGCGCATCCTCCTTTAGCATCAAATAGAGGAACACACTTGCATACGGAAATGTGTAGGTGCACCTAGGATCTAAATAGGTGGTTCTCTTCTCATTCGAACACTACACACCTTGTCCTTTTCGGTGGGCGAGTGTCTTCGTCACTTGGTGCGTAAGGTAGAATACTACAATATTTAACAACATCATTTGTGAAGTGTTTCAACTCGAGCATCCACCTTTACCGTCAAATGGAGGAACACACTTGCATCTAGAAAAAAGTATAGGAGAGAGTGGAGGAGAGAGAGCGGAGAGAGAGGATTAAAATATGATATTATGAATAGTGAACTAAAATATACTTTTACAAATTCACTAGTTGGACTAAGTGTCCCTTGAGAGGAATTTTGCATCGCACAAAATCAAATGTGTACTCTTCGCATAGCTGTTTTCCTGCTGTGTCAAGTAAATATAGTCGTTTCAAAAATGTTTTAATATTCACTATCTAATGCGAACCTTGTTTGTGGGTATGCAGATGAGGAGGCGTTCTTTCAAAAATGTGATCTAGGTGAGTGCTTGTGGGATCAACATCAATTCCCTAGCGCGTGAAATGAGGTAATCAAGTTAACATGACATTTTCTTTTTATTGTATTATTATACATTATTGTAGGTATGCGGTCCCTACACCTATATGGAGGCATAGACCGGAGCTGGGAGGTCAAACCACCAATGTTGAAGCTACGAGCACCGACGCCGCCGGAGCCAACACCGGCATCAGCATATGGAGGGACACGATGGAACGACACAAGTGGCTGCAAGAAGTTGTTGTGCATTGTGATGCATGGCTCATGAAGATTTTTGTCTTCACTGCTTCATATATGACAGCTACAAAATGTTATTTTATTACTTCGCTACTTCATATATGTCTTATGAATAATGTGTTTCTCATTAGCTATTATGATATGAACACTATAATAGGTGGCAACAACATCTAATAAGTATTCAGGTTAAAGTCAGCATACCAACTCTAAAATGAGGAACACACATGGAGAAGAGTAAGTGAGAGAATGATATGAACAAAAATACCTATTAAATAAAATAAAATATATACTTTGCTGTTTTGAAGATGAGCCTAAACGAGGTGTAAACAACATTCATCATTCAAACCTTATGGGTGGGTCCCCATCACATTTAGCATTTATAAACATCACCCTTTTTATTTGTGTTCGTGTTCTCAACATGAATGGTAGAAATACTGCCAAAGAAACTAGACTTGGCATGTGTTTCATTAAGAGCATCCACCTTTAATGTTAGATAGTCGAATGCACATGGAGAAAAAAAGGGTGAGAGGGTAATGGAAACGACTTGTAAGAAAGGACTTTTTAACTATAGTAAAATTAATAGTTAGTAACTTTTGCAGGATCAAAAATGTTTGGTGTCCATCGAAATGCATCTTTCAACACTAAATATGTGGTTCTCTTCTCATTCAAACACTACCCGCCTTGTATTGTCGGTGGGCAAGTGTGTTTGTCTCTTTACTCTAAAGGTAAGAATACTACCGAAGGTAACAACGACACTTGTGAAGTGTTTCAACTGGCGCATCCTCCTTTAGCATCAAATAGAGGAACACACTTGCATACGGAAATGTGTTGGTGCCCCTAGGATCTAAATAGGTGGTTCTCTTCTCATTCGAACACTACACACCTTGTCCTTTTCGGTGGGCGAGTGTCTTCGTCACTTGGTGCATAAGGTAGAATACTACAATATTTAACAACATCATTTGTGAAGTGTTTCAACTCGAGCATCCACCTTTACCGTCAAATAGAGGAACACACTTGCATCCGGAAAAAGAGTGGAGGAGAGAGAGCGGTGAGAGAGGATTAAAATATGATATTATGAATAGTGAACTAAAATATACTTTTACAAATTCACTAGTTGGACTAAGTGTCCCTTGAGAGGAATTTTGCATCGCACAAAATCAAATGTGTACTCTTCGCATAGCTGTTTTCCTGTTGTGTCAAGTAAATATAGTCGTTTCAAAAATATTTTAATATTCACTATCTAATGCGAACCTTGTTTGTGGGTATGCAGATGAGGAGGCTTTCTTTCAAAAATGAGATCTAGGTGAGTGCTTGTGGGATCAACATCAATTCCCTAGCGCGTGAAATGAGGTGATCAAGTTAACATGACATATTCTTTTTATTGTATTATTATTATATTATTGTAGGTATGCGGTCCCTACACCTATATGGAGGCACAGACCGGAGCTGGGAGGTGAAACCACCAATGTTGAAGCTGCGAGCACCGACACCGCCGGAGCCAACACCCGGCATCAGCGTATGGAGGGACATGATGGAACGACACAAGTGGCTGCAAGAAGTTGTTGTGCATTGTGATGCATGGCTCATGAAGATTTCCGGCTTCACTGCTTCATATATGACAGCTACAAAATGTTATTTTATTACTTCGCTACTTCATATATGTCTTATGAATAATGTGTTTCTCATTAGCTATTATGATATGAACACTATAATAGGTGGCAACAACATCTAATAAGTATTCAGGTTAAAGTCAGCATACCAACTCTAAAATGAGGAACACGCGTGGAGAAGAGTAAGTGAGAGAATGATATGAACAAAAATATCTATTAAATAAAATAAAATATGTACTTTGCTGTTATGAAAATGAGCCTAAACTAGGTGTAAACAACATTCATCATTCAAACCTTATGGGTGGGTCCCCATCACATTTAGCATTTATAAACATCACCCTTTTTATTTGTGTTCGTGTTCTCAACATGAATGGAAGAAATACTGCCAAAGAAACTAGACTTGGCATGTGTTTCATTAAGAGCATCCACCTTTAATGTTAGATAGTCGAATGCACTTGAAGAAACAAAAGGGTGAGAGGGTAATGGAAACGCCTTGTAAGAAAGGACTTTTTAACTATAGTAAAATTAATAGTTAGTAACTTTTGCAGGATCAAAAATGTATGGTGTCCATCGAAATGCATCTTTCAACACTAAATATGTGGTTCTCTTCTCATTCAAACACTACACGCCTTGTACTGTCGGTGGGCAAGTGCGTTCATCTCTTTACTCTAAAGGTAAGAATACTACCGAAGGTAACATCGACACTTGTGAAGTGTTTCAACTAGCGCGTCCTCCTTTAGCATCAAATAGAGGAACACACTTGCATACGGAAATGTGTAAGTGCACCTAGGATCTAAATAGGTGGTTCTCTTCTCATTCGAACACTACACACCTTGTCCTTTTCGGTGGGCGAGTGTCTTCGTCACTTGGTGCGTAAGGTAGAATACTACAATATTTAACAACATCATTTGTGAAGTGTTTCAACTCGAGCATCCACCTTTACCGTCAAATAGAGGAACACACTTGCATACAGAAAAAGAGTAGGAGAGAGTGGAGGAGAGAGAGCGGAGAGAGAGGATTAAAATATGATATTATGAATAGTGAACTAAAATATACTTTTACAAATTCACTAGTTGGACTAAGTGTCCCTTGAGAGGAATTTTGCATCGCACAAAATCAAATGTGTACTCTTCGCATAGCTGTTTTCCTGCTTTGTCAAGCAAATATAGTCGTTTCAAAAATATTTTAATATTTACTATCTACTGCGAACCTTGTTTGTGGGTATGCAGATGAGGAGGCGTTCTTTCAAAAATGAGATCTAGGTGAGTGCTTGTGGGATCAACATCAATTCTCAAGCGCGTGAAATGAGGTGATCAAGTTAACATGACATTTTCTTTTTATTGTATTATTATTATATTATTGTAGGTATGCGGTCCCTACACCTATATGGAGGCACAGACCGGAGCTGGGAGGTGAAACCACCAATGTTGAAGCTATGAAAGACCGACACCACGAGCCAACACCCGCATCATCAACAGTATGGAGGGACATGATGGAACGACACAAGTGGTCGCAAGAAGTTGTTGTGCATTGTGATGCATGGCTCATGAAGATTTCCGCTTCACTTGCTTCATATATATGACAGCTACAAAATGTTATTTTATTACTTCGCTACTTCATATATGTCTTATGAATAATGTGTTTCTCATTAGCTATTATTATGATATGAACACTATAATAGGTGGCAACAACATCTAATAAGTATTCAGGTTAAAAGTCAAATACCAACTCTAAAATGAGGAACACGCGTGGAGAAGAGTAAGTGAGAGAATGATATGAACAAAAATATCTATTAAATAAAATAAAATATGTACTTTGCTGTTATGAAAATGAGCCTAAACTAGGTGTAAACAACATTCATCATTCAAACCTTATGGGTGGGTCCCCATCACATTTAGCATTTATAAACATCACCCTTTTTATTTGTGTTCGTGTTCTCAACATGAATGGAAGAAATACTGCCAAAGAAACTAGACTTGGCATGTGTTTCATTAAGAGCATCCACCTTTAATGTTAGATAGTCGAATGCACTTGAAGAAACAAAAGGGTGAGAGGGTAATGGAAACGCCTTGTAAGAAAGGACTTTTTAACTATAGTAAAATTAATAGTTAGTAACTTTTGCAGGATCAAAAATGTATGGTGTCCATCGAAATGCATCTTTCAACACTAAATATGTGGTTCTCTTCTCATTCAAACACTACACGCCTTGTACTGTCGGTGGGCAAGTGCGTTCATCTCTTTACTCTAAAGGTAAGAATACTACCGAAGGTAACATCGACACTTGTGAAGTGTTTCAACTAGCGCGTCCTCCTTTAGCATCAAATAGAGGAACACACTTGCATACGGAAATGTGTAAGTGCACCTAGGATCTAAATAGGTGGTTCTCTTCTCATTCGAACACTACACACCTTGTCCTTTTCGGTGGGCGAGTGTCTTCGTCACTTGGTGCGTAAGGTAGAATACTACAATATTTAACAACATCATTTGTGAAGTGTTTCAACTCGAGCATCCACCTTTACCGTCAAATAGAGGAACACACTTGCATCTAGAAAAAAGTATAGGAGAGAGTGGAGGAGAGAGAGGATTAAAATATGATATTATGAATAGTGAACTAAAATATACTTTTACAAATTCACTAGTTGGACTAAGTGTCCCTTGAGAGGAATTTTGCATCGCACAAAATCAAATGTGTACTCTTCGCATAGCTGTTTTCCTGCTTTGTCAAGCAAATATAGTCGTTTCAAAAATATTTTAATATTTACTATCTACTGCGAACCTTGTTTGTGGGTATGCAGATGATGAGGAGGCGTTCTTTCAAAAATGAGATCTAGGTGAGTGCTTGTGGGATCAACATCAATTCTCAAGCGCGTGAAATGAGGTGATCAAGTTAACATGACATTTTCTTTTATTGTATTATTATTATATTATTGTAGGTATGCGGTCCCTACACCTATATGGAGGCACTGACATCGGAGCTGGGAGGTGAAACCACCAATGTTGAAGTCATGAAGCACACACACCACCGGAGCCAACACCCGCAACATCAGGCAGTATGGAGGGACATGATGGAACGACACAAGTGGTCGCAAGAAGTTGTTGTGCATTGTGATGCATGGCTCATGAAGATTTCCGGCTTCACTGCTTCATATATGACAGCTACAAAATGTTATTTTATTACTTCGCTACTTCATATATGTCTTATGAATAATGTGTTTCTCATTAGCTATTATGATATGAACACTATAATAGGTGGCAACAACATCTAATAAGTATTCAGGTTAAAGTCAGCATACCAACTCTAAAATGAGGAACACGCGGAGAAGAGTAAGTGAGAGAATGATATGAACAAAAATATCTATTAAATAAAATAAAATATGTACTTTGCTTTTTATGAAAATGAGCCTAAACTAGGTGTAAACAACATTCATCATTCAAACCTTATGGGTGGGTCCCCATCACATTTAGCATTTATAAACATCACCCTTTTTATTTGTGTTCGTGTTCTCAACATGAATGGAAGAAATACTGCCAAAGAAACTAGACTTGGCATGTGTTTCATTAAGAGCATCCACCTTTAATGTTAGATAGTCGAATGCACTTGAAGAAACAAAAGGGTGAGAGGGTAATGGAAACGCCTTGTAAGAAAGGACTTTTTAACTATAGTAAAATTAATAGTTAGTAACTTTTGCAGGATCAAAAATGTATGGTGTCCATCGAAATGCATCTTTCAACACTAAATATGTGGTTCTCTTCTCATTCAAACACTACACGCCTTGTACTGTCGGTGGGCAAGTGCGTTCATCTCTTTACTCTAAAGGTAAGAATACTACCACCGAAGGTAACATCGACACTTGTGAAGTGTTTCAACTAGCGCGCCCCTCCTTTTTAGCATCAAATAGAGGAACACACTTGCATACGGAAATGTGTAAGTGCACCTAGGATCTAAATAGGTGGTTCTCTTCTCATTCGAACACTACACACCTTGTCCTTTTCGGTGGGCGAGTGTCTTCGTCACTTGGTGCGTAAGGTAGAATACTACAATATTTAACAACATCATTTGTGAAGTGTTTCAACTCGAGCATCCACCTTTACCGTCAAATAGAGGAACACACTTGCATCTAGAAAAAAGTATAGGAGAGAGTGGAGGAGAGAGAGCGGAGAGAGAGGATTAAAATATGATATTATGAATAGTGAACTAAAATATACTTTTACAAATTCACTAGTTGGACTAAGTGTCCCTTGAGAGGAATTTTGCATCGCACAAAATCAAATGTGTACTCTTCGCATAGCTGTTTTCCTGCTTTGTCAAGCAAATATAGTCGTTTCAAAAATATTTTAATATTTACTATCTACTGCGAACCTTGTTTGTGGGTATGCAGATGAGGAGGCGTTCTTTCAAAAATGAGATCTAGGTGAGTGCTTGTGGGATCAACATCAATTCTCAAGCGCGTGAAATGAGGTGATCAAGTTAACATGACATTTTCTTTTTATTGTATTATTATTATATTATTGTAGGTATGCGGTCCCTACACCTATATGGAGGCACAGACCGAGCCGGGAGGTGAAACCACCAATGTTGAAGCTCATGAAAGACCGACACCGCCGAGCCAACACCCGACATCGCCAGTATGGAGGGACATGATGGAACGACACAAGTGGTCTGCAAGAAGTTGTTGTGCATTGTGATGCATGGCTCATGAAGATTTCGGCTTCACCGCTTCATATATGACAGCTACAAAATGTTATTTTATTACTTCGCTACTTCATATATGTCTTATGAATAATGTGTTTCTCATTAGCTATTATGATATGAACACTATAATAGGTGGCAACAACATCTAATAAGTATTCAGGTTAAAGTCAGCATACCAACTCTAAAATGAGGAACACGCGTGGAGAAGAGTAAGTGAGAGAATGATATGAACAAAAATATCTATTAAATAAAATAAAATATGTACTTTGCTGTTATGAAAATGAGCCTAAACTAGGTGTAAACAACATTCATCATTCAAACCTTATGGGTGGGTCCCCATCACATTTAGCATTTATAAACATCACCCTTTTTATTTGTGTTCGTGTTCTCAACATGAATGGAAGAAATACTGCCAAAGAAACTAGACTTGGCATGTGTTTCATTAAGAGCATCCACCTTTAATGTTAGATAGTCGAATGCACTTGAAGAAACAAAGGGTGAGAGGGTAATGGAAACGCCTTGTAAGAAAGGACTTTTTAACTATAGTAAAATTAATAGTTAGTAACTTTTGCAGGATCAAAATGTATGGTGTCCATCGAAATGCATCTTTCAACACTAAATATGTGGTTCTCTTCTCATTCAAACACTACACGCCTTGTACTGTCGGTGGGCAAGTGCGTTCATCTCTTTACTCTAAAGGTAAGAATACTACCGAAGGTAACATCGACACTTGTGAAGTGTTTCAACTAGCGCGTCCTCCTTTAGCATCAAATAGAGGAACACACTTGCATACGGAAATGTGTAAGTGCACCTAGGATCTAAATAGGTGGTTCTCTTCTCATTCGAACACTACACACCTTGTCCTTTTCGGTGGGCGAGTGTCTTCGTCACTTGGTGCGTAAGGTAGAATACTACAATATTTAACAACATCATTTGTGAAGTGTTTCAACTCGAGCATCCACCTTTACCACAAATAGAGGAACACACTTGCATCTAGAAAAAGTATAGGAGAGAGTGGAGGAGAGAGAGCGGAGAGAGAGGATTAAAATATGATATTATGAATAGTGAACTAAAATATACTTTTACAAATTCACTAGTTGGACTAAGTGTCCCTTGAGAGGAATTTTGCATCGCACAAAATCAAATGTGTACTCTTCAGATAGTTGTTTTCCCTTTGTCAAGCAAATATAGTCGTTTCAAAAATATTTTAATATTTACTATCTCATCGCGAACCTTGTTTGTGGGTATGCAGATGAGGAGGCGTTCTTTCAAAAATGAGATCTAGGTGAGTGCTTGTGGGATCAACATCAATTCTCAAGCGCGTGAAATGAGGTGATCAAGTTAACATGACATTTTCTTTTTATTGTATTATTATTATATTATTGTAGGTATGCGGTCCCTACACCTATATGGAGGCACAGATCGGAGCCGGGAGGTGAAACCACCAATGTGAAGCTCATGAAACCCGACACCACCGAGCCAACACCCGGCATCAGCGTATGGAGGGACATGATGGAACGACACAAGTGGCTGCAAGAAGTTGTTGTGCATTGTGATGCATGGCTCATGAAGATTTCCGGCTTCACTGCTTCATATATGACAGCTACAAAATGTTATTTTATTACTTCGCTACTTCATATATGTCTTATGAATAATGTGTTTCTCATTAGCTATTATGATATGAACACTATAATAGGTGGCAACAACATCTAATAAGTATTCAGGTTAAAGTCAACATACCAACTCTAAAATGAGGAACACGCGTGGAGAAGAGTAAGTGAGAGAATGATATGAACAAAAATATCTATTAAATAAAATAAAATATGTACTTTGCTGTTATGAAAATGAGCCTAAACTAGGTGTAAACAACATTCATCATTCAAACCTTATGGGTGGGTCCCCATCACATTTAGCATTTATAAACATCACCCTTTTTATTTGTGTTCGTGTTCTCAACATGAATGGAAGAAATACTGCCAAAGAAACTAGACTTGGCATGTGTTTCATTAAGAGCATCCACCTTTAATGTTAGATAGTCGAATGCACTTGAAGAAACAAAAGGTGAGAGGGTAATGGAAACGCCTTGTAAGAAAGGACTTTTTAACTATAGTAAAATTAATAGTTAGTAACTTTTGCAGGATCAAAAATGTATGGTGTCCATCGAAATGCATCTTTCAACACTAAATATGTGGTTCTCTTCTCATTCAAACACTACACTTGCCTTTGTAATGCTGGTGGGGCAAGTGCGTTCATCTCTTTACTCTAAAGGTAAGAATACTACCGAAGGTAACATCGACACTTGTGAAGTGTTTCAACTAGCGCGTCCTCCTTTAGCATCAAATAGAGGAACACACTTGCATACGGAAATGTGTAAGTGCACCTAGGATCTAAATAGGTGGTTCTCTTCTCATTCGAACACTACACACCTTGTCCTTTTCGGTGGGCGAGTGTCTTCGTCACTTGGTGCGTAAGGTAGAATACTACAATATTTAACAACATCATTTGTGAAGTGTTTCAACTCGAGCATCCACCTTTACCGTCAAATAGAGGAACACACTTGCATCTAGAAAAAAGTATAGGAGAGAGTGGAGGAGAGAGAGCGGAGAGAGAGGATTAAAATATGATATTATGAATAGTGAACTAAAATATACTTTTACAAATTCACTAGTTGGACTAAGTGTCCCTTGAGAGGAATTTTGCATCGCACAAAATCAAATGTGTACTCTTCGCATAGCTGTTTTCCTGCTTTGTCAAGCAAATATAGTCGTTTCAAAAATATTTTAATATTTACTATCTACTGCGAACCTTGTTTGTGGGTATGCAGATGAGGAGGCGTTCTTTCAAAAATGAGATCTAGGTGAGTGCTTGTGGGATCAACATCAATTCTCAAGCGCGTGAAATGAGGTGATCAAGTTAACATGACATTTTCTTTTTATTGTATTATTATTATATTATTGTAGGTATGCGGTCCCTACACCTATATGGAGGCACAGACCGGAGCTGGGAGGTGAAACCACCAATGTTGAAGCTCATGAAAGCACCGACACCACTTGAGCCAACCACCACCGCATCATCAGTATGGGAGGGACATGATGGAACGACACAAGTGGCTGCAAGAAGTTGTTGTGCATTGTGATGCATGGCTCATGAAGATTTCCGGCTTCACTGCTTCATATATGACAGCTACAAAATGTTATTTTATTACTTCGCTACTTCATATATGTCTTATGAATAATGTGTTTCTCATTAGCTATTATGATATGAACACTATAATAGGTGGCAACAACATCTAATAAGTATTCAGGTTAAAGTCAGCATACCAACTCTAAAATGAGGAACACACGTGGAGAAGAGTAAGTGAGAGAATGATATGAACAAAAATATCTATTAAATAAAATAAAATATGTACTTTGCTGTTATGAAAATGAGCCTAAACTAGGTGTAAACAACATTCATCATTCAAACCTTATGGGTGGGTCCCCATCACATTTAGCATTTATAAACATCACCCTTTTTATTTGTGTTCGTGTTCTCAACATGAATGGAAGAAATACTGCCAAAGAAACTAGACTTGGCATGTGTTTCATTAAGAGCATCCACCTTTAATGTTAGATAGTCGAATGCACTTGAAGAAACAAAGGGTGAGAGGGTAATGGAAACGCCTTTGTAAGAAAGGACTTTTAACTATAGTAAAATTAATAGTTAGTAACTTTTGCAGGATCAAAATGTATGGTGTCCATCGAAATGCATCTTTCAACACTAAATATGTGGTTCTCTTCTCATTCAAACACTACACCTTGTATTGTACTTGCCGGGTGGGCAAGTGCGTTCATCTCTTTACTCTAAAGGTAAGAATACTACCGAAGGTAACATCGACACTTGTGAAGTGTTTCAACTAGCGCGTCCTCCTTTAGCATCAAATAGAGGAACACACTTGCATACGGAAATGTGTAAGTGCACCTAGGATCTAAATAGGTGGTTCTCTTCTCATTCGAACACTACACACCTTGTCCTTTTTTGGGTGGGCGAGTGTCTTCGTCACTTGGTGCGTAAGGTAGAATACTACAATATTTAACAACATCATTTGTGAAGTGTTTCAACTCGAGCATCCACCTTTACCGTCAAATAGAGGAACACACTTGCATCTAGAAAAAAGTATAGGAGAGAGTGGAGGAGAGAGAGCGGAGAGAGAGGATTAAAATATGATATTATGAATAGTGAACTAAAATATACTTTTACAAATTCACTAGTTGGACTAAGTGTCCCTTGAGAGGAATTTTGCATCGCACAAAATCAAATGTGTACTCTTCAGATAGTCAAGTTTTCCTGCTTTGTCAAGCAAATATAGTCGTTTCAAAAATATTTTAATATTTACTATCTCTACGCGAACCTTGTTTGTGGGTATGCAGATGAGGAGGCGTTCTTTCAAAAATGAGATCTAGGTGAGTGCTTGTGGGATCAACATCAATTCTCAAGCGCGTGAAATGAGGTGATCAAGTTAACATGACATTTTCTTTTTATTGTATTATTATTATATTATTGTAGGTATGCGGTCCCTACACCTATATGGAGGCCTGAGACCGAGCTGGGAGGTGAAACCACCAATGTTGAAGCTCATGAAAGCACCGACACCACGAGCCAACACCCGACATCAGTATGTATGGAGGGACATGATGGAACGACACAAGTGGTCTGCAAGAAGTTGTTGTGCATTGTGATGCATGGCTCATGAAGATTTCGGCTTCACCGCTTCATATATGACAGCTACAAAATGTTATTTTATTACTTCGCTACTTCATATATGTCTTATGAATAATGTGTTTCTCATTAGCTATTATGATATGAACACTATAATAGGTGGCAACAACATCTAATAAGTATTCAGGTTAAAGTCAAAGATACCAACTCTAAAATGAGGAACACACGTGGAGAAGAGTAAGTGAGAGAATGATATGAACAAAATATCTATTAAATAAAATAAAATATGTACTTTGCTGTTATGAAAATGAGCCTAAACTAGGTGTAAACAACATTCATCATTCAAACCTTATGGGTGGGTCCCCATCACATTTAGCATTTATAAACATCACCCTTTTTATTTGTGTTCGTGTTCTCAACATGAATGGAAGAAATACTGCCAAAGAAACTAGACTTGGCATGTGTTTCATTAAGAGCATCCACCTTTAATGTTAGATAGTCGAATGCACTTGAAGAAACAAAGGGTGAGAGGGTAATGGAAACGCCTTGTAAGAAAGGACTTTTTAACTATAGTAAAATTAATAGTTAGTAACTTTTGCAGGATCAAAAATGTATGGTGTCCATCGAAATGCATCTTTCAACACTAAATATGTGGTTCTCTTCTCATTCAAACACTACACGCCTTGTACTGTCGGTGGGCAAGTGCGTTCATCTCTTTACTCTAAAGGTAAGAATACTACCGAAGGTAACATCGACACTTGTGAAGTGTTTCAACTAGCGCGTCCTCCTTTAGCATCAAATAGAGGAACACACTTGCATACGGAAATGTGTAAGTGCACCTAGGATCTAAATAGGTGGTTCTCTTCTCATTCGAACACTACACACCTTGTCCTTTTCGGTGGGCGAGTGTCTTCGTCACTTGGTGCGTAAGGTAGAATACTACAATATTTAACAACATCATTTGTGAAGTGTTTCAACTCGAGCATCCACCTTTACCGTCAAATAGAGGAACACACTTGCATCTAGAAAAAAGTATAGGAGAGAGTGGAGGAGAGAGAGGATTAAAATATGATATTATGAATAGTGAACTAAAATATACTTTTACAAATTCACTAGTTGGACTAAGTGTCCCTTGAGAGGAATTTTGCATCGCACAAAATCAAATGTGTACTCTTCGCATAGCTGTTTTCCTGCTTTGTCAAGCAAATATAGTCGTTTCAAAAATATTTTAATATTTACTATCTACTGCGAACCTTGTTTGTGGGTATGCAGATGAGGAGGCGTTCTTTCAAAAATGAGATCTAGGTGAGTGCTTGTGGGATCAACATCAATTCTCAAGCGCGTGAAATGAGGTGATCAAGTTAACATGACATTTTCTTTTTATTGTATTATTATTATATTATTGTAGGTATGCGGTCCCTACACCTATATGGAGGCACAGACCGGAGCTGGGAGGTGAAACCACCAATGTTGAAGCTGCGAGCACCGACACCGCCGGAGCCAACACCCGGCATCAGCGTATGGAGGGACATGATGGAACGACACAAGTGGCTGCAAGAAGTTGTTGTGCATTGTGATGCATGGCTCATGAAGATTTCCGGCTTCACTGCTTCATATATGACAGCTACAAAATGTTATTTTATTACTTCGCTACTTCATATATGTCTTATGAATAATGTGTTTCTCATTAGCTATTATGATATGAACACTATAATAGGTGGCAACAACATCTAATAAGTATTCAGGTTAAAGTCAGCATACCAACTCTAAAATGAGGAACACACGTGGAGAAGAGTAAGTGAGAGAATGATATGAACAAAAATATCTATTAAATAAAATAAAATATGTACTTTGCTGTTATGAAAATGAGCCTAAACTAGGTGTAAACAACATTCATCATTCAAACCTTATGGGTGGGTCCCCATCACATTTAGCATTTATAAACATCACCTTTTATTTGTTTGTGTTCGTGTTCTCAACATGAATGGAAGAAATACTGCCAAAGAAACTAGACTTGGCATGTGTTTCATTAAGAGCATCCACCTTTAATGTTAGATAGTCGAATGCACTTGAAGAAACAAAGGGTGAGAGGGTAATGGAAACGCCTTGTAAGAAAGGACTTTTTAACTATAGTAAAATTAATAGTTAGTAACTTTTGCAGGATCAAAAATGTATGGTGTCCATCGAAATGCATCTTTCAACACTAAATATGTGGTTCTCTTCTCATTCAAACACTACACGCCTTTGTATTTGTCGGTGGGCAAGTGCGCTTCATCTCTTTACTCTAAAGGTAAGAATACTACCGAAGGTAACATCGACACTTGTGAAGTGTTTCAACTAGCGCATCCTCCTTTAGCATCAAATAGAGGAACACACTTGCATACGGAAATGTGTAAGTGCACCTAGGATCTAAATAGGTGGTTCTCTTCTCATTCGAACACTACACACCTTGTCCTTTTCGGTGGGAGTGTGTTCAATCACTTGGTGCGTAAGGTAGAATACTACAATATTTAACAACATCATTTGTGAAGTGTTTCAACTCGAGCATCCACCTTTACCGTCAAATAGAGGAACACACTTGCATCTAGAAAAAGTATAGGAGAGAGTGGAGGAGAGAGAGCGAGAGAGAGGATTAAAATATGATATTATGAATAGTGAACTAAAATATACTTTTACAAATTCACTAGTTGGACTAAGTGTCCCTTGAGAGGAATTTTGCATCGCACAAAAAATCAAATGTGTACTCTTCGCATAGTTGTTTTCCCCGCTTTGTCAAGCAAATATAGTCGTTTCAAAAATATTTTAATATTTACTATCTACTGCGAACCTTGTTTGTGGGTATGCAGATGAGGAGGCGTTCTTTCAAAAATGAGATCTAGGTGAGTGCTTGTGGGATCAACATCAATTCTCAAGCGCGTGAAATGAGGTGATCAAGTTAACATGACATTTTCTTTTTATTGTATTATTATTATATTATTGTAGGTATGCGGTCCCTACACCTATATGGAGGAGGCACAGACGAGAGCTGGGAGGTGAAACCACCAATGTTGAAGCTATGAAAGACCCGACACCGCCGGAGCCAACACCCGGCATCAGTATGGAGGGACATGATGGAACGACACAAGTGGCTGCAAGAAGTTGTTGTGCATTGTGATGCATGGCTCATGAAGATTTCCGGCTTCACTGCTTCATATATGACAGCTACAAAATGTTATTTTATTACTTCGCTACTTCATATATGTCTTATGAATAATGTGTTTCTCATTAGCTATTATGATATGAACACTATAATAGGTGGCAACAACATCTAATAAGTATTCAGGTTAAAAGTCAAAGATACCAACTCTAAAATGAGGAACACGCGTGGAGAAGAGTAAGTGAGAGAATGATATGAACAAAAATATCTATTAAATAAAATAAAATATGTACTTTGCTGTTATGAAAATGAGCCTAAACTAGGTGTAAACAACATTCATCATTCAAACCTTATGGGTGGGTCCCCATCACATTTAGCATTTATAAACATCACCCTTTTTATTTGTGTTCGTGTTCTCAACATGAATGGAAGAAATACTGCCAAAGAAACTAGACTTGGCATGTGTTTCATTAAGAGCATCCACCTTTAATGTTAGATAGTCGAATGCACTTGAAGAAACAAAGGGTGAGAGGGTAATGGAAACGCCTTGTAAGAAAGGACTTTTTAACTATAGTAAAATTAATAGTTAGTAACTTTTGCAGGATCAAAAATGTATGGTGTCCATCGAAATGCATCTTTCAACACTAAATATGTGGTTCTCTTCTCATTCAAACACTACACGCCTTTGTAATTGTTGGGCAAGTGCGTTCATCTCTTTACTCTAAAGGTAAGAATACTACCGAAGGTAACATCGACACTTGTGAAGTGTTTCAACTAGCGCATCCTCCTTTAGCATCAAATAGAGGAACACACTTGCATACGGAAATGTGTAAGTGCACCTAGGATCTAAATAGGTGGTTCTCTTCTCATTCGAACACTACACACCTTGTCCTTTTCGGTGGGCGAGTGTCTTCGTCACTTGGTGCGTAAGGTAGAATACTACAATATTTAACAACATCATTTGTGAAGTGTTTCAACTCGAGCATCCACCTTTACCGTCAAATAGAGGAACACACTTGCATCTAGAAAAAAGTATAGGAGAGAGTGGAGGAGAGAGAGCGGAGAGAGAGGATTAAAATATGATATTATGAATAGTGAACTAAAATATACTTTTACAAATTCACTAGTTGGACTAAGTGTCCCTTGAGAGGAATTTTGCATCGCACAAAATCAAATGTGTACTCTTCGCATAGCTGTTTTCCTGCTTTGTCAAGCAAATATAGTCGTTTCAAAAATATTTTAATATTTACTATCTACTGCGAACCTTGTTTGTGGGTATGCAGATGAGGAGGCGTTCTTTCAAAAATGAGATCTAGGTGAGTGCTTGTGGGATCAACATCAATTCTCAAGCGCGTGAAATGAGGTGATCAAGTTAACATGACATTTTCTTTTTATTGTATTATTATTATATTATTGTAGGTATGCGGTCCCTACACCTATATGGAGGCACTGAGACCGGAGCCGGGAGGTGAAACCACCAATGTTGAAGCTCATGAAAGCACCGACACACGCCCGAGCCAACACCCCAACATCAGCGTATGGAGGGACATGATGGAACGACACAAGTGGTCGCAAGAAGTTGTTGTGCATTGTGATGCATGGCTCATGAAGATTTCCGCTTCACCGCTTCATATATGACAGCTACAAAATGTTATTTTATTACTTCGCTACTTCATATATGTCTTATGAATAATGTGTTTCTCATTAGCTATTATGATATGAACACTATAATAGGTGGCAACAACATCTAATAAGTATTCAGGTTAAAGTCAGCATACCAACTCTAAAATGAGGAACACACGTGGAGAAGAGTAAGTGAGAGAATGATATGAACAAAAATATCTATTAAATAAAATAAAATATGTACTTTGCTGTTATGAAAATGAGCCTAAACTAGGTGTAAACAACATTCATCATTCAAACCTTATGGGTGGGTCCCCATCACATTTAGCATTTATAAACATCACCCTTTTTATTTGTGTTCGTGTTCTCAACATGAATGGAAGAAATACTGCCAAAGAAACTAGACTTGGCATGTGTTTCATTAAGAGCATCCACCTTTAATGTTAGATAGTCGAATGCACTTGAAGAAACAAAGGGTGAGAGGGTAATGGAAACGCCTTGTAAGAAAGGACTTTTTAACTATAGTAAAATTAATAGTTAGTAACTTTTGCAGGATCAAAAATGTATGGTGTCCATCGAAATGCATCTTCCAACACTAAATATGTGGTTCTCTTCTCATTCAAACACTACACGCCTTGTACTGTCGGTGGGCAAGTGCGTTCATCTCTTTACTCTAAAGGTAAGAATACTACCGAAGGTAACATCGACACTTGTGAAGTGTTTCAACTAGCGCATCCTCCTTTAGCATCAAATAGAGGAACACACTTGCATACGGAAATGTGTAAGTGCACCTAGGATCTAAATAGGTGGTTCTCTTCTCATTCGAACACTACACACCTTGTCCTTTTCGGTGGGCGAGTGTCTTAAATCACTTGGTGCGTAAGGTAGAATACTACAATATTTAACAACATCATTTGTGAAGTGTTTCAACTCGAGCATCCACCTTTACCGTCAAATAGAGGAACACACTTGCATCTAGAAAAAAGTATAGGAGAGAGTGGAGGAGAGAGAGGATTAAAATATGATATTATGAATAGTGAACTAAAATATACTTTTACAAATTCACTAGTTGGACTAAGTGTCCCTTGAGAGGAATTTTGCATCGCACAAAATCAAATGTGTACTCTTCGCATAGCTGTTTTCCTGCTTTGTCAAGCAAATATAGTCGTTTCAAAAATATTTTAATATTTACTATCTACTGCGAACCTTGTTTGTGGGTATGCAGATGAGGAGGCGTTCTTTCAAAAATGAGATCTAGGTGAGTGCTTGTGGGATCAACATCAATTCTCAAGCGCGTGAAATGAGGTGATCAAGTTAACATGACATTTTCTTTTTATTGTATTATTATTATATTATTGTAGGTATGCGGTCCCTACACCTATATGGAGGCACAGACTGAGCCGGGAGGTGAAACCACCAATGTTGAAGTCTGAAAGACCGACACCACACCGAGCCAACACCCGGCATCAGCGTATGGAGGGACATGATGGAACGACACAAGTGGCTGCAAGAAGTTGTTGTGCATTGTGATGCATGGCTCATGAAGATTTCCGGCTTCACTGCTTCATATATGACAGCTACAAAATGTTATTTTATTACTTCGCTACTTCATATATGTCTTATGAATAATGTGTTTCTCATTAGCTATTATGATATGAACACTATAATAGGTGGCAACAACATCTAATAAGTATTCAGGTTAAAGTCAGCATACCAACTCTAAAATGAGGAACACACGTGGAGAAGAGTAAGTGAGAGAATGATATGAACAAAAATATCTATTAAATAAAATAAAATATGTACTTTGCTGTTATGAAAATGAGCCTAAACTAGGTGTAAACAACATTCATCATTCAAACCTTATGGGTGGGTCCCCATCACATTTAGCATTTATAAACATCACCCTTTTTATTTGTGTTCGTGTTCTCAACATGAATGGAAGAAATACTGCCAAAGAAACTAGACTTGGCATGTGTTTCATTAAGAGCATCCACCTTTAATGTTAGATAGTCGAATGCACTTGAAGAAACAAAGGGTGAGAGGGTAATGGAAACGCCTTGTAAGAAAGGACTTTTTAACTATAGTAAAATTAATAGTTAGTAACTTTTGCAGGATCAAAAATGTATGGTGTCCATCGAAATGCATCTTTCAACACTAAATATGTGGTTCTCTTCTCATTCAAACACTACACGCCTTGTACTGTCGGTGGGCAAGTGCGTTCATCTCTTTACTCTAAAGGTAAGAATACTACCGAAGGTAACATCGACACTTGTGAAGTGTTTCAACTAGCGCATCCTCCTTTAGCATCAAATAGAGGAACACACTTGCATACGGAAATGTGTAAGTGCACCTAGGATCTAAATAGGTGGTTCTCTTCTCATTCGAACACTACACACCTTGTCCTTTTCGGTGGGCGAGTGTCTTCGTCACTTGGTGCGTAAGGTAGAATACTACAATATTTAACAACATCATTTGTGAAGTGTTTCAACTCGAGCATCCACCTTTACCGTCAAATAGAGGAACACACTTGCATCTAGAAAAAAGTATAGGAGAGAGTGGAGGAGAGAGAGCGGAGAGAGAGGATTAAAATATGATATTATGAATAGTGAACTAAAATATACTTTTACAAATTCACTAGTTGGACTAAGTGTCCCTTCAGAGGAATTTTGCATTGCACAAAATCAAATGTGTACTCTTCGCATAGCTATTTTCCTACTTTGTTAAGTAAATATAGTCGTTTCAAAAATATTTTAATATTCACTCTCTAATGCGAACCTTGTTTGTGGGTATGCAGATGAGGAGGCGTTCTTTCAAAAATGAGATCTAGGTGAGTGCTTGTGGGATCAACATCAATTCTCAAGCGCGTGAAATGAGGTGATCAAGTTAACATGACATTTTCTTTTTATTGTATTATTATTATTATATTATTGTAAGTATGCAGTCCCTACACCTATATGGAGGCACAGACCGGAGCTAGGAGGTGAAACCACCAATGTTGAAGCTGCGATCACCGACACCGCCGGAGCCAACACCCGGCATCAGCATATGGAGGGACACGATGGAACGACACAAGTGGCTGCAAGAAGTTGTTGTGCATTGTGATGCATGGCTCCTGAAGATTTCTAGCTTCACTGCTTCATATATGACAGCTACAAAATGTTATTTTATTACTTCGCTACTTCATATATGTCTTATGAATAATGTGTTTCTCATTAGCTATTATGATATGAACACTATAATAGGTGGCAACAACATCTAATAAGTATTCAGGTTAAAGTCAGCATACCAACTCTAAAATGAGGAACACACGTGGAGAAGAGTAAGTGAGAGAATGATATGAACAAAAATATCTATTAAATAAAATAAAATATGTACTTTGCTGTTATGAAAATGAGCCTAAACTAGGTGTAAACAACATTCATCATTCAAACCTTATGGGTGGGTCCCCATCACATTTAGCATTTATAAACATCACCCTTTTTATTTGTGTTCGTGTTCTCAACATGAATGGAAGAAATACTGCCAAAGAAACTAGACTTGGCATGTGTTTCATTAAGAGCATCCACCTTTAATGTTAGATAGTCGAATGCACTTGAAGAAACAAAGGGTGAGAGGGTAATGGAAACGCCTTGTAAGAAAGGACTTTTTAACTATAGTAAAATTAATAGTTAGTAACTTTTGCAGGATCAAAAATGTATGGTGTCCATCGAAATGCATCTTCCAACACTAAATATGTGGTTCTCTTCTCATTCAAACACTACACGCCTTGTACTGTCGGTGGGCAAGTGCGTTCATCTCTTTACTCTAAAGGTAAGAATACTACCGAAGGTAACATCGACACTTGTGAAGTGTTTCAACTAGCGCATCCTCCTTTAGCATCAAATAGAGGAACACACTTGCATACGGAAATGTGTAGGTGCACCTAGGATCTAAATAGGTGGTTCTCTTCTCATTCGAACACTACACACCTTGTCCTTTTCGGTGGGCGAGTGTCTTCGTCACTTGGTGCGTAAGGTAGAATACTACAATATTTAACAACATCATTTGTGAAGTGTTTCAACTCGAGCATCCACCTTTACCGTCAAATAGAGGAACACACTTGCATCTAGAAAAAAGTATAGGAGAGAGTGGAGGAGAGAGAGCGGAGAGAGAGGATTAAAATATGATATTATGAATAGTGAACTAAAATATACTTTTACAAATTCACTAGTTGGACTAAGTGTCCCTTCAGAGGAATTTTGCATTGCACAAAATCAAATGTGTACTCTTCGCATAGCTATTTTCCTACTTTGTTAAGTAAATATAGTCGTTTCAAAAATATTTTAATATTCACTATCTAATGCGAACCTTGTTTGTGGGTATGCAGATGAGGAGGCGTTCTTTCAAAAATGAGATCTAGGTGAGTGCTTGTGGGATCAACATCAATTCTCAAGCGCGTGAAATGAGGTGATCAAGTTAACATGACATTTTCTTTTTATTGTATTATTATTATTATATTATTGTAAGTATGCAGTCCCTACACCTATATGGAGGCACAGACCGGAGCTAGGAGGTGAAACCACCAATGTTGAAGCTGCGATCACCGACACCGCCGGAGCCAACACCCGGCATCAGCATATGGAGGGACACGATGGAACGACACAAGTGGCTGCAAGAAGTTGTTGTGCATTGTGATGCATGGCTCATGAAGATTTCCGGCTTCACTGCTTCATATATGACAGCTACAAAATGTTATTTTATTACTTCGCTACTTCATATATGTCTTATGAATAATGTGTTTCTCATTAGCTATTATGATATGAACACTATAATAGGTGGCAACAACATCTAATAAGTATTCAGGTTAAAGTCAGCATACCAACTCTAAAATGAGGAACACACGTGGAGAAGAGTAAGTGAGAGAATGATATGAATAAAAATATAATGGAGACTGGGATCCCGATCTTCCGCCAGGTGATGGTAACTATCGTTATGGCGGAGAATGACACACCAATCCGGCTTTAGATCGAAAGATCGAACCCTGCAATCTTAGCACCACAGCTCCTCTGGTTATCAACCAAGTCACGGACCAGGTTGACCTCGCCAAGAAGGCTAATCCCTGCCTGCGCAATGCAGAACACAAGCAAGAATAAGAAAGAACGCAACCAAATTGCAAATATATGATTAATCTCACGAGTTGGGGTCTCACAAACCGAAGAACGGCGAAACTGTTTCTTGACAGAATAATCTAAGCAAAACCCAAACCCTAATGTAGGTGGTGGCTACTGATTATATAGCCTAAGGGACGTCTAAAGATCTCTCTTCACGTCCTAAAGGTGTCCCAACACGTTACAAGGCCCAACGGCCCAAAAGAAGGTGTTGCAGCACCCTGACAGATTCTGGACGCTGACTTGTTTCGACGATTCCCGTTGATTCCGAAGAGCTTTTGATGTGAAACCACTTGGATTGGCTTCCTTATCAAATTATCTTTCCATCCATATGTGGATCATCGAAAACGGAGTTCGGATGCGTCCTAGGCATCCGTTTTATTGCAGACTGGTCCTGATGGCCGAGGCAGACTCGAACTCGGATTGGACTAGGCCTCTGGCTTGGCTTGGACGTCCTTGCTGGCCTCCTAAGGTGGTGGCCAAGGAGGAGGACGTCCAAGGGCTTTCTTGGTGGGTTCTCCAAGTCCTTGGGGTGTGCTCCTACTTGGGCCAGGGTCCCAAGGATGAATAACAAGCCCATAACGATAGTGTAGCTCCCAGCAGAAACAACGACAGAATATATTGGCGATTTGGAGGCCTTGCCGATGTGATATTGAGATGGAACTAGATCTATTTGAAAGCTTATCAAACAAGCTTTCCATCAAGTGCTCATTGACCTCGATCGCACTCCGGATGGATGAGTTATGGCCTTCCCAATGAGGCACTATCGGACTGCCGACGAACCGAAAGTTCAACTTTGATGAACTTCCATTATGAAACACATTTGAACCTACAATCAAATAGTGACATGTACATGTGGAACCAAGTGAATTATAACCAAAGCCACTATGCAAATGTAGGAACGAGCGCACCTTATAATCATTGTTCGTATCCGAAGGTGCCATGTCCTCATCATCCTCCCCTTCTTGACAACAAACCGTCCTCGGTTTGGGATTAGATGAAGAAAACATTGTTGGTAGTAGCCAACATTGCTCCCCTTCTTGAAATTTAACATGTTTCTTTATAACAAAACTAGGGGAACTCGACATGACAAGATTATAGCAATTGCAATCCTTTGGTTGATCATACTTTTGCACAATATAAGGAGATTTCAGATTTGAACAAATATAGACACGATGCACCATATACTCTCCTTTACAATTATATTTTCCAATAAAATGATATGTATGTCTAGAGAGCCATGGTAAATCAGCATATGCATAAAGTTTCTCCTCTAAAGAACTAAGATTACACGGAACATCAAATTCAATGTAACCCAAAGTATTTAAAGAAGACAACAATTTCAGCTCATCAACTTCACTAGCATTATGAATAACAAGTCTATTTTCAGCACAAGTGCTCATTTTCAGCACACATATAGCGTGATCATTCTTCAATGATTGCATGGGTATAACATAAATATCATCATGCAAGTCATCTTTGTCATAAGAAACATCAAGCAAATCATCTCGTGACAAAGGTAAATCAAGCGAATGCTCCACTAAAATTTGCTCTATCATAGCATGATTGGTGGAAAAATTCAGCACATCAAGAGAACTCTCACCTTCTGTGAGGTTAGCATCATGGGCATTACCTTTGCTCTCATGTTCAGCAGGGGTAATAGTTGATGGTTCTAAATTTTCACATGAGACTGTGAGCTTCTCATTTTCTGTCACGGCATCCTTGCTCTTTTCTACATTGTCCTGCAAAAGGTTAGGCATAGCAGGAGGAATAACAACAGACTCTTCCTCTAAATGGTGCACCTCATCATATGAAGTCAAAACTGGAGGTGGATTAACAAAGGTTTCTCGCATAAGAAGTTTCATATCATTCTAAGTTTGAGGCTTATCAGAAGGATCTAAAGACTCCCACCAAGATAAAGCAGAATGTCACAAAACACTAGCTGCATTTTTTACCTTCCTCCTTGGACACATGAAGCGAGTAGCAAATATGTTGTCGATGGCAATTTCCCACTCCATGTACTCATCAGCACCTATACCATCATAAGTCGGTGGATACGAACAACCTGTCATTGTAAACACAAAAACAAGGAACAAACAGTGAAGGTTATCCCTAATAATCCTACTACGCAGTTGGGAGAGTGTGCTGCTCTCAAGATCACAAAGAAAAAAAACACCTTATCAAGCTTTTACAAGGTTCTTACCAACACAAAGCAAATATGGGCCGGTACAAAAAAATTTGGTACGTGATACTACACTGAGGGTGTGACACCAAGATTGCAAGGGTCTTTTTCTATACCGATCTGAAGTATATGTGGAGCTTGGGAGGCACGCAAAAGAACAAATATGTATATGTGGCACACAAGTCGCATGACAACAACAATATTGAATAAATGTCCGAGCACTTGTCCTAGTTGCTGGCCCTATACGTGTTCCTATCACCAGTTGTGATAAAACAAGAGAGGAAACAAGGATGAAAGGAAACAAGTATTAAAGGTAGCAACGGATATGAACAAGGCAAAAGGTACCACAAACAATAGAGCTATTGAGTGTTCCTTATGTGCTTGTTTTCGATATCTTCTATTCTCTTTTACTATTTTTTTTCTTTTATTTTTTTGTCTAATCTTTTTTTCTTTCTTGCTTTTATATATTTTGATATTTTTTTCTCAGCAAGGAGCACACAAGAATAAACCACAAAAAAGGTGAGCTCAATTGAATAAAAGATGTGGCCTATAGAAAATTAGGACCAACTCTAAAAAGCATACCAAAACTTGTGGGCTCAGAAACTCAATTTTCCTAATCGAATTTCACAAATCTAATTTTTGCGAACCCAGCAACGCTGGGATGAAATAGATCTAAAATTTTCTGGCGTTCTCCGTAGATATAAAATTTGTCCCGTTTCGAGTTCGGATGCAAAAGTTATGACTGTTTTAAGGAAGCTGCTTGAATCAGGGATTTAGTGGACACAAGATGCAAACCGATGCTAATACGGAATAGCGGCGGGTGAAGGGATCAACACAAACTAGAAAAGAACACAATCTAAACCAGTAACAAGACTTTGACCTAGAACACAAACTCAACAAAGCGGACTCTGAAACTGAATTATGCAAAGGCTATGGCGCGGATGGTTATAGGATAGGAAACAAATATGGCATTGGACTATGGGATAAAAGCAAAAACAATCAAACGAGGGAATAAATGTGAACCTGACGGTATACCTTAGCTCTGATTACCACTTAATGGAGACGGGGATCCCGATCTTCCGTCAGGTGATGGTAACTATCGTTGTGGCGGAGAATGACACACCGATCCGGCTTCAGATCGAAAGATTGAACCCTGCAATCTTAGCACCACAGCTCCTCTGGTTATCAACCGAGTCACGGACTAGGTTGACCTCACCAAGAAGGCTAATCTCTGCCTGCGCAACGAAGAACACAAGCAAGAACAAGAAAGAACGCAATCAAATTGTAAATGTATGATTAATCTCACGAGTTGGGGTCTCACAAACCGAAGAACGGCGAAACTGTTTCTTGACAGAATAATCTAAGCAAAACCCAAACCCTAATGTAGTTGGTGGCTACTGATTATATAGCCTAAGGGACGTCCAAAGATCTCTCTGCACGTCCTAAAGGTGTCCCAACACGTTACAAGGCCCAACGGCCCAAAAGAAGGTGTTGCAGCACCCTGACAGATTCTGGACGCTAATTTGTTTCGACGATTCCCGTTGATTCCGAAGAGCTTTTGATGTGAAACAACTTGGATTGGCTTCCTTATCAAATTATCTTTCCATCCATATGTGGATCATCGAAAACGGAGTTCGGATGCGTCCTGGGCATTCATTTTATTGCAGACTGGTCCTGATGGCCGAGGCAGACTCGAACTCGGATTGGACTGGGCCTCTGGCTTGGCTTGGACGTCCTTGCTGGCCTCCTAAGGTGGTGGCCAAGGAGGAGGACGTCCAAGGGCTTTCTTGGTGGGTTCTCCAAGTCCTTGGGGTGTGCTCCCACATGGGCCAGGGTCCCAAGGATGAATAACAAGCCCATAACGATAGTGTAGCTCCCAGCAGAAACAGCGACATAATATATTAGTGATTTGGAGGCCTTGCCGATGTGATATTGAGATGGAACCAGATCTATTTGAAAGATTATCAAACAAGCTTTCCATCAAGTGCTCATTGACCTTGATCGCACTCCGGATGGATGAGTTATGGCCTTTCTAATGAGGCACTATCGGACTGCCGACGAACCGAAAGTTCAACTTTGATGAACTTCCATTATGAAACACATTTGAACCTACAATCAAATAGTGACATGTATATGTGGAACCAAGTGAATTATAACCAAAGCCACTATGCAAATGTAGCAACGAGCGCACCTTATAATCATTGTTCGTATCCAAAGGTGCCATGTCCTCATCAAAATATCTATTAAATAAAATAAAATATGTACTTTGCTGTTTTGAAAATGAGCCTAAACTAGGTGTAAACAACATTCATCATTCAAACCTTATGGGTGGGTCCCCATCACATTTAGCATTTATAAACATCACCCTTTTTATTTGTGTTCGTGTTCTCAACATGAATGGTAGAAATACTGCCAAAGAAACTAGACTTGGCATGTGTTTCATTAAGAGCATCCACCTTTAATGTTAGATAGTCGAATGCACATGAAGAAACAAAGGGTGAGAGGGTAATGGAAACGACTTGTAAGAAAGGACTTTTTAACTATAGTAAAATTAATAGTTAGTAACTTTTGCAAGATCAAAATGTATGGTGTCCATCGAAATGCATCTTTCAACACTAAATATGTGGTTCTCTTCTCATTCAAACACTACAGGCCTTGTATTGTTGGTGGGCAAGTGTGTTCATCTCTTTACTCTAAAGGTAAGAATACTACCGAAGGTAACAACGACACTTGTGAAGTGTTTCAACTAGTGCATCCTCCTTTAGCATCAAATAAAGGAACACACTTGCATACGGAAATGTGTAGGTGCGCCTAGGATCTAAATAGGTGGTTCTCTTCTCATTCGAACACTACACACCTTGTCCTTTTCGGTGGGCGAGTGTGTTCGTCACTTGGTGTGTAAGGTAGAATACTACAATATTTAACAACATCATTTGTGAAGTGTTTCAACTCGAGCATCCACCTTTACCGTCAAATAGAGGAACACACTTGCATCCGGAAAAAGAGTAGGAGAGAGTGGAGGAGAGAGAGGATTAAAATATGATATTATGAATAGTGAACTAAAATATACTTTTACAAATTCACTAGTTGGACTAAGTGTCCCTTGAGAGGAATTTTGCATCGCACAAAATCAAATGTGTACTCTTCGCATAGCTGTTTTCCAGCTTTGTCAAGTAAATATAGTCGTTTCAAAAATATTTTAATATTCACTATCTAATGCGAACCTTGTTTGTGGGTATGCAGATGAGGAGGCGTTCTTTCAAAAATGTGATCTGGGTGAGTGCTTGTGGGATCAACATCAATTCCCTAGCGCGAGAAGTGAGGTGATCAAGTTAACATGACATTTTTTTTATTGTATTATTATTATATTATTGTAGGTATGTGGTCCCTACACCTATATGGTGGCACAGACCAGAGCTAGGATGTGAAACCACCAACGTTGAAGCTGCGAGACCGACGCTGCCGGAGCCAACACCCGGCATCAGCTTATGGAGGGACACGATGGAACGACACAAGTGGCTGCAAGAAGTTGCTGTGCATTGTGATGCATGGCTCTTGAAGATTTCTGGCTTCACTGCTTCATATATGATAGCTACAAAATGTTATTTTATTACTTCGCTACTTCATATATGTCTTATGAATAATGTGTTTCTCATTAGCTATTATGATATGAACACTATAATAGGTGGCAACAACATCTAATAAGTATTCAAGTTAAAGTCAGCGTACCAACTCTAAAATGAGGAACACACATGGAGAAGAGTAAGTGAGAGAATGATATGAACAAAAATATCTATTAAATAAAATAAAATATGTACTTTGCTGTTATGAAAATGAGCCTAAACTAGGTGTAAACAACATTCATCATTCAAAGCTTATGGGTGGGTCCCCATCACATTTAGCATTTACAAACATCACCCTTTTTATTTGTGTTCGTGTTCTCAACATGAATGGTAGAAATACTGCCAAAGAAACTAGACTTGGCATGTGTTTCATTAAGAGCATCCACCTTTAATGTTAGAGTGTCGAATGCACTTGAAGAAACAAAGGGTGAGAGGGTAATGGAAACGACTTGTAAGAAAGGACTTTTTAACTATAGTAAAATTAATAGTTAGTAACTTTTGCAGGATCAAAAATGTATGGTGTCCATCGAAATGCATCTTTCAACACTAAATATGTGGTTCTCTTCTCATTCAAACACTACAGGCCTTGTATTGTCGGTGGGCAAGTGTGTTCATCTCTTTACTCTAAAGGTAAGAATACTACCGAAGGTAACAACGACACATGTGAAGTGTTTCAACTAGCGCATCCTCCTTTAGCATCAAATAGAGGAACACACTTGCATACGGAAATGTGTAGGTGCACCTAGGATCTAAATAGGTGGTTCTCTTCTCATTCGAACACTACACACCTTGTCCTTTTCGGTGGGCGAGTGTCTTCGTCACTTGGTGCGTAAGGTAGAATACTACAATATTTAACAACATCATTTGTGAATTGTTTCAACTCGAGCATCCACCTTTACCATCAAATAGAGGAACACACTTGCATCCGGAAAAAAGTGTAGGAGAGAGTGGAGGAGAGAGAGCGGAGAGAGAGGATTAAAATATGACATTATGAATAGTGAACTAAAATATACTTTTACAAATTCACTAGTTGGACTAAGTGTCCCTTGAGAGGAATTTTGCATTGCACAAAATCAAATGTGTACTCTTCGCATAGCTGTTTTCCTACTTTGTCAAGTAAATATAGTCGTTTCAAAAATATTTTAATATTCACTATCTAATGCGAACCTTGTTTGTGGGTATGCAGATGAGGAGGCGTTCTTTCAAAAATGAGATCTAGGTGAGTGCTTGTGGGATCAACATCAATTCTCAAGCGCGTGAAATGAGGTGATCAAGTTAACATGACATTTTCCTTTTATTGTATTATTATTATATTATTGTAAGTATGCGGTCCCTACCCTATATGGAGGCACAGACCGGAGCTGGGAGGTGAAACCACCAATGTTGAAGTTGCGATCACCGACACCGCCGGAGCCAACACCCGGCATCAGCATATGGAGGGACACGATGGAACGACACAAGTGGCTGCAAGAAGTTGTTGTGCATTGTGATGCATGGCTCATGAAGATTTCTGGCTTCACTGCTTCATATATGACAGCTACAAAATGTTATTTTATTACTTCGCTACTTCATATATGTCTTATGAATAATGTGTTTCTCATTAGCTATTATGATATGAACACTATAATAGGTGGCAACAACATCTAATAAGTATTCAGGTTAAAGTCAGCATACCAACTCTAAAATGAGGAACACACGTGGAGAAGAGTAAGTGAGAGAATGATATGAACACAAATATCTATTAAATAAAATAAAATATGTACTTTGTTGTTTTGAAAATGAGCATAAACTAGGTTTAAACAACATTCATCATTCAAAGCTTATGGGTGGGTCCCCATCACATTTAGCATTTACAAACATCACCCTTTTTATTTGTGTTCGTGTTCTCAACATGAATGGTAGAAATACTGCCAAAGAAACTAGACTTGGCATGTGTTTCATTAAGAGCATACACCTTTAATGTTAGATAGTCAAATGCACATGAAGAAACAAAGGGTGAGAGGGTAACGGAAACGACTTGAAAGAAAGGACTTTTTAACTATAGTAAAATTAATAGTTAGTAACTTTTGCAAGATCAAAATGTATGGTGTCCATCGAAATGCATCTTTCAACACTAAATATGTGGTTCTCTTCTCATTCAAACACTACTGGCCTTGTATTGTCGGTGGGCAAGTGTGTTCATCTCTTTACTCTAAAGGTAAGAATACTACCGAAGGTAACAACGACACTTGTGAAGTGTTTCAGCTAGCGCATCCTCCTTTAGCATCAAATAGAGGAACACACTTGCATACGGAAATGTGTAGGTGCGCCTAGGATCTAAATAGGTGGTTCTCTTCTCATTCGAACACTATACACCTTGTCCTTTTCGGTGGGCGAGTGTGTTCGTCACTTGGTGCGTAAGGTAGAATACTACAATATTTAACAACATCATTTGTGAAGTGTTTCAACTCGAGCATTCACCTTTACCGTCAAATAGAGGAACACACTTGCATCCAGAAAAAGAGTAGGAGAGAGTGGAGGTGAGAGGATTAAAATTTCATATTATGAATAGTGAACTAAAATATACTTTTACAAATTAACTAGTTGGACTAAGTGTCCCTTGAGACGAATTTTGCATCGCACAAAATCAAATGTGTACTCTTCGCATAGCAGTTTTCCAGCTTTGTCAAGTATATATAGTCATTTCAAAAATATTTTAATATTCACTATCTAATGCGAACCTTGTTTGTGGGTATGCACATGAGGAGGCGTTCTTTCAAAAATGTGATCTAGGTGAGTGCTTGTGGGATCAGCATCAATTCTCTAGCGCATGAAATGAGGTGATCAAGTTAACATGACATTTTCTTTTTCTTGTATTATTTTTATATTATTTTAGGTATGCGGTCCCTACACCTATATGGAGGCACAGACCGGAGCTGGGAGGTGAAACCACCAACGTTGAAGCTGCGAGCACCGACGCCGCCGGAGCCAACACCCGGCATCAGCGTATGGAGGGACATGATGGAACGACACAAGTGGCTGCAAGAAGTTGTTGTGCATTGTGATGCATGGCTCATGAAGATTTCTGGCTTCACTGCTTCATATATGACAGCTACAAAATGTTATTTTATTACTTCACTACTTCATATATGTCTTATGAATAATGTGTTTCTCATTAGCTATTATGATATGAACACTATAATAGGTGGCAACAACATCTAATAAGTATTCAGGTTAAAGTCAGCGTACCAACTCTAAAATGAGGAACACACATGGAGAAGAGTAAGTGAGAGAATGATATGAACAAAAATATCTATTAAATAAAATAAAATATGTACTTTGTTGTTTTGAAAATGAGCATAAACTAGGTTTAAACAACATTCATCATTCAAACCTTATGGGTGGGTCCCCATCACATTTAGCATTTATAAACATCACCCTTTTTATTTGTGTTCGTGTTCTCAACATGAATGGTAGAAATACTGCCAAAGAAACTAGACTTGGCATGTGTTTCATTAAGAGCATCCACCTTTAATGTTAGATAGTCGAATGCACATGAAGAAACAAAGGGTGAGAGGGTAATGGAAACGACTTGTAAGAAAGGACTTTTTAACTATAGTAAAATTAATAGTTAGTAACTTTTGCAAGATCAAAGTGTATGGTGTCCATCGAAATGCATCTTTCAACACTAAATATGTGGTTCTCTTCTCATTCAAACACTACACGCCTTGTATTGTCAGTGGGCAAGTGTGTTCATCTCTTTACTCTAAAGGGAAGAATACTACCGAAGGTAACAACGACACTTGTGAAGTGTTTCAACCGGCGCATCCTCCTTTAGCGTCAAATAGAGGAACACACTTGCATATGGAAATGTGTAGTTGCGCCTAGGATCTAAATAGGTGGTTCTCTTCTCATTAGAACACTACACACCTTGTCCTTTTCGGTGGGCGAGTGTGTTCGTCACTTGATGCGTAAGGTAAGAATACTACAATATTTAACAACATCATTTGTGAAGTGGTTCAACTCGAGCATCCACCTTTACCGTCAAATAGAGGAACACACTTGTGTCCGGAAGAAGAGTAGGAGAGAGTGGAGGAGAGAGAGCGGAGAGAGGATTAAAATATGATATTATGAATAGTGAACTAAAATATACTTTTACAAATTCACTAGTTGGACTGAGTGTCCCTTGAGAGGAATTTTGCATCACACAAAATCAAATGTGTACTCCTCGCATAGCTGTTTTCCAGCTTTGTCAAGTATATATAGTCATTTCAAAAATATTTTAATATTCACTATCAAATGCGAACCTTGTTTGTGGGTATGCACATGAGGAGGCGTTCTTTCAAAAATGTGATC
Source organism: Miscanthus lutarioriparius (assembly GCA_904845875.1). Lineage (NCBI taxonomy): Eukaryota > Viridiplantae > Streptophyta > Magnoliopsida > Poales > Poaceae > Miscanthus > Miscanthus lutarioriparius. The sequence goes on along the minus strand of CAJGYO010000017.1, from coordinate 31,744,460 downwards.
TAGGTGAGTGCTTGTGGGATCAACATCAATTCTCTAGCGCATGAAATGAGGTGATCAAGTTAACATGACATTTTCTTTTTATTGTATTATTTTTATATTATTTTAGGTATGCGGTCCCTACACCTATATGGAGGCACAGACCGGAGCTGGGAGGTGAAACCACCAACGTTGAAGCTGCGAGCACCGACGCCGCCGGAGCCAACACCTGGCATCAGCGTATGGAGGGACATGATGGAACGACACAAGTGGCTGCAAGAAGTTGTTGTGCATTGTGATGCATGGCTCATGAAGATTTCTGGCTTCACTACTTCATATATGACAGCTACAAAATGTTATTTTATTACTTCGCTACTTCATATATGTCTTATGAATAATGTGTTTCTCATTAGCTATTATGATATGAACACTATAATAGGTGGCAACAACATCTAATAAGTATTCAGGTTAAAGTCAGCATACCAACTGTAAAATGAGGAACACACATGGAGAAGAGTAAGTGAGAGAATGATATGAACAAAAATATCTATTAAATAAAATAAAATATGTACTTTGCTGTTATGAAAATGAGCCTAAACTAGGTGTAAACAACATTCATCATTCAAACCTTATGGGTGGGTCCCCATCACATTTAGCATTTATAAACATCACCCTTTTTATTTGTGTTCGTGTTCTCAACATGAATGGTAGAAATACTGCCAAAGAAACTAGACTTGGCATGTGTTTCATTAAGAGCATCCACCTTTAATGTTAGATAGTCGAATGCACATGAAGAAACAAAGGGTGAGAGGGTAATGGAAACGACTTGTAAGAAAGGACTTTTTAACTATAGTAAAATTAATAGTTAGTAACTTTTGCAGGATCAAAAATGTATGGTGTCCATCGAAATGCATCTTTCAACACTAAATATGTGGTTCTCTTCTCATTCAAACACTACAGGCCTTGTATTGTCGGTGGGCAAGTGTGTTCATCTCTTTACTCTAAAGGTAAGAATACTACCGAAGGTAACAACGACACTTGTGAAGTGTTTCAACTAGCGCATCCTCCTTTAGCATCAAATAGAGGAACACACTTGCATACGGAAATGTGTAGGTGCACCTAGGATCTAAATAGGTGGTTCTCTTCTCATTCGAACACTACACACTTTGTCCTTTTCGGTGGGCGAGTGTCTTCGTCACTTGGTGCGTAAGGTAGAATACTACAGTATTTAACAACATCATTTGTGAATTGTTTCAACTCGAGCATCCACCTTTACCATCAAATAGAGGAACACACTTGCATCCGGAAAAAAGTGTAGGAGAGAGTGGAGGAGAGAGAGAGCGGAGAGAGAGGATTAAAATATGATATTATGAATAGTGAACTAAAATATACTTTTACAAATTCACTAGTTGGACTAAGTGTCCCTTGAGAGGAATTTTGCAATGCACAAAATCAAATGTGTACTCTTCGCATTGCTGTTTTCCTTCTTTGACAAGTAAATATAGTCGTTTCAAAAATATTTTAATATTCACTATCTAATGCGAACCTTGTTTGTGGGTATGCAGATGAGGAGGCGTTCTTTCAAAAATGTGATCTAGGTGAGTGCTTTTTGGATCAACATCAATTCCCTAGCGTGTGAAAGGAGGTGATCAAGTTAACATGACATTTTCTTTTTATTGTATTATTATTATATTCTTGGAGGTATGCGGTCCCTACAGCTATAAGGAGGCACAGACCGGAGCTGGGAGGTGAAACCACCAATGTTGAAGCTACGAGCACCGACGCCGCCGGAGCCAACACTCGGCATCAACATATGGAGGGACACGATGGAACGACACAAGTGGCTTCAAGAAGTTGTTGTTCATTGTGATGCATGGCTCATGAAGATTTCTAGCTTCACTACTTCATATATGACAGCTACAAAATGTTATTTTATTACTTCGCTACTTCATATATGTCTTATGAATAATGTGTTTCTCATTAGCTATTATGATATGAACACTATAATAGGTGGCAACAACATCTAATAAGTATTCAGGTTAAAGTCAGCATACCAACTCTAAAATGAGGAACACACATGGAGAAGAGTAAGTGAGAGAATGATATGAACAAAAATATCTATTAAATAAAATAAAATATGTACTTTGCTGTTATGAAAATGAGCCTAAACTAGGTGTAAACAACATTCATCATTCAAACCTTTTGGGTGGGTCCCCATCACATTTAGCATTTATAAACATCACCCTTTTTATTTGTGTTCGTGTTCTCAACATGAATGGTAGAAATACTACCAAAGAAACTAGACTTGGCATGTGTTTCATTAAGAGCATCCACCTTTAATGTTAGATAGTCGAATGCACATGAAGAAACAAAGGGTGAGAGCGTAATGGAAACGACTTGTAAGAAAGGACTTTTTAACTATAGTAAAATTAATAGTTAGTAACTTTTGCAAGATCAAAATGTATGGTGTCCATCGAAATGCATCTTTCAACACTAAATATGTGGTTCTCTTCTCATTCAAACACTACAGGCCTTGTATTGTCGGTGGGCAAGTGTGTTCATCTCTTTACTCTAAAGGTAAGAATATTACCGAAGGTAACAACGACACTTGTGAAGTGTTTCAACTAGCGCATCCTCCTTTAGCATCAAATAGAGGAACACACTTGCATACGGAAATGTGTAGGTGCGCCTAGGATCTAAATAGGTGGTTCTCTTCTCATTCGAACACTACACACCTTGTCCTTTTCGGTGGGCGAGTGTGTTCGTCACTTGGTGCGTAACGTAGAATACTACAATATTTAACAACATCATTTGTGAAGTGTTTCAACTCGAGCATCCACCTTTACCGTCAAATAGAGGAACACACTTGCATCCGGAAAAAGAGTAGGAGAGAGTGGAGGAGAGAGAGGATTAATGAAACATCCTCAATTTTCCGCGATGGGAAAATCCACAGAATGAATTATAATATGATGAACCCAATAGTTGATTCCATCATATTATCATATATCAGTCGATATCACAGTCATACATCGTAAGATTACAAGAATACAAGATATTACATCACTGGGGAATACACCTATTACAGAGTTAATCTAGCGGAAGACTATCGAGTGAAGGCTTCTCGGTCATGGGTCATCATCAGAGTTGACGTAGTGCAGCGTAGATTCCATCTCCGAACCAAACTTGAGCGTAGGCACGAGACCTCCTAATCCTTTTAAAGTCAGCATCTCTGAGAGCAGGAAATCTGCACACCGCCAGATGTATGCAGGCCATGGTCAGCACCGATGAGCTTTAGTGGAAAAGATAAAACAAGAGGATCTGGCGATCCTAACATTTGGCTGTGGTTTGCATCCTTAGCGCATGAGAAGTAAGTAACAGTAGTAATGTAATAATAATGTCCAGTTTTTAACACATTCCCAGCCACACACATCCACATCCTTCCATATCCATCCACCAACCATCCATCCCAAACCATCTCCACACCACCACACCTTATCTCATCTCACACACTCAGGTCAACAGGCCAACTCCCTCTTGGCCTTATCTCAACGGTCCGTAGCCCCAAGGCTCACGACTGGAAAGTACCCCAAACCCTGGAGGGAGAATAGAAGGACTCATCTCCTATCTAGTTTAAGCAAAACCCAGGAAAGGTCCATAGCCAACAAGTCGGCATATGTATCGATCGATCAACCATACACTCTGTAGAGGTTTTACATACCCACAAGATTAGCCATCCTTGGAGTCTATAATCTCCTATGCAGAATTTCGGTCGCTTGCTAGCCTAGAACGATGCCACCCTACCTCTCAGCCCTGGAACATCCTAAGTCTAGTCTAGGATGGCTGATACTGTGAGTCGTAAATAGAGCCGGGGCCCACCGGATGTCAAGAGCCGGTCCACATGGCCTCCTGAAGTCTCGGAAGGGTGTGGGGGGAAACCGTGCACCCCGTACCTCCTTGCACACGTTCGCCTAGCTATAGTGGCATCGCTCTACCAAGTAGTCCGACCGTCCCGCACCATATAGGGCGAGTGGGATGTATAGGATTCCCGGTGAATCTGAGTACTAGTAAGTCCTTAGGGGTGACCAAGCTAGAATGTCTTCATCAGGGTTTCCATTTACCGTGCCACCACAGCACCTCCATCCTGGGCTCCACCTCTCCGAGGTTCACACCCAAGGCCACCTCCAATTACCATTTACCCACCACAGGTATTCCATATCCAAGTGCCTAGGTAGCACCACATGGCAAGACTCGCCCCAGGCTCGTCATTATTCTAGCTCGGTCGACACAACCCTCACTCTCCACGCACCCAAGATGCACGCAGCACGCTCACACACCACCAAGTCCGGCACCCCTAGCCAAACCATTCCCAGGGGGTTCACCACTAGCATCACATCCCCGACATAATGCGAAGTGGAGTTAATAATAAGTATAGTGGTGTAATATGCAAGCAAGCAGACAAGTAAGCATATATAAGCGAGCGAATGCGCAAAGCAGGGTGACGTGGTAGAGTGGGTTGCATCAGGGTAATAATGGCTCAGGTAGTGGCATGCATCAAAGTACTAGCAAAGGAATAATTTATAAAGCGCTAGCAGTTCTAGATATTATGCAATGTCTAATAGGATTCTCTAAAAGAGGGTGCTGCCATGACACCTGCGTTGTAGAGGTAGTAGTGGTTCAATCCTCCATTTGTTGGTGTTCCATTAGCGGGGTTACCTCCTCCTGCGTTGTCTCCTTTCCGCAGTCCTTGTCGTCGTCCATGTTCTCTTGGTCCAATTGTCAGCTACTCTGCGAAGCAACACGCAAGGCAAGAGAGCACTCAACACTCGAAAAGACGACAAGACGCAGGAAAATTCAGTAACACCAGTGAGGTAATAAGAGATACACAGCTTAGCCCTCTCGGTGGTTGTCCAATTTCCTCGGGCCAAAGAATCACAAGTGCTGGTTTGCTAGGCACAAGCTTAAGTCATGGCCAAGCTAGTATGGCTTTACGATAAACAGTTTAAGCCAGAGCTTATCTAGAGCAAACACCACGGCTCTCGATCTTTCGATCCGGTGTCATTGGGTCAATGGGGATTGGAAATCGGGCCCCAAGGAGAGGAACGACGGGGTTCAGCTCTTATAGCCTTATCCCGCAAGTCACAATTGGATATGAGAAACAAACAAGAACGAATAACACTATTGTGACTTGGCTCCAATGTACTTTGGCGCACCCGCTATGGTAGGAAACGGTAGCACAAAGAGGTTGGACAGCGACGGGTCCTCTCGATCCACATGACACGTCAACGTCGGGAGCTGAGGGGACAGTCGTTCAACATGGCAAAAGCAGCGGGATTAGGTAGGCACGCCCATGTTATGCTCCTAGACACATCTTCGGGGAAGATGGTTTTAGATGGTCGATCAGGTTGACATGCACGGGTCCGAGGTACGACATAGACCATAGCTTCGCTAACCCAAAGGGAATAGTCTGGTCTTTGATCCAATTGTCATGGGCAAGACGGAATCAAACAGAGCGGCTATCGGGGCAATAAGAGCAAGAATATCCAAGAGCAAGGTCCACTTCTTCCAACACTCGCGCCACGATGAAAGATGGGGCATCGGAAGGAGCGACACTCAAGAACACCAAGTGTGTAAGCTACTCATAGGGTACCCGACCTGGGTGCACTGGCACTGAGATATCTCTCGGATTCGAAACGGTGCGGTTGTCACCGCGAGAATTAGAGAAACATGATGGTCAATCGGGGTACAAGCATACAAGGGCTTGAGCACGAAGAAGTAACTAAAAGCGAAAGAGAGGCATAGCTCCATGGTCATGGTGAGGTGAACTCGCGGCCACAAGCTTATGCCAATGAGTTGGCATCCATCGTTCCACGATTGTTTACTTCCAGGTTATCTCCCACAGAACTTGGTCATGGAAGGCTCAAGGCATGCGGGTGATATCTGCATCGATGTTAGTATCGACATCGAATTCATCACGACCATGTTCTAGGGCCGAAGGTAGGAGCTAACACTCGTGGTACTATGAAGTCAACTAAAAGGCGAGGGGTCGGGTTACACTCGACATCACGATCATGGCGAGACGGATCCCACGATCGTAACGTCCGAACAAGGTACGATCTCTCAGCCGGCTCGAAGGCTCAGCACACAGGCAACAACACCATCAAGCAGCGATAAGAACCAAACACGACCAAAAGACGCAACAACTCGACATGACTGTGGAGTAGCACATCCCATAGCGAGGGGGATGGGTAGACCTGCAGAAGGGCATGGTGTAGACAAATATAAATAGATCAAAATCATGTATCGTAAGTGTACGAATGAGTATAAGGATAAGCAGGAAGGGGCTTTCATCGGTGGCGAGAATGGCGTTCGACTAGGATTCAACTTCGCGGCAAAGAGGCCCAAGGGCTGTTGCTGCTGGCCGGGCGTGGCAGCAGGTGGCCAGAGGGTGGCTGCTGCTGTAGGACACAGCTTGCGAGGTGGTCGGAGAGGTTGCAGAGGTGGTCGGAAAGGTTGCAGTGGTGGTCGGAGAGATCGCTGAAGTGGTCGGAAAGATCACCGTCGTGGTCGGAAGGCTGGCCGAGGTGGTTGGAAGGCTGGCCGAGGTGGTCGGAGAGATTGCTGAAGTGGTCGGAAGGGTTGCCGAGGTGGTCGGAGGGATTGCTGAAGTCCTCGACGCTGGCGCGGTCTCATCCTCGGCATGACGTCAGCATGGCTTCGTTAGGGCTAAACTGCGGCTAATAGGTGGGCCCATGGCACTGGTCACTGACATGTGGGTCCTGTCAATGGTCAACGCTGACCAGTCAACGGTCAACACTGACCGGGCTCAAGTGGGCACCGTTGGGCCAGGTCAAGGGCCGGATATGGGCCGATTTGGGGGTTGTCCATGGTGGACGACATGGTGTGGCCTAGTGGAATGTTGGGAGGGTTCTTTGTGGACCACATCCACACGGGCGCAGCCGAGCACGGTGCATCGTGCACCCTGTGCATGTAGAATGGGGAAGAAAGGGCGCTTGGATCCCCTGGTTCTACTCCGGTATCTCGCCGGCGGCAGGGCGTGCAGGATTGGTTCCGGTGGGGTCTTGTGGCTGGGTGGTGCATGTCGTAGGGCCACATGGAGCATGCTGTGGGGTTTAAAGGCGGGCCTATAAGTGGTGGCTCCGGTGACCAAGTTCCACGGAGGAGTCCACTGCGGCGTGAGAGACGTGGCGGAGCTCCGGTGCAGTCTGGTTGACGGCGATGAAGGGGTTTGGGCAGGCTAAGGACTCAACCAGCTAGGTGGCTAAGTGTGGTTGGCCAAGTTGGAGTCCATCGGCATGACCATGTCGAGCGAGGCGGCCGGAGACAAGCGGAACATGCACGGCACGGCGGCGCCCTAGAGCGCGTCAGCGCTGGCGAGGTGGAGGGTAGTCGGGGTTCTTGGGCTTCTCTTTGGCCAGGGGCTAGAGCGGGGTGTGTCCCACATCAGGGCGAGGACATAGAGGCCGATCCTAATGCCTAGGTCTTCGTGGTAGGGCCAGAACGGAGCAGCGCCATGGCGGGGTTTGGCCATGGCGAGCGTGGCGGGCACAGGGCAGTGGCGCCATTGTTCGAGGGCTCACGGTGATGCTCGACGGTGCAACCCCGACGAGCGAGGTGGCCGGAGGCGGTAGGAATAGTCATGCCATGGCGGCGGCATGTGAGCGCAATGGTCTGGTGAGGCAGACGCAGACGACGGCCTCCGAGGCTCATCGACCAAAGGGGCGAGCACGGGATATGTCCAATGGAGAGGCGAGGCTGGCATAAAGGGTCTCCATGTCTCTACCGTCGAGGAGCGGGTGGAATGGTTCCGCCATGGCCGTACTTCGGCCACGGCGAACACACCCAGTGCATGTGCGGGACTGAGGCATTCCCGAGCGCGTTGGGCTCGGTAAGGCGTCGCTCGGGCTGTGTCCGTGCGTGCATGCTTGTGTGGGACATGGTGGAACCGAGGGCTTGGCCTTGCATCTCTCCTACTGCGGACATGGGAGAAGGCCGAGGAAGCTCACCAGAGGTGCTGGTGAGGTTAGGCTGGTGGTGCGGTGGCGATTCGGTACCGTGTCGAGTTGATGCAGTGCCGTGCCGAACCGCAACGGAGAAGAAGGCGTGCTTCCACTTCATCTCCGATGACCACGATGGCTTGGTGGCGTCGGGGCTCATGGTACTGGTCATGGCTGTAGACGTGGTGACACGACGCCGGCTTGATGGTGGTGGCGTCATAGCGCAGGCGCGCTGCTCTGAGGCGAAGCGGGCTCGGCGCCGAGGTCACGACGGCATTCCCGTGCGTGGGCACGATGATGACGGCGTGGGCGTGAGGGCACGGCGTGGCTGCTCGAAGGCTCCGACGGCGTGGTGCTGTGGGGCTCAGAGGCTGAGCAGTGGAAGAAGAAGTCGGCGAGGATGGGGAATGGAGAAGGAGCGGCGGCGCTCGTGACTTTTATAGCGGCCGAAGCTAGGGTTTCATGGAGAGCAGGGAACTACGCGCAGCTGCGATCATCGGGGTGCGGCAGCCGGATGCGTGGTGTCCATCCATGGCATGGGGTAGGTGCACGGCTCGGGAAGGTTCGAGAAGAGGAGCGGGTCACAGTGTGGTGTGGTCACGATGCGGGGGCAGTCAGGGCGCGATGCGGTGCGAGGCCAGTGGTGTCGCGACGTGTGCGCAAGGCGAGTCGCGGCTCTGGGCGACATGCACGCAGAGGCATCCGAGGGCGAGTGGTTGGGCGCAGGGTCCAAGCGGCGTCATCTGGCTGGCTAACAGAGGAAGCAGGTAGAGAGGGCGAGGCTGGGTACCATGCGAAGAGGACGATGGAAGGGAGACGACAGGCTGATGGGGAAGCGACATCTCCGTCTTTTCTTTTCTTCCCTGGCTGACGAGCGGGACCCACGGGTGAAGGAACAGGGCCATGTAGTTCGGCGTCACGTGCAGGGCGCATGCGCGTGTGTCCGAGCGAGTGGCGGCGGCGGCTGGGAGCACCTAGAGGCCAGGGCGCTGCCCTATGGTTGGCAAGGGGGCGCTGGTTTTGGCTGCTGGCCAGGCTGGGCCTTGCGGCTTGCAGGCCTGGTTGGGCCAAGGCGGGTTGGTTTGGGGGCGACGCGGGCCGGCTGCGTAGGAGTGGCGAGCTGGGCCGAGGGCGAGCGGGCTGGCGGAATAGGCTAGGCCGAGGCCAGAAGGGAGGAGAGAAGGGCGAGCGGGGCTGGGCCAAAGTGAAAGAGACGGTGGGCTTGGAGGAAATTGATTCAAGGAATTTGAAATGAATTTAAGAGAGATCACGTGGAATATAAAGAGAAGTTGAAGTACATCACAATGAATTTCAGGAGGAGTTCAAAAATAATTAGAGGCGTGATTTTTATGATTTCGGATCAGACGAGTTCGAAAGGAATGTGATGGGGATTTATGAGATATTCCAAAAGGAAATTAAGAGGGGTTGCTACGGATTGTGCACTCCAACACGAAACCCAAAACTAGATAAAGAACTCCGGCAAGCTCCTACAAGCAACACTATATGTATGCAACAATTTATTTATAAATTGTTCTTTGTTTGACCTAGAATCTACATGCTTCACATATTGCAGGAAAAATTTTAAAAACTTCATATTTTTGGCTTCTCCAAAAACCCGGGTTGTTATAGTCCACCCTCCTTACAGGAATCTCATCCTCGAGATTAAGGTGTTGCTCGGTCGGTCAAGAGGCAGGGTGTTGCCTTCGAAGTCCAAACTCCTATCGTGTTGCTTCTTGATCGGGGTAGTTGTTCCATAGAACCTTGCAAAAGGAATTGTTATCCTTTTGTTTTCTTCGATAACTCGATCCAAATTTGTGTGGGGTGTCCAAGGATCTCTAGAGATTTTGTCTAGTCATATGGCGGTCTTGGTTCATAGCCTGCTAGGTTAGCCAGGGTCCTGGAGTCACATGTAAATAAAATAGCTTCTATATTCTTCACTCAAGCAATATAATCACAAGAAGCATAAGAAGCAAAAAGATCCAAGCACTCAAGCAGCATTACAACTCCTATATGAATAGTGTTGACTTAAGGCGACTCATAAGCCTTTGAGTCTCACACATCTATCGATCTTGCGTGGGCGACAAAGGGAATCATTTCCTAGTGGTCAACTTTTCAGATCGGGATAGTCAGTTAGTAGTAGAACTCAAGGTAGAGATGGGAAATCAAGTGTTAGTAGCTATGACTCCACTATAGATAGAATGTTTGGCTTCTAAACTAGTGTTTGATACTAAAGGTCTCGTCCTAAGGTCAAGTATGGCTCTGATACCAACTGAAACATCCTCAATTTTCCGCGAAGGGAAAATCCACATAATGAATTATAATATGATGAAACCAATAGTTGATTCCATCATATTATCATATATCAGTCGATATCACAGTCATACATCGTAAGATTATAAGAATACAAGATATTACATCACTAGGGAATACACCTATTACAGAGTTAATCTAGCGGAAGACTATCGAGTGATGGCTTCTCCTTCACGGGTCATCATCAGAGTTGACGTAGTGCAGCGTAGATTCCATCTCCGAACCAAACTTGAGCATAGACACGAGACCTACTAATCCTTTTAAAGTCAGCATCTCTGAGAAGCAGGAAATCTGCACACGGCCAGATGTATGCAGGCCATGGTCAGCACCGATGAGCTTTAGTGGAAAAGATAAAACAAGAGGATCTGGCGATCCTAACATTTGGCTTTGGTTTGCATCCTTAGCGCATGAGAAGTAAGTAACAGTAGCAATGTAATAATAATGTCCAGTTTTTAACACATTCCCAGCCACACACATCCACATCCTTCCATATCCATCCACCAACCATCCATCCCAAACCATCTCCACACCACCACACCTTATCTCATCTCACACACTCAGGTCAACAGGCCAACTCCCTCTCGGCCTTGTCTCAATGGTCTGCAGCCCCAAGGCTCACGACCGGAAAGTACCCCAAACCCTGGAGGGAGAATAGAAGGACTCATCTCCTATCTAGTTTAAGCGAAACCCAGGAAAGGTCCATAGCCGACAAGTCGGCATATGTATCGATCGATCAACCATACACTCTGCAGAGGTTTTACATACCCACAAGATTAGCCATCCTTGGAGTCTAGAATCTCTTAGGCAGAATTCCGGTCGCTTGCTAGCCTAGAACGATGCCACCCTACCTCTCAGCCCTGGAACATCCCAAGTCTAGTCTAGGATGGCTGATACTGTGAGTCGTAAACAGAGTCGGGGCCCACCAGATGTCAAGAGCCGGTCCACATGGCCTCCTGAAGTCTCGGAAGGGTGTGGGGGGAAACCGCGCACCCCGTACCTCCTTGCACACGTTCGCCTAGCAGTAGTGGCATTGCTCTACCAAGTAGTCCGACCGTCCCGCACCATATAGGGCGAGTGGGATGTACAGGATTCCCGGTGAATCTGAGTACTAGTAAGTCCTTAGGGGTGACCAAGCCAGAATGTCTTCATCAGGGTTTCCATTTACTGTGCCACCACAGCACCTCCACCCCGGGCTCCACCTCTCCGAGGTTCACACCCAAGGCCACCTCCAATTACCATTTACCCGCCACAGGTATTCCATATCCAAGTGCCCAGGTAGCACCACATGGCAAGACTCGCCCCAGGCTCGTCGTTATTCCAGCTCGGTCGACACAACCCTCACTCTCCATGCACCCAAGACGCACACAGCACGCTCACACACCACCAAGTCTAGCACCCCTAGCCAAACCATTCCCAGGGGGTTCACCACTAGCATCACATCCCCGACATAATGCGAAGTGGAGTTAATAATAAGTATAGTGGTGTAATATGCAAGCAAGCAGGCAAGTAAGCATATATAAGCGAGCAAATGCGCAAGGCAGGGTGACACGGTAGAGTGGGTTGCATCAGGGTAATAATGGCTCAGGTAGTAGCATGCATCAAAGTACTAGCAAAGCAATAATTTATAAAGCGCTAGCAGTTCTAGATATTATGCAATGTCTAATAGGATTCTCTAAAAGAGGGTGCTGCCATGACACCTACGTTGTAGAGGTAGTAGTGGTTCAATCCTCCATTTGTTGGTGTTCCATTAGCGGGGTTACCTCCTCCTGCGTTGGCTCCTTTCCGCAGTCCTTATCATCGTCCACGTTCTCTTGGTCCGATTGTCAGCTACTCCGCGAAGCAACACGCAAGGCAAGAGAGCACTCAACACTCGAAAAGATGACAAGACGCAGGAAAATCCAGTAACACCAGTGAGGTAATAAGAGATACACAGCTTAGCCCTCTCGGTGGTTGTCCGATTTCCTCAGGCCAAAGAATCACAAGTGGTGGTTTGCTAAGCACAAGCTTAAGTCATGGCCAAGCCAGTATGGCTTTACGATAAACAGTTTAAGCCAGAGCTTATCCAAAGCAAACACCACGGCTCACAATCTTTCGATCCGGTGTGATTGGGTCGATAGGGATTGGAAATCGGGCCCCAAGGAGAGGAACGATGGGGTTCATCTCTTATAGCCTTATCCCGCAAGTCACAATTGGATATGAGAAACAAACAAGAACGAATAACACTATTGTGACTTGGCTCCAATGTACTTTGGCTCACCCGCTATGGTAGGAAGCGGTAGCGCAAAGAGGTTGGACAGCGACGGGTCCTCTCGATCCACATGACACATCAACGTCGGGAGCCGAGGGGACAGTCGTTCAACACGGCAAAAGCAGCGGGATTAGTTAGGCACGCCCATGTTATGCTCCCAGACACATCTTTGGGGAAGATGGTTTTAGATGGTCGATCGGGTCGACACGCACGGGTCCGAGGTACGACATAGAGCATAGCTTCACTAACCCAAAGGGAATAGTCCGGTCTTTGATCCAATTGTCATGGGCAAGACAAAATCAAACAGAGCGGCTATCGGGGCAATAAGAGCAAGAATATCCAAGAGCAAGGTCCACTTCTTCCAACACTCGCGCCACGACGAAAGACGGGGCATCGGAAGGAGCGACACTCAAGAACACCAAGTGCATAAGCTACTCGTAGGGTACCCGACCTGGGTGCACTGGCACTGAGATATCTCTCAGATTCGAAACGGTGCGGTTGTCACCACGAGAATCAGAGAAACATGATGGTCAATCGGGGTACAAGCATACAAGGGCTTGAGCACAAAGAAGTAACTAAAAGCGAAAGAGAGGCATAGCTCCATGGTCATGGCGAGGTGAACTCGCGACCACAAGCTTATGCCAACGAGTTGGCATCCATCGTTCCACGATTGTTTACTTCTAGGTTATCTCCCATAGAACTTGGTCATGGAAGGCTCAAGGCGTGCGGGTGATATCCGCATCGATGTTAGTATCGACATCGAATTCATCACGACCATGTTCTAGGGCCGAAGGCAGGAGCTAACACTCGTGGTACTATGAAGTCAACTAAAAGGTGAGGGGTCGGGTTACACTCGGCATCACGATCATGGCAAGATGGATCCCGCGATCGTAACGTCTGAACGAGGTACGATCTCTTAGCTGGCTCGAAGGCTCGGAACACAGGCAACAACACCATCAAGCAGCGATAAGAACCAAACACGACCGAAAGACGCAACAACTCGACACGACTGTGGAGTAGCACATCCCATAGCGAGGGGGATGGGTAGACCTACACAAGGGCACGATGTAGACAAATATAAATAGATCAAAATCACGTATCGTAAGTGTATGAACGAGTATAAGGATAAGCAGGAAGGGGCTTTCATCGGTGGCGAGAATGGCGTTCGACTAGGATTCGACTTTGCGGCAAAGAGGCCCAAGGGCTGTTGTTGCTGGCCGGGCGTGGCAGCAGGTGGCCAGAGGGTGGCTGCTGTTGTAGGACACAGCTGGTGAGGTGGTCGGAGAGGTTGCAGAGGTGGTCGGAAAGGTTGCAGTGGTGGTCGAAAAGATCACCGTCGTGGTCGGAAGGCTGGCCGAGGTGGTTGGAAGGCTGGCCGAGGTGGTCGGAGAGATTGCCGAAGTGGTCGGAAGGGTTGCCGAGGTGGTCGGAGGGATCGCTGAAGTCCTCGACGCTGGCGCGGTCTCATCCTCGGCATGATGTCAGCATGGCATCGTCAGGGCTAAACTGCGGCTGATAGGTGGGCCCATGGCACTGGTCACTAACATGTGGGTCCTATCAATGGTCAACGCTGACCGGTCAATGGTCAACACTGACCGGGCTCAAGTGGGCACCGGAGGTCCGGGTCAAGGGCCGGATATGGGCCGATTTGGGGGCTGTCCATGGTGGACGACATGGTGTGGCCTAGTGGAACATTGGGAGGGTTCTTTGTGGACAACATCCACGCGGGCGCAGCCGAGCGCGGTGCATCGTGCACCCTGTGCATGTAGAACGGGGAAGAAAGTGCGCTTGGATCCCCTGTTTCTACTCCGGTATCTCGCCGGTGGCAGGGCGTGCAGGATTGGTTCCGGTGGGGTCTTGTGGCTGGGTGGTGCACGTCGCAGGGCCACATGGAGCATGCTGTGGGGTTTAAAGGCGGGCCTATAAGTGGCCGCTCCGGTGACCAAGTTCCACCGAGGAGTCCACTACGGCGCGAGAGACGCGGTGGAGCTCCGGTGCAGTCTAGTTGACGGCAACGAAGGGGTTTGGGTAGGCTAAGGACTCAACCAGCTAGGTGGCTAAGTGCGGTTGGCCAAGTTGGAGTCCATCGGCGCGACCATGTCGAGCGAGGCGGCCGGAGACAAGCGGAACGTGCACGGCACGGCGGCGCCCTGGAGCGCGTCAGCGCCGGCGAGGTGGAGGGTAGTCGGGGTTCTTAGGCTTCTCTTTGGCCAGGGGCTAGAGCGGGGTGTGTCCCACATCAGGGCTAGGACGTAGAGGCTGATCCTAATGCCTAGGTCTTCGTGGTAGGGCCGGAACGGAGCAGTGCCATGGCGGGGTTTGGCCATAGCGAGCGTGGCGGGCATAGGGCGGTGGCGCTGGTGTTCGAGGGCTCGCGGTGATGCTCGACGGCACAACCCCGATGAGCGAGGTGGCCGGAGGCGGTAGGAACAGCCGTGCCACGGCGGCGGCATGTGAGCGCAATGGTCCGGCGAGGCGGACGCAGACGACGGCCTCCGAGGCTCATCGACCAAAGGGGCGAGCACGGGATATGTCCAACGGAGAGGCGAGGCTGGCATAAAGGGTCTCCGTGTCTCTACCATCGAGGAGCGGGTGGAACGGTTCCGCCATGGCCGTACTTCGGCCACGGCGAACACACCCAGTGCATGTGCGGGACTGAGGCATTCCTGAGCGCGTTGGGCTCGGTAAGGCGTCGCTCGGGCTGTGTCCGTGCGTGCGTGCGTGTGTGGGACGTGGTGGAACCGAGGGCTTGGCCTCGCATCTCTCCTACTACGGACATGGGAGAAGGCCGGGGAAGCTCACCAGAGGTGCTGGTGAGGTTAGGCTGGTGGTGCGGTGGCGATTCGGTGCCGTGTCGAGTTGACGCAGTGCCATGCCGAACCGCAGCGGAGAAGAAGGCGTGCTTCCACTTCGTCTCCGATGACCACGACGACTTGGTGGCGTCGGGGCTCATGGCACTGGTCACGGCTATAGACGTGGTGACGCGATGCCGGCTTGATGGTGGTGGCGTCACAGCGCAGGCGCGCTGCTCCGAGGTGAAGCGGGCTCGGCGCCGAGGTCGCGACGGCATTCCCGTGCGTGGGCATGACGATGACGGCGTGGGCGCGAGGGCATAGCGTGGCTGCTCAAAGGCTCCGACGGCGCGGTGCTGTGGGGCTCGGAGGCTGAGCAGTGGATGAAGAAGGCGGCGAGGATGGGGAATGGAGAAGGAGCGGCGGCGCTCGTGACTTTTATAGCGGCCGAAGCTAGGGTTTTGTGGAGAGCAGGGAGCTATGGGCGGCTGCGATCATCGGGGTGCGGCAGCCGGACGCGTGGTGTCCATCCATGGCATGGGGTAGGTGCACGGCTCGGGAAGGTTTGAGAAGAGGAGCGGGTCGCGGTGTGGTGTGGTCACGACGTGGGGTCAGTCAGGGCGCGATGCGGCGCGAGGCCAGTGGTGTCGCGATGTGTGTGCAAGGCGAGTCGCGGCTCCGGGCGACATGCACGTAGAGGCATCCGAGGGCGAGCGGTTGGGCGTGGGGTCCGAGCGGCGTCGTCTGGCTGGCTAACAGAGGAAGCAGGTAGAGAGGGCGAGGCTGGGTACCATGCGAAGAGGACGACGGAAGGGAGACGGCGGGCTGACGGGGAAGCGGCATCTCTGTGTTTTCTTTTCTTCCCTGGCTGACGAGCGGGACCCACGGGTGAAGGAACAGGGCCATGCAGTTCGGCGTCGTGTGCAGGGCGCATGCGCGCGTGTCCGAGCGAGCGGCGGCGGCTGGGAGCGCCTGGAGGCTAGGGCGCTGCCCTAGGGTTGGCAAGGGGGTGCCGGTTTTGGCTGCTGGCCAGGCTGGGCCTTGCGGCTTGCAGGCCTGGTTGGGCCAAGGCGGGTTGGTTTGGGGGCGACGCGGGCCGGCTGCGTAGGAGTGGCGAGCTAGGCCGAGGGCGAGCGGGCTGGCGGAACAGGCTGGGCCGAGGCCAGAAGGGAGGAGAGAAGGGCAAGCGGGGCTGGGCCAAAGGGAAAGAGACGGTGGGCTTGGAGGAAATTAATTCAAGGAATTTGAAATGAATTTAAGAGAGATCACGTGGAATATAAAGAGAAGTTGAAGTACATCACAATGAATTTCAGGAGGAGTTCAAAAATAATTAGAGGTGTGATTTTTATGATTTTGGATAAGACGAGTTCGAAAGGAATGTGATGGGGATTTATGAGATATTCCAAAAGGAAATTAAGAGGGGTTGCTACGGATTGTGCACTCCGACACGAAACCCAAAACCAGATAAAGAACTCAGACAAGCTCCTACAAGCAACACTATATGTATGTAGTAATTTATTTATAAATTGTTCTTTGTTTGACCTAGAATCTACATGCTTCACATATTGCAGGAAAAATTTTAAAAAGTTCGTATTTTTGGCTTCTCCAAAAACCCGGGTCAAATAGAGGAACACACTTGCATATGGAAATGTGTAGGAGCGCCTAGGATCTAAATAGATGGTTCTCTTCTCATTCGAACACTACACACCTTGTCCTTTTCGGTGGGCGAGTGTGTTCGTCACTTGATGCGTAAGGTAAGAATACTACAATATTTAACATCATTTGTGAAGTGGTTCAACTCGAGCATCCACCTTTACCGTCAAATAGAGGAACACACTTGCGTCCGGAAGAAGAGTAGGAGAGAGTGGAGGAGAGAGAGCGGAGAGAGAGGATTAAAATCTGATATTATGAATAGTGAACTAAAATATACTTTTACAAATTCACTAGTTGGACTAAGTGTCCCTTGAGAGGAATTTTGCATCGCACAAAATCAAATGTGTACTCTTCGCATAGCAGTTTTCCAGCTTTGTCAAGTATATATAGTCATTTCAAAAATATTTTAATATTCACTATCTAATGCGAACCTTGTTTGTGGGTATGCACATGAGGAGGCGTTCTTTCAAAAATGTGATCTAGGTGAGTGCTTGTGGGATCAGCATCAATTCTCTAGCGCATGAAATGAGGTGATCAAGTTAACATGACATTTTCTTTTTATTGTATTGTTATTATATTATTTTAGGTATGCGGTCCCTACACCTATATGGAGGCATAGACCGGAGCTGGGAGGAGAAACCACCAACGTTGAAGCTGCGAGCACCGACGCCGCCGGAGCCAGCACCCGGCATCAGCGTATGGAGGGACACGATGGAACGACACAAGTGGCTGCAAGAAGTTGTTGTGCATTGTGATGCATGGCTCATGAAGATTTCTGGCTTCACTGCTTCATATATGACAGCTACAAAATGTTATTTTATTACTTCGCTACTTCATATATGTCTTGCGAATAATGTGTTTCTCATTAGCTATTATGATATGAACACTATAATAGGTGGCAACAACATCTAATAAGTATTCAGGTTAAAGTCAGCATACCAACTCTAAAATGAGGAACACACATGGAGAAGAGTAAGTGCGAGAATGATATGAACAAAAATATCTATTAAATAAAAAAAAATATGTACTTTGGTGTTATGAAAATGAGCCTAAACTAGGTGTAAACAACATTCATCATTCAAACCTTATGGGTGGGTCCCCATCACATTTAGCATTTATAAACATCACCCTTTTTATTTGTGTTCGTGTTCTCAACATGAATGGTAGAAATACTGCCAAAGAAACTAGACTTGGCATGTGTTTCATTAAGAGCATCCACCTTTAATGTTAGATAGTCGAATGCACATGAAGAAACAAAGGGTGAGAGGGTAATGGAAACGACTTGTAAGAAAGGACTTTTTAACTATAGTAAAATTAATAGTTAGTAACTTTTGCAAGATCAAAGTGTATGGTGTCCATCGAAATGCATCTTTCAACACTAAATATGTGGTTCTCTTCTCATTCAAACACTACACGCCTTGTATTGTCGGTGGGCAAGTGTGTTCATCTCTTTACTCTAAGGGGAAGAATACTACCGAAGGTAACAACGACACTTGTGAAGTGTTTCAACCGGCGCATCCTCCTTTAGCGTCAAATAGAGGAACACACTAGCATATGGAAATGTGTAGGTGCGCCTAGGATCTAAATAGGTGGTTCTCTTCTCATTCGAACACTACACACCTTGTCCTTTTTGGTGGGCGAGTGTGTTCATCACTTGATGCGTAAGGTAAGAATACTACAATATTTAACAACATCATTTGTGTAGTGTTTCAACTCGAGCATCCACCTTTACCGTCAAATAGAGGAACACACTTGCATTCGGAAAAAGAGTAGGAGAGAGTGGAGGAGAGAGAGAGCGGAGAGAGAGGATTAAAATTTGATATTATGAATAGTGAACTAAAATATACTTTTAGAAATGCACTAGTTGGACTAAGTGTCCCTTGAGCGGAGTTTTGCATCGCACAAAATCAAATGTGTACTCTTCGCATAGCTGTTTTCCTGCTTTGTCAAGTAAATATAGTCGTTTCAAAAATATTTTAATATTCACTATCTAATGCGAACCTTGTTTGTGGGTATGCAGATGAGGAGGCGTTCTTTCAAAAATGTGATCTAGGTGAGTGCTTGTGGGATCAGCATCAATTCTCTAGCGCATGAAATGAGGTGATCAAGTTAACATGACATTTTCTTTTTATTGTATTATTATTATATTATTTTAGGTATGCGGTCCCTACATCTATATGGAGGCACAGACCGGAGCTGGGAGGTGAAACCACCAACGTTGAAGCTGCGAGCACCGACGCCGCCTGAGCCAACACCCGGCATCAGCGTATGGAGGGACACGATGGAACGACACAAGTGGCTGCAAGAAGTTGCTGTGCATTGTGATGCATGGCTCATGAAGATTTCGGGCTTCAATGCTTCATATATGACAGCTACAAAATGTTATTTTATTACTTCGCTACTTCATATATGTCTTAAGAATAATGTGTTTCTCATTAGCTATTATGATATGAACACTATAATAGGTGGCAACAAGATCTAATAAGTATTCAGGTTAAAGCCAGCATACCAACTCTAAAATGAGGAACACACATGGAGAAGAGTAAGTGCGGGAATGATATGAACAAAAATATCTATTAAATAAAATAAAATATGAACTTTTCTGTTATGAAAAGGAGCCTAAACTAGGTGTATACAACATTCATCATTCAAACCTTATGGGTGGGTCCCCATCACATTTAGCATTTATAAACATCACCCTTTTTATTTGTGTTCGTGTTCTCAACATGAATGGTAGAAATACTGCCAAAGAAACTAGACTTGGCATGTGTTTCATTAAGAGCATCCACCTTTAATGTTAGATAGTCGAATGCACATGAAGAAACAAAGGGTGAGAGGGTAATGGAAATGACTTGTAAGAAAGGACTTTTTAACTATAGTAAAATTAATAGTTAGTAACTTTTGCAAGATCAAAGTGTATGGTGTCCATCGAAATGCATCTTTCAACACTAAATATGTGGTTCTCTTCTCATTCAAACACTACACGGCTTGTAATGTCGGTGGGCAAGTGTGTTCATCTCTTTACTCTAAGGGGAAGAATACTACCGAAGGTAACAACGACACTTGTGAAGTGTTTCAATCGGCGCATCCTCCTTTAGCGTCAAATAGAGGAACACACTTGCATATGGAAATGTGTAGGTGCGCCTAGGATCTAAATAGGTGGTTCTCTTCTCATTCGAACACTACACACCTTGTCCTTTTTGGTGGGCGAGTGTGTTCATCACTTGATGCGTAAGGTAAGAATACTACAATATTTAACAACATCATTTGTGTAGTGTTTCAACTCGAGCATCCACCTTTACCGTCAAATAGAGGAACACACTTGCATTCGGAAAAAGAGTAGGAGAGAGTGGAGGAGAGAGAGAGCGGAGAGAGAGGATTAAAATTTGATATTATGAATAGTGAACTAAAATATACTTTTAGAAATGCACTAGTTGGACTAAGTGTCCCTTGAGCGGAGTTTTGCATCGCACAAAATCAAATGTGTACTCTTCGCATAGCTGTTTTCCTGCTTTGTCAAGTAAATATAGTCGTTTCAAAAATATTTTCATATTCACTATCTAATGCGAACCTTGTTTGTGGGTATGCAGATGAGGAGGCGTTCTTTCAAAAATGTGATCTAGGTGAGTGCTTGTGGGATCAACATCAATTCTCTAGCGCGTGAAATGAGGTGATCAAGTTAACATGACATTTTCTTTTTATTGTATTATTATTATATTATTTTAGGTATGCGGTCCCTACACCTATATGGAGGCACAGACCGGAGCTGGGAGGTGAAACCACCAACGTTGAAGCTGCGAGCACCGACGCCGCCTGAGCCAACACCCGGCATCAGCGTATGGAGGGACACGATGGAACGACACAAGTGGCTGCAAGAAGTTGCTGTGCATTGTGATGCATGGCTCATGAAGATTTCGGGCTTCACTGCTTCATATATGACAGCTACAAAATGTTATTTTATTACTTCGCTACTTCATATATGTCTTAAGAATAATGTGTTTCTCATTAGCTATTATGATATGAACACTATAATAGGTGGCAACAAGATCTAATAAGTATTCAGGTTAAAGCCAGCATACCAACTCTAAAATGAGGAACACACATGGAGAAGAGTAAGTGCGGGAATGATATGAACAAAAATATCTATTAAATAAAATAAAATATGAACTTTTCTGTTATGAAAAGGAGCCTAAACTAGGTGTATACAACATTCATCATTCAAACCTTATGGGTGGGTCCCCATCACATTTAGCATTTATAAACATCACCCTTTTTATTTGTGTTCGTGTTCTCAACATGAATGGTAGAAATACTACCAAAGAAACTAGACTTGGCATGTGTTTCATTAAGAGCATCCACCTTTAATGTTAGATAGTCGAATGCACATGAAGAAACAAAGGGTGAGAGGGTAATGGAAATGACTTGTAAGAAAGGACTTTTTAACTATAGTAAAATTAATAGTTAGTAACTTTTGCAAGATCAAAGTGTATGGTGTCCATCGAAATGCATCTTTCAACACTAAATATGTGGTTCTCTTCTCATTCAAACACTACACGCCTTGTAATGTCGGTGGGCAAGTGTGTTCATCTCTTTACTCTAAGGGGAAGAATACTACCGAAGGTAACAACGACACTTGTGAAGTGTTTCAACCGGCGCATCCTCCTTTAGCGTCAAATAGAGGAACACACTTGCATATGGAAATGTGTAGGTGCGCCTAGGATCTAAATAGGTGGTTCTCTTCTCATTCGAACACTACACACCTTGTCCTTTTTGGTGGGCGAGTGTGTTCATCACTTGATGCGTAAGGTAAGAATACTACAATATTTAACAACATCATTTGTGTAGTGTTTCAACTCGAGCATCCACCTTTACCGTCAAATAGAGGAACACACTTGCATCCGGAAAAAGAGTAGGAGAGAGTGGAGGAGAGAGAGCGGAGAGAGAGGATTAAAATATGATATTATGAATAGTGAACTAAAATATACTTTTAGAAATGCACTAGTTGGACTAAGTGTCCCTTGAGCGGAGTTTTGCATCGCACAAAATCAAATGTGTACTCTTCGCATAGCTGTTTTCCTGCTTTGTCAAGTAAATATAGTCGTTTCAAAAATATTTTAATATTCACTATCTAATGCGAACCTTGTTTGTGGGTATGCAGATGAGGAGGCGTTCTTTAAAAAATGTGATCTAGGTGAGTGCTTGTGGGATCAACATCAATTCTCTAGCGCGTGAAACGAGGTGATCAAGTTAACATGACATTTTCTTTTTATTGTATTATTTTTATATTATTGTAGGTATGGGGTCCCTACACCTATATGGAGGCACAGACCGGAGCTGGGAGGAGAAACCACCAACGTTGAAGCTGCGAGCACCGACGCCGCCTGAGCCAACACCCGGCATCAGCGTATGGAGGGACACGATGGAACGACACAAGTGGCTGCAAGAAGTTGCTGTGCATTGTGATGCATGGCTCATGAAGATTTCGGGCTTCAATGCTTCATATATGACAGCTACAAAATGTTATTTTATTACTTCGCTACTTCATATATGTCTTAAGAATAATGTGTTTCTCATTAGCTATTATGATATGAACACTATAATAGGTGGCAACAAGATCTAATAAGTATTCAGGTTAAAGCCAGCATACCAACTCTAAAATGAGGAACACACATGGAGAAGAGTAAGTGCGGGAATGATATGAACAAAAATATCTATTAAATAAAATAAAATATGAACTTTTCTGTTATGAAAAGGAGCCTAAACTAGGTGTATACAACATTCATCATTCAAACCTTATGGGTGGGTCCCCATCACATTTAGCATTTATAAACATCACCCTTTTTATTTGTGTTCGTGTTCTCAACATGAATGGTAGAAATACTACCAAAGAAACTAGACTTGGCATGTGTTTCATTAAGAGCATCCACCTTTAATGTTAGATAGTCGAATGCACATGAAGAAACAAAGGGTGAGAGGGTAATGGAAATGACTTGTAAGAAAGGACTTTTTAACTATAGTAAAATTAATAGTTAGTAACTTTTGCAAGATCAAAGTGTATGGTGTCCATCGAAATGCATCTTTCAACACTAAATATGTGGTTCTCTTCTCATTCAAACACTACACGCCTTGTATTGTCGGTGGGCAAGTGTGTTCATCTCTTTACTCTAAGGGGAAGAATACTACCGAAGGTAACAACGACACTTGTGAAGTGTTTCAACCGGCGCATCCTCCTTTAGCGTCAAATAAAGGAACACACCTGCATATGGAAATGTGTAGGTGCGCCTAGGATCTAAATAGGTGGTTCTCTTCTCATTCGAACACTACACACCTTGTCCTTTTCGGTGGGCGAGTGTGTTCGTCACTTGATGCGTAAGGTAAGAATACTACAATATTTAACAACATCATTTGTGTAGTGGTTCAACTCGAGCATCCACCTTTACCGTCAAATAGAGGAACACACTTGCGTCCGGAAGAAGAGTAGGAGAGAGTGGAGGAGAGAGAGCGGAGAGAGAGGATTAAAATATGATATTATGAATAGTGAACTAAAATATACTTTTAGAAATGCACTAGTTGGGCTGAGTGTCCCTTGAGAGGAGTTTTGCATCGCACAAAATCAAATGTGTAGTCTTCGCATAGCTGTTTTCCTGCTTTGTCAAGTAAATATAGTCGTTTCAAAAATATTTTAATATTCACTATCTAATGCGAACCTTGTTTGTGGGTATGCAGATGAGGAGGCGTTCTTTAAAAAATGTGATCTAGGTGAGTGCTTGTGGGATCAACATCAATTCTCTAGCGCGTGAAACGAGGTGATCAAGTTAACATGACATTTTCTTTTTATTGTATTATTTTTATATTATTGTAGGTATGGGGTCCCTACACCTATATGGAGGCACAGACCGGAGCTGGGAGGTGAAACCACCAACGTTGAAGCTGCGAGCACCGACGCCGCCTGAGCCAACACCCGGCATCAGCGTATGGAGGGACACGATGGAACGACACAAGTGGCTGCAAGAAGTTGCTGTGCATTGTGATGCATGGCTCATGAAGATTTCGGGCTTCAATGCTTCATATATGACAGCTACAAAATGTTATTTTATTACTTCGCTACTTCATATATGTCTTAAGAATAATGTGTTTCTCATTAGCTATTATGATATGAACACTATAATAGGTGGCAATAAGATCTAATAAGTATTCAGGTTAAAGTCAGCATACCAACTCTAAAATGAGGAACACACATGGAGAAGAGTAAGTGCGGGAATGATATGAACAAAAATATCTATTAAATAAAATAAAATATGAACTTTTCTGTTATGAAAAGGAGCCTAAACTAGGTGTATACAACATTCATCATTCAAACCTTATGGGTGGGTCCCCATCACATTTAGCATTTATAAACATCACCCTTTTTATTTGTGTTCGTGTTCTCAACATGAATGGTAGAAATACTGCCAAAGAAACTAGACTTGGCATGTGTTTCACTAAGAGCATCCACCTTTAATGTTAGATAGTCGAATGCACATGAAGAAACAAAGGGTGAGAGGGTAATGGAAACGACTTGTAAGAAAGGACGTTTTAACTATAGTAAAATTAATAGTTAGTAACTTTTGCAGGATCAAAGTGTATGGTGTCCATCGAAATGCATCTTTCAACACTAAATATGTGGTTCTCTTCTCATTCAAACACTACACGCCTTGTAGTGTCGGTGGGCAAGTGTGTTCATCTCTTTACTCTAAGGGGAAGAATACTACCGAAGGTAACAACGACACTTGTGAAGTGTTTCAACCGGCGCATCCTCCTTTAGCGTCAAATAGAGGAACACACTTGCATATGGAAATGTGTAGGTGCGCCTAGGATCTAAATAGGTGGTTCTCTTCTCATTCGAACACTACACACCTTGTCCTTTTTGGTGGGCGAGTGTGTTCATCACTTGATGCGTAAGGTAAGAATACTACAATATTTAACAACATCATTTGTGTAGTGGTTCAACTCGAGCATCCACCTTTACTGTCAAATAGAGGAACACACTTGCATCCGGAAAAAGAGTAGGAGAGAGTGGAGGAGAGAGAGCGGAGAGAGAGGATTAAAATATGATATTATGAATAGTGAACTAAAATATACTTTTAGAAATGCACTAGTTGGACTAAGTGTCCCTTGAGCGGAGTTTTGCATCGCACAAAATCAAATGTGTACTCTTCGCATAGCTGTTTTCCTGCTTTGTCAAGTAAATATAGTCGTTTCAAAAATATTTTAATATTCACTATCTAATGCGAACCTTGTTTGTGGGTATGCAGATGAGGAGGCGTTCTTTCAAAAATGTGATCTAGGTGAGTGCTTGTGGGATCAACATCAATTCTCTAGCGCGTGAAACGAGGTGATCAAGTTAACATGACATTTTCTTTTTATTGTATTATTTTTATATTATTGTAGGTATGGGGTCCCTACACCTATATGGAGGCACAGACCGGAGCTGGGAGGAGAAACCACCAACGTTGAAGCTGCGAGCACCGACGCCGCCTGAGCCAACACCCGGCATCAGCGTATGGAGGGACACGATGGAACGACACAAGTGGCTGCAAGAAGTTGCTGTGCATTGTGATGCATGGCTCATGAAGATTTCGGGCTTCACTGCTTCATATATGACAGCTACAAAATGTTATTTTATTACTTCGCTACTTCATATATGTCGTGCGAATAATGTGTTTCTCATTAGCTATTATGATATGAACACTATAATAGGTGGCAACAACATCTAATAAGTATTCAGGTTAAAGTCAGCATACCAACTCTAAAATGAGGAACACACATGGAGAAGAGTAAGTGCGAGAATGATATGAACAAAAATATCTATTAAATAAAA
Source organism: Miscanthus lutarioriparius (assembly GCA_904845875.1). Lineage (NCBI taxonomy): Eukaryota > Viridiplantae > Streptophyta > Magnoliopsida > Poales > Poaceae > Miscanthus > Miscanthus lutarioriparius. The sequence continues at coordinate 31,718,606 of CAJGYO010000017.1, read as the reverse complement.
TAAAATATGTACTTTGGTGTTATGAAAATGAGCCTAAACTAGGTGTAAACAACATTCATCATTCAAACCTTATGGGTGGGTCCCCATCACATTTAGCATTTATAAACATCACCCTTTTTATTTGTGTTCGTGTTCTCAACATGAATGGTAGAAATACTGCCAAAGAAACTAGACTTGGCATGTGTTTCACTAAGAGCATCCACCTTTAATGTTAGATAGTCGAATGCACATGAAGAAACAAAGGGTGAGAGGGTAATGGAAACGACTTGTAAGAAAGGACGTTTTAACTATAGTAAAATTAATAGTTAGTAACTTTTGCAGGATCAAAGTGTATGGTGTCCATCGAAATGCATCTTTCAACACTAAATATGTGGTTCTCTTCTCATTCAAACACTACACGCCTTGTAGTGTCGGTGGGCAAGTGTGTTCATCTCTTTACTCTAAGGGGAAGAATACTACCGAAGGTAACAACGACACTTGTGAAGTGTTTCAACCGGCGCATCCTCCTTTAGCGTCAAATAAAGGAACACACCTGCATATGGAAATGTGTAGGTGCGCCTAGGATCTAAATAGGTGGTTCTCTTCTCATTCGAACACTACACACCTTGTCCTTTTCGGTGGGCGAGTGTGTTCATCACTTGATGCGTAAGGTAAGAATACTACAATATTTAACAACATCATTTGTGTAGTGTTTCAACTCGAGCATCCACCTTTACTGTCAAATAGAGGAACACACTTGCATCCGGAAAAAGAGTAGGAGAGAGTGGAGGAGAGAGAGCGGAGAGAGAGGATTAAAATATGATATTATGAATAGTGAACTAAAATATACTTTTAGAAATGCACTAGTTGGACTAAGTGTCCCTTGAGCGGAGTTTTGCATCGCACAAAATCAAATGTGTACTCTTCGCATAGCTGTTTTCCTGCTTTGTCAAGTAAATATAGTCGTTTCAAAAATATTTTAATATTCACTATCTAATGCGAACCTTGTTTGTGGGTATGCAGATGAGGAGGCGTTCTTTCAAAAATGTGATCTAGGTGAGTGCTTGTGGGATCAACATCAATTCTCTAGCGCGTGAAACGAGGTGATCAAGTTAACATGACATTTTCTTTTTATTGTATTATTTTTATATTATTGTAGGTATGGGGTCCCTACACCTATATGGAGGCACAGACCGGAGCTGGGAGGTGAAACCACCAACGTTGAAGCTGCGAGCACCGACGCCGCCTGAGCCAACACCCGGCATCAGCGTATGGAGGGACACGATGGAACGACACAAGTGGCTGCAAGAAGTTGCTGTGCATTGTGATGCATGGCTCATGAAGATTTCGGGCTTCACTGCTTCATATATGACAGCTACAAAATGTTATTTTATTACTTCGCTACTTCATATATGTCGTGCGAATAATGTGTTTCTCATTAGCTATTATGATATGAACACTATAATAGGTGGCAACAACATCTAATAAGTATTCAGGTTAAAGTCAGCATACCAACTCTAAAATGAGGAACACACATGGAGAAGAGTAAGTGCGAGAATGATATGAACAAAAATATCTATTAAATAAAATAAAATATGTACTTTGGTGTTATGAAAATGAGCCTAAACTAGGTGTAAACAACATTCATCATTCAAACCTTATGGGTGGGTCCCCATCACATTTAGCATTTATAAACATCACCCTTTTTATTTGTGTTCGTGTTCTCAACATGAATGGTAGAAATACTGCCAAAGAAACTAGACTTGGCATGTGTTTCACTAAGAGCATCCACCTTTAATGTTAGATAGTCGAATGCACATGAAGAAACAAAGGGTGAGAGGGTAATGGAAACGACTTGTAAGAAAGGACGTTTTAACTATAGTAAAATTAATAGTTAGTAACTTTTGCAGGATCAAAGTGTATGGTGTCCATCGAAATGCATCTTTCAACACTAAATATGTGGTTCTCTTCTCATTCAAACACTACACGCCTTGTAGTGTCGGTGGGCAAGTGTGTTCATCTCTTTACTCTAAGGGGAAGAATACTACCGAAGGTAACAACGACACTTGTGAAGTGTTTCAACCGGCGCATCCTCCTTTAGCGTCAAATAGAGGAACACACTTGCATATGGAAATGTGTAGGTGCGCCTAGGATCTAAATAGGTGGTTCTCTTCTCATTCGAACACTACACACCTTGTCCTTTTTGGTGGGCGAGTGTGTTCATCACTTGATGCGTAAGGTAAGAATACTACAATATTTAACAACATCATTTGTGTAGTGGTTCAACTCGAGCATCCACCTTTACTGTCAAATAGAGGAACACACTTGCATCCGGAAAAAGAGTAGGAGAGAGTGGAGAGAGAGGATTAAAATATGATATTATGAATAGTGAACTAAAATATACTTTTAGAAATGCACTAGTTGGACTAAGTGTCCCTTGAGCGGAGTTTTGCATCGCACAAAATCAAATGTGTACTCTTCGCATAGCTGTTTTCCTGCTTTGTCAAGTAAATATAGTCGTTTCAAAAATATTTTAATATTCACTATCTAATGCGAACCTTGTTTGTGGGTATGCAGATGAGGAGGCGTTCTTTCAAAAATGTGATCTAGGTGAGTGCTTGTGGGATCAGCATCAATTCTCTAGCGCATGAAATGAGGTGATCAAGTTAACATGACATTTTCTTTTTATTGTATTATTATTATATTATTTTAGGTATGCGGTCCCTACACCTATATGGAGGCACAGACCGGAGCTGGGAGGTGAAACCACCAACGTTGAAGCTGCGAGCACCGACGCCGCCTGAGCCAACACCCGGCATCAGCGTATGGAGGGACACGATGGAACGACACAAGTGGCTGCAAGAAGTTGCTGTGCATTGTGATGCATGGCTCATGAAGATTTCGGGCTTCACTGCTTCATATATGACAGCTACAAAATGTTATTTTATTACTTCGCTACTTCATATATGTCGTGCGAATAATGTGTTTCTCATTAGCTATTATGATATGAACACTATAATAGGTGGCAACAACATCTAATAAGTATTCAGGTTAAAGTCAGCATACCAACTCTAAAATGAGGAACACACATGGAGAAGAGTAAGTGCGAGAATGATATGAACAAAAATATCTATTAAATAAAATAAAATATGTACTTTGGTGTTATGAAAATGAGCCTAAACTAGGTGTAAACAACATTCATCATTCAAACCTTATGGGTGGGTCCCCATCACATTTAGCATTTATAAACATCACCCTTTTTATTTGTGTTCGTGTTCTCAACATGAATGGTAGAAATACTGCCAAAGAAACTAGACTTGGCATGTGTTTCACTAAGAGCATCCACCTTTAATGTTAGATAGTCGAATGCACATGAAGAAACAAAGGGTGAGAGGGTAATGGAAACGACTTGTAAGAAAGGACGTTTTAACTATAGTAAAATTAATAGTTAGTAACTTTTGCAGGATCAAAGTGTATGGTGTCCATCGAAATGCATCTTTCAACACTAAATATGTGGTTCTCTTCTCATTCAAACACTACACGCCTTGTATTGTCGGTGGGCAAGTGTGTTCATCTCTTTACTCTAAGGGGAAGAATACTACCGAAGGTAACAACGACACTTGTGAAGTGTTTCAACCGGCGCATCCTCCTTTAGCGTCAAATAGAGGAACACACTTGCATATGGAAATGTGTAGGTGCGCCTAGGATCTAAATAGGTGGTTCTCTTCTCATTCGAACACTACACACCTTGTCCTTTTCGGTGGGCGAGTGTGTTCATCACTTGATGCGTAAGGTAAGAATACTACAATATTTAACAACATCATTTGTGTAGTGGTTCAACTCGAGCATCCACCTTTACTGTCAAATAGAGGAACACACTTGCATCCGGAAAAAGAGTAGGAGAGAGTGGAGGAGAGAGAGCGGAGAGAGAGGATTCAAATATGATATTATGAATAGTCAACTAAAATATACTTTTAGAAATGCACTAGTTGGACTAAGTGTCCCTTGAGCGGAGTTTTGCATCGCACAAAATCAAATGTGTACTCTTCGCATAGCTGTTTTCCTGCTTTGTCAAGTAAATATAGTCGTTTCAAAAATATTTTAATATTCACTATCTAATGCGAACCTTGTTTGTGGGTATGCAGATGAGGAGGCGTTCTTTCAAAAATGTGATCTAGGTGAGTGCTTGTGGGATAAACATCAATTCTCTAGCGCGAGAAACGAGGTGATCAAGTTAACATGCCATTTTCTTTTTATTGTATTATTATTATATTATTGTAGGTATGCGGTCCCTACACCTATATGGAGGCACAGACCGGAGCTGGGAGGTGAAACCACCAACGTTGAAGCTGCGAGCACCGACGCCGCCTGAGCCAACACCCGGCATCAGCGTATGGAGGGACACGATGGAACGACACAAGTGGCTGCAAGAAGTTGCTGTGCATTGTGATGCATGGCTCATGAAGATTTCGGGCTTCACTGCTTCATATATGACAGCTACAAAATGTTATTTTATTACTTCGCTACTTCATATATGTCGTGCGAATAATGTGTTTCTCATTAGCTATTATGATATGAACACTATAATAGGTGGCAACAACATCTAATAAGTATTCAGGTTAAAGTCAGCATACCAACTCTAAAATGAGGAACACACATGGAGAAGAGTAAGTGCGAGAATGATATGAACAAAAATATCTATTAAATAAAATAAAATATGTACTTTGGTGTTATGAAAATGAGCCTAAACTAGGTGTAAACAACATTCATCATTCAAACCTTATGGGTGGGTCCCCATCACATTTAGCATTTATAAACATCACCCTTTTTATTTGTGTTCGTGTTCTCAACATGAATGGTAGAAATACTGCCAAAGAAACTAGACTTGGCATGTGTTTCACTAAGAGCATCCACCTTTAATGTTAGATAGTCGAATGCACATGAAGAAACAAAGGGTGAGAGGGTAATGGAAACGACTTGTAAGAAAGGACGTTTTAACTATAGTAAAATTAATAGTTAGTAACTTTTGCAGGATCAAAGTGTATGGTGTCCATCGAAATGCATCTTTCAACACTAAATATGTGGTTCTCTTCTCATTCAAACACTACACGCCTTGTAGTGTCGGTGGGCAAGTGTGTTCATCTCTTTACTCTAAGGGGAAGAATACTACCGAAGGTAACAACGACACTTGTGAAGTGTTTCAACCGACGCATCCTCCTTTAGCGTCAAATAGAGGAACACACTTGCATATGGAAATGTGTAGGTGCGCCTAGGATCTAAATAGGTGGTTCTCTTCTCATTCGAACACTACACACCTTGTCCTTTTCGGTGGGCGAGTGTGTTCATCACTTGATGCGTAAGGTAAGAATACTACAATATTTAACAACATCATTTGTGTAGTGGTTCAACTCGAGCATCCACCTTTACTGTCAAATAGAGGAACACACTTGCATCCGGAAAAAGAGTAGGAGAGAGTGGAGGAGAGAGAGCGGAGAGAGAGGATTCAAATATGATATTATGAATAGTCAACTAAAATATACTTTTAGAAATGCACTAGTTGGACTAAGTGTCCCTTGAGCGGAGTTTTGCATCGCACAAAATCAAATGTGTACTCTTCGCATAGCTGTTTTCCTGCTTTGTCAAGTAAATATAGTCGTTTCAAAAATATTTTAATATTCACTATCTAATGCGAACCTTGTTTGTGGGTATGCAGATGAGGAGGCGTTCTTTCAAAAATGTGATCTAGGTGAGTGCTTGTGGGATAAACATCAATTCTCTAGCGCGAGAAACGAGGTGATCAAGTTAACATGCCATTTTCTTTTTATTGTATTATTATTATATTATTGTAGGTATGCGGTCCCTACACCTATATGGAGGCACAGACCGGAGCTGGGAGGTGAAACCACCAACGTTGAAGCTGCGAGCACCGACGCCGCCTGAGCCAACACCCGGCATCAGCGTATGGAGGGACACGATGGAACGACACAAGTGGCTGCAAGAAGTTGCTGTGCATTGTGATGCATGGCTCATGAAGATTTCGGGCTTCACTGCTTCATATATGACAGCTACAAAATGTTATTTTATTACTTCGCTACTTCATATATGTCTTGCGAATAATGTGTTTCTCTATAGCTATTATGATATGAACACTATAATAGGTGGCAACAACATCTAATAAGTATTCAGGTTAAAGTCAGCATACCAACTCTAAAATGAGGAACACACATGGAGAAGAGTAAGTGCGAGAATGATATGAACAAAAATATCTATTAAATAAAATAAAATATGTACTTTGCTGTTATGAAAATGAGCCTAAACTAGGTGTAAACAACATTCATCATTCAAACCTTATGGGTGGGTCCCCATCACATTTAGCATTTATAAACATCACCCTTTTTATTTGTGTTCGTGTTCTCAACATGAATGGTAGAAATACTGCCAAAGAAACTAGACTTGGCATGTGTTTCACTAAGAGCATCCACCTTTAATGTTAGATAGTCGAATGCACATGAAGAAACAAAGGGTGAGAGGGTAATGGAAACGACTTGTAAGAAAGGACGTTTTAACTATAGTAAAATTAATAGTTAGTAACTTTTGCAGGATCAAAGTGTATGGTGTCCATCGAAATGCATCTTTCAACACTAAATATGTGGTTCTCTTCTCATTCAAACACTACACGCCTTGTATTGTCGGTGGGCAAGTGTGTTCATCTCTTTACTCTAAGGGGAAGAATACTACCGAAGGTAACAACGACACTTGTGAAGTGTTTCAACCGACGCATCCTCCTTTAGCGTCAAATAGAGGAACACACTTGCATATGGAAATGTGTAGGTGCGCCTAGGATCTAAATAGGTGGTTCTCTTCTCATTCGAACACTACACACCTTGTCCTTTTTGGTGGGCGAGTGTGTTCATCACTTGATGCGTAAGGTAAGAATGCTACAATATTTAACAACATCATTTGTGTAGTGTTTCAACTCGAGCATCCACCTTTACTGTCAAATAGAGGAACACACTTGCATCCGGAAAAAGAGTAGGAGAGAGTGGAGAGAGAGGATTAAAATATGATATTATGAATAGTGAACTAAAATATACTTTTAGAAATGCACTAGTTGGACTAAGTGTCCCTTGAGCGGAGTTTTGCATCGCACAAAATCAAATGTGTACTCTTCGCATAGCTGTTTTCCTGCTTTGTCAAGTAAATATAGTCGTTTCAAAAATATTTTAATATTCACTATCTAATGCGAACCTTGTTTGTGGGTATGCAGATGAGGAGGCGTTCTTTCAAAAATGTGATCTAGGTGAGTGCTTGTGGGATCAACATCAATTCTCTAGCGCGTGAAACGAGGTGATCAAGTTAACATGACATTTTCTTTTTATTGTATTATTTTTATATTATTGTAGGTATGGGGTCCCTACACCTATATGGAGGCACAGACCGGAGCTGGGAGGTGAAACCACCAACGTTGAAGCTGCGAGCACCGACGCCGCCTGAGCCAACACCCGGCATCAGCGTATGGAGGGACACGATGGAACGACACAAGTGGCTGCAAGAAGTTGCTGTGCATTGTGATGCATGGCCCATGAAGATTTCTGGCTTCACTGCTTCATATATGACAGCTACAAAATGTTATTTTATTACTTCGCTACTTCATATATGTCTTGCGAATAATGTGTTTCTCTATAGCTATTATGAAATGAACACTATAATAGGTGGCAACAACATCTAATAAGTATTCAGGTTAAAGTCAGCATACCAACTCTAAAATGAGGAACACACATGGAGAAGAGTAAGTGCGAGAATGATATGAACAAAAATATCTATTAAATAAAATAAAATATGTACTTTGGTGTTATGAAAATGAGCCTAAACTAGGTGTAAACAACATTCATCATTCAAACCTTATGGGTGGGTCCCCATCACATTTAGCATTTATAAACATCACCCTTTTTATTTGTGTTCGTGTTCTCAACATGAATGGTAGAAATACTGCCAAAGAAACTAGACTTGGCATGTGTTTCACTAAGAGCATCCACCTTTAATGTTAGATAGTCGAATGCACATGAAGAAACAAAGGGTGAGAGGGTAATGGAAACGACTTGTAAGAAAGGACGTTTTAACTATAGTAAAATTAATAGTTAGTAACTTTTGCAGGATCAAAGTGTATGGTGTCCATCGAAATGCATCTTTCAACACTAAATATGTGGTTCTCTTCTCATTCAAACACTACACGCCTTGTATTGTCGGTGGGCAAGTGTGTTCATCTCTTTACTCTAAGGGGAAGAATACTACCGAAGGTAACAACGACACTTGTGAAGTGTTTCAACCGACGCATCCTCCTTTAGCGTCAAATAGAGGAACACACTTGCATATGGAAATGTGTAGGTGCGCCTAGGATCTAAATAGGTGGTTCTCTTCTCTTTCGAACACTACACACCTTGTCCTTTTTGGTGGGCGAGTGTGTTCATCACTTGATGCGTAAGGTAAGAATGCTACAATATTTAACAACATCATTTGTGTAGTGTTTCAACTCGAGCATCCACCTTTACTGTCAAATAGAGGAACACACTTGCATCCGGAAAAAGAGTAGGAGAGAGTGGAGGAGAGAGAGCGGAGAGAGAGGATTCAAATATGATATTATGAATAGTCAACTAAAATATACTTTTAGAAATTCACTAGTTGGACTAAGTGTCCCTTGAGAGGAGTTTTGCATCGCACAAAATCAAATGTGTACTCTTCGCATAGCTGTTTTCCTGCTTTGTCAAGTAAATATAGTCGTTTCAAAAATATTTTAATATTCACTATCTAATGCGAACCTTGTTTGTGGGTATGCAGATGAGGAGGCGTTCTTTCAAAAATGTGATCTAGGTGAGTGCTTGTGGGATCAACATCAATTCTCTAGCGCGAGAAATGAGGTGATCAAGTTAACATGCCATTTTCTTTTTATTGTATTATTATTATATTATTGTAGGTATGCGGTCCCTACACCTATATGGAGGCACAGACCAGAGCTGGGAGGTGAAACCACCAACGTTGAAGCTGCGAGCACCGACGCCGCCTGAGCAAACACCCGGCATCAGCATATGGAGGGACACGATGGAACGACACAAGTGGCTGCAAGAAGTTGCTGTGCATTGTGATGCATGGCCCATGAAGATTTCTGGCTTCACTGCTTCATATATGACAGCTACAAAATGTTATTTTATTACTTCGCTACTTCATATATGTCTTGCGAATAATGTGTTTCTCATTAGCTATTATGATATGAACACTATAATAGGTGGCAACAACATCTAATAAGTATTCAGGTTAAAGTCAGCATACCAACTCTAAAATGAGGAACACACATGGAGAAGAGTAAGTGCGAGAATGATATGAACAAAAATATCTATTAAATAAAATAAAATATGTACTTTGGTGTTATGAAAATGAGCCTAAACTAGGTGTAAACAACATTCATCATTCAAACCTTATGGGTGGGTCCCCATCACATTTAGCATTTATAAACATCACCCTTTTTATTTGTGTTCGTGTTCTCAACATGAATGGTAGAAATACTGCCAAAGAAACTAGACTTGGCATGTGTTTCACTAAGAGCATCCACCTTTAATGTTAGATAGTCGAATGCACATGAAGAAACAAAGGGTGAGAGGGTAATGGAAACGACTTGTAAGAAAGGACGTTTTAACTATAGTAAAATTAATAGTTAGTAACTTTTGCAAGATCAAAGTGTATGGTGTCCATCGAAATGCATCTTTCAACACTAAATATGTGGTTCTCTTCTCATTCAAACACTACACGCCTTGTATTGTCGGTGGGCAAGTGTGTTCATCTCTTTACTCTAAGGGGAAGAATACTACCGAAGGTAACAACGACACTTGTGAAGTGTTTCAACCGGCGCATCCTCCTTTAGCGTCAAATAGAGGAACACACTTGCATATGGAAATGTGTAGGTGCGCCTAGGATCTAAATAGGTGGTTCTCTTCTCATTCGAACACTACACACCTTGTCCTTTTCGGTGGGCTAGTGTGTTGGTCACTTGATGCGTAAGGTAAGAATACTACAATATTTAACAACATCATTTGTGAAGTGGTTCAACTCGAGCATCCACCTTTACCGTCAAATAGAGGAACACACTTGCGTCCGGAAAAAGAGTAGGAGAGAGCGGAGGAGAGAGAGCGGAGAGAGAGGATTAAAATATGATATTATGAATAGTGAACTAAAATATACTTTTACAAATTCACTAGTTGGACTAAGTGTCCCTTGAGAGGAATTTTGCATCGCACAAAATCAAATGTGTACTCTTCGCATAGCTGTTTTCCTGCTTTGTCAAGTAAATATAGTCGTTTCAAAAATATTTTAATATTCACTATCTAATGCGAACCTTGTTTGTGGGTATGCAGACGAGGAGGCGTTCTTTCAAAAATGTGATCTAGGTGAGTGCTTGTGGGATCAACATCAATTCTCTAGCGCGTGAAATGAGGTGATCAAGTTAACATGATATTTTCTTTTTATTGTATTATTATTATATTATTGTAGGTATGCAGTCCCTACACCTATATGGAGGCACTGACCGAGCCGGGAGGAGGTGAAACCACCAACGTTGAAGCTGCGAGCACCGACGCCGCCGAGCCAACAACCCCCATCAAGATATGGAGGGACACGATGGAACGACACAAGTGGTGCAAGAAGTTGTTGTGCATTGTGATGCATGGCTCATGAAGATTTCGGGCTTCACTGTTTCATATATGACAGCTACAAAATGTTATTTTATTACTTCGCTACTTCATATATGTCTTACGAATAATGTGTTTCTCATTAGCTATTATGATATGAACACTATAATAGGTGGCAACAACATCTAATAAGTATTCAGGTTAAAGTCAGCATACCAACTCTAAAATGAGGAACACACATGGAGAAGAGTAAGTGCGAGAATGATATGAACAAAAATATCTATTAAATAAAATAAAATATGTACTTTGGTGTTATGAAAATGAGCCTAAACTAGGTGTAAACAACATTCATCATTCAAACCTTATGGGTGGGTCCCCATCACATTTAGCATTTATAAACATCACCCTTTTTATTTGTGTTCGTGTTCTCAACATGAATGGTAGAAATACTGCCAAAGAAACTAGACTTGGCATGTGTTTCACTAAGAGCATCCACCTTTAATGTTAGATAGTCGAATGCACATGAAGAAACAAAGGGTGAGAGGGTAATGGAAACGACTTGTAAGAAAGGACATTTTAACTATAGTAAAATTAATAGTTAGTAACTTTTGCAAGATCAAAGTGTATGGTGTCCATCGAAATGCATCTTTCAACACTAAATATGTGGTTCTCTTCTCATTCAAACACTACACGCCTTGTATTGTCGGTGGGCAAGTGTGTTCATCTCTTTACTCTAAGGGGAAGAATACTTCCGAAGGTAACAACGACACTTGTGAAGTGTTTCAACCGGCGCATCCTCCTTTAGCATCAAATAGAGGAACACACTTGCATATGGAAATGTGTAGGTGCACCTAGGATCTAAATAGGTGGTTCTCTTCTCATTCGAACACTACACACCTTGTCCTTTTCGGTGGGCGAGTGTGTTCGTCACTTGATGCGTATGGTAAGAATACTACAATATTTAACAGCATCATTTGTGAAGTGGTTCAACTCGAGCATCCACCTTTACCATCAAATAGAGGAACACACTTGCGTCCGGAAAAAGAGTAGGAGAGAGCGGAGGAGAGAGAGCGGAGAGAGAGGATTAAAATATGATATTATGAATAGTCAACTAAAATATACTTTTACAAATTCACTAGTTGGACTAAGTGTCCCTTGAGAGGAATTTTGCATCGCACAAAATCAAATGTGTACTCTTCGCATAGCTGTTTTCCTGCTTTGTCAAGTAAATATAGTCGTTTCAAAAATATTTTAATATTCACTATCTAATGCGAACCTTGTTTGTGGGTATGCAGATGAGGAGGCGTTCTTTCAAAAATGTGATCTAGGTGAGTGCTTGTGGGATCAACATCAATTCTCTAGCGCGAGAAATGAGGTGATCAAGTTAACATGCCATTTTCTTTTTATTGTATTATTATTATATTATTGTAGGTATGCGGTCCCTACACCTATATGGAGGCACAGACCGGAGCTGGGAGATGAAACCACCAATGTTGAAGCTGCGAGCACCGACGCCGCCTGAGCCAACACCGGCATCAGCATATGGAGGGACACGATGGAACGACACAAGTGGTGCAAAGAAGTTGTTGTGCATTGTGATGCATGGCCCATGAAGATTTCTGGCTTCACTGCTTCATATATGACAGCTACAAAATGTTATTTTATTACTTGGTTACTTCATATATGTCTTAAGAATAATGTGTTTCTCATTAGCTATTATGATATGAACACTATAATAGGTGGCAACAACATCTAATAAGTATTCAGGTTAAAGTCAAAGATACCAACTCTAAAATGAGGAACACACATGGAGAAGAGTAAGTGAGAGAATGATATGAACAAAAATATCTATTAAATAAAATAAAATATGTACTTTGGTGTTATGAAAATGAGCCTAAACTAGGTGTAAACAACATTCATCATTCAAACCTTATGGGTGGGTCCCCATCTCATTTAGCATTTATAAACATCACCCTTTTTATTTGTGTTCGTGTTCTCAACATGAATGGTAGAAATACTGCCAGAGAAACTAGACTTGGCATGTGTTTCACTAAGAGCATCCACCTTTAATGTTAGATAGTCGAATGCACATGAAGAAACAAAGGGTGAGAGGGTAATGGAAACGACTTGTAAGAAAGGACGTTTTAACTATAGTAAAATTAATAGTTAGTAACTTTTGCAAGATCAAAGTGTATGGTGTCCATCGAAATGTATCTTTCAACACTAAATATGTGGTTCTCTTCTCATTCAAACACTACACGCCTTGTATTGTCGGTGGGCAAGTGTGTTCATCTCTTTACTCTAAGGGGAAGAATACTTCCGAAGGTAACAACGACACTTGTGAAGTGTTTCAACCGGCGCATCCTCCTTTAGCGTCAAATAGAGGAACACACTTGCATATGGAAATGTGTAGGTGCGCCTAGGATCTAAATAGGTGGTTCTCTTCTCATTCGTACACTACACACCTTGTCCTTTTCGGTGGGCAAGTGTGTTCGTCACTTGATGCGTAAGGTAAGAATAGTACAATATTTAACAACATCATTTGTGAAGTGGTTCAACTCGAGCATCCACCTTTACCGTCAAATAGAGGAACACACTTGCGTCCGGAAAAAGAGTAGGAGAGAGCGGAGGATAGAGAGCGGAGAGAGAGGATTAAAATATGATATTATGAATAGTCAACTAAAATATACTTTTACAAATTCACTAGTTCGACTAAGTGTCCCTTGAGAGGAATTTTACCTCGCACAAAATCAAATGTGTACTCTTCACATAGCTACTTTCCTGCTTTGTCAAGTAAATATAGTCGTTTCGAAAATATTTTAATATTCACTATCTAATGCGAACCTTGTTTGTGGGTATGCAGATGAGGAGGCGTTCTTTCAAAAATGTGATCTAGGTGAGTGCTTGAGGGATCAACATCAATTCTCTAGTGCGAGAAATGAGGTGATCAAGTTAACATGCCATTTTCTTTTTATTGTATTATTATTATATTCTTGTAGGTATGCGGTCCCTACACCTATATGGAGGCACAGACCGGAGCTGGGAGGTGAAACCACCTACGTTGAAGCTGCGAGCACCGACGCCGCCTGAGCCAACAACCGGCATCAGCATATGGAGGGACACGATGGAACGACACAAGTGGCTGCAAGAAGTTGTTGTGCATTGTGATGCATGGCCCATGAAGATTTCTGGCTTCACTGCTTCATATATGACAGCTACAAAATGTTATTTTATTACTTCGTTACTTCATATATGTCTTAAGAATAATGTGTTTCTCATTAGCTATTATGATATGAACACTATAATAGGTGGCAACAACATCTAATAAGTATTCAGGTTAAAGTCAGCATACCAACTCTAAAATGAGGAACACACATGGAGAAGAGTAAGTGAGAGAATGATGTGAACAAAAATATCTATTAAATAAAATAAAATATGTACTTTGCTGTTATGAAAATGAGCCTAAACTAGGTGTAAACAACATTCATCATTCAAACCTTATGGGTGGGTCCCCATCTCATTTAGCATTTATAAACATCACCCTTTTTATTTGTGTTCGTGTTCTCAACATGAATGGTAGAAATACTGCCAAAGAAACTAGACTTGGCATGTGTTTCACTAAGAGCATCCACCTTTAATGTTAGATAGTCGAATGCACATGAAGAAACAAAGGGTGAGAGGGTAATGGAAACGACTTGTAAGAAAGGACGTTTTAACTATAGTAAAATTAATAGTTAGTAACTTTTGCAAGATCAAAGTGTATGGTGTCCATCGAAATGCATCTTTCAACACTAAATATGTGGTTCTCTTCTCATTCAAACACTACACGCCTTGTATTGTCGGTGGGCAAGTGTGTTCATCTCTTTACTCTAAGGGGAAGAATACTACCGAAGGTAACAACGACACTTGTGAAGTGTTTCAACCGGCGCATCCTCGTTTAGCGTCAAATAGAGGAACACACTTGCATATGGAAATGTGTAGGTGCGCCTAGGATCTAAATAGGTGGTTCTCTTCTCATTCGAACACTACACACCTTGTCCTTTTCGGTGGGCGAGTGTGTTCGTCACTTGATGCGTAAGGTAACAATACTACAATATTTAACAACATCATTTGTGAAGTGGTTCAACTCGAGCATCCACCTTTACCGTCAAATAGAGGAACACACTTGCGTCCGGAAAAAGAGTAGGAGAGAGCGGAGAGAGAGGATTAAAATATGATATTATGAATAGTCAACTAAAATATACTTTTACAAATTCACTAGTTCGACTAAGTGTCCCTTGAGAGGAATTTTACCTCGCACAAAATCAAATGTGTACTCTTCGCATAGCTACTTTCCTGCTTTGTCAAGTAAATATAGTCGTTTCGAAAATATTTTAATATTCACTATCTAATGCGAACCTTGTTTGTGGGTATGCAGATGAGGAGGCGTTCTTTCAAAAATGTGATCTAGGTGAGTGCTTGAGGGATCAACATCAATTCTCTAGTGCGAGAAATGAGGTGATCAAGTTAACATGCCATTTTCTTTTTATTGTATTATTATTATATTCTTGTAGGTATGCGGTCCCTACACCTATATGGAGGCACAGACCGGAGCTGGGAGGTGAAACCACCTACGTTGAAGCTGCGAGCACCGACGCCGCCTGAGCCAACAACCGGCATCAGCATATGGAGGGACACGATGGAACGACACAAGTGGCTGCAAGAAGTTGCTGTGCATTGTGATGCATGGCCCATGAAGATTTCTGGCTTCACTGCTTCATATATGACAGCTACAAAATGTTATTTTATTACTTCGTTACTTCATATATGTCTTAAGAATAATGTGTTTCTCATTAGCTATTATGATATGAACACTATAATAGGTGGCAACAACATCTAATAAGTATTCAGGTTAAAGTCAGCATACCAACTCTAAAATGAGGAACACACATGGAGAAGAGTAAGTGAGAGAATGATGTGAACAAAAATATCTATTAAATAAAATAAAATATGTACTCTGCCGTTATGAAAATGAGCCTAAACTAGGTGTAAACAACATTCATCATTCAAACCTTATGGGTGGGTCCCCATCTCATTTAGCATTTATATACATCACCCTTTTTATTTGTGTTCGTGTTCTCAACATGAATGGTAGAAATACTGCCAGAGAAACTAGACTTGGCATGTGTTTCACTAAGAGCATCCACCTTTAATGTTAGATAGTCGAATGCACATGAAGAAACAAAGGGTGAGAGGGTAATGGAAACGACTTGTAAGAAAGGACATTTTAACTATAGTAAAGTTAATAGTTAGTAACTTTTGCAAGATCAAAGTGTATGGTGTCCATCGAAATTCATCCTTCAACACTAAATATGTGGTTCTCTTCACATTCAAACACTACACGCCTTGTATTGTGTCCTCTCTTTACTCTAAGGGGAATACTACCGAAGGTAACAAGTGTGTGTTTCTTCTTTCCTCCTTTAGCGTCAAATAGGTAAGAATACTACCAAATAGATAACAATAACACTTGTGAAGTGTTTCACTAGAACATCCACCTTTTGTGTCAAATAGAGGAACACAGTTAGAGGAACATACCAAAAAAAGTGTAGGCGAGGGTGGTGGTAAAGAGAGAGAGGGTTAAAATATGATATTGTAAAGAGTGAACTAGAATATATTTTTCCACTAGTTGGAATTTTTTTGTTGGAGTAAAATGTATCCTCTTCAGAAGTATTTTGGCTTTGTCAAAAATGTAGTCGTTTCAAAAATGTGTGCCACTACGTTAATTTCTATTTTGTTGTGGTCCATGCTTAATGTGTTTGTTCCTTTAGAGTTAAGGTACAAGTAATGTAATTGTATGAAACTACAGATGGGAAGTGTTAAGATCAAAGAATGAACACCATGTGCAAAGATGTGGGAAAAAAACACTTCCACAAGGAGAAGAGTAAGTTAGAAAAGGGTTCTATTTTAATTTCCCATCGGTTTGTCTTATTAATAATGTGTTTCTCTTTAGCTATTATGTTATGAACACTATAATAGGTGGCTACAACATCTAGTAAGTGTTCAGGTTAAAGATGGCACACCAAGCATTAAAATGAGGAACACACATGGAGATGTGTAAGTGCGAGAATGATACAAAGAAAAATATCTATTGAATAAAATTAAATATGTACTTTGCTGTTATGAAAATTAGCCTAGACTAGGTGTAAAACAACTTTCATCATTCAAACCTTATGGGTGGGTCCCCATCACATTTGGCATTTACAAACTTCACCCTTTTTATTTGTGTTCGTGTTCTCAACATGAACGGTACAAATACTGCCAAAGAAACTAGACTTGGCATGTGTTTCATTAATAGCGTCCACCTTTAATGTTAGATAGTAGAATGCACATGAAGAAACAAAGGGTGAGTGGGTAATGGAAATGACTTGTCAGAAAGGACTTTTTAACTATAGTAAAATTAATAGTTAGTAAATTCTGCAAGATCAAAGTGTATGGTGTCCATCAAAATGCATCTTTCAACACTAAATATATGGTTCTCTTCTCATTCAAACACTGCACACGTTGTCTTGCTGGTGGGCAAGTGTGTTCATCACTTTACTCTAAAGGGATGAATACTACCGAAGGTAACAACGACACTTGTGAAGTGTTGCAACTGTAGCATTCTCCTTTAGCGTCAAATAGAGGAACACAGTTGCATACGGAAATGTGTAGGTGCGCCTAGGATATAAATAGGTGGTTCTCTTCTCATTCGAACACTGCACACCTTGTCCTTTTTGGTGGGCGAGTGTGTTCATCTCTTGATGGTTAAGGTAAGAATACTACAATATTTAACAACATCATTTGTGAAGTGTTTCAACTAGAGCATCCTCCTTTAGCGTCAAATAGAGGAACACACTTGCATATGGAAACGTGTAGGTGCGCCTAGGATCTAAATAGGTGGTTCTCTCCTCATTTGAACACTGCACACCTTGTCCTTTTCGGTGGGTGAGTGTGTTTGTCTCTTGATGAGTAAGTGTGGGGGTATGGCCCCGGCTATCCACAAGACAAGACATGGTCCGTACCCTCAGAGGTGGCCCAACCCACAAGATCAAGGCGTGCACGACACTGGTCGACGTGCACCGCAAGATATTGTATAGTACCAAATAGGATACTTTTTTTGTAACCCTACCCCTCTAGAGTATATAAGGAGAGGTAGGGGTCCCCTAGTCGTCAGATCTACATGGTCATCCAGATCAATACAATACACCAAAGACACAGGACGTAGGGTATTACGTCGATCAGACGGCCCGAACCTATCTAAATCGCTGTCTCTGTGCCTTGTGTCACCATCCGGTTCCTGATTACGTGCACCCCCACCGACAAATCTACCATCGTGGGATACCCCTCAATGGACTGCCAAGCATCTTTTGTCGACAGTTGGCGCGCCAGGTAGGGGGTGTGCACTTGATCCTATGGCGAGCCAGATGGCATACCTCAAGATCTGCGTCGTTCGTGGAACTCGTGGATCACGGAGACAAGCTTCGACAACCAGAGCATCGGCTTTTCTCACTGCCCCGCGTGATGTGATTCCATGGCGATATCTTGCAGCGTCCCATCAGATGCCAAATCTGAATTGGCAAGCGTTAGCTAATTTCTAGGCACGACACGGAGGGAAGCCACCAACAGCGCCACCGCGGCAGTTACCTTCACACAAGATCCAACCGGCTAGGAGTCATACTGCATGGTAACATGCACGATGCCTTGGTCTCCGTAGCCTCAAGAGTCAAGACTCAATCAATAGATGACATGATGATCTATGCCACCATACAAGCTAAATATATTTTCCATATACGACAACAAGCCAATAAGGAAGGAGCAAGATAGAAGAAGGCATGCAAGCTAATCATGCATATACGTGTATATGCATCACGTATAGTCTAATCCTGCTTGTTGTTTTCATCCAGTGACTACTCGATCTAGAGGCTACCAGGATGTGCACAAATTTCTACATGTGCGCATGAGGCACTGCTGCTGCTCAGCCCCAATTCCCTAGAATCCGTCAAGGTCATCACCAGGATCGACGATTTGTCTTCAGCAGGGCCCGCTGATCACGGCAGCCTCCGTTGACTACCTGATGAGACTTGACATCGACGCATCTTGTGACGACAAAGCCCTCCGACGCCGAGATGAGCTAAGTGAGTTACCCGTGTCGCCGACCACTAATATAAGGACGACGTCGCCCGGACTACTTACTCCGACCACCCGCCGCGTCACAATGATGATCGCCACGAAGAATGGCGCCGTGACAACCATGACCGCCGCCATGACGACAGTTCGGAAAGCTCGAGCGCTGGGCAATTTCGTCAACACCGACCAGATAACGCCATACGCTGCTGACCAGATTTTCTTTCTATAGCTCAGTCACGCTTTAATATTTTTCTAAATATTCTCCAATCTTTGTATATCGCCATAATGTTTCTCCGAGCTGTTTTCTCCATGTTTGCTCTCCAAACGATTTTATGAACCCCCGAACAGTCATGTTGATGCTCAGATGTCCCCAGAGATGGCCCTGTCTCCAGCTCCTCCCTACACGTGCACGAGCGTCTGCCCTCTATGTTATGGGTGGTCGGCAACGGCTCCTTAGCGACGCTTTGTTCTTCCTACACGCACACGGGCTCCACGCTCCGCGTTATGGTTAACGGGCTAGCTAGGGCTGGAGACTCAGCTACACACTAACTGGTCGGGCAGTTTATATTAAATATAAATACATCTTCACACCAACTGATCGCCGAGCTACATACGCTATTTCATCGCCATTGCTGATTTTTCTCCGGAGTTCATATATTTTTACATCATGTACTACCTGTTCTACATATTTGTATTGCAAGATCATCGTCCAGGTGATCGGACCACCTGGTGCTCGGACTTCTCCACCGATCAACTAGTTGGACCGCTAGGTTCATGGACTTTGTCACCGACCAGTTGATCGAACTGTTCGCCGATCGCTTCTACTCAATGCTGACTTCACCGCCGAACAGTTGACCAGACTGTTCGTGGCTCATTCTTCATCGTTAGCTACGTTGGGGGCTCCTCGGTGCTTGGACATTGCCAGATATGCCAGGGACTCCTCGGTGCTCGGACATCGCCAGCTACGTCGGTTACTCCTCGGCGCTCGGATTCTTCGTGCTCGGGGACTAAGTGGGCACACTTCACCCCACTTCACCTTGCGAACATCACTAGCTATGCCGAAGACTCCTTGGTGCTCGGACATCGCCAGCTACACCAGGGCCTCCTCGGTGCTCGGACATCGCCCGCTACGCTAGGGCCTCCTAGATGCTCGGACATCGCCAGCTACGCTAGGGGACTCCTCGGTGCTCGGACATCGCCAGCTACGCCAAGGACTCCTCGATGCTCGAACATTGCTAACTACGTCGGGGACTCCTCGGTGCTCGGACATCGCCAGCTACGCTGGAGACTCCTCGGTGCTTGGACATCACCAGCTATGCCGAGGACTCCTCGGTGCTCAGACATCACCAGCTATGCGGGGGATTCCTCGGTGCTCGGACATCGCTAGCTACGCTGGGGACTCCTCGGTGCTCGGACATCACCAGCTACGCCAGGGACTCTTCGGTGCTTAAACATCGCCAGCTATGCCGAGGACTCCTCGGTGCTCGGACGTCGCCAGCTACGTCGGGGACTCTCTCGATGGTCGGATTTTGCTACGCCTCATCGGTGTGCTATCAAGCTGCTCCATGCTATTTGGATCAGGGTGCTGTTCTTGAGCAGCACGTCTGGGGTCTTGATACGCACATGTCAGACGACGTCGGTAAGCTTTCGGACTTCTTTTTCTTTGACCCTACTACAAGATTCATTCTTCATCTTCCAGCAGGCTTGGGGACTAAGTGGGCACACTTCACCTTGCAGTGAATGTGCACTTTTCAATTCAGGGCTCAGCTCGTGGACTGGTTGCCTGCTCGGTCGATCTTCTGTCTTTCTTCTACTTTCTGACCCTAGCACCATGTGACTACGTCACCTACTGTTAGGTTCGAGGACTAGCTATGGGGGTATGGCCCCCGGTATCCACAAGACAAGACATGGGCCGCATCCTCAGAGGTGGCCCAGCCCACAAGATCAAGGCGTGCACGGACAGTGGTCGACGTGCACCACAAGATATTGTATAGTACCAAATAGGATACTTTTCTTATAACCCTACCCCTCCAGAGTATATAAGGAGAGGCAGGGGTCCCCTAGTCGTCAAATCTACATGGTCATCCAGATCAATACAATACACCAAAGACACTGGACGTAGGGTATTACGTCGATCAGACGGCCCGAACCTGTCTAAATCGCTGTCTCTACGCCTTATGTCACCATCCGATTCCTGATTACGCGCACCTCCACTAACAAATCTACCATCGTGGGATACCCCTCGGTGGACTGCCGAGGATCTTTTATCGACAGAAAGGTAAGAATACTATAATATTTAACAACATCATTTGTGAAGTGTTTCAACTAGAGCATCCACCTTTACCGTCAAATAGAGGAACACCCTTGCATACGGAGAAGAGTAGGAGAGAGTGGAGGAGAGAGAGGGTTAAAATATGATATTATGAAGAGTGAACTAAAATATACTTTTATGACTTCACTAGTTGGACTAAGTGTCCCTTGAGAGGAAGTATGCATCGCACAAAATCAAACGTGTACTCACGCATAGCTATTTTCCTACTTTGTCGAGTAAATATAGTCGCTTCAAAAATATTTTAATATTCACTATCTAACGCAAATCCTTGTTTGTGGGTATGCAGATGAGGAGGCATTCTTTTAAAAATGTGATCTAGGTGAGTGCTTGTGGAATCAACATCAATTCTCTAGCGTGAGAAATGAGGTGATCAAGTTAACATGACATTTTCTTTTTATTGTATTATTATTATATTATTGTAGGTATGCGGTCCCTACACCTATATGGTGGCACAGACAGGAGTTGGGAGGTGAAACCACCTATGTTGAAGCTATGAGCACCAGCGCCGCCTGAGCCAACACCCGGCATCAACATATGGAGGGACACGATGGAATGGCAAAAAGTGGCTGCAAGAAGTTGATGTGCACTATGATGCATGGCTCATGAAGATTTCTAGCTTCACTGCTTCATATATGACAGCTATAGAATGTTATTTCATTACTTCGCTACTTCATATATGTCTTATGAATAATGTGTTTCTCATTGGCTATTATGTTATGAACACTATAATAGGTGGCAACAACATCTAATAAGTATTTAGGTTAAAGTCAGCATACCAGCACTAAAATGAGGAACACACATGGAGAAGTGTAAGTGCGAGAATGATATGAACAAAAATATCTATTAAATAAAATAAAATATGTACTTTGCTGTTATGAAAATATGCCTAGACTAGGTGTAAAACAACATTCATCATTCAAACCTTATGGGTGGGTGTCCATCACATTTGGCATTTACAAATTTCACCCTTTTTATTTGTGTTCGTGTTCTCAACATGAACGGTAGAAAAAATGCCAAAGAAACTAGACTTGGCATGTGTTTCATTGAGAGCGTCCACCTTTAATGTTAGATAGTAGAATGCACATGAAGAAACAAAGGGTGAGAGGGTAATGGAAATGACTTGTAAGAAAGGACTTTTGAACTATAGTAAAATAAATAGTTAGTAAGTTCTACAAGATCAAAGTGTATGGTATCCATCAAAATGCAACTTTCAACACTAAATATGTGGTTCTCTTCTCATTCAAACACTACACGCCTTGTCTTGTCAGTGGGCAAGTGTGTTCATCTCTTTACTCTAATGGGAAGAATACTGCCGAAGGTACCAACGACACTTGTGAAGTGTTTCAACTGGAGCATCCTCCTTTAGCGTCAAATAGAGGAACACAGTTGCATACGAAAAAGTGTAGGCGAGGGTGGTAGAGAGAGAGGGTTAAAATATGATATTGTAAAGAGTGAACTAGAATATATTTTTCCACAAATTTTCTAGTTGGAGTAAGTATCATGGGAGAAAAAGTATGAATGGCCAAAATGTGAGCAAATGTGTGCCACTACTTTAATTTCCATTTTGTTGTGGTCCATGCTTAATGTGTTTGTTCCTTTAGAGTTAAGGTACAAGTAATGTAATTGAATGAAACTACAGATGGGAAGTGTTAAGATCAAAGAAGGAACACCATGTGCAAAGATGCGGGAAAAAACACTTCCACAAGGAGAAGAGTAAGTTAGAAAAGGGTTCTACTTTAATTTTCCATCGGTTTGTCTTATTAATAATGTGTTTCTCTTTAGCTGTTATGTTATGAACACTATAATAGGTGGCAACAACATCTAGTACGTGTTCAGGTTAAAGACAGCACACCAAGCATTAAAATGAGGAACACACATGGAGAAGAGTAAGTGCGAGAATGATAAGAAGAAAAATATCTATTAAATAAAATAAAATATGTACTTTGCTGTTATGAAAATGAACCTAAACTAGGTGTAAAACAACATTCGTCATTCAAACCTTATGGGTGGGTGTCCATCACATTTGGCATTTACAAACTTCACCCTTTTTTATTTGTGTTCGTGTTCTCAACATGAATGGTAGAAATACTACCAAAGAAACTTGACTTGGCATGTGTTCCATTGAGAGCGTCCACCTTTAATGTTAGATAGTCGAATGCACATGAAGAAACAAAGGGTGAGAGGGTAATGGAAATGACTTTTAAGAAAGGACTTTTTAACTATAGTAAAATTAATAGTTAGTAAGTTCTGCAAGATCAAAGTGTATGGTGTCCATCGAAATGCATCTTTCAACACTAAATATGTGGTTCTCTTCTCATTCAAACACTACACACCTTGTCTTGTTGTTGGGCAAGTGTGTTCATCTCTTTACTCTAAAGGGAAGAATACTACCAAAGGTAACAACGACACTTATGAAGTGTTTCAACTGGAGCATCCTCCTTTAGCGTCAAATAGAGGAACACAGTTGCATACAGAAATGTGTGGGTGCACCTAGGATCTAAATAGGTGGTTCTCTTCTCATTCGAACACTACACAGCTTGTCCTTTTTAGTGGGCGAGTGTGTTTGTGTCTTGACGCTAAAGGTAAGAATACTACAATATTTTTAACAACAACATTTGTGAAGTGTTTCAACTAGAGCATCCACCTTTAGCGTTAAAATAAAGGAACACACTTGCATACTGAAAAGGGTAGGCAAGAGTGGGGGGGAGAGAGGATTAAAATATGATATTATGAAGAGTGAACTAAAATATACTTTTTACAAATTCACTAGTTGGACTAAGTGTCCCTTGAGAGGAAGTATGCATGGCCAAAATTAAATGTGTCCTAGTACTAGTGTTCAACAAGGTGCTCTTCCATGCTCGTCTGGGCGTGCCTCTGCGCTGGGTGAAGGGGTACCATGAAAGCCCTAGTTTGGTTTTGGTTAATTGATGAAACCTATTTGGACTAATCCTTGCATCCAAGTGTGTAGCTAGATAGGATGGTCCAACCCAAGTGAAGGAGCTCGGTGGCACTGACGGATGGAGATGGCCACACGAAATGAAGTCCATGGTGGTGGTGTGGATATGTGATGATGATCAAGCTCCGGGACTTGGAAAAGAAGAAAGAGAAAAACAAAATGGGCTCAAGGCAAAGGTGATATCTATCACACCCCAAAAATTCCATTTTGGGTTGCGAATAGTTTTCACTGAATAAAATTAATGCTTTTATCATTTTCTAAAGTTTCCAAGATTTAATTAGGTTTTTTGCAATTTATAATGTGAAAAATGTTGATTTTTAAATAACTTTTGTAATATAATGTGAAGGGTGTTGCATTCATGCCGGTTGCATTTGGTGTTTATGAGTGCAAATGGTTTTGAAATATGATAGAGCGACGTTTCTTTCTCTCCGGGATTTTTTTTGACCTTTTCTGGAATTAAATTCCTTTTTCCTTGGGCTTAATATTTTCCCTTGATCTTTGCAACAATCTTTTCGTGAGCTCAAACAACTTTAGTTGAGTTCCTCATCCTTCAATCTATCTCCAGGATTTTTCCGGGGATTTTTCTGAGCTCCGGGCTATTTTTCGTGGCTTAAAAAGCAATTCTGGATTTTCTAGAATTATTTTAATTCATGAAATTAAAATAATCCCAAAACCCTAATTTTTCCACTGACCCAAACCCTGCCTATAAATACATGCCGGTGTTCTGCTCGATGCCCTCATTCCAAAAGTACGATCGGTTTCGCGAGCAGCCAATCCGTTTGCCCTACATCTATCGTCGAAGTTGCGACGGCGAACTTTTCTGGCGAGGTTCGGTGATCTTTTTCGGCCAACTCCGGCATCCCTTGCAAATTCCAAGACCAACCAGAGGTAGATATCTTCGTTCTCTACACCATAGTATATCCTATTGCACGAATCCATCACCGTTTGACACGTTCCCCATCCTTTCTTTTATTTCTCCGGCAAGCATCTCCATTGTTGGCCACCGCTGCTACTGTATAGTTGTTGTTCACTGGCAGCCAAGCCGCCCAGCCTCCCTCTGGCCCCTCAGCGCCCCTCTGCCCTAGTGGCCGCGCTCCCTGCACCCAACCCCTGCCCTTGTTCTCCCACGCCAAGCCAGCCTTGCTTTCCCCTACGCAATGCCCGTGTGAGCAGTCACCCGTAACTCTACTGTAGCAATTTCGATCCAGAGGAAGAAGGACTATTTCAAGATTATTTATTTTCTGAAATCGCAGATAGGTCCCTGATTCATTTAACTTCCGTCCTTTTCATCTATTATTCATCCGTATGATATCCGAATTCAATTCTTTTAGTTTCATCTTTCCAATATGTATTCCCATCATTGTTTAATCCCACCAATACTAATTATTTTATTTATTTCAGTGCTTTTCAAGTGAAATACCTGAAAATGCCCCTCCTCCTGATAAATCTTTCGGAGTTCGTATCTTTTCCGTCCGATCTCCGTTTTCAGCGGTTCTTGCACTCATGCGATCATAGAAACAAGACCTACTCGTAAGTAACCTTTTCATAAGTTGTTTATCATGTTTGGTGTACTACTTTTATTTATTTGTATATGTTTGCTTGTATGTCTATGCGCCCGAAGTTTGCCATGATAGAAGAGAAGTCATCGGTGGATCCCGAAGACCCAGAGTTCGAGTTATTATACGTTTCTAAGCCTAAGGCAAGTGTTCTTGACCATCTTGCTCCTACATTTGTTTTACTTTAAGTTAGTGTAATTAGACCATTAGTTGCATGTTGAGTCATAATTTGAATCCTATGTTAGGGTTTACTAGAACTTGATGTTATCATCCTTGTAACCTGGGTTGGTTGGGTAGCTGTCTTGCTTAGCTTGCAGTCTTGGGTTGGAAAGGTTATCATTTAATATTGATTAATGATTTATGCAACTTGGGTTGGTAATGTTTATAGCAACATGGTGAATAGGAATTCGGCAGGATGGTTGGTTTTGGTGGAGGTGTGTGCCAGATTTTGGGTAAATGTTTTCTGGTGGATTGTTGGAATTGGTGGAATGGATTATGCTCGTTCCTGCTTGGATTCTAAGGACCGGTTCATGGACAAGTAACCCAGCTTAACAGTGCAACCTCGAGGGCTATATGGCTCTGGCCCTGGCCAAGTAATTAGTTTCCTCCAAGTTATGCTACATCGGGTCGGTTTGTGTGGCACAAGAGGGGGCTTCTGCAGTGGTGTTGGTACCCACTGTTAGCGGTTAGAAACCTCAGTGAAGGTGTAAAATAGACTTGGAGGGACTTTGTAAAGGCCTTGTAGTGTGAACCCGCTGAGCACCTAGGTAGTGTGAAGCGTGATGGGGAAACATGACTCATGGCGAAAGTGTGCAACCTCTGCAGAGTGTAAAACTGATATATCAACCGTGCTCATGGTCAAGAGCGGCCTGGACTTCTTCTTGATTAGATGGCTCTGGTTCAATTGGGAGGCTTAGATGGAATCCAAGTGTTGGTTTGCTTGGATGGAACCCAGGTGTGGTGCTCGGATGGGATTCGAGTGTTGGTTACAGTTGTTCTCTGAGGTGAAGGAAGATCTCACCTAGTTAAATAGGTGCTTAAGGTTTAAGGTAATAGGTGTGTTGCTTAAGGGCTTGTGTTAAACCCTGTTATCCTTTCCTTGTGTTGGCCCACATGTCATACTTTCCTACACTTGCGGAGTACATTTTGATGTGCTCACCCATCTCTTTGTCCCTTTTGCTACCCCACCCAGCGGTTCAGACTAGAAGATGGAGTTTCCAGAAGATGGCGTTTCCTGAAGATGGTGTCAATGCTAGGCTAGTGTACCCCTAGTCAGCTGCCTGAAGGGACAGAGACCCTGCTCTACTGGAACTCTGATGTAATTTTGTGTTTAGACCCTCTAGTCATTTTTTATATATGTAATCACTTTTGTAATAAACATTGTAATGTATCATTTTGTCGTTGCATGTATGAATAAACAGATCCTGGCACACATGTGATGTGCATTCGGTTTTGTTTTATGAAACTGGGTGTGACAATATCCATAGTGCCATTTTGTTTTCGATGATCGAGACACTATAGAGAGTGTGATCACATTTAGGATAGATGGTCCTACTATTAAGAGGGGATCTCTTATCGGACAACTCGATTATCTTGTGCCACTAGGTGTTGGAAAACATGCATATGCATTTTAAGCCTAGTGCACAATCGGTGAGAAGTGAATAACCTTTGAAAAATGATTGTAAAAATGCTAACACACTTGTACGTGATGGTGAAACACTTAGAGTGTTAGCACATTTTCAAAGGTGGTGAAAAAGGTGAAGAAAAGGAGGCAAAACTTGGCTCGGGGTGCTGCCCTAGGGGCACGGCCACCCCTATGGCGGTGACCGGCTGGAGAGGCCAAGATGGAGGTGCTCGGGTAGGGCATGGCCACCTTGTCCGATGGCATCGCCACCTCTAGGGCAGTGCCCACCTGGACATGGCTGAGGAGAGCTGGTGCTAGGGCTGGCACTGGAAGTGGCGTTGTGCACCACCACGGGCGCGATGGTGCACCACTGTGGGCACCGCACCATGTCCGGTGGCACCACCCCTTTTTAATGGAGAGTGGGTGAACTAGAGATGGGCACCGCCACGGTCACCGCAACCCTATAGTGGTGCACCGCCACATTTTTCTAGAGAGGAAGGAAATCTGGGGGCTGGCTCGGGGTGGCACCACCACCCCTGTCCGGTGCCACCGCCGCATGTCCGGTGCCCTAATGGCTAGTGGATAACCGTTGGAGGGGCACCGCCACCCCATATCCGGTGCCACACCGACATGTCCGGTGACCACGCAGAAAGCTTCTCAAAAGGGGTAATGGCTCTATTTGCTTGTGGGCTTATAAATAGAGGTGGTGGCCAGCCTTGGCCACTCTCTTGGCACTTCTAACAGCTGCATACACCCTTTGAGAACTGAGCACACCACTCCACTCACTTGCAGATTTCATCATCTTGAGTGAGATTGGAGAGCCTCTAGTCCATTGCTTAGTGGTCTAGCATCTTGTGGCACTAGTTGGGCTATTTGGGCTAGTGGAGATCTTGTTACTCTTGGTGTTTGCCGACACCTAGATGGCCCGATGATTGGTGGATCATCGAGCAGAGGAAGGTGATTGTCTCTGACTCCGATCATTGTGATTGTGAGGGGTTCTTGTGCCTTCCCTGGTGGAGCACCAAAGGTAGCTCTAGTGGATTGTGCATGGCTTGTGGATCCTCATCTTGTGTTGGTTGTGCGGCACCCGGTTGTGGGTTAGGCATGTGATGTCTATTAGCGTGTGAATCTCCAAGTGAGTGAATCACCACAATCGAGACTAGCTCGCCGGCAAGCAAGTGAACCTCAGAGAAAAAATTGATTGTGTCATCATTGTCTCCTTGGTATTCTTTGGTATTCATTGATTGATCACTTGCCACGGCAGTATATCACTTCTACCATTCTCCAGCATTACTTTGTATTTACCCTGTGTAGTGCTTGTGGTAGTTGTAGCTAGTGTAGCTCTTTAGTTGTAGTTCTCTAGCTAGTTTTGCTCACCTAGGTGTATTCTAGTGACATAGCTCTTGTGTGATATACTAGAGATCATAGAAATTAGAATTAGGTAGGTGGCTTGCAAAACAAGTGTAGTGCTAGCGTAAAATTCGCTTCGCCATCTTATTTAATAATCACTTGTCTCAGTGTTGTTGTCGCAATTTTTTAATAGGCTATTCACCCCCCTGTAACCATTAGGACCTTTCAAGTGGTATCGGAGCTGTTGTCACCATGATTTGAGGCTTAACAACCTTTGGTGTCAAAATTGCTCAAATCAACAACACCAAGAAGCCACCCCAATTTGATGGCACAAATTATCCATACTAGAAGTCAAAGATGACCACACACATCAAGTCAATCAATAGAAAGTGTGGAAGGTGGTGGAGACCAAGATTGAGATTGCCAATCCAGAGAACCCCACCGCGGCTGAAGAAGTGCTTCTCCAAAACAATGACATAGATCTAAGTGCCATTCATGATGCTATTGATGAAAGAACATTTGAGCAAATCAAGAACATTGAGATGGCTCATGAGGCATGTAAGAAGTTGGAGGAATCATTTGAGGGCACACAAGCGTGAAGGGTGCCAAGGCATACATCCTCAAGGAGAAGTTTGCTAGTTTCAAGACGAAGGATGATGAGAGTGTGTTGGAGATGTTCCATAGGCTCCAAGTGCTTGTCAATGATCTCAAAGCACTTGGTGAGGAAGTGAAGGACAAGGACTTCTCTCATAAGTTCTTGAGATGCTTACTATCAAGATTTGGCATGTTGATCACCTTGCTAGTGAGGAGTGGTTTGGACACCATCACACCAAACCAAGTGTTGGGAGATGTGATGACCAATGACACATATAGAGATGATGATGAGAAGGAAGAAAAGAAGGAGAAGAAAGATGAGAAGAAGGATGAGAAGAAGAGTGTGGCATTCAAAGCCACATCATCATCAAAGGGCAAGGCCAAGCAAGATACATCAAGTGAAGATGATGATTCAAGCATTGATGATATGGATGATGAGAAGATGGCCCTCTTTGTGAAGAGATATGGCAAGTTTGTTGGCGTTTCTTAACGTCACCCCTAGGATTGGTGTTTCCTAGCAATGGCACCAGAAACACCATGACGAGATTTCTAAACACATGCAGAAATACTCCGCAAGCGCATGGATATATCGTTGTAGCATTTCACCTAGAAGTATTCGGGTATCATTCATTTATAATTTCCCAAAGGAAGGCATGGTGTAAAAATCTCTAGTAAAGACATAGTCAGGATAACATGACTATATAATAGACCAAAGTTCATAACAGGGGTAAGAAAGGATAAATATTGGATAGTGTGACACACACACTCAAGCCAATCTCAAGGATAAAGATCAAAGAAAGGATAAAGAATAAAAGAATAAACCTAGACTAGAGCAGGCTTATCTTATATAGCTATGCTAAGCAGATAGTCATACAAATACATGAGTTTCTAAGGTTAGAGATTCTAAGTTAAGATAGCTTTGGTCACTATAAACTTACTTTGGGCACCGGCTTATACTTGGTCTGTCAAGTACCTCCAGCTTCTAGCTCTACGCCGTACCCGAACATGGGGGATTACAAGGGATGGACATGGCTATCACCACCTGCCGCCTACCCCTCAACCATGGGGAACGAGGCAAACTAAGGTAACGTATAGCTTAGACACCCTGTCTACGCTATCAGTTACTACTCTAGCGTTGACTAGAAACATCCATCTTTATCAGGAGTCCTCTACTAGAGCATCCACCACGAGGATAGACGATGAACCCACAAGAATATAACGACCAAAGCTAACTTAAAGAAGAACTCATCACCTAAATTTAAGTCTTGGTTTGAACATGTATGTTGTATGAAAGATTAAGCATAAAGTTTCATATGCTAAATGAATAACATAAGAACTTTGCTCTAATTCTATAACATAACTATATTTATAAGATAAGAACAAGAACTTAGAAAAACTCTTAAATTGATCATACCAAGATTCCTTCTAGATGTCCAAGCTCTTCACAAGAGTCTTGCCTAGCTCCAAACACTACTAAAAATAGTAAAAAGATATAAGTGGAGGGAGAGAGGCTCTTGAGTTGTGGTGTGTGTGGTGTGAGAGCCCTCCCCATCTATTTATAGCATTGGCGTGGTCAGTTCTAGAGAATATTCCATAGGATCCCACATGCAACCGACGTGGGGAGGCACCAAGAAGCGACACATGGTGGCTGGAGGCGAGAGGGGCGGAGGGCGGTGCGGCTGCACCACCCTGATGGTGCCTGCATGCAACTGCCTTCTGCATGGTGGTTCCTTGTTGGGCCAGGAGCGCAGCCATGCCGGTGGTTGGCCCAGATTGGATGGTTAGGTGTGCTTCTCTCTTTATTTGCTTATTTTGCGCTTTCCTGATTGCGCATTTTGACTATATTCCCAAGCATTTCTTGTATGTGTCCTGTAAAACAATGATTCTCCAATATATGTGGAACTAGGTCAATATAAATAACATGTGTGTACAAGTTTTCTTAGTTTTCCTGTTTTTGTATCTTATTTGGCGGTCGGATTTGGTCAATAAGGACTGCCAACAAGATCCCCCAAGCTTACCCCCTGCTCGTCCCGAGCAAGAGCTTAAGACATTAGTTGTTGATCAGGAGTTGCTGCAATGCTAATTACAATTCAAAGGTACCATGTTTATATGAAAGTATTCTTCCTTGATATAAATAAGTTAGCATTTGATCCACCCTTTTTACCTTGATCCCTGTGGGGCTTGTTGCTTTTCCAAGTCTTGGGTGGTTGCAAGATAGAATGGTTTCATAAAACCGCTAGTCATTCATTCCTTGATCAACTTTGTTTCCGGAGGTTTTGAGAGTTTTGTAAAATAAAAGTAAGTTTCTCGAATGATTCACTCTATCGCTTATTTGTGTATGATCCTCACCAAAGGCTTTTGAAATTTTCCTTTCTTTTTCATCCTACTCTCTAAAAGGCTTTTTGTGGAGTTTTGGGAAGGTATGAAAGAGAGGCATACTTACATCACATAACATTGCTAAGTCAAAAACCAGATCCAAGGAGATGCAAGTCATACAGTTTGATCAAGACGTGCAAGTGTGTGGAATTTTTATAAGCTTCTAAAATATTTTTTGTACTCCTATGATCATGACTCTCTCTCTCTTTTGAAGAAATGCCTTTTATTTGAAAATAGGGGCTATCTTATTTCTTTCCTTTCTTTTTCTTTTCTTTTCTCTCTCTTTTTTTTCTTCATGCTTTTAGCATGGGATTATTCATGCTCTTTGGCATGGATTTTTTCGCTCATGCTCTTTTGGCATGGATATTTTCTCTCTTTTTTTAGCATTGCCCATATTTTCTTTTGATATATGAAATTTTTTGAGAGAGAGAGATTCATGATACATGGGTGGAGTATATTTATTTGGTTGACGGACAAAGCAAGTTTTTGCGTAACTCTCAGTGTAAGAGTCAGCATATTATTTGTGGGTGTACATGAATCTTGATCATGGGTGCATGATGAGAACCTCAACAAGGGTCATAACAATTTGACAAAGTTTAAAGTGAATACAAGCATCATATGACTAAGGTTTTGCATTTGTATCATGTCATATGGCCTTAGTAGGAATTATAATCATTGAGGAACTTTTCATTTTTAGCATTTTGAAAATAAAACTCCGGATGTCAAGTTTCTCTTAGAACAAAGTCATAGCAAATTCCATTTGTACCATATCATAACTTGCACAACTTAGAAAAGGATCATGCGTTTGTAGCCCACAAGTTTCAAGTTTTAGGATGAGACATTTTTAGCCAATAAACTTAAATCTTGGAGAATGCTAAGTTATAAACTAGGCATAGATGAATTATAAGATAGAGCAACTATTCATTATTTCAACAAAGGAGAAACTAAACATTCTTACTACACATATGTGGAGTGGAATAAATATTATTTATTTTATTTATTTATATATTATTATTAAAATAAATTTTAAGCAAAATAATGAAATTAATGCAAGATAGGAATGCGGAATACAAGTTACCTCTATGGGGGTCCTCCCCCAAGCTAGCCCAAGTCCTTCGGCTGCTTTTATTAAAAAGAGGCAAACTTGCAGGCAAATTTTATTTTATAATTATTTTATAAATACTCTCTTTTTTATTTTCATTTTTATTTTATTTTATTCTATTCTATTCTATTCTATTTGTTCACCAAACTTTTTAACTTTTAGCAAAACTCAAACAAGGCTAAAGGTAAAGTTGCAGTAAATTTGTAGCCTTGATTCATCTCCTTTGTAGATTACTTCCATTGTTTATGAAAATAATTACTCATAGTTCATTAACCAAGATTAAACACCATGTCTAATATTGATTAAAGAAGGTCATTTTAACCTAAGCACCATGCTTAATTTAAAAAGCCTATGGATGTACCACATGTACCCATGTGAATACACCCAAACTAGAGTATATGACATAGACAAAGTAAGCATGAATCCATATTTTCATAGAGACAAAAAAGAGTTAATGGAGTTGGTGAACAATTAGTTCCTCTCTTTTTTTAGTTTTCTCTTTTCTCTCTTTTTTATATATGCAAGGTAACTAAAAGCGGTGAGAGTGCAAGATACACATTACCTTGTGGGGCTCTCCCCCAAGCTAGCTCAAAGCCTATTTTTCAGGATTGTAGCCTTGTGTTTTTTTGGCTTTTTCCTACATGGTTAGGATATGGTAGATCATGAGAGGACTTACCATCCCTCGTGATTACCGCATTGGCATTTTCAAATGAAATTTTGGGTTGCCCTGGGATATTTTCAAAATCATATGCAGGAATTGTAGTAGCAAAATGAGCTAGTTGGGTTTCAAACATTTTATTAAGGCTTAATTGATTTTTGAAAAGAAGAGGTTAAGCCTTCTAAGTTTGAATTAATGTTTTCCAAAATTTTATCATTAGAGGCAAGCTTCTTTGTTAGGTTTTCATTTATTTGAGCTTGCCCTAACATAAGATCTATCAAAGAAGGTTGATTCGAACTGTAATTGGAATTGAAGTTCGAATTACCTTCTTTGAATAGTGGACATGATTGGTTGTTCCACCCGTTATTACCTCCTTGTGGACAGAACCTATTGTTGATGTAGGCGTCATCCTTACGAGTCTCAGGGCAATTGTTCCCCAAATGTCCACTTTCACCACAAACCTCACATGTCATGTGTAAGTCCATGGCCTTGACGGTGCCGTACATTGCCTCCTTCTCATGGGCACGCTCATCAAGCCTTTTTATCAGGAGGTCCATTTTGCGGCAAGCATATCCGTCTCCTTCATGGTATGCATGCCTTTTTGTTGTTCATCATGGAGCCTCCCATCACCCCACCATTGATTGGACACAATTTTCTTAATGAGAGCCATAGCTCCTTTGATGGTGAGCGAGAGGAAGGCTCCTCCAGTAGCGGCATCAATGTGTCCTCTTGACATGGGGGTTAACCCATTGTAGAAGTTCTAGAGGACTAGCCAATTCTCCATTCCATGGTGCAGCAGGCAAGGATGTATTCTTGCAGCCTCTCCCATGCCTCACGGATGGATTCCATAGTATTCTGCTGGAAGTTGGAAATTCTTCCACGAAGAGCATTGGTTTTGCCCATCGGGAAGAACTTCGTGAGGAATGCCGTGGAACACTTGTTCCATGTGTTGACAACTTCTCGGTCCTTGTAGAACCACTGTTTCACCTTCCCCAGGAGGGAGAATGGAAACAGACGGAGTATGATGATCTCAGGTGTGACATCCTTCATGATGATGATATCACACAGCTTCAGGAAGTGTTGTAGATGAGTACTGGCATCCTCGCTAGGCAATCCACAGAATGGATTTGCCTGCACCATCATGGTCAGCCCGGTCCTGAGTTAAAAGTTTTCCTTGCCCGTGTTGATAGCGGGCCCAATGGGCACGTTGGTAACAACAGGGACGGAGTACTCGTAGAGCAACTTTGGGGCCATAGCGGTAGTAGCGGATGGTGCGAGCGCAACTGGTTCGTTTGTCGGCGGAGTGGTAGAAGAAGAAACGGTACGGGACCGGTTCTTCCTCAGGAGTGCCTCTAGATTTTCGGGGAAGTTTATCGGCAAATCAAAACCAGTCTAACACTATCCTATTTGCACCCACAACAGGAGAAAAAAGCAAAGTTATCCTATTATAAGCAATGGATACTACACATGCATATTAATCATGAACATGTCCTAATAGATTCTTTGAACCAGTGCCTTCCCCGGCAACGGCGCTAGAAATGCTTGTTGGCGTTTCTTAGCGTCACCACTAGGATTGGTGTTTCCTAGCAATGGCACCGAAAATGCCGTGATGATATTTCTGAACACATGCAAAAAATACTCCGCAAGCGCATGGATATATCGTTATAGCATTTCACCCGGAAGTATTCGGGTATCGTTCATTTATATTTTCCCAAAGGAAGGCATGGTGTAAAATTCTCTAGTAAAGATATAGTCAGGATAACATGACTGTATAATAGACCAAAGTTCATAATAGGGATAAGATAGGGTAAATATTGGATAGTGTGACACACACACTCAAGCCAATCTCAAGGATAAAGATTAAAGAAAGGATAAAGAATAAAAGAATAAACCTAGACTAGAGCAGGCTTATCTTATATAGCTATGCTAGTCATACAAATACATGAGTTTCTAAGGTTAGAGATTCTAAGTTAAGATAGCTTTGGTCACTATAAACTTACTACGGGCACCGGCTTATACTTGGTCTGCCAAGTATCTCTGGCTTCCAGCTCTACGCCAAACCCGAACGTGGGGGATTACAAGGGACAGACAGGGCTGTTACCACCTGCCACCGACCCCTCAACCGTGGGGAACGAGGCAAATGAAGGTAATGTATAGCTTAGACACCCTGTCTACGCTATTAGTTACTACTCTAGTGTTGGCCTAGAACATCCGTCTTTATTAGGAGTCCTGTACTAGAGCATCCACCATGGGGATGGATGACGAACCCGCAAGAATATAACAACCAAAACTAACTAAAAGAAGAACTCATCACCTAAATTTAAGTCTTGGTCTGAACATGTATGTTGTATGAAAGATTAAGCATAAAGTTTCATATGCTAAATGAATAACATAAGAACTTTGCTCTAATTCTATAACATAACTGTCGGGGACCAAAACTAGGGTACCCGAAGAGGAGGAGCCAATGGTCATCAGCATTGATTCAACGGAGCAGTCAAGAGCGTGCCTACAGCTCCAACCGACCCCCAGGTGCACGGGCTTTGCCTCGCCCGAACTCCGGGGGCGGGTTCCGCCTCGCTCGACCCCGAGGCCACGATCTCTGCCTCGCCCGACCTCTAGGGGTGGGCTCCGCCTTGCCCGACCCCGTGGCCATGATCTCTGCCTCGCCCGACCTCCAGGGGCGGGCTCTACCTTGCTCGACCCTGAGGCCATGATCTCCACCTCGCCCGACCTCTAGGGGCGGGCTCCGCCTCACCCGACCCCGAGGCCATGGGCTCCACCTCGCCCGACCCCGTGGTCACGATCTCTGCCTCTCCTGACCCTTGGGTTTGTGCTCTGCCTCGCCCAACCCCAAGACCGGGGGCTCTGTCTCACCAGACCCCTTGGGTAATGGGGACAGGGTTCCTGATCTTCTGTCAGGTAGAGGTAACTATCATTATGGCGGAGAATGACACACCGATCTTGCTTCAGATCGAAAGATCGAACCCTACAATCTTAGCACCACAACTCCTCGGTTATCAACCGAGACATGGTTCCAGTTGACCTTGCCAAGAAGGCTAACCCCTGCCTGCGCAACGAAGAACACAAGCAAGAGCAAGAAAGAAAACAACCAAATTGCAGATGAATGATTAATCTCACGATGTTGGGGTCTCACAAACCGATGAACGGCGAAACTGTTCTTGACAGATTATTCTAAACAAAACCCAAACCCTAATGGAGGGGTGGCGGCTGTTTATGAAGACTCTAGGGTCATGCAAAGATCACTGGATGTGCCCCCTAATGGCTCACAGACGATACACAGCACAGCGGACCAAAAACGGTGACGCAGCACCTTGACAGATTCTGTACTCTGACTTTGTTTCGACAATTCCTGTTGATTTCCATGGAATTTGTTCCTCAAAATCCATTAGTTAGCTTATAGAATTATCTTTCCAACCATATGTGGATCATTGAAAACGGAGTCCGGATGCGTCCTGGGCATCCGTTTTACTGCTGACTGGTCCTGAAGGCCGAGGCAGAGTCGAAGTCGAGTTGGGCTAGGCCTCCAGCTTGTGTTGGTCGTCCTTGCTGGTCTTCTCCACCTCTATACCTTTCTCCAAGTTCCTCATAACCCTCTCCTATGTTCCTAAGCAAGATAACATAATTAGGTAGTAGTCTATTCTCAAAAGTATGAAAAGGATCGCTTAAGAACGAGCTCACCTCTAAATTGAGTTGACGCATTCGAGCTTGGGTCATTGGACCTTGCATAACAGTTGGAGGATCAGTGGGTACATCCGAAGGAGTGATGTCCTCATCATCCTCTCCCTCTTGAAACTGAGTCGTCCTCGACTCAAGCTCATCTTCTTCTCCCAAATAAGGATTCAAATCTACAATGTTAAAGGTGGGACTAACCCCGAACTCGGGTGGCAACTCAAGTTTGTAGGCATTATCATTTATTTTCTCAATTATCTTATAAGGACCAGCTGCTCTTGGCATTAATTTAGACTTATGCAGCTCAGGAAATCTATCTTTTCTCAAATGTAACCAAACCAAATCACCCGGTTCAAGTTTAATTTCTTTTCTACCTTTACTACCAGCAATTCTATACTTTTCATTCATTCTTTCAATATTTGCTATAGTTGTTTCGTGCAACTTACGAATGAAATCAGCACGCTCTCTAGCATCACTATGTGTTCTCTCAGTGGTAGGTAAAGGCAAAAGATCAATAGGAGCGCAGGGGTTAAAACCATACACTACCTGAAAGGGACTTACCTTGGTGGTGGAATGTTCCGCCCTATTATATGCAAACTCCACATGTGGCAAACACTCTTCCCACATCTTCAAATTGCGCTTTAAAATTGCTCTCAACATGGTGGACAATGTTCGATTCACTACCTCAGTTTGCCTATCAGTTTGGGAATGACAGGTTGTAGAAAATAGTAGCTTGGTCCCCAATTTATTCCACAAAGTGCGCCAAAAATGACTCAAGAATTTTGCATCACGATCTGAAACAATAGTAGAAGGCATACCATGCAAGTGAACGATTTCTTGAAAGAAAAGGTCAGCAATATGAACAGCATCGTCGCTCTTATGACAAGGAATAAAATATGCCATCTTAGAAAAATGATCAACCACCACAAAAATAATATCCCTCCCCCTCTTAGTCCTTGGTAAACCCAACACAAAATCCATAGATATATCAGCCCAAGGAGTAGAAGGAATAGGAAGAGGCATATACAAACCATGTGGGTTCAACTGCAACTTAGCTTTTTGACATGTGGCGCACCGAGCCACGTACCGTTCTACATCTCGCCTCATCCTTGGCCAAAAGAAATGTGTGGACAGCACCTCCTCCATCTTCTTGGCACCAAAATGTCCCATCAATCCACCTCCATGTGCCTCCTGCAACAACAAAAGATGAACGGAGCCAACTAGAATGCATAGGCGGTTAGCTCTAAACAAAAATCCATCCTTGATCATAAACTTATTCCATGTACGTCCCTCTCTACAATTCAGCAACACATCCTTAAAATCAAGATCAAGCGCATATTGTTCTTTTATTGATTCAAGCCCAAAAATTCGACAATCAAGTTGGGACAACAAGGTATATTGTCTAGACAAAGCATTAGCAATCACATTATCCTTCCCTTTCTTGTGTTTGATAATATAAGGAAAAGATTCAATAAATTCAACCCATTTAGCATGCCTATGATTCATATTATGTTGAGAGCGAAGATACTTAAGCGATTCATGATCAGAATGAATAACAAATTCTTTAGGCCACAAATAATGACGCCACATCTCTAAAGAACAAACAAGTGCATACAATTCCTTATCATACATGTAATAATTCAGAACAGGGCCATGCAATTTTTCACTAAAGTAAGCAATGGGTTTACCATCTTGCATCAAAACACCCCCAATGCCAACTCCACTAGCATCACATTCTAGCTCAAAAGTCTTACCAAAGTTTGGAAGTTGCACCAATGGTGCATGTGTGAGCTTGTCCTTCAAAGTGTCAAAGGACTCCTCATGTGCCTTTCCCCAATGAAACACCACCCCTTTCTTCGTCAACTCATGCAATGGGGCAGCAATGGTGCTAAAATCTTTGAGGAAGCGGCGGTAGAATCCTGCAAGACCAAGATAACTCCTCACCTGTGTGATGGGTTGGGGAACCGGCCAGCTCTTTATGGCTTCAATTTTCATCTTGTCCACCTCACAATTCCCTGTGGAGTTACAACATAGCCAAGAAAAGAAACTCAATCCGTGCAAAAGATGCACTTCTCAAGGTTACCAAATAATTGTGCATCACGTAAAGCATTAAAAACAACACGTAAGTGATCCATATGTTCAACAAAAGACTTGCTGTAAATCAATATATCATCAAAGTAAACTACCACAAAATGATTAATAAAAGCTCTTAAAACCTCATTCATTAAGCTCATGAAAGTGCTAGGTGCATTTGTCAAACCAAAAGGCATTACTAACCACTCATACAACCCGAATTTGGTTTTAAACGCAGTTTTCCATTCATCTCCAAGTTTCATTCTAATTTGGTGGTACCCACTTCGCAAGTCAATCTTGGTGAAAATTATAGAGCCACACAACTCATCAAGCATGTCGTCTAGCCTAGGAATAGGATGATGATACCGAATAGTAATATTATTGATGGCTCTACAATCAACACACATACACCAAGTTTCATCTTTCATAGGAACCAAAAGTAAAGGAACGGCACAAGGACTAAGGCAAAGGGGGACGAGGACGCCGGTGAAGATGCCTCCAACTGTCCTAACAAGAAGAAGAACAAGCAGCAGCGCGAGGGCTCACTCGTGGCTGCCGCCAACCGTAAGCGGGGTCGGAAGCCCGCCGAGGGCACCCTGGACCCCTTCGAGAAGCTGCTCGAAGGACCATGTCCGAACCATGTTTTTCCTGTCAAGCATCTATGCAAGGATTGTGGTCTCATGAAGTGGTTCTTGTCCAGAGTCTCCAACAAGGGGAGCATAGGAAGGACCCCAAGCCATTCGTAGACGACGCTGAGGGGAAGGATGGCAGCTTTCTGACGCTGGCTGGCTCCCTCATGATCTTTGGAGGGTCGACGGCCTACGACTCAAAGCGCCACCAGAAGCTCACATGTCGCGAGGTCTATACGGCCGAGCCGGCCGTGCTTGCCTTCCTCCGATGGTCAGAGTCCGCCATAACCTTTGATAGAACCGACCACCCAGAGAGCGTCCCACAAACAGGGAGATATCTGCTCATGGTCGACCAGATCATCGACACAAAGTGGCTCACCAAGGTACTAATGGATGGAGGCAGCGGCCTTAACATCATGTACACCGAAATGCTCGACGCCATGGGCATCAACCGATCGTGCATCCAACCTATTGGAGCACCTTTCCATGGCATCATGCCTGGAAAGCAGGTCATGCCACTTGGGCAGATCAATCTTCTCATCACCTTTGGGAATCCGACCAATTATAGGACGGAGACCCTTACCTTCGAGGTGCTCGGGTTCCACAGAACCTACCACGCCATCCTGGGACGTCCATGGTATGTGAAGTTCATGGCCATCCACAACTACACCTATCTAAAATTGAAGATGCCAGGACCGTGCAGGGTCATCACCATCGGCACCTCCTTCTAGTGTGCCTACAAGTGCGAGGTCGAGTGCTGCAAACACGCCGTGGCAATCATCGTCTCCAAGGAGCTTGCGACCATCAGGAAGGAGGTCACTGAAAGAAGCACCTAACCCCAAGCGGTCGGCCGAGTCTTTTGAGCCTGTAGAGGGCACCAAGGAGGTCCTCATAGACCCCAGCGGCTCTAAGGGCAAAGTGGTGCGCATTGGCACCATGTTTCCTTCGAATAGGAAAGCGCGCTCATCGACTTCCTCCACGCCAATAGAGACATCTTTGCATGAAAACCCTCGGACATGCTAGGCATTCCGAGAGAAGTCACCGAGCATGCCTTGAAGATCATGCCAGGCTCCACGCCAGTGAAGCAACGCCTGCGTCGCTTCAATGAGGAGAAGCATAGGGCCATCGGTGAGGATATTATGAAGCTTTTGGCGGCCAGGTTCATCAAGGAAGTATACCACCCTGAGTGGTTAGCCAATCCCGTTCTGGTACGAAAAAAGAGTGGGAAATGGAGAATATGTGTCAACTACATGGGTCTCAACAAAGCATGTCCAAACGATCCGTTTCCTTTGCCACACATAGACCAAGTAGTTGACTCAACCTCAGGGTGCGAAGCCCTTGCTTCCTTGATGCATACTCTGAGTACCATCAAATCGCGATGAAAGAGTCCGACCAGCTCGTGACATCTTTCATCACCCCATTCGGATCGTTCTACTACATCATGATGTCGTTCGGTCTAAAAAACATGGGGGCTATGTACCAGCATTGTATGCTCAAATGTTATAGGGTGCCTCGCCACGCTCAACCACTTTATCTCATGCCTCGGTGAACAAGGTCTCCCCCTCTATCGGCTCCTGAAGAAGGCCGACCGTTTCGAATCGACGCCCAAGGCCTAAGAGGCACTTGACATGGTCAAGCAACTTCTGACAAAGGCCCCGATCCTAGTCCCTTCGACTGACAGGGAACAGCTTCTGCTCTGCATTGTGGCCACCACACAAGTGGTCAGCGCCTCCCTAGTGGTGGAGCGAGAAAAAGAGGGACACACCCTCAAAGTGCAGCATCCCATGTACTTCATTAGCAAGGTCTTGTCCGATTCTAAGACTCGCTACCCCCAAATCCAAAAACTCCTGTACGCCGTCCTCATCGCCAAGAGGAAGTTATGTCACTACTTCAAGTCACATACGGTGATGGTTGTGACGTCCTTCCCTCTCGGCGAGGTCATCCAAAACCCGGGATGCCACAGGAAGAATCGCGAAGTGGGCTCTCGAGTTGATGGGTCAAGGCATTTCGTATGCCCCTCGGACGGCCATCAAGTCCCAAGTGCTGGCTGATTTTGTTGCAGAGTGGATCGAGGTCCAAATGCCACCAGCAGTCGTCGACCAAGAGTATTGGACAATGTACTTCAATGGATCACTGATGAAGAAAGGCGCCGGTGCGGGCTGGTCTTCGTTTCGCCCCTCGGGGTACGCATGAGGTACATGGTTCGCATCCATTTCCCCTCTTCCAACAATGTGGCCGAGTATGAGGCACTCATCAATGGCCTACGCATTGCCATCGAGCTAGGTATTTGATGGCTCGACATCCGAGGTGACTCCTAGCTGGTCATCGACCAAGTCATGAAGGAATCAAGCTGTCACAACACCAAGATGGCTACATATTGCCAAGAGGTCCACCAGCTGGAGGACAAGTTCGATGGTCTCAAACTCAATCACATCCCGAGGCATCTCAATGAGGTGGCTGATGTGCTGGCAAAAATGGCATCCAGCCAAGAGCTGGTGCCAACAGGCGTCTTTGCTAGTGATCAGTACCAGCCCTCGGTCCGCTATGAGGAGCCACCTACCCTGGGCTCAGGGGCAAACCAGCCGTCGGCTCCATCCGACCCTGAAGTCATGGAGCTTGATGAGGATCCAGCGATAGAGCCTGACCCTCCAGCCGACTGGAGGATGCCTTACCTCGACTACGTCCTCCGTGAGGCGCTGCCGATGGACAAAACAGGGGCTCAACAGCTAATACGTCGCGCCAAGTCCTTTGTCCTAATTAAGGGCAAGCTCTACAGGTGAAGCCACACCAGGATCCTATGGCGCTGCATCCCTATCAAACAAGGGAAGCGGTTGGTGAGCGACATCCATGGTGGGGTCTGTAGTCACGATGCCACGCCTAGAACCTTGGTCGAAAATGCATTCTGGCAAGGCTTCTACTGGCCGACCACGGTAGCTGACACTGCACATATCATGCGCACCTATGAAGGGTGTCAATACTACACTCGGTAGACCCACCTACCGGCCCAAGCACTCCAAACGATCCCCATCACATGGTCATTCTTGGTCTAGGGGCTTGATCTGGTCGGACCTCTCAAAAGGGAGCCTGGAGGCTATACGCATTTGCTTGTCACCGTAGACAAGTTTACAAAGTGCATAGAGGTTCAACCAATCTCCATGATCAAGTTTGAGCAAGCCATGCTGTTCTTCATCAACATCATCCATCATTTTGGGGTCCCGAACTCCATCATGGACAATGGCACGTAGTTCACCGGAAAGAAGTTCCTCCGATTCTACGACGAATACCACATCTGCATCGATTGGGCCGCCGTGGTGCACCCCACACGAATGGGCAGGTCGAGCACGCAAACAGCATGGTCCTACAAGGCCTCAAGCCTAGGATCTTCCACCGGTTGAACAAGTTTGGTGGACGATGGGTCGCAGAGCTTCCCACGGTGCTTTGGAGCCTGAGGACGACCTCGAGCCGGGCCACCGGCTACACACCATTCTTCATGGTCTATGGTTCCAAGGCTATCCTCCCGACCAACCTCGATTATGGAGCACCGAGGGTCAGGGAACCGAGGTGTCCCTCGAGGATGCCATGGACTAGCTAGATGAAGTGCGCGATGTTGCCCTCCTCCGCTCGGCCAAGTACCTATAAGTGTTACGCTGGTACCATAGCCATCAAGTGTGGGGTCGGGCGTTTAACATCGGGGACCTGGTGCTCTGCCTCGTCCAGAGCAACAAGAACCGCCACAAGCTCTATCCGCCATGGGAGGGACCATACGTCATCGTGGAGGTGCTCTGACCAGGCACCTACAAGCTCAAGACCATCGACAGTGAAGTCTTCATCAATGCCTGGAACTTTGAACAACTATGTTGTTTTTCCCCTTAATATATGCACACTCTCTTATCAGTTCCGCTACCAACTCCTTGATTTTTAGTGACACCCGACCCTAGCAACGGTAGGGGGTCAGGCCTCACTCGGGGGCTGATATGAGCATATCTATCCGGTAGACATTCTCTATGGCCGACCCTTTCTCACGTTAAGACCCAGAAGCAAGGGTTGCGGAAATAGACACTGAGTAAAACTGGTCGGACTGCAAGAAACCTACGCCTCAGCGGCTATGGCATTTTTGCTCACCAATGTGATCAGAGTTTTTTCCGCACCCCGAGCTTTCTAGCCTTAACTACGAAAAGAGTCAGTACACGTCTAAGAGTATATCCACTTAGAAAACATTGTCTATGCCTGACCCTCTCTCATGTTAAGACCTAAAAGCAAGGGTTGTGGAAACAAATACTGAGTAAAATTGGTCAGACTACAAGAAACCTATGCCCCAGCAGCTACGACATTTTTGCTCACTAGCATGATCAGAGTTTGTTCACCCGCACCCCAGGCTTTGTAGCCTTAACGATGGAAAGGGTCAGAACCCATTAACCTTTTTATACAAAAAGGGGAGAAGGGCTAAAAATCTATTTGGCCGTAACGAAACTTAAGAGCTTGTTTGTGGGGGTATTAACCCCTATACCCTTACGGCTAAGATTGGGCCGGCCTGGATCAGTTGGTTCGGTCCACCAAAAGATGACGCGCGGCCCGACCAACCTGTTCGGAGTCCCGCACAAGGAGTCAAGACAGATTTGGCGATCAAGCAATATCTTGGTCGGTTAGAATAGGAATCCTTATCTGGTCACCTATGGCAATTGTAACTGACTAGGATCTGTAACCCTACCCCTCGAACTATATAAGGCGGGCAGGGGACCCCTCTAAAAGACATCTCTCATTGACATACAACAATA
Organism: Miscanthus lutarioriparius; assembly: GCA_904845875.1. NCBI lineage: Eukaryota > Viridiplantae > Streptophyta > Magnoliopsida > Poales > Poaceae > Miscanthus > Miscanthus lutarioriparius. The sequence continues at coordinate 31,674,091 of CAJGYO010000017.1, read as the reverse complement.
CAATCAGACGCAGGACATAGGTATTACGCCTTCTCGGTGGCCAAACCTGGATAAAACCTCATGTGTCTTGCATCACCATCTTGTTTGTGGCTTGCGCATCTGTCTGCCGACAATCTACTACCTTGGGCATACCCCTGGGTAGACTGCCGACCATATTTCATCGACAGTGGCGCGCCAGGAAGGGGTGTGCGTACTGCTCTCCAAGCGAACAAGATGGTCATCATCCCCGGCTTCATGGCTACGCCGAACGGCCTCACGTTCACCATCGAGCAGATCACCTGGATCACCGGCTCCGACGACTTCATCGCCACGATCACGGAGGAGGTGCAGATTCAATCCGCGTCAACCGCTGCTTCACCTGCATCGGCTACGGCTCCGACCATGGTGGATATGGCTCTAACCACGGTGGATCTAGCTCCGACCACGCCCGCATCGCTTTTAGCCACGCCGACAATCCATCGTTCGCTTCCCCGCTACAAAGGGAGGCAGATCGACAACACCGACCTGCTCGACTCCATCGATCAGGTCGGCACCAAGCTCGTTGAAACCCTAGCTCTGGTAAGTTCAATTCAAATTGGACCTAATGAGCAGGTAACAGCTTCCCACAATAGATCTAGCAGACCAGCTCGGGCCAGTCGTCCTACACGACTTGGTACAGATCTCGTGGTCATATCTACTCCTGAAGGACGCTCCGCTCATCGCTGGCCAGCCTCCACGACGGGTCTCCAACTCTCTGAGTACAAAGCCTTAATGGAGAACTACCAGGCCCAGCCCTATGGCCTGCGAAACGTTGCCTCCAACTACGCGTGTAATATACAACGCCGCTTGGATCTGTGTCAACCTCAGTCGAAGCCGCGAAATTTCATCAACATGGTCCGGATTGAGGATTATCAAGAAGGATCCGTCCACACAGTCTAAGAGGGTGACTCTAGCTCCTCGTCTGGCATCGCATCCAATGCCTCCGACCACACTGAGCTCCAACGTCATGATGATGAAGGCGTCGAATACGATCTGGATATCCCAGACTATGCCCTAGGGTACCCACAATTCCCATCCTTCCCACCAAGACGAGGGGATTTGATCAATATTGTCAGTAATGATGAACCACCAGCAGTCGGTGAAACAGAACAGGAAAGGATTGCACGCGAAGCACGTAATATTGACCGGTTTAATCGCCGACAAATCAAAGCTGAAGCAGAAGAGGAGGCATGACACATAAGGGTCCAGCCACGCGACCTCAACAATGCTTTCGACAGGGTGGGGGACAAATAGGTCATTAGGACCCCAAGCTCCAACGTAGCCGTCGCTATGGCGACAATGCAACGGTACCCAATACCCTGGAAACTCAGGCAGTTCGCGATGAAATACAAGCCTATCTGACGGCTGCTATGGCCCAGACCACAGAGATTGTAAATCAAGCTCGGGATCCCTCCATCTCAGTTGAGTCAAGCCACAGCCGCCAGTACTCATGCCGCTCACAGCCACCCAACCTACATGGCTCGTGCAACAATGACCCATTAGATAACCATCAAGGCAGAAACAGCGGCCATGATGGCGGTCAAGATGACAACCGCCGTTGATAGGACAATCGCCGCAACGTCCGAGACGACAACCGCCGCGACAACCACGGTCGTAGAGCTAATCTGGATGGCAACTGAGATCGCCGTGATGGCAATAACGATCTCCACCACTACCTTGGAGGATGTGATCTGCGTGATCGCATCAACCAGAGAGCCAATGATCGTGCATTCCACGAGAGCTATCGCCGTATGGAATATGATACTGCCCACGGCCCGCCGGGTTTGAAGCAGTTTACTCCGCACCTTCGCCAAGTCATATGGCCCAAGAACTTCAAGCTCAAAAAACTTCAGAAGTATGACTGCAAGGAGAACCCTGAATTATGGGTCATGCTCTACGAAACCGCGTGCAGATCAGCCATGGCTGACGAGCACGTCATGTCTAACTACTTTCCAGTAGCTGTTGGTCATGCGGGTCACCAGTGGCTGGTCAGCTTGTCGGCAAACTACTTCGATTCCTGGCAAGAACTCAGGCAAGCTTTCATCGACAACTTCATTGCCACTTGCGAGCAACTCGGCAACAAATATGATCTGCAGCGGATTCGAGATCGGAAAGATAAGCCGCTGCGCGAGTATGTCCGGCGTTTCTCGGAGATGCGCATCAAGGTCCCATCAATATCCGACAGCGAGGCAATCGAGGCTTTCATCACTGGCCTCCGCTTCCACGACGCTCTAAGGGACAAGCTCCTTCGCAAGAGGCCTGAGTCGGTCACAGCGCTCCTGGCCACCGCTAAGAAATATGCGGACGCCGACAACGCTAAAAAGATAATTATCGAAGAAGCAGCAAGGGTACCGCGCTCCGACCACCCCCCACACCGCGACGGCTACCACGACAATCGTGGTTGGAGCGACAATTTTGACCGCCACAACCAGCGCAACAACTCCCGACCATCGCGACCAACGTAATCAGCGACGTAACCACCGTGATGATTACAGGGGCAAGCGTGCTCGGGAAGACGATGGTGAAGTCAACACCATCAAAAAAGGGGGCGGGCGTCGTAACTACGAAAGAAGATTACGCCAAAGCATTGAAGGGGCCCTGCCAGCTCCATCCCAAGTCAAACCACACCATGGAGAACTATCGTGTTCTCAAGTCTATCTACATGCGTCAATAGGCTCCGGACACGTCCGACAAGCCTAACGATGCAGGAGACCAGCCTAACGAGGACAACGACGATGATGACGCAGATCCCCGTCACAAGTATGTCAAGCCAACCGATCGCGTACACACCATCATTGGAGACAAAGTGCCCATCGAGACCAAGCGAGAACGCAAGCTGCTCGCCCGTGCTTGCTTGAACGTGGCCAACACCGACAACCTTATCGCCGATCCACGGCTCCCTCCTTGGTCTCACCGCGAGATCTCCTTCAGTAGAAAAGACCAATGGGCTGCAATACCCGAGCCAGGACATTTTCCCCTGGTCCTTGATCCTTGTATCAACAAAGTTCAGTTCGATAGAGTGCTGATTGATGGCGGCAGCTCCATCGATATACTGTTCAAGAACAGTCTGCCGGCCCTGAAGATAACCCAGGCGGATCTCAAGCCATACGAGGCACAGTTCTGGGGTGTTCTCCCCGGATAGAGCTCTACACCTCTCGGGCAGATCACGTTACCTGTGCAGTTCGGGACCCCAGACCACTTCCGCACCGACTACGTCAACTTCGTGGTCGTTGACTTCGATGGTACCTACCATGCTATCCTGGGTCGACCATCGCTCACCAAGTTCATGGCCATACCTCATTATAGGTATCTGGTGCTGAAGATGCCTATCGAGAAGGGAGTTCTAACTCTTAGGGGCAATGTATACGCAGCTTATACCAGCGAGGACGATAGCTTCAGAGTAGCAGAGGCTCACGACCTCTCTATTCGCATGACCGCAACCATGCTCGACACCAGGAAGACCTCGGCCAACCACCTGGAGATCCCAGAGCTCGAGGCTCCATGCAAGAACACTAAGTCCAAGGAGCACAAGGTGATCTAGCTAGTCGACGGTGATCCCAGCAAAACGGCCCTTATCGGGGCCAACCTGGATCCCAAATAGGAAGATGCGCTCGTCAGGTTCTTGAGGAGCAACATGGATGTGTTCGCATGGAAACCTGCTGACATGCCCGGTGTACCTCAGAACTTGATCGAGCACTCCTTGAATGTCAACGGCAAGGCCAAACCTATCAAGCAGAAGCTACGACGGTTCGCTCGCGACAAGAAGGAGGGGATTAGGGTAGAAGTTACATGGCTTTTGGCAGCCGGATTTATTAAAGAAGTGTATCATCCGGAGTGGTTATCCAACCCGGTTCTTGTACGCAAAAAGAATAATGAATGGAGAATGTGCGTTGATTATACTGATCTCAACAAACACTGCCCTAAGGACCCCTTTGGCTTACCTCGCATAGACGAGGTCATAGATTCAACCACCGGTTGCGAGCTGCTTTCCTTTCTCGATTGTTACTCTGGTTATCACCAGATCGCTCTCAAAAAGGATGACCAGATCAAGACATTTTTTATCACGCCTTTTGGCGCCTATTGTTACACGACCATGTCGTTTGGGCTCAAAAACGCCGGGGCTACCTACCAACGCGCTATACAGGCTTGCCTTAAAGACGAAATAAAAGACGACCTCGTCGAGGCTTATGTTGATGATGTAGTTGTCAAAACCAAGGAAGCGCATACCCTTGTTGACAACCTGGAATGCACCTTTGCAGCCCTTAACACATTCCAATGGAAATTAAACCCAAAGAAGTGTATCTTTGGTGTTCCTTCTAGCATACTACTTGGCAACATCGTCAGTCACGATGGCATATGCCCTAACCTAGAAAAAGTCAAAGTTGTCTTGGACATGAAGCCGCCCAAAAAGGTGAAGGATGTTCAGAAGCTTACCGGATGCATGGCTGCTCTCAGCCGTTTCATATCAAGATTAGGCGAAAAGGGACTACCGTTCTTTAAACTGCTCAAAGCATCCGAGAAGTATGAGTGGTCGGAGGAAGCAGACGCTGCCTTCACACAGCTGAAACAATACCTTACGTCACCTCCAGTCCTCACTACTCCTAGAGAAGACGAAACACTCCTACTTTACATTGCGGCAACTAATCGAGTGGTTTCCACGGCCATGGTGGTCGAACGCGACGAGCCTGACCATGTCTACAAGGTACAACGCCCAATCTATTTCATCAATGAGGTGCTCAATGAATCCAAGACCAGGTACCCACAAATCCAGAAATTAATCTATGCCATACTAATAACATCTCAAAAGTTGAAACACTACTTCGATGGATATCATGTGGTGGTCATGACTGAGTACCCTCTGCGAGACATAATTAGCAACAAGGATGCGAACGGACACATTGTCAAGTGGGCAATGGAGCTATGCCCTTTTTCCCTAGAATTCGCAAGCCATACTACGATCAAGTCTCAGGCACTCATCGATTTCATCATTGAGTGGACAGACTTAAGCATGCCTACCTCTTAGGGGCTCGACGAGTGTTGGAAGATGTACTTCGACGGTTCCCTCAACATCGATGGCGAAGGAGTAGGAGTCCTTTTCATGTCGCTGTCCAAGGAGCAGCTCCGGTATGTCCTTAGGATTCATTTCCCAGCATCTAATAATGCCGCTGAATACGAAGCATGCCTACATGGTTTACGCATTGCAGTTGAGCTCGGCGTTAAACGTCTCTATGTCTACGGAGACTCGGCTCTAGTCATCAACCAACTCAACAAGGACTAGGACACGACCAGTGAAAGGATGGATGCATACTGCAAGTCGATTAGAAAGCTGGACGGCAGGTTTTGTGGCATCGAGTACACACACGTGGTCCGGGACAAAAATCAAGCAGCAGATGCGCTGTCCAAGTTAGGATCATCCCGAGCCAAAGTCCCACATGGCGTATTCGTCCAAGACCTGCTCACGCCTTCTATTGAGGAGGAAGATCCCATGGTCGACAAGCCTCTAGACAAGCAATTGGTGGCTACGGTTCAGGTGTTGAGCACCGCTGAGCCATCTCCGACCACGCATGAGCCCGACTGGAGAGAACCTTTCATCAAGTACCTGACAGATGGCAGCGGTTATACTGATCGGGCAGAAAATGAGCGCCTAATGCGTCGCAGTAAGCAGTATCTTCTCGTCGATGGCAAGTTATGGCGCAAGAACGCAAAGGAGGAAATCTTGATGAAGTGTATAACCCGGGAGGATGGCGAACGTCTCCTGGACCAAATCCACTTCGGCTCCTGCAGCAACCACGTAGCCTCGAGAACGCTGGTCGGTAAGGCTTTCCGAGCAGGGTTCTATTGGCCGTCAGCAGTAGCCGACATGGAGAAGCTAGTCCGCCACTGTGAGAGTTGTCAGTTCTTCGCCAAGAGAATCCACGTACTAGCACATGAGATCCAGACAATACCAGCCTCTTGGCCCTTTGCATGCTGGGGACTGGATATGATCGGGCCTTTCAAACCGGCTCCTTGGAAATTTACATGCGTCTTTGTGCTGATCGACAAATTTTCTAAGTGGATAGAATACATGCCTCTGGTGTAGGCATCCTCAGAAAAGGCTGTCACATTCCTCGACCAGGTCATCCACCGCTTCGGCATACCCAACAACATCATCACTGATCTGGGCACTCCGTTCACCGGAAATGCTTTTTGGGACTTCTACGATGAAAGGAGCATAGTAGTAAAATACGTCTCGGTGGCACACCCTAGAGCTAATGGACAAGTCGAGCGGGCAAATGGAATGATTTTGGACGCATTGAAGAAGAGGATGTACAGAGAAAATGACAAAGCTCCCGGAAGATGGCTCAAAGAGTTACCAGCCGTGGTTTGGGGCCTCAGAACTCAGCCCAGTCGTAATACCAGCGTCTCACCGTACTTCATGGTTTACGGCGCCGAGGCAGTCCTCCCAGCAGATATAGCTTTCAGATCAGCACGGGTAGAGAACTTCGACGAAGGCAAGGTCAATGAAGTACGGGAGCTAGAAGTGAATAGCGCAGAAGAGAAGCGGCTCGATTCTTGTATACATACGGCCAAATACCTAGCTGTTTTGCGTAGGTACTACAACAAGAATGTTAAAGAGCGGTTTTTCGTGGTCGGGGACCTGGTCCTGAAGTGGAAGACGAACCGGCTAGTGTTCATAAACTCGCAACCCCATGGGAGGGGCCCTTCATGATCAAGGAAGTCACACGACCAACGTCTTATAGGTTAGCTCACCTAGACGGTACGGACGTACCAAACTCGTGGCACATCGACAAGCTTAGACGTTTCTATGCTTAACCACTGAGATATGTACTCCTTTTGTACTTTCGATTTACTTTAATAAAGTTATTATGATTTCTTCGACCACTCTAATGTGTCACTTCGAATTTTATGGTTGTTCTAACTTAGCTAGTAAAAGCCGACCACCATTCCTTCTATGGTTTTCGAAGCAGGCCCTGTCTCCGATTCCTCCCAACATGTGCATGGGATCCGTTCTCTACGTTACGGGCGATCGGCAGGTCCCCCCTGGTTTGACTTGTCCACATCGACGTGTGCATAGGTCACGCACCTCACACTACGACCACATGGCAAACTAGGGCCGTACAAACTTCTCGGGATGATGTGTCGAGCAAAATGGTACAACTAAACAGAACGTTAACATGTTCTCACTTAGTTACACCAACATGAGTATCAAGCTTAAATACGTTTTATACAAAGCAAACAAGCTTATGATGATATACAGTTACGTTATTACAAGCTTGCCTGAAGAGGCTCAAGTTTACAATAACACAACTATGTCCTCATTCTACAGCTCTAAGCCTATTCCATTGGCTGGTCGGGGCGCGCGGCACCTACTACTCGCTGTTTCTGATATCCTACTCGAGTCTCGGGGACTCCTGTGCTGGTCGAGCTGAAGGGGATGGCCCCGTCAATGCCTGGCTAGTTGAGACCACAGGATTCGTCAGTTGGCTTGCAACTGATGGTGTTTCTAGTTGACTTGTCAATGGCGCACCCTATACAGGTGCTGTCCCACCTCCACACAGGTTAATATCACCAATTATCTTTGATGACAGGTCCAGCTGGGCCATCCGAAGCTCCTCAGCCTTGTCTGGGTCTACCTCCTTCGGGTACCCAGCCTCCAGGCGCTTGAGATCGATCTGGGGGTAGTGGGCATGCACCATGCTTAGCACATGTGCACCCGTGTACTCACCCGCCTCCTTCATGAACTCTTGGAACCAACTCCATGCCTTTCAGCACCTCTCGACCAGTCCGAGCTCTAGCGTCCTTGGCGTTTCCTCTGTAAGCGTCGGATCGATAAGGTCGAGGACGGGCAAAATGCCAGTTGCCACTTCCTAGCACCGATTCTTCCATGTGTCCCAATCCTCGGTGGTCTCTAGGCATCGTGTCTTCCAGCCGTCATGATCTTTAGTCACATCTTCTAGATGTTTCTTGGCATTGATTTTTAAAACTGCAAACCGTACAAGACATCAGAATGTAACGACATGACAAGATAGGGCGGGCAACAGAATGAGCAAGGTGGTCTAGAACACTTACTTTTCAGTTCCTCCTTCATCTTAGTTGCGTGGTCTCAGAGTTTAGACTGGTCGCACGCCAGTTTCTCGTTGTCCTCCTTCAGGCGACCACACTCTGCGGTCACACAGATATTCTCCTCTTGGAGGCAGGTTACTTCGGCTTCTAATCCTGCGCTACAGCTGTCACTACCAACAATGGAACAACGCGTGTCATGCGCTTACTGTGATAAAACGACAACTTACTTGTTTTTTCCTGCTCTTTGTTACTGAGCTAGACGACCAGATTCTGGTTTTTTGCATCTTGTTCCGTCCTCTCCCGGTCGGCGGCTTCAAGCTGGCGGCGCAAGCGTTCCACCTCGGCTGCCAGTTCTCTATTGTTTGCCGTGATTCCCTCAATCTGGTCAAAGCACCGTTTTTGATACCTTGCGGTCTTCATCAAGTCCTGCATATAAACAAGCTAAGTCAGACAGTTCGACTAAATGATAGGATCAAGTGGTCAAGCCAAACATACCTGAACTTCTGTCACCAAATGTTTTGCCGCTACGTTCAACTTTTAGGGTCTCTTCGACCTCTGGGATTTCCTCATGCATAACCCACTCGTTGTTTCGCTGGCGCGACACATATACATGTTGTCGTTTGTCTTGGGGATGGCCCAGGATCTCTTCTACTTCGTCCTCTTCGGCCTCTTGTTTAGGAGGTGGCGCTGGTCTAGAGTTTGTAGTCTCTGCGACCACTATGGCTTTCCCACGAGCCGTGGCATCGGCAAGTGTGCTTTTTGCCACCTCTGGCTGCTGCTCCTCGGCTTGGTCCGGTCCCCTTGGCATCGAGGTATCCTCCTCAGTAGGGGTAGTGCTCGGAGCACTAGTACTTGGCTCGGCTCTCTCCTTGACCAGCTGCTCGGGGACTGTCGTCTGGCCGCTCATCTACTGAGGTTCTGGTGGATTTTCTTCTACAGGCTCCTCCACATCCGGCTGCTGGGCAGTTCTTTCCATCATTGCTGGCGAAGCCGTGCTGCACCCGGCCAGCTGGTCGGGATTTTTGGTGGATGCCGACCTAATATATCAGAGATAAGTTCAGAAAACAATAGCATTCAATACAAATTGTACGCTTACATCAAGGTTGCAAATACTTACAGCTCGGAAGCATAGAATGACGTGGCGAAGGAGCGTCTCTTCGACCATGCTTGCTCCACGTGCTCAGTGGGTTCCACTAGGTCTTTTTCCATGACCAGTACCGGTGTCGGGGCCTGGTGTTTGACCCCTTTGCCGCTCGACATCTGTGTTGCAGTGGTCGGTGATGCGATTCCTGCTGACACAGAGGAGCCACCCTACTCCGTCAACTACAGTTGTCTCCTCCTCTTTTGAGGGACAAGTTGGAAGATGTCTGCATCCTCTGTTTCATCATCCGACAGAGGGAAGATGGCCTGACGATGTTTTTTGGCCACCGGCCGCTTGCCAGCAGCCCTGGCCGTTGCCTCCTCTCCAACCCCAAGTACGACCCAGTCGACGTCTTCGGCCCTGTCATTGGTCTGGGGGGTTGGGCCGACAACTTGCGGCCAATCCACACCAGGGGGTGGAGACACAAACACTAATGCCCTGTCATGACCATTACTCTGGGAAATATAAAGGCGACAACACAGTCAATTTTTGTTACAACATAACTCTATAGGTACAAGGAAGCATAATTTACCTTTGGGGGAGGTCGAGCCAGCTTGAAGGCGTGCTCGATGTCGTTTAACCTGACATAATTGGGATCCGCTAAGTTGAATAGCTCCCCAATCCTGGCCTTGACTTCGATTTTGTCAAGTGTTTCTTTTCTGGTCCTCGTTGGATCTGCGCTTCCCTGGTATTCGTAACCAAGATGTACCCTCTTCTGGCAGGGCTGGATCCTTCGGCTAATGAAGTTTCCGACCACACTTGGACCATCCAGCTTCCTCCATGGGATCATCCCGAGCAGTTCTACAACCTGTTCCAAGTGCTCGGGCTTCTCCGACCAGCTGTTTTTCTTCTCTAGAATGAACCCCACGTCGCACAGGGTGATCGTGTTCGGCTCTTCACGGACATAAAACCAGTTCTTGTACCATTCGTCTAGCGATGTGTTCCAAGGGCAATGCAAGTACTGGGCTTTCATCCCGTCGCACAGATTGAGATATATGCCTTTGGCTATCTTTGAGCCACCGTTCCCTTTCTTCCGCAGACAGAACAGATGGCGAAAGAGGTCGAAATGGGGCTGGAAGCCACCATATGCTTCGCAAAGATGGATGAAGGTGGAGACAAGAAGAATCAAGTTGGGATGCAGATTTCCAATCCCAATCTCGTAGTACAAACAGAGCCCTTGGAGGAAGGGGTGCACTGGAACCCCAAAACCCCACTTGAAGAAATCCTCAAAACCACAATCTCACCTGGTTGTGGATCGGGGTAGCTTTCTCCTTCCGACGCGCGCCATCCCACGAGTGCCTTGTTGTGGAGCACTCCCATGGTGACAAGGTCTTCGATGGTCTGATCATTGCTCCTTGACCTCCACCACTCCTTCGCCATGACTCGGCTTTCTTACAGGCGTTTTTTTCTTCGCCATTAATCATCCTTGCTAAAAGGGGTGGTTACGGTGGAGGGTGATGGGCGATGATTTCAGAGGAATAGGGTTTGGCAAGAGGAAGAAGAAGGCTGCGATGGCGGCGATAATGGGGTTGGTAAAAATAACTTACCAAATTCTATATTATAAATAACCAAGATTTCCGTCGTTTCATCCGCCTCGAGATTCTTGGGAGATGTCTTGTAGCATCTTTCTTGAGCGGTTGTTTTCACAACCTCGAGATCTACGCCAATAAATGCGCCCCTTCGTTACTAGTGTACGCGCCTCTTCATTGCTAGTGTGAGAGGGCCCACACCGACGCACCTCTTTACAGGTGCCAAACGACTGTTTGCTAGAAAGGGCAAGAAGACAGTATGATGTGCTGTACCTGTCTGCTTTTTTGACTAGACATGTACGATTGGACTTGACAGAGTAAGAAGATAAATAAATACACCAAATAATAGTACAAGCGGCGTTCGTTTTTTTGCTGCATGTCTTGTGTTCAAGTATGTCCTAGACCACTGCCGTGCTCGGGGACTGCCTAGACCACTACCGTGCTCGAGGATTGCACAGACCATTGCCGTGATCAGGGACTGCCTAGACCACTGCCGTGCTCGGGGACTGCCTAGACCACTGCCGTGCTCGGGGACTACATAGACCACTGCCGTGCTCGGGGACTACCTAGACCACTGCCGTGCTCGGGGACTGCCTGGACCACTACCGTGCTTGGGGACTGCACATACCACTACCGTGCTTGGGGACTGCTCCGACCACCAATGTGCTCGGGAATTGTCCCGACCATTGCTCGGAGATTGTTCTCCTCGGCTACATGTGATTTGTACTCACATACAGTTGAGAGACATTTATTTCGACCTTGCTACAAGGCTTGTACTTCGCTTTCCAGCAAACTCGGGGACTACATCGGTACGATGCACCTGCCGGTGCATCTCGTATCGCCTGTACGATGTTTGGGTTTTCAACTTAACTAGGAATTCTTTTTAGACCCTGGCACCACGTGCCTACGTCACCTACTACCAGGCTCGGGGACTAAGTGGGCACACTTCACCTTGCGGTGAATGTGTTTGTTTTTCGACCCTTACGCCTCTGATGATCAAGGATGCTACGCCTCAGGATCCACTTACATTTCTTTTCAGAAATACAAGTGGGCACACTTCATAGGATGGAAATATTTTTCTTTTTTCTTAAGAGCACCATACATTCTTCGGACAGCCTACTTCTCCAGCAATAACGGTGGTCAGAAATGTCAAAAACTCAAGCTTTACTATTCGAAGAAGGTTAAAGTGGCGTGTCGCAGCAAAACACATGGTGCTCGGGGACTAGCTGTGGGGGTATTAACCCCTATACCCTTACGGCTAAGATTGGGCCAGCCCAGATCAGTGGGTCCGGTCCACCAAAAGACGACGCGTGGCCCGACCAACCTGTTCGGAGTCCCGCGCAAGGAGTCAAGACAGATTTGGCGATCAAGCAAGATCTTGGTCGGTTAGAATAGGAATCCTTATCTGGTCACCTATGGCAATTGTAACTGACTAGGATTAGTTTCCAGATCTGTAACCCTACCCCTCGAACTATATAAGGCGGGCAGGGGACCCCTCTAAAAGACATCTCTCATTGACATACATCAGTACAATCAGACGCAGGACGTAGGTATTACGCCTTCTCGGCGGCCGAACCTGGATAAAACCTCGTGTGTCTTGCGTCACCATCTTATTTGTGGCTTGCGCATCTGTCTGCCGACAATCTACTACCTTGGGCATACCCCTAGGTAGACTGCCGACCATATTTCATCGACATTGTTCACTTGTTATGAGTTCACCGCCTAGCTTATCTGCCTAACCAAATTTTTGGGGAGGATGATCTCATCCTCTATCTCCGTAGGAAAGTCCTGTGCCAATGGGTCACCTAGGAAGATCAAATGGCTCGGGCCGCTATCGAGAGACGGGCAAGGAGCAGAAGGATGCCCCATGTAGGTTATGCCGATCACGTCATGAACGACAGACCCAGATTCCACTTGAACATATCCAGTAAGAGCTCCCAGAACCCGTCACTCGAGCCATCAAGGTAAGTCCGGTGCTGTGGCAGAACCTCCTAAATTATAGGGCCCACATGCACCTGTCACTGTCCAACGACCTTTGACATTTATGCATATGTTACCGATAACTTAAGAAGACTGTCGGGTGTCCGCGGGGAACCCCGAATCATCCACGATTTCCGAGCAGGATCACATTACAGAGTCATTGCAGTATTACAACATTTATTCAAATATCTACACCAGATTAAATCAGCGGAAGTCTTACAATAACTTAGTTTACAAAACATTTATTTCAAACCTTACAAACTAAGTTCGATTATTAAAACAAACCAAAGTAGGGGAGTGGCATTATAATATATTACAAAACACACAAATAGCGCTGCCCTGCCCAAGGGCCACACAATACTTATCATCATCGCACTGAACAACAGTCATGCAGCACGATCCAAAACAGATCTGCTCATGAGCCTCTCCTGCAACAAGGGTCAACAAACCCTGAGTACGAAAGTACTCAACAAGACTTAACCGAAATAAAAACTGATAAAACTCAGGAATGCAGGCTCAGGGATTCAAGGTATGGCTTTAGCAATAATCAAAGTTCTTTTGCGTAAAAGCACTTTAACAAAATTCTTTGTATCAATATTTAAAATCTCATAAGATCATATACAAAGCTGACACGATCCGTATTAAGATCATGAAACTTCATATCCAACACTTTCTCGAACCATTCTCGAGTTCTAGTTATTAATACTACGATGATGAACAGAGAAGTGAGTCTCCATAACCGAGGAGCAACGACGATTCGAACCGATTATAAACCCAGCTGGGAATTCCAGACCACACGACATATGTAGGTCCCCGACCTACATATACCAACCTACCCTCGGATCCTCTATACAAGAACAGGTCCGCGCCACCCGAGAATCAAATACTCCACACTCCAAATTTTGCCACGTGGGTACACGCTATTCCCGCCATCTCTCCACTCCCGGTCGCGAGAGTAGCCATTCTCGTAATAGAATAGCCAAGTTAAGGCTTACGGAGTATGTGGTTAGTACTACAAAGTCTCACCGCACGCAGTTCACCAACGATACGGACCTTAATCGACACAAAGGAAAGAACCCGCTCACAAGACATTACCGGTCTTGTGGCTCACACACACCGAGTCCGCCTTGGGTCTAGATTTATTACTCCACATTACCATATCACATGATAACATAAGTAACCAAAGTTCCATTTAAAACTCGCGGTGACAGTAATCACCTAACTTTGATCGGTCTAAGCGAGCTAAGCATAACTAGGCATATACAATTTTAAGCGGGTAACAAGGTAGATATGGAACAACAAGGTTGATAATGCAACAATTAGGTTTCCACTTGACTTCTAATCACTTAATGCGTATTGAAAAGCAAAAGCGAAATCAATTTGTAAAATACAAGGTAGGGTTATATGCATCCGGGCTTGCCTTCGTTGACGGAAAAAATCCGGCTCTGCGACGTTTCACAAGTCTTCGATCCGACCTCAACAGACAGATCAACCTCCTCCGCAACTTGATTAACTACCATGTGTTCACCTTCGTTTACTACACGTAGTAACATTGCCATGTTTAACATGATGCTCGATGATGGATGCAAAAATTAATAAATTGGATACAATTTTTCTTCGCAATCTGATTACAAACCAAACTAACCAAACCATATCCGAACCGATGTGACCACGCTAGCACCGATCACTTTGGTGAACTCTCCGACCACTATGGTGAGCTATCCGACCACTACGGTAAACTCTCCGACCACTATGGTGAACTACCCGACCACTATGGTGAGCTATCCGACCACTACGGTGAACTCTCCGACCACTATGGTGAACTATCCGACCACTACGGTGAACTCTCCGACCACTATGGTGAGCTATCCGACCACTACGGTAAACTATGCGGAGCAAAGATCAACGGTGAGGGAGAACTGGCGACTGCAGTGATCAAAATGAGTAAACAACAACTGACTAAAGACTACAGCATCGAAACGAAACCGTAAGTACATTTGATTACGCATAACGGCTCACCGAAAAGCTCAGCCACGATGACACGCCCAGCAGCGGTGAAGTTCTTGACCTCGAGGAAGAAAAACGTGAGCGGCGAGTTCTCGGCAATTTCAGCGACCAAGGCTAGTGGCTGGATTCGCAAGGAAAAGATGGAACTAGGGACGGCCTTTACCGAGATGATGGCAACAAATGTGGTGAAAACAAAGGAAGAAAAACGACGATGACGACGTCTTGGTACTTATAGCGCGCGCAAGCTCAAGGAAGCCACGACGAGTCAGGCTGCGGCGAGTGATCAAAAAATGAGAGGAAAGGAGCGGGGCAAACGGCGACGGCTCTGCGGTTAAAAAGGATGGCCAGAAACTCAAAGGAAGCCACGGCGAAACCATTTCCCTCGCCAAATACGACACCCAGACGACCACACCTTGCTGGAAAGCGAAGCAAAGCTTCGCTTCATTGACGGTGTAAGCATAAGCGGTGAACACTGTTCATCGAAATTACAAGTTTGCCATACGCCAAAATTCACAAATTACTCTCAAATTTTCATAACAACTCAAAAATCTCCAAAAACAAAAGTTGTTCAAAATTGAAAGTTCTACAACTTTGCTTCTATAACCATCTCCTAATTATGTCTAGATTTTGAAATGGATTTTTCAGGGTAGGATTTAAATGCTGAAAAGCGGGGTTTTCGGAATTTCAAACCAATACAAGTATTTCAAACTTGATTCAACCAATACAATTTACTCATACAACATAAAGTAAACTTGTTTTAGTAAATGCATATCCAAGTTTTCAATATGCCCAGATGCTTTGCAATGCATATGATGTCATGGCAAGTTTTAGTATTTAAAACACCCGGGGTGTTACAGGTGCCAGTGGGTCACCTAGGTCGATTGGACAGCTCGGGCCACAGCCAAGAGATGAGTCACCCTTAATTTATGCACGTCTTCTCCTATTGGTTTCGCTATCAACTCCATGATCTCTTAGTGACGCCTGACCCCAGCAACGACTAGGGGTCAGTCCTCACTCGGGGGCAGGTAAGAGTATGTCTATTCGGTAGACATTCTCCGTGCCCGACCCTTTTTCATGTTAAAAACTAGAAGCAAGGTTTGCGAAGACAAACACTGAGTAAAACTGGTCGGACCGCAAGAAACCTATGCCCCAGCGGATATGGTGTTTTTGCTCACCAGCGTGATCAGAGTTAGTTGCCTGCACTCCGAGCTTTAGCCTCTGCCTTCCTAGGAAGGGTTTGGAGGGGCCCACTTGCAGAATCTCCATCGAGGAGAGGCCAGCAGGTCACCCAAGCCAATCGGACGGCTCGGGCCGCTGTGGAGAGATGGGTAAGGAGCAGTGGGAGGCCCCATGCGGGTTATGCTAACTCCGTCATGAATGACGGACCTAGATTCCACTTGGACATATCCGATAAGAGCTCCCCAAACCTGTCACTCGAGCCATCGAGGTAACTTTACCAACCCCCATTCTGCTTTTCTAGTGCATGATCATTCATTCATCCATTCCCATGCATGCTTTCATACATTCATCCATACATTTATCCCATACTTCCAAGCATCACATATGTAATTATTGCATGACATTGCTTTGCGTCGCGTCACGAAGCGGTAGCCATCTCATTCGATATCAGCGGCGACCGACCGAGGTTCAAAGGCCGGCCCACGAAGGGCTCGAGGCCACCTCATGTCAAATAGAGCTAGGGGAGAAAACACAGATGAGCCCCAACAGCCTTTGTCTGACCCGGTCAGAAGCGGACAGGGTCATCTCGACCTTCTCGTTCAATCCTAACATCGAGCCATGCCCATAGAATCTCCATCGAGGGGAGGCCAACGGGCCACTTGAGTCAGTCTCTGGAATGACTCAGGCATCTATGGGGAGATGGGTTAAGGAGCAGTGGAATCCTGTATGAGGGCTATGCCAACCCTATCATGAATGACGGACCCAGATTCCACTCGGACATGCCCGTTAGCGAGCTCGCTGAGCGCGACACTCGAGCCATCAAGGCAAGTGTCATTAGCTCAGCCCCTCTGGTTGTGGAAACCACGGATGGGGTGACGCATAAAACTTGGCCGACCCCTACAGAGCCCAACAGGGCTCGGGGGCTCGAGCCACCCAACCCCAACTCGGGTATCCGACTAACCGAGGTTCGAAGGCCGGCCCACGAAGGGTTCGAGGCCGCCTCATGTCAAACAGAGCTAGGGGAGAAAACATAGATGAGCCCTAGCAACCTTTGCCCAACCCACTCAGAAGCAGACAGGGTCATCTTGACCTTTTTGTTCCATCCTAACCTCAAGCCATGCCCATAGAATCTCCATCAAGGGGAGGCCAATGGGCCACCTGAGTCGGTCTCCAAAATGACTCGGACATCTGCTGGGAGGTGGGTTAAGGAGCAGTGGAATGCCACATGAGGGCTATGCCAACCCTGTCATGAACAATAGAACCAAATTCCACTCGAACATGCCCATTAGCGAGCTCACCGAGCGCGTCACTCGAGCCATCAAGGCAAGTGACGTTAGCTCAACCCCTCCGGTTACAGAAACCGAGGATGGGGTAACGATCGCAAAGACGAGCCGACCCTCGACTAGACCCCGCTACGTGTGGGGCTCGAGGAAAGTGGGACTCACAAGGAGACCGAATGCGCGGTCGTAGAATGATGGCTTAGATCCTAGGGAGGGGATACGTGCGAAAAACTAAGGATAACGTTTCTAAAACATGAGATGCTTTCTCCTACTAGTTTTGCTATCATCTCTCTCGATCTTTAGTGAAACCTGACCACGACAACGGCAAGGGGTCAGGCCTCACTCGGGGGCTAATAGGGGTATATATATACCCTTCCTAAAATAGTTGTCATGCTTGACCCCTTCCTCATGTTAAAAACCTAGAGGCAAAGTTTGTGGAAACGAATGACTAAGTAAGGCTGGTCGGACTGCAAGAAACCTACGCCCTAGCGGCTATAGCACTCTTGCTTACCAGCGCAATCAGAGTTTCTCGCCCACACCTCGAGCTCTACGGTCTTAACAACAGGAAGGGTCGAAACACATTAACCCCTTTTGACACACAAAAAGGAAGAAAGAACAAATTTGTTCAAACAAAATAACAAGTTTGTTTAAACAAAGCACAAGGGTCGGAACTTGTCCGCTTATTACAAGAATGACCTCCCGACCTATTCAACTAACTAGCCCCTCTAGGGGAGAACTATGCCTTCTATCCTGTCTGCCAGGTCCTACGAAAGGGGAGCTACCGCCGTTTCCATCTCGTCCAGCTCATGGACTTCATAACCAGGCACGTAGATGTGGCTCATCGCCACTAGATCGATGTTGTCCCCATAATGAGAATGAGCAATCGCGAAGGACTGATTGACCCTGGCATGAAGGGCATTCCTCTCGAGCTAGCGCACCCGGTGTTAGTGTTTTGAGTAAGCACCAATGAGTAAATTTGTATTATTACGCATCTGGCTCAGATGGTGTGCTAAGAGGACACGAGGTTTATACTGGTTCAGGCTGAATGTCCCTATGTCTAGTTCGCTGCTGCTGCTTGTGTTATTAGCATGGGAAAGTTCATAGTAGGGGTTACAAACGGGCGAGAGAGGGACTGGTCCCAAGTCGGTGATGTGTTGTTCATGATGAGGTGCGGTGAACCGATGTTGTGTGATGCACTAGTTCGATGTCTCGATCCCCCCTTTAGTGGGATGTCCGGCTTTCCCTTTTATAGCTGAAGGGAAAATAGGGGTCATAGCCAAAGGGAAGAGGAAAAAGAAAAAGAAATAAGGCTCCTAGAGGCGTGTCGTCCTCCTCATCGCGTCGGTCTGACCCTTTAGATCATGTTGGCCGCTGCTGCATACGTGTGGGCGTCGTGCGTCATTCTTGTCTTCCATCCCATCCGAGCAGACGGTAATGCTCATAGGGTCCCCTGACGGAGGCCATACGGGGGGCTGGTGGTATAGTGCTAGTCAATTGACGTTGGTTGACTGATGTTGGACGGTGGTCAGGAAGGGAGTTGGTAGCACAGTGCTAGCCTATTGATGCGATGGGCGATGTGAGTCTTTTAGCATGGTCTAATGCAACCGCTAGTCACATCAGGACATGCCTGAGACGTCCTCTTGGGCATGCGCCTCCATGCCATAGTGGTTGAAGCGGTTTGGGTCCTACCCTGGGGCCACTGCTTTTGTTCGGTAGCAAATCCGACCCCTAGGGAACGGGCGAGGTGGAAATCTCGCCCTAGGGGCCGGGTGAGCCAGAATCCGACCCCTGGGGATCAGATGAGGCGGAGCCCTCCTTGTGGGAATGGATGAGTCAGAGTCCATGCCTTAGGGTCGGACGAGGTGGAAACCTTGTCCTTGGAGTTGGACGAGGTGTGGCCCAACCCTTGGGGGTCAGACAAGGCCGCAATTGCGTCCTTATCCATCGGATGAGGCGACGTGATGCTCATTAATCCCTTGGCTTGGATACCTGGGTATAGATATCCGATAGTAGCCCCCGAGCCTTTGGAGGAGTGAGACACTCCTGCAAAGGCTTTTTGCAATGTGTTGCTCCTGTGGCCATTGTGCCGTGCATACATAGGCACTTAGCCCCTGGGGAGGAGATACGCTGATAATCCGTTTTCTATCGGGTGCGCGAGAGCGCACCTGGTGGCTGTAGCCCCTAAGCCTTTGGAGGAGTGAGACACTCCTACAAAGGATTTTGCGATCCATCGCTTGAGGGCGCACATGAGTACTATTTGTTATCGTCACTTTATAGGATGGCGAGCTATGTATGACACTCATCATTTGTCTACAACCGCGTGTTCAGTCTCTTTGCGATGCCGAGCCCCCACATGTAGCAGGGGTCCGATTGGGGGGTCGGTTCATCTTGTGATCATCGTCCCTCATGCGTTCATTCGCTAGAATGGAGGGGCTGAGCCATGCTGTGCTTTCCTCGCTGGATGGAGCACGATGCTCGGTGAGTTGTTAACGGGCTTGTTCGAGTGGAGCCCCGACATCCCCTTCATGGGGGCCCGGTTCGAGGTCAGCTGGTGACTGACTCCAGATTCTTGGTGGCCGGTCCATATAGTTCCTGGATCTGTTCAACCAGTCCGAGGGCTCGATGCCTTTCTTTTAGGGAAAAAACATGGACCTTACATCATCCAAGACACGAAACGACGGTCGGGATGCCCATGGCGCTTTGCGCGCTTTGGGTATTGGCCGCTAGCGGGCCTGTCTTAACCTACCCTCACTCTAGGGTGCCCTAGAGCCACCATGAACCCACTAGTGGGCCGGCCTTCAAACTCCTAGGCGTTAATGGGCCGTAGGAGTGTTTTTAGCTCTGTATCCCACTTACCTGCGGCGGCCCATAGCCTTTGAAGATGAACCATTGCTCGGTGGATCCTTCGCGTGGAAGATTTGGATAGGCATGCACTCGTCTCTCGAGGTAGCAATGCGGCTGATGCTGTGAGGAAAAGTGAGGGCACAAGCCCTGAAAGAAATGGATCTGGCAAGGCGTGGGGCATGTTAATTTAGGCAGATGGTTCGACTCTCACTCGGTATGCCCTTACCTTATAAACAAAGCAGTTTCTCCCTAGCCTCCATACGCGTAGCTGCATACTTGCCCTTCCAGCCTTCCTGCCTTTTGCTCTTGAGTTCCGTCCTTTGTTCCCCTATTTTCGCTCCGCCACCGGCGAAGTTCTTGCTCTCCAACCCTACACCACTGCCAAAACTTCAGCATTGCCATCCCCTTTCCTCAATGGAGTCGTGGCCTCGCTTCGACATTCTCCACGCGTGCATGGAGGGTCTGGTTAAGAAAGGCCTTCTTCATGCAAGGACCGCAGCGAAGGAGTGGATCGTACCTAGTGGCGAGGATGTGCCAATGCCCACCGACGGCTACGTCGTCTCCTTCATCCCTTCCATGAGCGTGGGCTCATGACTCCTCCCCATTGATTCCTCTAAGGGCTACTGCACTACTATAGGATTGAGCTACAGCATCTGAATCCCAACGAGATTCAGCACATCTTGGCCTTCGTCGCGCTGTGCGAGGGGTATTTGGGGATTGAGCCCTATTTCAAGCTATGGAAATACTTCTTCACCATTGAGCTATAGAAGAAGAAGGAGAAGAAGAAGAAGCCAGACCTAGCGGTGCCGATGGGATGCACAAGCATCCATCTTCAGGGCAGCCAGGCATCAGAGTACATGTCCATCCCCTTGTTGAAGTCCAACAAGGGGTGGCATAAGCTCTGGTTATACCTGAAGAATGATGACGATGCCCCCCTACCGATCTTCACCGGCCACCTGATCAAGGAGGCATTGGACGTGTGGAGGTATGGGCCCATCGAGAGGGAGCAGAAGAGGCTTGGTGACCTTCTCAAGGCCATTGCGACTCTGAGGCGCTGTGGTCTTCATGGGACTGGCGTCATTAGAGCGTACCACGTCAGGAGGCTGGCGCCACTAATGGAGCGTGCTCTTCCGATGTGGAAGATGACACCGGATTCTATGCCCAAAGGGATGGTGATGGTCGCCGGCGAGGCCCTCAGCATCGGCAAAATGCCACAATGCCTCAAGGAGGCGATGGAGTGCCCAATGGGTCCATCGGTGGATCTTGCCCCGATGTATCCAGTCCCGAGGCATCCCGCGATGCGGCCGGATGTGGGTTTCGTCGAACTGGTAAGCCTTCTTCGAGTTTCTTTCTTTGGCTGACCCTCCTCTATTTTTTGATTCTAAGCATTGGGATTTGTAGCCTGGCCTCATCATCCATGAGTCTGACCTACCACTGCCAGAGGACGTGGCCAGGAGGGTGGCGAACTGCATCGTGGCTATGGCGGTGAAGGCGAGGAAGGAGCGGAAGAGGGCGAAGAAAGAGCGAGCGAAGCTTCGGTGTGGAAAGCGTCGGCAAGGCTCAGAGGAGAGTGACGGCGATGACGAGGGAGACAAGGAAGAGGAGGGGAACAAGTCCAACCCCAACATCCCATGGGGCGCGCTTGCGCTCGAGGATGAGCAAGCGGAAGCGGGGCGGGCCAACTTGACCCTAGTTTCGTAGCATGCCCTGATGCAAATCGAAGAGCATGCACCTCCAAGATCACCGAGGGAGGATGTGCCCCCGAGGTCTAAGGAGCAAGTCCACCTCGCTCCTACCGACCCCACTAGGGGAGCAAACTGGCCAGTTGCCAACATGGCGGAGTCAGAGTTGAGCAGCCAGCCCCCGTACCGTCCTTGGATAATGGCATCGAGGTGAGTTAATGACTTCTTCGTCCTTTCATTGTGATCTCGGATTTCATCGTGTGACGGTGCTTTCTGTAGGACCATCCTCAGCAACTGCCTGGAGTTGGCACCGTGAAAGATCTTGGCACATTGGCCAATTCCCCAGGAGCCTACTAGCGTGGTGCCGAGGGCACGCCTTGATGGCGCCGAGGCGGGCCCGGCGCCGCCTAAGGAAGCAGGGGAGGTAGAGGCACCGATTGCGTTGGGGGAGGCATTCGTGGAATCGACGCCCATGATGGTTGACGCGGCGATGGCTTGGACTTCGAAGCTCGAGCTACTAGCCTCCTCTACCATTGGAGGGTCCACTCCTAAGGGAGCGCTGGTGACGAAGGACGTACTGTTGGCTCCTATTGGGCCGACACCGATGGTTGCGACAGTTGACCCCTCGACTAGTGCTGAGCTAGACCTTGTCAAATTAGGCGACAATCCACTCATGTGGGGAGGAAACTGGCTCCACTAGGCAAGGTAGCTAGACCTAAGTGACTCGGTGTTCACCCTCGATGACCCGGCGGAGGAGTGTAGCACCCGGTTTTAAAGACAAAACCAGATACACACTATATGTGAGCCTAGGAAGTCAAATCTCACATATAGCCACAAATAAGGGTAATATCAAGAGACAATACTTATTACATAACGTATTAGTAAAAAGGAAAATAACCTCAGAGTAATGACAGCGGAAAGTTGACTCTGATCTTCTGGCGGAGACTCCAAATTCACAGGGACGACTGACTGGTTGACCACAAGCCTAACTCCTCCAAACCAGCAATCTGGTACCCATCTAGGATTTTTATCCAATGTATAGAAAAATAAAGCAAGTGTAAGTACATGTCGTACTTAACAATTATATCATGGGGTTCATGAGGCTCAAAAGGGCTGACACTGGTTTAACTGCGATTAGCTTTAATAGGTCATCTTTTTAAGCAATTGAGTGGCAAAGAATTTATCATTCCCATAAACACATGATCAGGTAAACATGAATAATGTATAGCATAAACAATTGATCATTAGCATCATCATTATCCATTAGTGATCATCTCTATTCCATAAGGGTCCAAGGCCGCTCGTGACCGTGAGCACGACTGTTATAACAGTTTTATACTCTGTAGAGTTTGTACACGTTCACTGTGAGTTGTGATTTACCCTTTCGCCCGAGGTAGCTATTCTCTTGACCCACTTCCAAGGAAGGTCGGTAGGGTTCACTATGAAGCCTTTCACAGAATTCGTCTAACAAGTTAGGGCCGCCAGGCGTATGTGGTCCATCTCTAGGAGTGGCAAGCGTGGGCATCGCAGCACGGTACACACTTCCTAGCAGCAAAGGAAACATACCCTGCGCCTCAAAGGTAACCACTAACAAGCTAGAAAAGATCCTCATACTGAGCTAAAGCCAGAGCCATATGGCCCTCACAGCTGTACTATAAGTCCCGGATGATCGCTTACAGATAAGTCCTTAGAGAGAGGAATCTGAAGCATATAAACACTCCAGCCCCCTGATTCCATGTTACTAAAAAGTCATGTTTTAATGTTTATTGCATATATTATTAGTCAAGTTACAAGATCATGGTTTTGATTAAGCACTAGCAAAAACTATCCCAATGCATTGTCCCAAAGGTTTTCAAGGTACAAGATATCAAATATCTAGGATATCCTTAATGGCAACAAGGTAGACACATGCAATATGAATTAAGTGTTTAAATGTGAATAGGTAACAAGGATGTCCCATGCTATACTTGCCTTACACACCGATCCTTCGGTAAGCTTTATTCTTTTGATGTCTTTCTTCTTCTTCTTCTTCTGGATCACCACGTATATCTCACCGACTGGACGTAATCGTAGAACACCACACAAACATCCATACACATACATGCATAGCATACAATTGCATCTATATTAGAACAGTACATCAATCATAGAAAAATAAGTGAAAAAGATTGAAATACGATTCTACGCATCACTACGAACACATAGTCGCGAGAGGCACGCTAATCGAAGCTATGGTTGAAAAGTTACAACTACCGAGAGATTTGCCTTATACGTGGAAAAATAAACTATAGGCTTTATTTATGTTAATTATATGAATTCATATACAAAAGATATTTTATAAATAATATAGATTATATTAAGTCAATTTTAGATTTGAATTATAAAACAAAAGTAAAACAAATCATATTTTATGTATAAAACTCAGTTACATAATTATTAATCAAGATATGATTTAAACTATGATTTTTATGAAATAGTAATGTAGTAACCATCATTACTAAAGCGTAGATCTCGTCGTTATGAAACAAACGCAACTTAAACGGACTATATCGGAGTTGAAATGAATAAGTTATGATTTAAACAAGTTTTTCTTTAATTAAATAACAGATTAAATCTACTCATGAATTTTAAGTGTTGAAAACATGCCTAATAGTTGTATAAACATATAGAAAACATAAATACGATCCTAACGCAATTCGAACGGATCAAATCGGACTTAAAACGCAAAAGTTACGCATGAAATAAGATTTAGTGGCATTTCTGTAAATATTTGAACTCATTAAAACAATTAAAATTCTGAATTTAAATGTATTTTGGACTGGGCATACTATTTCTAGAAATTACAATGTCCTAAATAAATAAAAATAGGGCTGATTTGTAATTATTTTGAACTGTTACGGACTGCGGGTTGATTACTTAAAAAGGCGGGGGCTTGACTGCGGGTTGACTCATGGCTGCTGATTGTACGCCACGCGGCACTGCGTGAGTGGTGTGGTTCACCACATGGCTCAGTGGACCGGCTGACACGGCCACGGTGGACTGAGGTCTACGGGTCCATGGACCAGTCACTTAACGAAGAGGTAAGATCTAATCGTGGCCCTTCATCGCGAATCCGACGGTGCAGGTGGCACTAGATGAACTCCGGCGGCTACAGGGCATCACCGGCGAGCCCTCCATGGCTAGCGGTGACTGTTCTTGCAGGTACAGGCGTTCTAGGCCGCCATTTGAGGAACGAAGAGCACGGGGAGGCGGAGAAACTCACCGTGAGTCCGACGGTGGTGGTCGCGGCGTCTGGAAGGGCTCCGAAGTGGGTCATCGACGGCGGCCATAAACTGGAGAGAGAGAGGGTGCTGTTGAGGTTGAATCCGAGGAAAACGAGGCCAAAATCGCGAAGTGGAGGTACCTACGGCTTCGGTGGGTCGCGGTGGAACTCCTGGGCACGTCGGCGTCGAGTTACGCGCTCGGGCGGAGGGATTAGCCGGCGGCGGTGGCTCACGGCTACGAGCAGGGGATGGAGAAGGGCAGAGGGGGGGGCTCGGCCTTTATAGGGGGGCGGCTATGGCGTAGAAGGAAAGGGAGCGGGGCAAATTTGGCGCCTTCCATATATGGGCGCCGATGGCCTTCCATACGGGCTGCGCCATCAACGGCGGCGAGAAAAGGAAAGAGAGGCGTCGGGGAAGAAAAGGAAAGTGAGCGAGGCCGGCTGACGGGCGGGACCCGTGGGCAGTGAGAGGGAGAGAGGAGCGGACGGCACGTGCGGGCGTGGCGCTGGAGGCCGAAGTGGAGCGGGCCGCCACCGTGGCCCATGATCTTTGAAGCAGAGGCAAAAGCGAGCAGCCGACACCTGGATGGGCCGCATGCAGGAAATGAGAAAGAGGGGAGGAGCGCCTTGGTGGGCCGAGCAGCAATGACGTGGAGGCCGGAAGAGGAGGAAGAAGTGGGCCGGTTCCAGGGATGGGCTGAAAATGAAGAATAGGATATTTTTCAAATAAAATCATTTTCTATTTCTGAATTCTATTTCTTTTCTTAATTCAAAACCATTTCAAATATGAACCAAATCAAGCATAAATATGATTTAAAATATACTTTCTAATTCCAACATAAATGAACCAATTTTGGGTAAGTTTTCCAAAAATAACTTTTTAAATTCCTTCATTCATTTTTTTTCTAATTCCTTTTCTATTTTTAGTTTTCAAATCCTAAGCCAAAATCAATCAAATTCAAATATGTTCTCAATTTACTTTTCATCTCAAATATAAATGAGCAATTTTGGTAAGTTTCCAAAAATAAACTTTACCATTTTTAAATCCTCTTATTTTCAAATTTTCTTTTCTTTTATTTCAAAGCCATTTTTAATTTCATTTCAAGAGCATTTTAACCATTTTGACTTTTCAATTAAAGTCACTCAACTAATAAAATTAAATGCAATGGCATGTATGCTCATACATGTTACTACCTTATGATGAATTTTAAATTAATGAAATTTTTTATTTTCCTATATTTCATGTGCACAAAAATTCATAAATAAATCATTTTAACTCTATTTCAAAAGAGGCTAATTTTAGGGTGTTACAATTCTACCCTCCTTAAGTTGAATCTCGTCCTCGAGATTCGGAAGACGTCGACTAAGAGATGGGAATACTCCGTTCTTGGATTCTTCTTTACTTTCTCGTGCAGTTCCATCGTCTTGATAAAGATCCACATTACTTTGCACACCTGTTGACCATACTCCAAGTAACTTGCCAAACTAATTCCAAAATTTTGACAGGTACCTTGAACAACTCTCAGGTAACCCTAATCACTAGGCCATAATTCTCTTTTCTCATATGTTCACCCTTCAACAAAGCTTCCTTATGTTCTTGGTCTGAAAGATGATCTACAACCAATCTTCAAAACATTGATGATCTTGGTGAAGTTGCTCGAACTGGGAATACAACTCTTAATCCTTAGTGTCACTCGAACCTTCTTAGCACAATTCTCCGTTGCTAAGGGCATCGGCCATGACTTCGCTTCTTGAAGTGATAGCACTTTTCCGAGTCACAATTAATCTCATTCCAACGAGGTTATCACAAGCTCAAGACCAACTTGGTGAAGATGTCCTATATACTCTTGTGATCCTCCTAGATGTCACTTTTACCTTCAAGAAGAGGGTACTTCCATGCATCGCAATGGATAACTCTAGATAATAGGTTAGTTCAACTCACACTCATAAAGACACATCCCACACCTTCAGAAGATGCATTATTGTAGATACAAAGCTCTCATCCTGATCTAATAAGCTAATACTTAGGTTTTACTTTGACCTCTTGGACTCCTTCAAACACTTGGCTGAAGTCTCTTGATCCAAACTAACTTAAAAGCTTCTCCAGTAGCTCTACTAAAATTTTGATGATCTTGGATAAACCTTTCTTGGACTTCTAACCAAAACTCATTGAAACTCTGAGTTCTCTCTTACATCCTTGAGTACCACCACGCTTCCGCTGCGCACTCTGATTTCTGCTGTGCAAACTCGAACGTATGATACTTCATCTTACCAATTCTTCCACTTGACTACCTCCCTTAAGATAAGGTAAGGTAGGGAATACCAAAGCATTGCTTGCATCGTATTGTGATTGAAGTCTACTGTTGTCCAGAATTTCCTCAGGATTTTTGATCGTCCAAAATCAGAGATGTGAACCGATAAAGACAAGCTACTCCGAAGACGAGAACAGAAGAAAACCGTAACCCAACTATGTATTTCAGTAATCCTTATACCTTAAACCTATGAACTAAATGAAATTGCAGGAACACCCAACAAGATCATTGCAATCATTGCAAAGATGCAAAACAAGCATAAACACAATGACAAATCAACAAAGCACTTAAAGATGCACAACTCAATTATTGACTCACTTGCGATACTATCGTTTTTATTACATAAGGGGCACAAATTCCTAATTCTTAAAAATGGCATGATTACAGGGACATCTCTCACATGGGAGTGACACGTCATCCACTACATCTGATGAGTACAGGCCCGATCTTCCGAGAGGTAGCCGGTAAGTTCGATTTGTGGAGATCTCGACGTTGGCGATCCGGCTTCAAATCAGACGCAATTCGAACCCTGCAACCGTTAAACCACTGCTCCGTTGGTTATCAACCAAGCACAACTTGATTGACCTCGCCAAGAAGGCTTTTCCTGCAAGCAAATCGAAGATCACAAGCAAGAAGGTAAAACACGCAATCTGATATTGCAAATATGAATGACGCGATTATCAATAGAGGGTTCTAGAACTCGGTTCCAAAGGACTAATCAACACAGTGGAGGAGATCAAGAACGGGGGCCCTGGATCACTGTAAAAGGATTTGTCACTACAGTTACAATGAACGATTCAGTTTCTCGATGGAAAACTAAACTCTAAACAAAAACCCAATTGTGTAGCAGCGGCGATGGCTGTGTTTATAGTCTAAGACTCGACCTAGGGTTGGGGACGGCCAGGGGTTGGGCGCCCACAACTTGGGCTTAAGGCCCGACATGATACATGGCCAAGTTGGCCCAAATAGGTGACGTAGCACCTTGCCGTGGTCACACAGAATGATCCACGGACCTTCTGGAGCTGGGACCAGATCCAAAACGACGGCGTCGTCGTCCCCTTTCCAACGCATCCAAGAACGGCCCATTTCGATGTCGTATGAGAAAGTTATGACCGAAACAGTGATGACGTGTCTGCTGAATCTGAGGGCGACGTGGCAGCTGAGTTGGGAACGAATTGCAACTTGGGGAAGACCATGGCGTCGGTGTGTCCAGCATGGCGATGTCCTCATCATCCTCCCCTTCTCGAATTGGAGTCGTCCTCGACTCCATCTTGGCGATGTCCTCATCATCCCCTCCTTCTAGAATTGGAGTCGTCCTCGACTCCATCCCATCATCAGTGAACTCCTGCAAAAGGTTAGTGACAGCAGGCAATGCACCAGACATAAAAGGTTGACAAAACATAGTATAACATGGTGCATCGAGATTATCACATAACTCAGCAGAGTGCAGTTGTAGCAAGAAAAGCACCTCCTTTTAACTTAATCCTATTATTTTTAGCAATGTCTCGTGGAGGTTTATTTTAATCTCATTAGCATGTTTAACAATATCCGTAGGAGACAAAGGCAGCAATTTAATTTTCTTGTCCTTATGTATGATAGTGTATGTATTAGTTTTACCATGGTGTAAAGCATCATTATCAAATTCCATGGTCGACCTAACAAAATAGAACAAGCTTGCATAGGAACAACATCAAAATCAGCAGATTATCATGATAAGAGCACATGAAAAAGCTAATGCGTGCTGATTTAGTTACCTTAGTCTTACCACTATTATTGAACCATTGAAGTTTATATGGATACGAATGTTGTTGTCGTGTGGTCAAGCCAAGCTTGTCAACCAAATCTGAACTCACCAAGTTGTTGCAACTCCCGCCATCAATGATAGTGAGAACACGACAACCCCGCACAATGAGATACATGTGGAACAAATTGTGGCGTTGGATCTTCATCTCTTCTTCATGTCCCACACGTGTACTCAACACATGCTTGCACAAGAAGGCTAGGGTAGTCCATGGCAGCAGCCCACGGAGTCAATTATGATGGCCTCCTTGTCTTGATCGCCTCGGTGGGATCTCGCATCAATGTTAGCAAAGAAGGGCTAAATCATCTTCAACATCACTAGCACTTACATATCCATCCTCGGTAGCAATGAAAGCGCGACGACCGGGGCAATCCTTCATGACATGTCCCATGCCTTTGCATCGGTGGCAAATGATTTTAGAGCTGGACGAGGAGGAGCTAGTAGAAGCACCGAGTGGCACCTTTCTTCACCGTGGAAACTGCACATTAGACAATTTACTTACCCCTAAGAAAATGGAGGTGTAGATGGTCGTGGTGCAACAGAGGAAGCTTAGTCGTCTCTCATTTCGAACGCAACTGCTGAAAATTCCTCCCATTGTTAGACTTGAAAGGCTGGTGTTGTTTAAGTCCTGTATTTCTCGTTACGCCTTAATAGCAAGATGATACAATTGGGAAAAATTAAGCCATTCTTTGTAATCAAGTATGTTCTCAGATATCATGGTTTAAACCACCAAAAAATCTAGCACTAGCATCATTATCATCTTCGTTTATACCACAACGTGCTAAACCAATAAGCAATTCTTGATAGTATGCTTCTACTCCTTTATCACCTTATTTTAAAGTTTGTAGTTTCAAACGTAAATCACGTTGGTAATAAGGAGGAACAAAATGAGATTTCATACGTTGCTTTAAAACATTCCAAGTTTGAGGCACAGCAGCAGCATTATTGGCATTGCAAAGATCACTCCACCAGAACAAAGCAAAATTAGTAAACTCACTAGTAGCAAGTCTAACTCTATGCTCAGTGGGAACATTATGAGAATCAAATTTTTGTTGAACAGCAAGCTCCCAATCTAAATATGCCTCTGGATCAACATTACCAGCAAAAGGAGGTAGACTAAATTTAATTTTAGCAAAAGGATCATTATTACCATGATTATTACCTCCCATACTGCGACGATTGAAGTTGAGGCGGCGACGGGCACCACCGTCAGCATACGCATCTTCATCACCAAAAGCATCCGCATCTTCATCATCAGCACGATAAGGTGGAGGGCGTTGCTCAAGCTGTTCAATGCGGGTGACGAGATTGTTCACGTTGCGCATCAGCTCGGTCATAAGATTGCGTTGTTCAGTCATGAACATTGTAAGCTCGCCCTTGGACACGCACTCATTGAAGTCCGTCGGAGTTCCTGCCATGGTTAGAAGATAGAAAAAGACAACACCAAAGTATTATCCCTATCAACTACAAGGAAACAAGTGGTGGTGGTGGTGATGGTGGTGAAAGTGGAATGCAAAATCACAAGCGGCTTACCACCGTCTTGCCTGTATTCTTACCAACGCCAAACAGGAGCAAAACCAAAATGGCGAAGCAATCTGTTGTGGAGCGTGGGTAACAGTTGCAAGATGAACCTGTGCTGACAGAAGAATATGTGGAGCTATGGGAGGCACACAATATGACAGCAAGGATTAGCAATTAACGAATACAGATTAATGATTGTTCAATCCGGATCCAAAGTACAAATCACAGGTGCTGGCTAGGACGTGTCGAGACGTAGCGCAACAAGGTGAAAACAAAGGACGATCGAAAGAACTCACAGAACAAGCAAATAGCCCGGATTTCTCCTTTTTTCCCGGATTTTTCCAAAAGGCACTAGTAGGAAACAAACTTTTTTATTTTTTTACTATTTTTTATATACTTTTATCTGAACAAGGATCACAAAAGATGCAACCACAAAAATTGGCACCGACAACTGAGGTGGGATGTGGTCTACAGAAATTCAGCACGTTCTCTGAAAAGCGTGCAAAAACTTTGACAATTTTTTTTCTATATTTTCCTGATTTTTTTGGCAATTTTGATGAAACCAAATAGGGCAAAGCCGAGTTTGGGTCGGCCCCAAATGGTGTCAAGAAGCTGCTGAAAAAATTTTAGATTTTTCGGATAAACGAGCGAAAAGTTATGCCTGTTTTACCGAAGGTATCTCAAGGTATGTTTTCCGGGAGGCACAAAGACGGCAAGGCAAGAGAAAGCGTCCCCAAACTCTAACACCAATCACAGGATCGTCACCGTGACTAACAGCAGAGGTATTCGCTTTGATGATGTAAGGAGGGCTGCGATGCGAGCAAAATAAGAGCGGTAACAACTGTCTAGGGTTTGTCTTGGCGGCGAGAAGTGACACAAAAGCGGCTAAGCGGGGCAAGTCGAGTAATGTGGTGGCTTCGACTTGTTGTTTGGGAAGCAGTGGATGGGATAGCGGCGGAAAACAAAAATCACAAAGAACAGGCGATTGAACTACGACCACGAACACAATCCTAAACCAAAGAACAAGACTCGACCACGGACACAAACTCAACAACACGAATCTGAAACGAAATTGCAAAGGCACAAAGGGCGATAGGACAGCGGAAATTGAAATATTTTTGGGCTTTTTGTAGACTCTAGGTAATGAACAAATACGAATCTAAGGCAAACGAGATTATACCTCGCGGTAAACCTGAAATATCTGATACCAATTGATGAGTACAGGCCCGATCTTTCGAGAGGTAGCCGGTAAGTTCGATTTGTGGAGATCTCGACGTTGGCGATCCGGCTTCAAATCGACGCGCGATTGAACCCTACAACCGTTACACCACTGCTCCGTTGGTTATCAACCAAGCACAACTTGATTGACCTCGCCAAGAAGGCTTTTCCTGCAAGCAAATTGAAGAGCACAAGCAAGAAGGTAAAACACGCAATCTGATATTGCAAATATGAATGACGCGATTATCAATAGAGGGTTCTAGAACTCGGTTCCAAAGGACTAATCGACACAGTGGAGGAGATCAAGAACGGGGGCCCTGGATCACTGTAAAAGGATTTGTCACTACAGTTACAATGAACGATTCAGTTTCTCAATGGAAAACTAAACTCTAAACAAAAACCCAATTGTGTAGCAGCGGCGACGGCTGTGTTTATAGTCTAAGACTCGACCTAGGGTTGGGGACGGCCAGGGGTTGGGCGCCCACAACTTGGGCTTAAGGCCCGACATGATACATGGCCAAGTTGGCCCAAATAGGTGACGCAGCACCTTGCCGTGGTCACACAGAATGATCCACAGACCTTCTGGAGCTGGGACCAGATCCAAAACGACGGCGTCGTCGTCCCCTTTCCAACGCATCCAAGAATGGCCCATTTCGATGTCGTATGAGAAAGTTATGACCGAAACAGTGATGACGTGTCTGCTGAATCTGAGGGCGACGTGGCAGCTGAGTTGGGAACGAATTGCAACTTGGGGAAGACCATGGCGTCGGTGTGTCCAGCATGGCGATGTCCTCATCAACATCAATTTCACCATATGCTTCTTTTGGGTTGGGTATCACTGACACTTCCTGGTGACAGTTCGGTTGTGATCTGACTCTGGCTCCGAGGTGCATTGGCGTCGTTGATTTGACACTTCCTGGTGACAGCTACGGCTTGCTCGCGACCCGCTCCGCGCTTTGGCGTCGCTCTATGCGCGTGCCTGCAGCCCACCACCGTGTCCTAGTTCGGTGCCGTCGGCTAGGCAGTGGCCTACTCCGCTTCCAAGCCATGCCCATGCGCGCTCGTCTCCCTCACTCACTGCATGCGGGACCCGCTCATCAGCCACCCTTCCCTCCTTCCTTCTTCGTTCCTGGCAATGGCGCATGCCATGCACGGCAACTCGTTGTCACGCTAGCAAAGGAAAGGACTCGCTATCCACTGATTTCGTAGTGCCGCGCTTGCTTTCCATTCCCACAGCGCCCGCTCGCCTACAAAACCCCAAGTCGAGCCCCTCCGTCTCTCCCTTTTTCCCTGTCTGCATCCGAGCTCGCACCGCCGCCCCGCAATCCGCCGCTCCAGTGCCCAATCAACGACGCCAATGCACCTCGGAGCTCCATCGTGACTCACCATGGCCGTAGGTGCCCTCATTTCTTCATTTTGGTAACGAATCGCTCAGATTCACACTAATCCGTGCCCTTTTTCTCTCTTTAGCCACCGGCATACGTCGTCGATCCCCTTCGGAGCCCTCTCGGACACTACGACCACCTCCATCGGACTCGTGGTGAGCTGCTCGATCTTCCCGTGCCTTCCTTTACTCGAATGTCGCTCTAGAGTGCCGTGTCGGCAAGCTCTAGTCACGCTGGCCATGGCACCGCTGTGGGGCCATCGTCCCGACATGCTTCCCTGCCCTACCTTTCTGTCATATCGGAATCGCGTTGATGCACTCATCGTTCTCATACCCTCGGCTTGGTCTGGGGTGGCCGGAATCGCCCGTACCTATGACACCAGTGAGCTTGGGCCACCGGCACCCATGGTGTCGTCGTGCAGGCACAACACGGCGGCGAGGGTAGTCCCTTCGTTCACCTGCGCCGTCGGATCTACTCGGACGGTTGGGATTAAAACATACCCCTTCGGGGTCTTTATCGGTTCACCGAAGACCCGTGGACACGGTCCATAGCGCCACGTCAGTGCGCCCACCATAGGCGTGGTGCACCACATCACTCACGCACAGCCACGTGACCGCCCAGTCAGCCGGTGACACGGTCAACTGCGACCTGCCGCGTAGTTTTGTAGTTTAGCCCACGGGTTTCCAGTGAATCAACCCGCAGTCTAGTACAGTTCAAAAGAGTTACTTTTCAATCCTATTTTTATTCATTTTAGTCCCTATAGTTTTAGGAAATAGTGTGCGCCGTCTATAATTCATTTAAATTCAGATTTTATTAGTTTAAATTCAAATTTGAGTTCAGTTTATTTACATAAATGCCATTGAAACTTGTTTTATGCATAACTTTTGCGTTTTAAGTCTGATTTGAGTGATTCTTCCGCTGATGTGTTCGTAGCAGTACATAGATTAGTTTTATAAGCTTTTCAATCTATGTTTTCACTATTTGGTGTACTGTTCTAATAGAAGTCTATTTGTATGCATGTAATGATTGGATTGGATGCTTGATTGGTGAATTGAAACACGTTTAGAGGGTGATCAGTTCGAGGTGACTAAGGATCAGCAAGGAGACCGGCAATACCAAGAGGAAAACTTTGAGGAAGGCAAGTGTAGCAAAGGCCCCTTGTACCTATGAACTCTACAATTCATTTACATGCATGTGTTTAAATTTGATGTGCCCTTAAGGACTTTACCTACATTACTACTTGTACCACATATCCTAGATACCTATGGTTTGGGATTTATTTTGGATAGATGTTGCAGTGCTCAACATAAAATAATTGTTAAACATGACTAAAGGTACTATGCAATGTAATAAAATGGAGCTTTTTAGCAACAATTAGGGGGCTAGAGTATGGGGTTGAATGCTCTAGTGCCTCTCCATAAGGATTTAATCCTGAAGCGGACACCTAGGAGGTTTTGTACAACCCCGAGTGTCATATGGCTCTGACTTTAACCTGTTACCCAGATTGTACTAGCTCATCTGTAGCTTTCCATAAGGGCAAGAGGGGGCACTAGTATGTATGTTTCTTTTCCTGCTAGGGTGTGTACTTTGCCGTGACCACACATGCCACGCCTAGAGGAGGGCCACATATGGCTAGATGGTTGAAACCTTAGTAGCTACGACTTCTTAGTGTGACTAGCAAAGGGTTACGTAGTGAAACCCTGCCACACTTGCTAGGTAGAGGTGTTGTGCGCTTTGTAAACCCCGACATTGGGAATCACGGCTCGGTGGGTAAAGTTGTACAATTTTTACAAAAATATTTAACCTGTTATAACAGCCGTGCTCATAGATACGAGCGATCTGGATCCTTCATGATTGGTGGTTACTATGGATGGTTGGGAAATTGATATAATCTTGATTATTCACTATTACCACTTGGATTGGGTTTGTTCACTAAAATAGTTATTCATGATGCTAAAACTTGACCAACTAAAATTGCGAACCGAAGTCAAATCGTGTCTAGCCTTTGAGCCTCATATATTCCTTTGATATACTTGCTAAGCATGGTGAGCTTACACTTGTTTTACATTCAATGAAAATCCTAGATGGGTAACAGATAACACATATGAAGAGTTTCCAAAGGATGTCTAGGACTACTAGATTGATGTTCACCAGGTGGAGTCCCTGTAGCAATTTGGGCTTAGATTTCCGCTTTGTGTAATAATGTTGCCAATGAGCAAGACTATGAGATAACAGTATGTTGAGATATGCGATGTAATAAAGTACTTTACTTTGATATTATTACAATTTGTTGGTATATGTGTGTTTGGACATCCTGGGGAGCACATATATGAGTACTGGATTTTGCTATGCAAAATTGGGTGCGACAAGAACGATCCGAACGGGGTGATGAAAGAGGTCATGAGCTGGTCAGACTCTTTCATCGCAATCTGATGGAACCCGGAGTACGCATCCACGAAGCATAGGGTTTCGCACCCCGAGATTGAGTCAACTACCTGAACTATGCGTGGCAAAGGAAACAAATCCTTCGGGCACGCCTTATTGAGGCTGGTGTAGTCAACACACATTCTCCATTTCCCACTTTTCTTTTTGACAAGAACAAGATTGGACAACCACCCTAGGTGGTATACTTCCTTGATGAAACCGTCCGCCAAGAGCTTAGCGATTTCCTCGCCGATGAGCCTCCGCTTCTCATCGTTGAAGCGGCGGAGGCGTTGTTTGACCGGCCTGGAACCCGACCTGATCTTCAAGGCATGCTCGGTGACTTCCCTCGGAATTCCTGGCATATCTGAGGGTTTCCACACAAAGATGTCTCTGTTGGCGTGGAGGAAGTCGACGAGCGCGCTTTCCTACTTGGGGGAGAGGGCAGTGCCAATACGCACCGTCTTGTCAGTGGAGTTGCTGGGGTCGATGAGGACCTCCTTGATGTTTTCTGCAGGCTCAAAGGATCCGGTCGCCCACTTCGCGTCGGGCGCTCCTTCAACGTTGTCCTTCCTGATAGCTGCGAGCTCCTCAGAAGTGAGGGTTGCTGAAGTGAGCTCGCAGCTCTCGACCTTGCACTCATAGGCCCTCTAGAAAGAAGTCCCGATAGTGATGACCCCATGAGGGACCGACATTTTGAGCTTGAGGTAGGTGTAGTTGGGGACAACCATGAACTTCGCGTAACATGGTCGCCCCAGAATGGCGTGGTAGACCGGGGGGAACCTGACTACCTCGAAGGTGAGGGTCTCTGTCCTATAGTTGGATAGATTCCTGAAGGTGATGGGTAGGTCGATCTGCTCAATTGGTATAGCCTGCTTTCCTAGCATGATGCCATGGAAAGGCACCCTAGTCGGCCAAATGCACGCTTGGTCGATGCCCATAGCATCGAGCTTCTCGGCGTACATGATGTTGAGGCCGCCGCCCCCATCCATCAGTACCTTGGTGAGCTGCTTCATGCCGATGATAGGGTCGACCATGAGCGGGTACATGCTTGAGTGTGTGACGCTATTCAGGTGATCGGATCGGTCGAAGGTTATGGGAGACCCTGACCATTTGAGGAAAGCGGGCGTGGCAGGCTCGGCTTCATAGACCTCTCGGCGTGTGAGCTTCTATCGGCGCTTGGAGCCATAGGCCTCTGGCCCACCAAAGATCATGAGGTAGCCATCCAGTGATGGAAAGCCGTCGTCCTTCTCTCCGGCGTCGTCGGCTTCTGCCTCGGGCTTCTTCTTCTTCTCCCATTTCTTGGAGCCACCGGTGAAGAAGCGTTTCATGAGGGAGCAGTCCTTGTACATGTGTTTGATGGGGAAGGCATGGTTTAGGCATGTCCCCTCGAGTAGCTTATCGAAGTGATCGGGGGTGCCCTCGACTGGTGTTCGACCGACTTTTCACTGGCGGTGGCCATGAGCGAGTCCCCATGCCCTTTCCGGTTCTTCTTCTTATTCGAACGGTAGGAGGGGCCTTCGTCGGCGTCCTCATCCCTCTTTGCCTTGCCTCGGGAGCGATCGAAAATTGCTACAACCACCTCCTCACCGGAAACACGGCTGGTGACGATGTCGAGGAGTTCCTTGGTAGTCCATGGGCCCTTACGTCCCAACTTATGGACTAGGGACTCGTAGGTGGTCCCTGATAGGAAGGCTCTAATGACATCAGCATCGGCAACATTGGGGAGCTCGTTGCACTGCCGGGAGAAGCGTTGGATGTACTCATGAAGAGTCTATCCTGACTTCTATCGGTAGTTCTTCAAGTCCCAGGGCTTCCCAGGGCACACGTAAGTGCCCTAGAAGTTCCCCACGAAGATTTGTTTTAGGTTCGCCCAACTCTGAACGTAGTTGGGCAGAAGATGCTCTAGCCATGTTCGCACCAAGTCAGCCAGGAATAGGGGGAGATTGCGGATGACAAAATCATCACTAACAGCACCACCGACCCAACAGGTGAGCCGGTAGTCCTCGAGCCACAAGCCAGGGTTCGTTTCCTTAGAGTATTTCAGGACGTTAGTCGGCGGGCGGTATCAGGGCCGGAGCATTGCCTCGAGGATATGCTGAAAGCCTGGGTCTCCATTGGTTTGGGGCTATGACTCCAGTCCTCCTCGCGATCGTAGCGCCCACCGCGGCGAGGGTGGTAGCCGCGGCTAGCTCCCTCTCACGCATCATTGCGGGTACGCCTGCGGGCATCGAGGGTGTCACGCGTGTCATGGTTGAGGCTGAGGCGTTCATGCACCGAAACCGCGATGCATGGCCTATCACCTTGCGGCACCTGGTGGACCGATGCATCCTTGTTATGTCACACTGAGGGCGTGCGTTGGCTGGCGTCAAGCTCCTATCACCAAGACAGCGAGCTCTCAGCCTGCTGTGCAGCCGCATGCTCAAGCAGCATGCGAATCTCATGGTGGGCCCATCGATCCTCGGGCATCGTAGGCATTGGAAGCCCCCTAAGCAAGGCTGCCACAACAGCGATGTTCTAGCTTGCTTAGGCAAAGTGCGGGAGTGCCTGGTCATCCATGACAATCCTCCGGTTCACATCATGGGCCATGGCGCAAGCGCGCCCACCGTCTCCGTGGCGCTCGATCTCATGATTGAGCTCCGCACATTCTTGCTCAAGCTAGAGTTGTGCTTCCTTGAGCTCTCGGTGCTGGGCCTTTAGCTGCTCCACCCGTAGGCGGGGTGGGGCCCCAGCCTCGCCCTCGACCACATCGTCGAGGTCATTCATCAAGGATGCCTCCTCCTCATGGATGATTTTGACA
This sequence comes from Miscanthus lutarioriparius, assembly GCA_904845875.1. Taxonomy (NCBI): domain Eukaryota; kingdom Viridiplantae; phylum Streptophyta; class Magnoliopsida; order Poales; family Poaceae; genus Miscanthus; species Miscanthus lutarioriparius. The sequence goes on along the minus strand of CAJGYO010000017.1, from coordinate 31,635,647 downwards.
TGTCCCTTGAGGGTACCTATCATGAAGCATTCACGAGAGGGGTGATGGCTCCCCCAGCTAGAGTCAGAGCCAGAGGGCGACTCTAGCTCCTCTGCGAGGAGGTCATGGAAAGAATCCATGACATGTTCGATCTCCCGTACGAACTTGTCATTCGTGGGGGATGGAATCATGCGTTGCGCCACAAGGTGGCCAACAATCTCTGTGGCATTATGGGGACTGAACGGGAGCACTGTCGGGGCGCTCCAGATGAGGTATTCCAGGGAGAGCGGCTCTCCCCCAGCAAGCTATGCCATGACATTGGTGAATGACAAGGTGAGGTGGCGCAGGCCATCCCGGAACGGTTGGGGTCCTAGGAAGACGCCGAGCTAACGCTCCAACCTCCCATAGTTGGAGTCGAGGAGCTAGCCGCTCCGAGGCGCGGGCCTCCGTGCGTGTAGCCATAGCTCCTCCAAATGACTCGGTGATCACGTCCAAGGTTGGTGGAGTGGAGAGGCTGAATGATGATGGGCGCCCTCTCTCGACGATGATGAAGTCCAGTCCCTAAAGCGCACGCGTGCGCTGAGACCTAGCTAATGTCGTGACTAGCCATCTGAGGCCTAGTGTTGAGGTCAAAATGGGCAAAAAGCCCCTACCTAGCGCTAGCATGCCGGTGTTTTTTGAGTAAGCACCAACGAGTAAATTTATATTATTATGTGTCTGGCTAGAATGGTGTGCTAAGAGGACATGAGGTTTATACTGGTTTCGGCTGAATGTCCCTACGTCCAGTTCGTTGCTGCTGCTTGTGTTATTAGCACGGGAAAGTTCATAGTAGGGGTTACAAACGGGCGTGAGAGGGACTGGTCCCAAGTCTACGGTGATGTTTGTTCGTGATGAGGTATGGTCAACCAATGCTTTGTGATGCACTTGTTTGATGTCTCGGTCCCCCCTTGAGTGGGATGCCCTACTTTACCTTTTATAGCAGAGGGAAAGCAGGGGTCACAGCCGAAGGGAAGAGGAAAAAGAAAAAGAAATAAGTCTCCCGGAGGCATACCGTCCTTCTCTTCGCGTCGGTCCCGCTGACCCTATAGATCGTGGTGGCAGCGGCGTTGCACCGGGGTCCTATTGGGCGCTGCTGCATACGTGCGGGCGTCGTGTGCTGTTCTTGTCTTCCATCCCATCCAAGCGAACGGTAATGGTCAAAGGGTCCCCTGACGGAGGCCATACAGGGGGCTGGTGTTACAGTTCCAGTCAACTAACACCGGTTGACTGATGTTGGATGGTGGTCAGGCAGGGAGTTGGCAGCATAGTGTTGGCCTGTTGACGCGATGGGCGACGTGAATCTCCTAGCATGGCCTGATGTGACCGCCAGTCGCATCAGGACATGCCCAAGACGTCCTCCTAGGCGTGCGCCTCCACACCGCAGTGGTTGAAGTGGTTTGGGTCCTACACTAGGGCCACTACTTTTGTTCAGTAGCAAATCCGTCCCCTGGGGATCGGACGAGGTAGAGCCCTCCCCATGGGAATGGACAAGTTGAAGTCCACGCCTTGGGGTCAGAGGAGGCAAAAACCTTGTCCTTGGAGTTGGAGCCCACGCCTTGGGTTCGGACGAGGTGGAAACCTCGTCCTCGGAGTCAGACGAGGCGTGGTCCGGCCCTTGGGGTCGGATGAGGCAGAAACCTCGTCCTCAGAGTTGGACGAGGCATGGCCCAGCCCCTGGGGGTCGATCAAGGCAGAAACCTCATCCTTGGAGTTGACGAGGCATGGCCTAGCCCCTAGGGGTAGGACGAGGCCGTAGTTGCATCCTTACCCATCAGATGTGGCGACGTGATGCTCATTAATCCATTGGCTCGGATACCTAGGTATAGATATCCTACACTCAGGCCATGATCTCGATGGCATGAGCCATGAGCGAGCTGGTCCCCTCTGACCAGACCACCTCAAGGTCATCGTAGACCACTCTGAGGGCGGCGCTCAGGATACCAAGCTCATCACTCTCCACCTGAAAATTGTCTCCTTTCCTCGGCGAGATCCACAGCTAGCCCGGCAGAAATGCTCTCGGCCTCTGACTTCTAGGTCGTCTCACTTTTGAGCTCGGCCTAGAGGGAGCCGATTTTCTGCTGCACATCATCGCGCTCTCTTGGCAGGCCTAGTCATGCTCTCGAAAGCCTAGTCGCGCTCCCTAGTGTGCCGCGCCAAGATTCCGTGTGGAGCCTCTCCGTGGTTTGGATCAGCTCATCCTGCTCCTTGTGCAGTCGAGCGACCGCCGCGACATCTAGGCTCGCCCTTTTCTCTAGGGCCACGAGCTTCTCATCGACCCCCAACCTCAAATCCCTTTCTTTCTCAACCTCGCCTAGAAGGTCAAGGATCCGCTGGTGGATTTTGGCATCCTTTTGGAGCAACTCATCCCGCTCCTTCCTGACCTTGGTGGCTTCTTCATCATCCTTTCGCGACCTTGCCGATAGGGCCTCGAACGCCTTCTCGGCCTTGTCAGCATCCCAACGGGCCTCATCCACCCGTGACAGAAGATTGGGTGCCTCCTCGACAACGATAGTTAGCTCGACCACCCTCTGCTGGGTGGCGGTGAGCTGAGCTATCACCTCCCTGCGTAGCCGCGCCTCCTCTGTAACACCTTAGGTGTTAGCCTTGCATAACTTGACTTGCATAGCATGGGCATGATCATAAAGCATTCATATACAAGCATTTACAACTGAAACATTTGATTGAAACATATGCAACATTCTTACTATTTCATGTTCCCATGTGTATGTGCATATGATCATGAGTGTAAACATGTAGATGATTGTGTGACCTTGCAAATAGCTTAAACATGTTTAGAATATCATCATGAACAACTTTGGTATTTATGGCTAGGGCTAATTAGGTCATTATGTCATAGTTTAAGTATGTACCATCTTTTGAATGTAGCTTGTTTGACCAAGTTTGAACTAGGTGTTAGAGACCTTGCATGGAGGAGATCACTAAAGGAAAGTTGTAGTATTTGACATAAGGAACAACTTTTATTTTTGGGTCATTGACTGATTTAGCTTCTAACATGCTTGAATTGGTCCCACAAAAATTAGAAGAATCAAGATTTCAACACTTAACAAATTTTTTCTAAGTCTTGTTCACTGACAGTCTGACAGCCTGCCTTTGGAATGAAATAACTCGAGTTTGGTTGAGTGTTGGAGCATGATCCTTTAATAGCAATTGGAGATGGTACTTAGGGCTACAATTTTCGTTTAAGAGTCATTCGCTGAATCACCCTGTATCGACGGCTAATTCATCTCGAAATCACGTCGTCAGGCTCGGTTTTGGCTTAACTGACGAACTGAATGGAGAGCTTCAGTGGCCGACCGGTTCAGGCCTTGGCCGCCGCATGGCACGGGAATTGGCCGCGCGTCATCGGCGTTCTGCCCAGCGTGGCAGTGTCGAGCCAGAGCGCAGCTTTAGCACCCCTACACTCGCCCGCTCCCTCCCGTGCTCACCATTTTCAATTCCTCGGCCTCATTTCCTCGCCGCAGCAGCAGCCAAGCTCTTCCCCGCCTCCACCGTCGCCATAGCCGCGCCAAGCCTCGCTAAGCCGCCCATTCGTCACCACGGCAGCACCACCGTCTTCCCAGAAACTCCCTGCGTCTCCCCTTTGCCGCTGTTCCAGCTTGGTAAGCCACCGCAACGCGTGCGAACTCGCCGGAGCTCCGCCACTAGCCCCGTCTCCGTGGCCACGTCGCCACCGTCCACCCTAGGCCGCGATAGGGCGTTAGCTAGGTCCGTTGTAGCTCGGTGATGCTCGGCGTAGCATTCTATCGAGTTGCCGTAGCCTCCACCAGTGCCTCGCCGTCGTCCAGCGCCACCACTCCACCATGGCCGCTGCCGTCGTCACTGGCGTCGACTATAGGGCCGGCCAAGTGGTGTGATAGATGCGCTAGGTCGAGTAGGTCACTGGGTGATGATGTCACCGCCGACAACCTCGCCGTCGGTGAGCTTTGGCCGCGCCACCATCTCACAGCGCCGCTGCTCTGTTCGTGTCTCACTGGCGTGTGGGGTCCTCTGTCAGGCGGGTCCCACCGGTCAGCGACAGAAGTAGAATAGGCTAGTTCATTTAAATCCAGATCTGGTGTTGTTTTGTAATTTTTGTATCTTCAGTTTGGTAGCTTCAAAAATTGTAAAATAAATTTGTTAGTGTTCCTTAGGAAGTGTAGTATTTAGGAAAAATATGTTCTTAACATTTGCAGTAGAAATTTTTGGAGATTTAAATAGAAATTTGAAATGTGCTTTTGAATGCATGCAAATTTGTTTATTTTATAACTAGAGTTCCTGTGCTCCAAAAATTATGAAATTTTTGTGGTAAGCTATTCTTGTCATGAATGAACTCTGGTAAAAATTTGAAGATCAGAGCATGTGTATATTAATAGTTATAGATTTTTCTTTTATAAATAGTTAATCCTGGTATGAATTTTTATAAATTAATTATGAATCTAAAATTCATGAAATTTGTTGGGGGTAATCCTAGTAGTATATGGATGCTAAGAAAAATAGGAAATCTGTTGCTTGACACTTTTCAATAGGGTTTTCTATTTATGCTATTTCAAGTCTTGTTGCCTTGTCATTTTTGTATAGGATGTTTTACTTGGCAAAATGGCATGAAATTTTTACAGTAGTCTATTGGTCACACTAGTAAGCCACTGTAATTTTCTGAGAATTTATGATGCACATTTGGTATAGGTTTATTATTTAACCTATGGGTTCAAATAAAATAATAAAGGCATTTAAATTAATAGTTTGAGCTTCACCATTATGTTTTCTTGGATGTATTTGGTATGCTTAAACTGTTGGTAGACTTTTGGTCGTAAAGATTTGAATACTTATATGAAGTAGAAGTATTGTTACTTTATAATGCGAATTGGAATAGTTTCCGGACAGATTCTGGAGTTTGCTAAGTTGCATGATAGAGATAATGTTTGCTGTAAAAATGGTTAATAACAAAGTTGTAGATAATTTGATAAGCTTTCCAGAAAGTCCAGGATCACTACATTTGGATTAGTAGAACTCCTGTTATGAGTAAAACAAGTAGCTACTATTTTGTGATATAGTAGATGCATCGTGGAAGTAGTAATTAAATAATCGAGAAGAGATATGCACCTACTCAATAAACATGATGCACTTGATAACATATATGCATTCGTAATACTTATGCCATATTCATGCATCTAGGATCAGAGGAAGAAATAACGTTGCTGGAATTCGAAGAAGCAGAGGAAGGGGACCAGCAGGAGAATTCGCAAGCCGCAGCTCCCAAAGGCGTGGAGCAGAATCCTGAAGAGCTTTCGGAGTGTCCTGATCACCGCCCTACTTCCTTTCTGCGAGGCAAGCCCCGGAGCATTCTAAGTCTCCCAGTATTTTACAAATGCTTACTTAAGTACTTATGATTGATGCATTAGGTATAAGAGTTGAATGGAACCACTTGATGCATATACATTCCTTGTCCAACTATTACACCTTTAACTGGTATAGGTCCAGGATCGAATATATGCTTAGCCATGCTTAGACCGGTAGAAGTCAGGTGATTTCCTGTCACCTGCAAGATATAGGTGGATACCGGAGCACGGTTGGTTATAATTACTATCGTGGAAAAGAACCATGGTTAATGTAAATGGAGACCGGGCGGGATGTCGATAGAGAAGCAACAAGACATGGAGGTCTTGGGTGTGGATCTATCCCCATCTGTCTCGATTAAGGACCGTACCGTTGTTGGTGCTTCTAACAAGATTGAACGCATGCCTATCACTTAGCTGGCCAGATAACTCGTTCCAACCGCGAAGCCGAGTAATTCAACTCAGGTCGGGAACCGTTTTGTTGTGCGCTCCTTGCGGGGGGGCAATCAGACTGAGCCCAAGGGTAGGCTAGGCCTGAACGTCCTAGCATCTGGTGTCCCAGATTGTGTGGCAAAGTACGGACCCGCGAAATGTGTACCTGAGTTGTACCAAAGGTGACCTAAGGCTTTCATGGCTGGTAGACCTGGGTTTGTGTTAGGAATAAATTCCCAGCTGGTTGAAATCGATTCGAATCGCCGTCTCTCCCGGATAGTGAGAATCTTGGCTAGTCCCAACATCGTAGTAACTGTGTTATGGAACATGATGGTTCGAATGAATATGGAATTACAATACCTGCTATGGTTACTATTGTATGCTTTTAAATGGATATACCACATGTTTGGCACAGGATAGTTGCTAGTCTAGAGATGGATAGTTATAAATAATTGATAAAGGAATCCTAATGGTACAATAAATCAATTGCTTTTATGCAAAATGCTGTCAAGCTATCTCCACTTATACAGCCTTGCATAATCCTTGGAGTCATTTTATTTCTGGTTTATGGCGGGTAAGTCTAGCTGAGTACCTTCTCGTACTCAGGGTTTTATTTCCCATGTTGCAGATGGCACTGTGTATCATGGTTATTGCAAGAGTTGCTTCTATCCCGCTGTGGATGAGGAGTAAGCTTTGGGCAGGCTTCTTATTAATCCTTCTACATGCTTTTGTGGACCATGATCGTATTTTGGCACTGTACTAAACTATGTTGGAAACTTTACTTTCAAACTTAATTTGCTTCCGCTTTTATCTATCAAACTCGGTTTGTAATAACTTTTATTCGTACTCTGATGGAGAAATGTATCTGTGAACTTTATGTAATATGTGGCATGTATGTTGAATCATGTACGATCTTGGTTGTTGTAAATCGTTTATCGAGACCCGTCGTGGTACTCGACGGACTACCGGGTTTATATGGGTTCAAGTATGACAGTGCGACCGCTTGCGGGCTGCCATTGTGCTTGTACTCTTATAAATTGGTCGGTTCTGCGACAGCCGGCATTAGAGCAAGATTCAACGTTAATTGTCACATGTGTATTTAAAACTAAAGTTTTTGTTTTCCAAAAACCCTTCTCTAGCAACTGATAGCTATATAATAGGTATTTGAAATCTAAAGTGTGCCAATGATCACTTTCCTTATGCCCAAATTAAGGACTATTAGGTGGCTATTTAAGTACTAACATGGGGATTTTTACTTCGTCGTCCATACGGCGTGCTATTGTATGGATGCCATTCACTTGAATGGTAATGTATGGATCAAATGCCTCTACGCCAAGGTAAGATGATGAGTGTATGACCGCAAGATGTGAGCGTGCGGTCGGGGAGAGTTAGCTTTGGTACGTCTATGTATGCATGCTTGCATGTGTATATGGTGCGTATTTAATTGTGGGTTTAAATTATTGTTGGGTAGATTGATACGGAAGTATATGTATGGGTATACATATATGGAAGTATTTACAAATTACATTCGCATATTTCATTATGGGTTTAGGGCTGAAATGAAATCTTTATGCAGGTACACTAACAATGAAACATTAGCTCGACTAGTTACGCTATATATGAGAAGAACGTATGTATGCCACCGTGTCTACCGCTAGAAACAAATTTTTCCTAAGTTTGTGAGGACGTACGGAACGAGCATGCATCATGATAATTATTAATCACATAATTAAATTGTTCCCCCCTTATAAAATTCTTACTCGGTTATGTAACTCTTATCCATTATGGTCTTGTCTCACCAAGTGGTACATGTTGATGGTGCAAATGGCACGCACAAAGCAGACCGCTCGCAAGTCCACCGGAGGCAGAGCTCCCAGCCGTCAGCTTGCTCCACGTACCTGTCAACATCACATGTTTCTTGGAGAGTTTGGGATGCCTACACTCTTGTGGAGAGTGCTCAGCTATGTAGGCTATCCTGATGGAATGGAGCCCCACTACTTCTAGGAGAATGAGCAGTTGGGGGAAGGTCTCTTAATTACTGTGGAGGCCGTTGTTCGTCCCCGAGGTGATGATTCTGAGTGGACAGGTTGGTGTTATGAGTCAACTGGCAAGACTGCTGAAGAAGCAGTTGGGAGGGCAGCCTTTGGGATACTGAGGGATATCATGGATCGTTTTCCTCAGGAATTGGCAGCTGCTTTGGTTGGAGTCTTTCCGAGGGCAACCCTCCACTGACTCATGGCAGCAGGCAAGAGGAAGACCTTTGGATATTGGTGCAACAGAAGGGCAGAACAGTGATAACCCTGCCATGAGCGCCATGTTCGTAGTGATGAAGGTGTTAGATGGAGTAGAAGGTAGCCTAAGACGTGTGTCTGGTGCTCTTGGTCATGCCCGCGATGATCGACGTCAGCTTCAGAGGGAGCACGACGCCGAGATTGAGAGGCTCAATGTAGAGATGGCTCAGTTAACTCATCAGAGGAATGAAGCTTGGTCTAGGGAAGATGTTTTGAGAGCTCAACAGTTTGAGCTGGAGCAGCAACTGGCCAATGTGGAAGAATACAACGACAACCTACATGAGGAGGTTCATCAGCTGAATAACCAGCTGCACCCTTACATTCCGCCTGGAGCCGTAGAGATGGATCTAGAGGAGGACGAGGAAGAAGAAGAAGTGGAGCCTGAGGGAGGAGAGGATCCTACCTCTGACCTCGATAGTGATCATGATGAGGATTAGATCGCTTAGTACTTAGTGGAAGGGCTAATGTATCACCTTTATTCATGTAATGGACCTGTAGTTCGAATTTAGTATGGGTAATCCGACTATCATGTAATATTGTTAATCACACGACTATCGCACCTTTGGTTGAACATCAATGCAATTCCGTTCCTTGTTGGTGATCATGATTTAAATTTGCATGCATTATGAGCGTGATAAGTGGTCAAATTGGGGATGCCATGTTGCGAGAATGAATTGTTATGTGTCGACGAAATATGGTCAGCAGTCTACCTAGGGGTATGCCCAAGGTAGTAGATTGTCGGCGAATGATGATCAAAACCACAAACAAGACGGTGACGCAAGACCCGACACGAGGTTTTATCCAGGTTCGGCCGCCAAGAAGGCATAATACCTACGTCCTGCATCTGATTGTATTGCTGTATGTTAATGAGAGATGTTTTTTAGAGGGATCCCCTGCCCGCCTTATATAGTCCGGGGGGCAGGGTTATAGATCTAGAAACTAATCCTAGCCAGTTACAATTGCCATATGTGGCCGGATAAGATTCCTATTCTAACCGACCAGAGATCCCGCTTGATCGCCAAATCGCTTTAACTCCTTGCGCAGGACTCAACCAGTTGGTTTGGGCGCGTTGTCTTTCGGATGGACCGGACCCATGGATCCGGGCCGCCCAAGCTTAGCCAGTAGGGTATAGGGTTAATACCCCCACAGCCTAGTCCCCAAAGACCATGTATTATGTCATGACACGCCATTTCGACCTTCTCCGACAAGTTATGCCCGAGTCCTTGACATCTTCCGACCACCGTTGTCGCCGGAGAAATAGGTTGTCCGAAGAATGTATGGTGCTCTTAAGAAAAAAGAAAAAGATTTCTGTCCCGGGAAGTGTGCCCACTTGTATTTCTGAAAAGAAATGTAAGTGCGTCTTGAAGCGTAGCATCTTTGATCATCAGAGGCGTAGTGGTCGAAAAACAAACACATTCACCGCAAGGTGAAGTGTGCCCACTTAGTCCCCGAGCCTGGTAGTAGGTGAAGTAAGCACGTGGTGCCAGGGTCTAAAAAGAATTCCCAATTAAGTTGAGAACCCAATCGTCGTACAGGCGATACGAGATGCACCGGCAGGTGCATCGTATCGATGTAGTCCCCGAGCTTGCTGGAAGGCGAAGTATGAGCCTTGTAGTAAGGTCTAAATAAATGTCCCTCAACTATATGTGAGTACAAATCACATGTAGCCAAGGAGAACAATTCTTCGATCAGTGGTCGGGATATCCCCCGAGCACACCAGTTGTCGGAGCAGTCTCCGAGCACGATAGTGGTCGTAGTAGTCCCCGAGCACGTTAGTGGTCGGAGCAGTCCCCGAGCACTTCAGTGGTGCAGGCGGTCCACGAAACAGCGGTGGTCTCATGCGATCCCGAAACACAGCGATGGTCTAGGCGATCCCCGAGCACAACAAAGGGTGGTGCAGGCGGTCCCCGCAGCACAAAGTGATGGTCCGGCGATCCCGAGCACGCAGTGGTGGTGCAATCCCCGAAACACAAAGCGGTGGTGCGGGCGTCCCTGATCCATCCTTAGCGCGAAACGGGCATCTAAAACGCGAACGCCATTAATGTATTTATTCGGTGTATTTATTTATCTCTATTCTCTGCCAAGTCCAGTCTGACACGCTTGGTCAAAAAAGCAAATGGGTATAGTACGTCATTCTGTCTTCTTACTCTTTTCTGGCAAACAGTCGCTTGGCACCTGTATGGAGGCGCGTCAGTGTGGGCCCTCTTACACTATTAACGAAGAGGCGTGTACACTGGTAACGAAGGAGCGCGTTTATTGGCGTAGATCTCAAGGTTGTGTGAACAACCGTCTGCGGCGCGCGTGCGCACATCTCCCAATAATCTCGGGTGGATGAAATGACGGAGCTCTTTATTTTATATAATGTAGATTTGGTAAGTTACTCACACCGTTCCCCATTGTCATTCGCCGCCGCAACCCTCTCCTTCCTCCTACCAAACCCTATTCCTCCGAAAATCGTCGCCAATCCCCTTGCCACCGCATCCACCCCCTTAGTAAGGACAGACTAATGGCGAAGAGAGATGCACAGAAGAAAGGCGGGGTCATGGCGAAGGAATGGTGGAAGTCGCGGAGCAATGAGCAGACCATCGAGGACCTCGTCGCCATGGGAGTGCTCCACAACAAGGCACTCATGGGATGGCGTGCGCCGGAAGGAGAAAGCTTCCCCGATCCACAACCAGGTGAGATTGTGGTTTTCAAAGACTTCTTCAAACAGGGTTTCGGGATTCCAGTGCACCCTTTCCTTCAGGGTCTCTGCTTGTACTACGAGATTGGGATTTGCAATCTGCATCCCAATTCGATTCTCCTTATCTCCACCTTCATTCATCTCTGCGAGTCTTATGGTGGCTTCCAGCCCCATTTTGACCTCTTTCGCCACCTGTTCTGTCTTCGGAAGAAAGGGAGCGGTGGCTCGAAGATAGCCGGAGGCGCCTACCTGAATCTGCATGATGGCATGAAAGCACAATACTTGCACTGCCCCTAGAACACCTCGCTGGATGAGTGGTACAAGAAGTGGTTCTACATCCGTGAAGAGCTGAACACCATCACCCTGTGTGACATGAGACTGATTCCAGAGAAGAAGAATAGCTGGATAGAAAAGCCCAAGAACCTGGAGCAGATCGCCGAACTGCTCGGGATGATCCCATGGGGAAAGCTAGATGGCCCAAGTGTGGTCGGGAACTTCATCAGCCGAAGGATCCAGCCGCCAAAAAGAGGGTTCATCCAGGCTTGAGTACCGTGGAAGCGCCGATCCGACAAGGACCGGAAAGGAGCCGCTCGACAAGGCAAAATCAAAGCCGAGATTGGGGAGCTATTCAACTGGCCGATCCCAATTACATCGAGTGAACGACATCGAAAGCGCCTTCAAACCGGCCCGACCTCCCCAAAGGTAATTGATGCCTCCTTTTAATCAGAGAGTCATGTTGTAACAAGAAATTGACTGTTGCCCCGCTTTGTGTCACAAAGTGTAATGGTTGTGACCGGCAGCAGCGATGTTTGTGTCGCCTCCCCGGTGTAGATTGGCGCAAGTTACCAACCCAACCGCCAGACCAGCGCCGCCAGACCGGCGACGCGTCCATCGGGCGGCACTTTCGAGATCGTGGAGGACGCACCACCACCAGAGCCACCGGCAAGCGTCCGGTGGCCAAGAAATGACGCCAAGCTATCTTCCCCACAGCCGGACAACGGCGGAGGATGCGGACATCTTCCGCTCGTCCCTCGAAAGAGGAGAAGACAAATGGGGTCTTGAGGCGGGTGGCTCCTCCGTGCGGCGGTGGTCGCATCACCGACCACCGCAACACGAGTACAAGCGAGGGAAACATCGGGCATCAAACCCGATGCTGTCTGCACCGAGGTGGAAAAAGACCCAGTGGAGCTCGCCGAGCACGCGGAGCGAGGGGACGGTCAAGGCGACACACCTTTGCCACATCATTCCGCAAATCGAAGTCGTAAGTATCTATATCTTTGATGTAAGCTTGTAATTTTGCATTGGATACTACTATCTTCTGAAATTGTCTACGATATATTAGGTCGGCGTCCACCGAGAACCCCGACCAGCTAGCCGGTGTCTTGGCACAACCGCCCAATGATGGCGGGACATCTTGCCAAATGACCCGACCATGGAGGAGCCTATAGTAGGAACTCTGCCTGGACCTCAAGCGAAGGGATGACCAGACGCTGCTTGATCCCGAGCGGCTGGTCGAGAAGACAACCGAAGCAGTACAAGTGCTCGAGCACGAACCTCGCTAAGGCGGATACCATGGCGCCAAGGGAGCCGGATCTAGCCGAGGAGCAGCAGCCAGAAGTGGCCCAGAGCATTCTGGCCGACGCGACGGCTCGTGGAAAAGCCCTAGTGGTTGTGGAGTCTGCAGACTCCAGACCAGCGCCGCCTCCCGAACAGGAGGCTAAAGAGGAAGAAGTAGAAGAGATCCTGGGCCGTCCCCAAGATAGGCGACAACATGTATATGTGTCGCGCTATCGGAATGACGGATGGGTTATGCACGAAGAAATCCTAGAGGTCAAAGAGACCCTAAGAGTCGAACGGGCGGCCAAGCGTCTGGTGACAGAAGTCCAGGTACATTTGGCTTGAATCCTTGACCCTGTTATGAGTCGAACTGTCTGACTTAGCTTGTCTATATGCAGGACCTGATGAAAACCGCAAAATACCGAAAGAGGTGCTTCGACCAGATTGAAGGAATCGCGGCGACCAATAAAGAACTGGTGGCCGAAGTGGAACGCTTGCGGTGCCAACTTGAAACCGCCGACCAAGAGAGGATAGATCGAGAAACACAGAACCAAAACCTGGTCGGCCAGCTCAACAACAAAGAGCTGGAGAAAACAAGTAAAGTTTCATCTTATCATAACAAGTGCAGGACTTGTGTTGTTGTATTCTTGGTAGTAACAGCTGTAAGGCAGGTTTAGAAGCTAAAGTGGCCCGCCTCAAAGGGGAAAATAACCGTGTGACCGCAGAGTGTGGTCGCCTGAAGGAGGACAACGTGAAGCTAGCACGCAGCCAGTCTCAACTCCAAGACCACACCAACAAAATGAAGGAGGAACTAAAAAGTAAGTATTCCAGATCACCTTTCTCATTCTGTTGCCCACCTTGCCATGTCGTGTTTTCACATTTGATGTCTTGTACTGTGTTCAGTTTTGAAAGTCAATGCCAAGAAGCACTTAGAGGCCATGACCAGAGAGCGTGATGACTGGAAAGCACGATGCCTCAAGGCCGCTGAGGAGCAGGACACGTGGGAGAAACGGTGCCAAGAAGTGGCAACTGGCATTGTGCCCGTCCTCGACCTTATAGACCCGACGCTCACAGAGGAAGAGCCGAGGACGCGTCAGCTCGGGCTGGTCGAGAGATGCAGACAAGCGTGGGGATGGTTCCAGGAGTTTGTGAAGGAGGCTGGTGAGTACACGGGTGCCCATGTACTAAGCATGGTGCATGCCCACTACCCCCTGATCGATCTCAAGTGCCTAGAGGCTGGGTACCCGAAGGAGGTAGACCCAGACAAGGCAGAGGAGCTTCGGACGACCCAGCTGGACTTGTCGTCAAAGATAATTGGCGATATTAACCTGTGTGGAGGTGGGACAGCACCTGTATAGGGTACGCCATCGACGAGTTAGCTGGAAATGCCATCAGCTGTGAGCCAACCAACGAAGCCTGCGGTCTCGACCAGCCAGGCACCGGCGGGGCCATCCCCTTTAGCTCAACTAGCACAAGAGTCCCCGAGACTCGAGTAGGGTATCGGAAGCGGCGAGCAGTAAGTGCCATGCACCCCGACCAGCCAATGTAATAGGCTTAGAGCTGTAGAAGGAGGACATAGTTGTGTTATTGTGAACTTGAGCCTCTTCAGGCAAGCTTGTAATAACGTAACTGTATATTATTATAAACTTGTTTGCTTTGTATAAAGCGTATTTAAGCTTGATACTTTATGTTGGTGTAACTAAGTAAAAACGTATTAACGTTCTGTTTAGTTGTATCATCGTGCTCGACACATCATCCCGAAAAGTTTGTGCGGCCCTGGTTTTCCATGTGGTCGAAGTGTGAGGTCTGGTGACCTGTGCACACGTAGACGCAGACAAGTTAAACCAAGGGGGACCTACCGATCACCCGTAACATAGAGAACGGATCCCATGCATGTATTGGGAGGAACCGAAGACAGAGCCTGCTCCGAAAACCATAGAAGGGGTGGTGGTCGGCTTTTACTGGCTGAGTTAGAATAACCATAAAACTCGAAGTGACACATTAGAGTGCTCGGAGAAATCATAATTGCTTTATTAAAATAAATCGAAAGTACAAAAGGAGTACATATCTCAGAAGTTAAGCATAGAAACGTCTAAGCTTGTCGATGTGCCAAGAGTTTGGTATGCCCGTACCGTCCAAGCGAGCTAACCTATAAGACGTTGGTCGTGTGACTTCCTTAATCATGAATGGTCCCTCCCATGGGGTTACAAGTTTGTGGACACCAGCCTGGTTCGTCTTCCACTTCAGGACCAAATCTCCGACCATGAAGAACCACTCTTTAACATTTTTGTTGTAGTACCTGCGCAAAACAGCAAGGTATTTGGCGGTACGTACACAAGAATCGAGCCTTTTCTCTTCTGCGCTGTTTACTTCTAGCTCCCGTACTTCATTGACCTTGCCCTCGTCGAAGTTCTCTACCCTTGCTGGTCTGAAAGCTATATCTGATGGGAGGACTGCCTCAGCGCTGTAAACCATAAAGTATGGTGAGACGCCGGTGTTACGACTGGGCTGAGTTCGGATGCCCCAGACCACGGCTGGTAACTCCTTGAGCCATCTTCCGGGGGCTTTGTCGTTTTCTCTGTACATCCTCTTCTTCAATGCATCCAAGATCATGCCATTTGCCTGCTCGACTTGTCCATTAGCTCTAGGGTGCGCCACCGAGACGTATTTTACTACTATGCTCCTTTCATCGCAGAAGTCCCAAAAAGCGTTCCCGGTGAACTGAGTACCCAGATCGGTGATGATGCTGTTGGGTATGCTGAAACAGTGGATGACCTGGTCGAGGAACATGACAGCCTTTTCTGAAGATGCCTGTACCAAAGGCATGTATTCTATCCACTTAGAAAATTTGTCAATCAGCACAAAAACACATGTAAATTTCCCAGGAGCCGGTTTGAAGGGCCCGATCATATCCAGTCCCCAGCATGCAAAGGGCCAAGAGGCTGGTATCGTCTGAATCTCATGTGCTGGTACGTGGATTCTTTTGGCAAAGAACTGACAACCCTCACAGTGGCGGACTAGCTTCTCTGCGTCGGCTACTGCTGACGGCCAATAAAACCCTGCTCGGAAAGCCTTACCGACCAGTGTTCTTGAGGCCGCATGGCTGCCGCAGGAGCCAGAGTGGATTTGGTCCAGGAGATGTTCGCCTTCTTCCTGGGTTATACACTTCATCAAGATTTCTTCCTTTGCGTTTTTGTGCCATAACTTGCCATCGACGAGCAGATACTGCTTACTGTGACGCATTAGGCGCTCGTTTTCTGTCCGATCAGTATAACCGCTGCCATCTGTTAAGTATTGATGAAGGGTACTCTCCAGTCTGGCTCATGAGTGGTCGGAGGCAGCTCGGTTGTGCTTGGCGCCGGAACCGTAGCCACCAATTGCTGGTCCGGAACTTTGTCGACCGTGGAATCTTCCTCTTCGATGGAAGGCGTGAGCAGGTCTTGGACGAATACACCATGCGGGATTTTGGCTCGAGATGATCCTAATTTTGACAGCGCATCCACTGCTTGGTTCTTGTCCCAGACCACGTGTATGTACTCGATGCCATAGAACCTGCCTTCTAGCTTTCTTATCGATTTACAGTATGCGTCCATCTTTTCGCTGGTCGTGTCCCAGTCCTTGTTGAGTTGGTTGATGACCAGAGCCGAGTCTCCGTAGACGTAGAGACGTTTGACACCAAGCTCAACCGTAATGCGTAAACCATGCAGGCATGCTTCATACTCGGCGGCGTTATTAGATGCTGGGAAATAAATCCTGAGCACGTACCGGAGCTGCTCCTTGGATGGTGACACGAAAAGAACCCCTGCTCCTGCACCGTCAATTGTGAGAGAGCCGTCAAAGTACATCGTCCAATATTCATCGGATTCCGGAGAGGCAGGCGTGCTTAAGTCTGTCCACTCGACGATGAAATCGACGAGTGCCTGAGACTTGATTGTAGTACGGCTTGCGAATTCCAAGGAGAAGGGGCATAGCTCCATTGCCCATTTGACGATGCGCCCGTTCGCATCCTTATTGCGAATGATGTCCCCCAAAGGGTACTCGGTCATGACCACCACACGATATCCGTCGAAGTAATGTCTCAACTTTCGGGATGTTATCAGTATGGCGTAGAGCAGTTTCTGAATCAGTGGGTACCTGGTCTTAGATTCGTTGAGTACCTCACTGACGAAATAAATTGGCCGCTGTACCTTATAGGCGTGGCCCGGCTCGTCGCGCTCGACCACCATGGTAGTGGAGACCACCCGATTGGTTGCTGCAATGTAAAGTAGGAGGGTTTCGTCTTCTCTAGGAGCAGTGAGGACTGGAGGTGATGTAAGGTAATGTTTTAGCTGCGTGAAGGCAGCATCTGCTTCTTCCGACCACTCAAACTTCTTGGATGCTTTGAGTAGTTTAAAAAATGGTAACACTTTTTCTCCTAATCTTGATATGAAACGGCTTAGAGCGGCCATGCATCCGGTAAGCTTTTGGACATCCTTCACCTTTTTAGGGGGCTTCATGTCTAAGACAGCTTTGACTTTCTCCGGATTAGGGCGTATGCCATCGTAACTGAACGACGTTGCCTAGCAATATACCAGAAGGAACACCAAAGATGCACTTCTTTGGGTTTAACTTCCATTGGAATGTATTGAGGGCATGAGAAGGTGCGTTTGAGGTTGTCAACAAGGGTATGTGCTTCCTTGGTTTTGACAACTACATCATCCACATAGGCCTCTACTAGGTCATCTTTTATCTCGTCTGCGAGGCAGGCCTGAATGGCGCGTTGGTATGTAGCCCCGGCGTTCTTGAGCCCGAACGACATAGTCGTGTAGCAGTAGGCGCCGAAAGGCGTGATGAAAGATGTCTTGATCTGATCGTCCTTTTTGAGAGCGATCTGGTGATAACCAGAGTAGCAATCGAGAAAGGAAAGCGACTCATAACCGGCGGTTGAATCTCGACCTCATCTATGCGAGGTGTCCAAGGGGTCCTTAGGGCGGTGTTTGTTGAGATCGGTGTAATCAACGCACATTCTCCATTCATTATTCTTTTTGCGTGCACAAGAACCGGGTTGGCTAACCACTCCGGATGATACACTTCTTTAATGAATCCGGTGCCCAAAAGCCATGTAACTTCTACCCTAATCGCCTCCTTTTTTGTCACGAAGCGAAAACGTCAAGCTTCGCTTGATAGGTTTGGCCTTGCTGTTGACATTCAAGGAGTGCTCGATCAAGTTCTGAGGTACACCGGGCATGTCGACAGGTTTCCATGCGAACACATCCACGTTGCTCCTCAAAAACCCGACGAGCGCGTCTTCCTATTTGGGATCCAGGTTGGCCCCGATAAGGGCCATTTTGCTGGGGTCGCCGTCGACCAGCTGGATCACCTTGTGCTCCTTTGACTTGATGTTTTTGCGTGGAGTCTTGAGCTCTGGGATCTCCAGGTGGTCGGCTGAGGTCTTCTTAGCGTCGAGCATGGTCTCGGCCATGCGAATAGAGAGGTCGTGGGCCTCTGCTATTTTGAAACTATCGTCTTCACAGGTGTAGGCGGCGTACACGTTACCTCGGAGGGTTAGGACTCCTTTCTCGGTAGGCATCTTGAGCACCAGATACCTATAATGAGGTATGGCCATGAACTTGGTGAGCGACGGTCGACCAAGAATAGCATGGTAGGTGCCGTCGAAGTCAGCGACCACAAAGTTGACGTAATCGGTGCGGATGTGGTCTGAGGTCCCAAACTACACAGGTAGCGTGCTCTGCCCGAGAGGTGTAGAGCTCTGTCCAGGAAGAACACCCCAAAACTGTGCCTCGTATGGCTTAAGATCCGCCTGAGCTATCTTCAGGGCGGGCAGACTGTTCTTGAATAGTATATCAATGGAGCTGCCACCGTTGATCAGTACTCTGTCGAACTGGACCTTGTTGATACAAGGATTGAGGACCAGGGGAAAACGTCCTAGCTCCGGTATTGCGGCCCATTGGTCCTTCCTACTGAAAGAGATTTCGCGGTGAGACCACGGAGGGAGCCGGGATTGGCGAAAGCGTTATTATCGGTGTTACCACGTTCAAACAAGCACGGGCGAGCAGCTTGCGTTGCCGCTTGGTCTCGATGGACACTTTGCCTCCGATGATGGTGTGCACGTGATCGGTTGGCTTGACGTACTTGTGATGAGGGTCTGCATCGTCGTCTTTGTTATCCTCGTTGCGCTGTTCTGCTACATCGTTAGGCTTGTCGGATGTATCCGGAGCCTGTTGACGTGTATAGATAGACTTGAGAACGCGGCAATTCTCCATGGTATGGTTTGACTTAGGATGGAGCTGGCAGGGCCCCTTCAATGCTTTGGCGTAGTCATCTTCGTAGTTACAACGTCCGCCACCCTTTTTAACGGTATTGACCTCGCCGTCGTCTTCCCGAGCACGCTTGCTCCTGTAATCGTTACGGCGGTTACGCTGCTGATTACGTCGGTCGCGGTGGTCGCGGGAGTCGTTGCGCTGGTTGCGGTGGTCAAAACTGTCGCTTCGACCACGGTTGCCATGGTAGTCATCGCGGTGTGAGGGGTGGTCGGAGTGTGGAACCCTTGCTGCTTCTTCAATAATTATCTTCTTGGCATCGTCGGCATCCGCATATTTCTTAGCGGTGGATAGGAGCGCTGTGACCGACTCAGGTCTCTTCCGGAGGAGCTTGTCTCTTAGGGTGTCGTGGAAATGGAGGCCAGTGATGAAAGCCTCGATTGCCTCGTTGTCGGAGATTGATGGGACCTTGATGTGCATCTCTGAGAAACACCGGACGTACTCACGCAGTGGCTCATCTTTCCGATCTTGGATCCGTTGCAGATCGTACTTGTTGCCCAGTTGTTCATAAGTAGCGATGAAATTGTCAATGAAGGCTTGCTTAAGCTCCTGCCAAGAATCAAAGTAGTTCGTCGGTAAGCTGACCAGCCATTGGTGACCTGCATGGCCAACAGCGACTGGGGAGTAGTTAGACATGACGTGCTCGTCGACCATGGCTGATCTGCACGCGGTTTCGTAGAGCATGACCCATAATTCAGGGTTTTCTTTGCCGTCATACTTCTGAAGTTTCTCGAGCTTAAAATTCTTGGGCCATATGACTTGGCGAAGGTGTGGAGTAAACTGCTTCAAACCCGGCGGACCGTGGGCAGTGTCATACTCCATACGGCGATAGCTTTCGTGGGATGCTCGATCGTCAGCTCTCTCATTGATGCGAGCGCGCAGATCGCGTCCACCCAGGTAATGGCGGAGATCGTTATTGCCATCGCGGCGATCTCGATTGCCATCTGGATTAGCCCTGCGACCGCGGTTATCGCGATGATTGTCGCGGTTGTCTTGGTGATTATCGTCCCAGATATCACGACGGTTGTCCTCCCGACGGTGGTTACCACCGTCATGGCCACCGTTTCCGCCTCGATGGTTGTCTGACGGGTCATTGTTGCGCGAGCCACGTGGGTTGAGTGGCTGTGAGTGGCTTGGAAGCTGGCGACTGTGGCTTGACTCGACTGAGACGGATGGAGCCCAGACTTGATTTACAATCTCTGCGGTCTGGGCCATGGCAGCCGTCAGATAGGCTTGTATTTCATCACGAACCGCTTGGGTTTCCGAGGTGTTGGGTAGCCGTTGCATTGTTGCCATGGCGACGGCTACATTGGCACTTGGAGTCCTAAAGACCTGTTTGTCCCCCACCCTGTCGAAAGCATTGTTGAGGTCGCGTGGCTGGACCCTGATGCGTCGCGCCTCCTGGTCTGCTTTGGCTTCGATTTGCCAGCGATTGAACCGGTCAATATTGCGCGCTTCGCGCGCGGTCTTTTCTTGTTCTGTTTCGCCAACCGCCGGCGGTTCGTCATTGCTGACAACATGGATCAAATCCCCTCGTCTTGGCGGGAAAGATGGGAATTG
Source organism: Miscanthus lutarioriparius (assembly GCA_904845875.1). Classification (NCBI taxonomy): domain Eukaryota; kingdom Viridiplantae; phylum Streptophyta; class Magnoliopsida; order Poales; family Poaceae; genus Miscanthus; species Miscanthus lutarioriparius. The sequence goes on along the minus strand of CAJGYO010000017.1, from coordinate 31,615,453 downwards.
TGAAAACCCTGGAGCGTGGTCTGGCAGATCTAGATCGTACTTGGTGCCGTTGTCTTTGTGATGCTGAAGCTCGGTGTGTACAGATGCTTTAGATGCGATGCCAGACGAGGAGGTGGAGTCGCCCTCTTGAACTGTGTGGACGGATCCTTCCTGATAATCTTCAGTCTGGATCATGTTGACGAAGTCGCGCGGCTTCGGCCGAGGTCGGTGCATAAAACATAGATCCAAGCAGCGTTGTGGGTTATACGCGTAGCTGGAGGCAGCGTTTCGCAGGCCGTAAGGCTGGACCTGGTGGTTCTCCGTCGAGGCTGCGTACTCGGAGAGCCGGAGAGCCATCGCGGAGGCTGGCCGGCGATGAGCGGAGCGCCCTTCAGGAGTAGATAAGACCACGAGATCTGTACCAAGTCGTGCAGGACGACTGGTCCGAGCTGGTCGGGTAGATCTATCGTGGGGAGCGGTTACCTGCTCGTTAGGTTGACTTTGAATCGTACTTACCAGAGCTAGGGTTTTAGCGAGTTTGGTGCCGACCCGATCGATGGAGTTGAGCAGGTCGGTGTTGTCGATCTGCTTCCCTTTGTAGCGGGGAAGCGGCTGACGAGTTGTCGGCGTGGCTGAAGACGATGTAGGCGTGGTCGGAGCCAGATGTACCATGGTCGGAGCCAGACGTACCGTGGTCGGAGCCCGATCCATCGTGGTCAAAGCCAGACGTACCGTGGTCGGAGCCAGATCCATCGTGGTCGGAGCCGTAGCCGATGTAGGTGAAGCAGTGGTCGATGCAGACTGAATCCACGCCTCCTCCGTGGTCATGACTATGACAGAACCGCCCAATTTATACAAGATCAAGTACGGCTGTCCCCGCTTAACATGTTGACACGCGCATACTCTCACTTATATAAACCCGGTAGTCCGCCGAGTGTCACGCAGGACCTCGGTAAATCAACATCACAACCAAGATCGCGTGATTAAGCAAATACACATCCCATACATCGGGTTGCAGCGGAAATAATATTACAAAGGGGTTAACAAATAATAGTACAAGTTTGGGTTTCAAAACCGCTTAGTGAAAACAACATAGCTTTCAAATGATTACATTAATATAAGTTCCAAATATATTGCTAGCATAGGTGACATCCTCAGACAAAAGCATGTAGATGAGAAGTGAATATAGAGCCACCGAGCCCACCGGTGGTTAGCCACCATCCTCAGCAGGTCAAAACCTTACCTGCAACATGGTGGGATAAACCCTGAGTACTCGAATGTACTCAGCTAGACTTACCCGTCATAACCAGAAATAAAATTAACTCCAAGGAGTATGCAAGGCTTTATAAGTGGAGGTAGCTTGACAACAGTTTGCATAAAAAGCGATTAACTCAATTATACAATTATAATTCTGTCATCAAGTTAATTAGAACTATTCATCTCTAGATTAGCAACTATCCTGTGCCAAACATGTGGTATATCTTTTTAGAGCATACAATAGTAACCATAGCAGGTATAGAAATTCCAAATTCATTCGAACCATCATATTCCATAACACAGTTACTACGATGTTGGAGCTAGCCAAGTTTCTCACTATCCGGGAGAGACGGCGATTCGAATCGATTTCAACCAGCTGGGAATTTATTCCTAACACAAACCCAGGTCTACCAGCCACGATAGCCTTAGGTCACCTTTGGTACAACTCAGGTACACATTTCGCGGGTCCGTACTGCGCCGCACAATCTAGGACACCAGATGCCAGGACGTTTAGGCCTAGCCTGCTAGATTAGCAACTATCCTGTGCCAAACATGTGGTATATCTTTTTAGAGCATACAATAGTAACCATAGCAGGTATAGAAATTCCAAATTCATTCGAACCATCATATTCCATAACACAGTTACTACGATGTTGGAGCTAGCCAAGTTTCTCACTATCCGGGAGAGACGGCGATTCGAATCGATTTCAACCAGCTGGGAATTTATTCCTAACACAAACCCAGGTCTACCAGCCATGATAGCCTTAGGTCACCTTTGGTACAACTCAGGTACACATTTCGCGGGTCCGTACTGCGCCGCACAATCTAGGACACCAGATGCCAGGACGTTTAGGCCTAGCCTGCTAGATTAGCAACTATCCTGTGCCAAACATGTGGTATATCTTTTTAGAGCATACAATAGTAACCATAGCAGGTATAGAAATTCCAAATTCATTCGAACCATCATATTCCATAACACAGCTACTACGATGTTGGAGCTAGCCAAGTTTCTCACTATCCGGGAGAGACAATGATTCAATCGATTTCAACCAATAGAAATTTATTCCTAACACAAACCCAGGTCTACCAGCCACGATAGCCTTAGGTCACCTTTGGTACAACTCGGTACACACTTCATGCGGGTCCGTCTTTGCGCAAGCACAATCTAGGACACCAGATGCCGGGACGTTTAGGCCTAGCACGCCCTTGGGCTCGGTCGTCGACGCCTCCGCAAGGAGCGCACAACAAAAAAGCGGTCCCGGCCTGAGTTGAGCTACTCGGCCAGCGGTCGGAACGAGTTATCCGGCCAGCTAAGTGATAGGCATGCGTTCAATCTTGTCAGAAGTTCCAACAATGGTACGGTCCTTGATCGGCACAGACGGAATCACATGAGTCATCCTACGCATAGACTCCGCCCGGCCTCGATTTTCTTTTACCCCATGGTTCTGTTCCACGATAGTAGATATAGCCAACCGTGCTCCAGTATCCACCTATATCTCGCATGTGACAGGATATCACCTGACTTCTACCGGTCTAAGCATGGCTAAGCATATATTCGATCCTGGACCTATACCGGTTAAAGGTGTAATATCTGGACAAGGAATTTATATGCATCAAGTGGTTCCATTCAACTCTTATAACCTAATGCATCAATCATAAGTACTTAAGTAATCATTTGTAAAATACTGGGAGACTTAAAATGCTCCGGGGCTTGCCTGGGATCCGACACAAGTCAGTTCAGTTAGCTTGCACCAACTTGGTGACATCTCTGGTCCTAGCACTTGCTTAGTCCTTCCATCTTCGGAATAGATTCACCAAACCAAATCTTCGAGTTTGGCTCCACATCACGTCCTTCACGTGGTTCATCTAGCGTACCTAGATGAGATGCAAGATGCAGGTGTATGAATACATGGAAGTGCAATAGATAATGCAGCGCATGCAGTAAGTAAGACAAGCACAAGGTTACGTTAACATGCACAAGCACTTCGCATTGCTTACTTTAAATATCGCACAATTTATAATGCCACGATAGCAAAGAAGATGACAGCACCAAGCATGACACAAGTTTCCCAAGATCTCAGGTACTCTAACTCAGCCATCATCAAAGGTATGAGCCACACTTAGCAAAATACAAGCAAACAACTATAATTGGAATCTGTCAATTTCTGGACATGCAAACAGCAGCTACAAGATTTAGCTATAACTGGAGTTACACAAATCCAAATGTCTTGCAAGAAGACATTCTGGAAAGCTTATTAAGTTATCTACAATTCATATTTAATCACCTTAGCATGATTCTCAAGTTAATTAAGTCAAATATACCCATTTACAGAAATTGGTCTAAACAAGACAGAGAGTAATCAATTTTGTAACCCAACTTTAAACAGGCATAACTCACAAACTACTTGGCCAAATACCACCAAATTTTAACAGAATCTAGATACATGAATTATATACAACTTTGTTATTATCACCAAAAACTCATTCAAATCCTAACTAGATCAAACACTAGCATCTTTCAGATCTGCTCAGAATAAAATCAAAACTCGATAGAAGACTTAAAAGTCATGTAACTCCTAAACTATCAGGCCTATGGTCTTACAATTTGAACACAAGCAATATTATGAAATTTTCTACAACTTTTGTATTCACTACAACCATAGCAAACATCATTTACACCACGAAATTAATTGCACAAGCAAAACTGCAAATCCAGCCCAACAGCAGTGGTATAGAAAACTGATAGCATCTTCAGAGAAGCATAACTGGAGTTCTAGACCTCCAACAAACATGAACCATAACTTTTTGAAAATCTTAGGAAGTTACCTACAACTTTCTTATTCTCATGTTAAGATGATTATACAGTTAGAAGGGTCAATTAATCCAATAATTGCATCTCTATCCAAAACATAGACATAAACTGACATGCCACTTTAAATAGCTATAGATGGAGTTATACATGTCCCATAAATGTGATTCTAGACTTTTTAGAAAGCTTAGAAAATTATAAACAACTTTGTTGTAAACACCTAAAGCTAATTATACTATTAAGAAGGCCCCACAATACCAACAATGAAACCCTGTCTGGGTTTGGGCAGAAACATACACAGAGATTAAAGCAAGTGTCACTCAAGATCTACTTAACCAAAAATCATGATATTTAACTTTTTGGAAAGCTTAAAAAAAGTACTACAACTCATGTATTTTCACCAAGTCATGATTCATAACTTAACTGAGCCAATTAATTCAAACATGCAGAACTGTTCAGAGTAGAAGCAAAGCAATACAGGGCATTTGTTATTTTTATAACTCTTAAACTATAAATCCTAAACTCCTGAAATTTTTACAAGACAACAACAATCACCTTAGTAGCACTCCACAAAATTTTTATATTTATTTGAGCATAAAAAACTGTAGTTATGAAAAACACAAGACATGGCAAGTAACAGGAACCTAGCTGCATAGATCTATTTTTACAGCAAAATATTTAAACTAAAACATGACACATTATAGATCTACTGCATAGAAAATTTCACAAGGATTCCAAAAAGTCCTCATTTTCTATTTTACGATTTTTGTATGATTTACTATGAATTTTCAAAGTGGAGCATTCAAATCTGAAAAAATCAAAGAAAAAGGGATCTAAATCTTGCATCGAGGACCCTGAAGTTTCCACAAATAAAACCCGAACGAACGGATCCTTTACTGCACTATTCATCAGAGTCACTGTCTATTCACTTAACCCCCTCCCTTTTACCCTATTGTCGCACGAGGTCCTTCTTCTTCCTCTAGAGCAGAGCACGTCGGGCTCCAGCCCGTGCCGACGGCGGTGGAGGACGTCTGCGGCAAGGGAGAGGCGCTGTGGAGGCGTGGTGGTAGGGCGCACCTGTAGAAGGTCTTACCGTGGCCGGCGACGGCCCATGGCCTCCTGGCCACGTGCGCGGGCGGCCAAGCGGTGGCCGCGCCGGCAGTAGCGACGAGCCAGCGGCGAACGGCGGTGGAGAAGGGTTGCGCAGTTGGGGAGTCGGTCGCGGAGCCGTAGGCGTACTCGGTGGTGGCGCTGGAGGGCAGCAGGAGAAGGAGCAGCGGCGGCAATGGAGTTCGTCCACGACGGCCATGGCTGCCGCGCGCTGGCACACGCGCAGGCGCGCGGTTGGAGCGAGAGAGGCGATGGGGAGCCAGAGGGAGTGAGCGGGAGTGGAGAGGGGAGCCTCAGGCGCTCAGTTATGGCGGAACAGGGACGCAGGGGCGAGGATGCACGCGGCAGCAAAGCTCGGCAATGGTGGGGCGCGCTCTGGTTTATGGCCGCCACGAAGTCATTTCATCGAGTACGTGGCGTGCGTTGCTGTGCCCGACTTGGAGTCCGTTTTCGGCATATTCGGTGCAGATTCGGACCTTGGCGCCTATAGAAAAGTTGCTGTCCTCAGAATGCTCTTCGACTTTGATTAAGGGTGCTCGGCCATTAGGCTATTGGATTAGCATATAATTAGTACTAAACTTGATAGTGTCAGTGATTTGACAGTGACAAGCAAACATCCAAAATTGATGGTCGAGATGAAATGCAACTGGTGCCATCTTCTTGTATGTTCTTCCCCATCATGTAAGCTCCAACTTTTACATTTGGATCAACTGAAGTTGCTTAGCAAAAATTGGGAGAACGCGGAATGTCATCGTCGAGGCCCAAGATTTCAGACTTAGGTCTACAATCGGTAATTGTTTTCGATCTTGTAACCTCTGTTTGCATCATCTACAAACTGAACTAGGGCATACTCCAAAAACAAACTATGTTGTACTCAAAACAAAGAACAACTTTTATTAAAGGATCAAGGTCTGGATCAGCTCGGTTTGCAAGATATAAAGCTCCAAGGTAGGGTACCCGCAGTCCAACCTCGCTTAGGACTTAGCCAAATTCCTGGGCTCCAAAACAGCACTGTATTGAATCTTGTGAGTTCCATTTGACTAGGTTAGAGGCCAAAATAACTCTTGACCTTTAAACAAAGTTTGTTCTACATGATATGGACTACAACTTTCATTTAAGGTCCAACCTCAAAACTGGTATAGAACCTACTGTTCTACTTTGACCAAAGTAGGATCACGATGAAGCTTAAATTATCCTTTTTGATCCATTGGAGCATTTTCTTGGCATTTGCCCAACATGAACCTTTCATGACTTTTGTTGTAGAGTTCATCTAGAGTCATTTTGGCAAGGTTGCAAGGTTTGGTTGACATCTCATGTTCTCATTCACTTAATAGTGCAATTCAAGCACTTAGTAAAAATCATTCCAACAAGGATATAACTTATCATTTCATGTGACTTTTGATTCCAAACTGCATGAAACTTTTTGAGTGTCCAATATAGATGGGTATTGATGTGAGACACATGAAGATATCCCAATCACACCACCCAAGCATATATCTTGAAAAGGGCCTATATGTAAGCAAGGGTGCAATATCCAAGTTTAGGTCGGGGCTCAATTCCATAGGTTGACCTTGACATCTTCATCATCACTTAATATACCATGTTTTAGCTCAAACCCATTGCTTAACTGGTGGCAAACACCTGGGGTGTTACAGCCCTCCCCCCTTAAAGGAATCTCGTCCGAGATTCGATCACGAAAAGACTTTTAAGGAAGAGAAACATGTCATCCGGTTTCCAACATCGGTGATAGCATTAGGCTACTTAACTTCGAACATCGGAGAGGCTAATTTGGTCATGACACTTTCGATACTTGCTCTTCGTCAGTAGTCGTTGTCTCAAGAATTTCCTTCTTCGACCTTCATGAAATATTGTTACTTTGGGAGGAATCCAAGATAGCAATGTCCTACGTACTTCGTCCTTGATGTACGAAGAGCGATACAAACGTAGACTAAATACTTGCAACATTTACTTTCCTTACATGCCTCTTAGGAAACATCCTCAACCATTGATTTAGACACCAACTCGACGATCCACAAACATTGGACTTGTGGGCTATTTTCACAGGGCACAAAGCATTACCCCACATGGCGGGCATCCCTATATAGATAAGGAACCATTTCTGAATATTCTCTAGCACCTCGTTCAATAGAGCCTTGAACAAATCCGTTTGTGGTACCTAGGGGCACAATGATGCTGATCGAAACTAGGGATATGCTTTCTCTAGTTCTTTACTTAGCTGATACAACATCTTGCACTGTATACGTGATTGTCCAAGATGGGATTGACTTGATAGCACATTTGGAGAAGAAGTAGCACTTGCATTGCAGGGCCAGGTTTGTTGTTTCCTTGATCAACATCGTTCTGTGAGATCTAGTCTTCATAGTTACCAACTAGTCGTTACCTAACTAAAGATTAACTTTCCCACTGGTAACTAACCAGTTGTCCCTCAACACTAAAAAGGTTTCAAATCTTCACTCTTAATAATAAAAATTGTGGTCGAAGCATACAGATGGTCACCATTGAAGTCAGCACAAAGGGGTCACACTAAAGAAGGTCAGTTCGTCTACGTGATCCTTATGCACCTAAAGATTGAGAACTTGGATAGGAACTCATATATACCAGGTGACCTATTACAGTACATAATATCTTGGTCCCTTTATCATCCGACTAATAACTTGTTCGACATTAAGTGTGGTGCACCTTTCTGATCCATCGAAAATGACATAAGTTGCTCACTAGATGACCGACGTCATTACAGGGACAGTCAAGTCGAGTAGAGTCACTTGTCTACCACCTCTTGCAGTTTGCTTATGTTCCTGTTAGTGACCTGTTCTTCAAAGGTTAACCGTTGGACGACTCTAGAAGGAAGTCCTATTGCATCTAATTCGACATACAGATCTTCTGACACGATAAGGAGAGATAACCAAGGAAGAGCTCACGTGAAAATAACACATCGGTGCAGTTCTGTAATGCATCATGACTAGGAACCTCGATACCAGCGCGTGCCGAGCAGCACAGCCTTGTGTGTGCACCCACAGGAGGCTCTCGGTTTCATCGCGGCACCGTAGATCGCTAATCGTGGCACCATTACTGAACATACAACCCACAAGAAATCTCATGTGGCACAAATTGGGTTACATAGGAGCAAGCACTATGTGAAGGAGGGATAGCAACAAAGGTAGTTACAAGGTTAGGAGTCAACAAGCAGGGGATCCAAAGATTTAAAACACAGCGCGAGAGAGCATAGCCTAATTGCCGAAGGCAACTAAGTAGGAGACTCTTGCTGAATTTCCATATACGCCTTGTGTCCACCAAGTGATTACCAGGTCAAGATTAACCTGAGATTTGGTCTTGTCGAGTAGCAACATGAGATCAAGACTGATAAATATTCAGAGACTTGAAAGGGTTGGAGACAAAACAAACGAGATTCAAGGGTAGAGCCATTGCACTGACTAGGGATTCAGTTGATAAAGCAATGACAGGATCTGCGAGGATAAGGTTCCAAAGCCAGGGCAGATAGCGATTAGCGTTGTACCAGATCATCAGTAGGAGAAGGAGCAATGAAGTCCGACAAGGATTTCGGAGCAAGGTCCTTCCACACAAGAGTGGGACAACCACGACACATGCAACCAAAGAAGGGAGCTAAGCTTAGGCCTAAGGTCAGGCAAAGACATGGATAAAGGTCTTCGTAGCACAACGTTCAAGGCTAGCAACCACGTGTACAGGCTCAGGTCCCTAAGAGAGAACTTAATTGTAGACGATAACCCTGAGATTACCAAAACTTGGACGTTGTTCCAGGATAGCGCTCTTCAACACTCATATGCTTCCCGAGGACAAAAGGAGTGACAGCTACAGCACTACCTAGATTACAAGCATCCACACCTACGTCATGGTCTTAAGCAAGCACTTCAAAACACTCAATCTAATTAGCTTAAGCGACTATTACTAAGCACAAAGCTCGCACCTAACAAGTAGTCACCTACGACAACATTGCTACACATAAACATGCGAACCTGGTGGTAAGGTACTGTTATCTTTTATTTCCTTTTTACCAAGTAGGTGGATATCTCTACAAAACAAGTCTTATATTTAGCAATTTAGTCTTCGAAGGGGTGAAGTTTTGCTAATTAATAACTTGTCATCTAGTTCCTTTGGAAGCAAACATACAAGGTAAAGCTAATCACACACTATCTTCAAGCACAGCTATTCAAGCGGCATGGAACAAGGCATTCTGTCTAGCTTCACACAAGGAAGATAGTAGCATCACATTGGTCACAAGTTACTTAGTATTAGAACAAGGTGAGGGAAGCCTATTTATGCACAAGCACAATCATGATGCACGCTCGTCCTATTCGTCCTCACAAAATTGCCAGCCTAAGGCGGCAATCACGTTCTATGTCAGTGGCATAACACGTACTCTCTCTATATATAGCTAGTCGTCAGCTACATTCAATCTACGCATTCGTGGTTAGCATACCTGCAGGCAAATTCATTGCAGCCCATCCCCACAAAGAGATAAATAAGCGCACAATGAAAGCAGTAAACTAAGATACTCTCCATATATACATCCCCAGATGTATATACTTCGATATCCATAGCTACCCGATAAATATACCTGCAATTAAGTACCTTCATATATACATGTGTGTAACATGTAAATATTCCAGTAACCACAGCTAACTCTCCCCTAGACCGATAGTTGGACGGTCATACTCTCACAACTCACACTTACCTGGGCGTAGAGGCAATTGATCCATACATTACCATTCAAACGAGTGGCATCCATACAATAGCACGCCGTATGGACGACGAAAGTAAAAATTTCAATAAAGTACATTCCCCCAAAGTTAGTACTTAGATAGCCACCTAATAGTCCTTAACTGGGCATAAAGGAGGATGTCGCTAGCATAGTTTTGCAAATAAGTTTTGACAAATTTGCCTGTAGCTAAAGTTTTAGTTAAAATAGACCTTTTAAAACTAAAACTTAGCTTTTAAAACTATGTACCTGACAGTATTATGCTTAATCTCGCTCTGATACCAGCTGTGACAGAACCGCCCAATTTATACAAGATCAAGTACGGCTGTCCCCGCTTAACATGTTGACACGCGCATACTCTCACTTATATAAACCCGGTAGTCCGCCGAGTGTCACGCAGGACCTCGGTAAATCAACATCACAACCAAGATAGCGTGATTAAGCAAATACACATCCCATACATCGGGTTGCAGCGGAAATAATATTACAAAGGGGTTAACAAATAATAGTACAAGTTTGGGTTTCAAAACCGCTTAGTGAAAACAACATAGCTTTCAAATGATTACATTAATATAAGTTCCAAATATATTGCTAGCATAGGTGACATCCTCAGACAAAAGCATGTAGATGAGAAGTGAATATAGAGCCACCGAGCCCACTGCAGGTGAGCCACCATCCTCAAAGAGGTCAAAACCTTACACGCAACATGGTGGGATAAACCACAGTACTCGAATGTACTCAGCTAGACTTACCCGTCATAACCAGAAATAAAATTGACTCCAAGGAGTATGCAAGGCTTTATAAGTGGAGGTAGCTTGACAACAGTTTGCATAAAAAGCGATTAACTCAATTATACAATTATAATTCTGTCATCAAGTTAATTAGAACTATTCATCTCTAGATTAGCAACTATCCTGTGCCAAACATGTGGTATATCTTTTTAGAGCATACAATAGTAACCATAGCTGGTATTGAAATTCCAAATTCATTCGAACCATCATATTCCATAACACAGTTACTACGATGTTGGAGCTAGCCAAGTTTCTCACTATCCGGGAGAGACGGCGATTCGAATCGATTTCAACCAGCTGGGAATTTATTCCTAACACAAACCCAAGTCTACCAGCCACGATAGCCTTAGGTCACCTTTGGTACAACTCAGGTACACATTTCGCGGGTCCGTACTGCGCCGCACAATCTAGGACACCAGATGCCAGGACGTTCAGGCCTAGCCTGCCCTTGGGCTCAGTCTGATCGCCCTCCGCAAGGAGCGCACAACAAAACGGGTCCCGGCCTGAGTTGAGCTACTCGGCTTCGCGGTCGGAACGAGTTATCCGGCCAGCTAAGTGATAGGCATGCGTTCAATCTTGTCAGAAGTTCCAACAATGGTACGGTCCTTGATCGGCACAGACGGAATCACATGAGTCATCCTACGCATAGACTCCGCCCGGCCTCGATTTTCTTTTACCCCATGGTTCTGTTCCACGATAGCAGATATAGCCAACCGTGCTCCGGTATCCACCTATATCTCGCAGGTGACAGGATATCACCTGACTTCTACCGGTCTAAGCATGGCTAAGCATATATTCGATCCTGGACCTATACCGGTTAAAGGTGTAATATCTGGACAAGGAATTTATATGCATCAAGTGGTTCCATTCAACTCTTATAACCTAATGCATCAATCATAAGTACTTAAGTAATCATTTGTAAAATACTGGGAGACTTAAAATGCTCCGGGGCTTACCTAGGATCCGACACAAGTCAGTTCAGTTAGCTTGCACCAACTTGGTGACATCTCTGGTCCTAGCACTTGCTTAGTCCTTCCATCTTCGGAATAGATTCACCAAACCAAATCTTCGAGTTTGGCTCCACATCACGTCCTTCACGTGGTTCATCTAGCGTACCTAGATGAGATGCAAGATGCAGGTGTATGAATACATGGAAGTGCAATAGATAATGCAGCGCATGCAGTAAGTAAGACAAGCACAAGGTTACGTTAACATGCACAAGCACTTCGCATTGCTTACTTTAAATATCGCACAATTTATAATGCCACGATAGCAAAGAAGATGACAACACCAAGCGTGACACAAGTTTCCCAAGATCTCAGGTACTCTAACTTAGCCATCATCAAAGGTATGAGCCACACTTAGCAAAATACAAGCAAACAACTATAATTGGAATCTGTCAATTTCTGGACATGCAAACAGCAGCTACAAGATTTAGCTATAACTGGAGTTACACAAATCCAAATGTCTTGCAAGAAGACATTCTGGAAAGCTTATGAAGTTATCTACAATTCATATTTAATCACCTTAGCATGATTCTCAAGTTAATTAAGTCAAATATACCCATTTATAGAAATTGGTCTAAACAAGACAGAGAGTAATCAATTTTGTAACCCAACTTTAAACAGGCATAACTCACAAACTACTTGGCCAAATACCACCAAATTTTAACAGAATCTAGATACATGAATTATATACAACTTTGTTATTATCACCAAAAACTCATTCAAATCCTAACTAGATCAAACACTAGCATCTTTCAGATCTGCTCAGAATAAAATCAAAACTCGATAGAAGACTTAAAAGTCATGTAACTCCTAAACTATCAGGCCTATGGTCTTACAATTTGAACACAAGCAATATTATGAAATTTTCTACAACTTTTGTATTCACTACAACCATAGCAAACATCATTTACACCACGAAATTAATTGCACAAGCAAAACTGCAAATCCAGCCCAACAGCAGTGGTATAGAAAACTGATAGCATCTTCAGAGAAGCATAACTGGAGTTCTAGACCTCCAACAAACATGAACCATAACTTTTTGAAAAGCTTAGGAAGTTACCTACAACTTTCTTATTCTCATGTTAAGATGATTCTACAGTTAGAAGGGTCAATTAATCCAATAATTGCATCTCTGTCCAAAACATAGACATAAACTGACATGCCACTTTAAATAGCTATAGATGGAGTTATACATGTCCCATAAATGTGATTCTAGACTTTTTAGAAAGCTTAGAAAATTATAAACAACTTTGTTGTAAACACCTAAAGCTAATTATACTATTAAGAAGGCCCCACAATACCAACAATGAAACCCTGTCTGGGTTTGGGCAGAAACATACACAGAGATTTAAGCAAGTGTCTCTCAAGATCTACTTAACCAAAAATCATGATATCTAACTTTTTGGAAAGCTTAATAAAAGTACTACAACTCATGTATTTTCACCAAGTCATGATTCATAACTTAACTGAGCCAATTAATTCAAACATGCAGAACTGTTCAGAGTAGAAGCAAAGCAATACAGGGCATTTGTTATTTTTATAACTCTTAAACTATAAATCCTAAACTCCTGAAATTTTTACAAGACAACAACAATCAACTTAGTAGCACTCCACAAAATTTTTATATTTATTTGAGCATAAAAACTGTAGTTATGAAAAACACAAGACATGGCAAGTAACAGGAACCTAGCTGCATAGATCTATTTTTACAGCAAAATATTTAAACTAAAACATGACACATTATAGATCTACTGCATAGAAAATTTCACAAGGATTCCAAAAAGTCCTCATTTTCTATTTTACGATTTTTGTATGATTTACTATGAATTTTCAAAGTGGAGCATTCAAATCTGAAAAAATCAAAGAAAAAGGGATCTAAATCTTGCATCGAGGACCCTGAAGTTTCCACAAATAAAACCCGAACGAACGGATCCTTTACTGCACTATTCATCAGAGTCACTGTCTATTCACTTAACCCCCTCCCTTTTACCCTATTGTCGCACGAGGTCCTTCTTCTTCCTCTAGAGTAGAGCACGTCGGGCTCCAGCCCGTGCCGACGGCGGTGGAGGACGTCTGCTGCAAGGGAGAAAAGCCAGGAGGCGTGGTGGTAGGGCGCACCAGAGAAGGTCTTACCGTGGCGGCGACGACGGCCCCAGGCCTCCTGCCCACGTCTTGCGGTTGACCAGCGGTGGCCAAGCCCGCGGCGATGGCGACGAACCCGGTGAACGGGCGGTGGAGAAGGGTTCTTGCGAGCTTGGGGAGTCGATCGCAGAGCCGTGGGCGTACTTTCGGTGGTGGCGCCGGAGGGCAGCGGGAGAAGGAGCAGCGGCAAAGAATGGAGTTCGTCCACGACGGCCATGGCTGCCGCCTATGCACACGCTACAGCAGCGCAGCTGATTGGAGCGAGAGGCGATGGGGAGCCGAGGGAGTGGCGGGAGTGGAAAGGGAGCCTCAGCGCTCGATTATGGCGGAACAGAGGACGCAGGGGCGAGGATGCACGTGGCAGCAAAGCTCGGCAATGGTGGGGCGCGCTCTGGTGCATGGCCGTAGGTGCCCTCATTTCTTCATTTTGGTAACGAATCGCTCAGATTCACACTAATCCGTGCCCTTTTTCTCTCTTTAGCCACCGGCATATCGTCGTCGATCCCCTTCGAGCCCTCTCGGACACTCGCGACCACCTCCATCGGACTCGTGGTGAGTCGCTCGATCTTCCCGTGCCTTCCTTTACTCGAATGTCGCTCTAGAGTGCCGTATCGGCAAGCTCTAGTCACGCTGGCCATGGCACCGCTGTGGGGCCATCGTCCCGACATGCTTCCCTGCCCTACCTTTCTGTCATATCGGAATCGCGTTGATGCACTCATCGTTCTCATACCCTCGGCTTGGTCTGGGGTGGCCGGAATCGCCCGTACCTATGACACCAGTGAGCTTGGGCCACCGGCACCCATGGTGTCGTCGTGCAGGCACAACACGCCGGCGAGGGTAGTCCCTTCGTTCACCTGCGCCGTCGGATCTACTCGGACGGTTGGGATTAAAACATACCCCTTCGGGGTCTTTATCGGTTCACCGAAGACCCGTGGACACGGTCCATAGCGCCACGTCAGTGCGCCCACCATAGGCGTGGTGCACCGCATCACTCACGCACAGCCACGTGACCGCCCAGTCAGCCGGTGACACGGTCAACTGCGACCTGCCGCGTAGTTTTGTAGTTTAGCCCACGGGTTTCCAGTGAATCAACCCGCAGTCTAGTACAGTTCAAAAGAGTTACTTTTCAATCCTATTTTTATTCATTTTAGTCCCTATAGTTTTAGGAAATAGTGTGCGCCGTCTATAATTCATTTAAATTCAGATTTTATTAGTTTAAATTCAAATTTGAGTTTCAGTTTATTTACATAAATGCCATTGAAACTTGTTTTATGCATAACTTTTGCGTTTTAAGTCCGATTTGAGTGATTCTTCTGCTGATGTGTTCGTAGCAGTACATAGATTAGTTTTATAAGCTTTTCAATCTATGTTTTCACTATTTGGTGTACTGTTCTAATAGAAGTCTATTTGTATGCATGTAATGATTGGATTGGATGCTTGATTGGTGAATTGAAACACGTTTAGAGGGTGATCAGTTCGAGGTGACTAAGGATCAGCAAGGAGACCGGCAATACCAAGAGGAAAACTTTGAGGAAGGCAAGTGTAGCAAAGGCCCCTTGTACCTATGAACTCTACAATTCATTTACATGCATGTGTTTAAATTTGATGTGCCCTTAAGGACTTTACCTACATTACTACTTGTACCACATATCCTAGATACCTATGGTTTGGGATTTATTTTGGATAGATGTTGCAGTGCTCAACATAAAATAATTGTTAAACATGACTAAAGGTACTATGCAATGTAATAAAATGGAGCTTTTTAGCAACAATTAGGGGGCTAGAGTATGGGGTTGAATGCTCTAGTGCCTCTCCATAAGGATTTAATCCTGAAGCGGACACCTAGGAGGTTTTGTACAACCCCGAGTGTCATATGGCTCTGACTTTAACCTGTTACCCAGATTGTACTAGCTCATCTGTAGCTTTCCATAAGGGCAAGAGGGGGCACTAGTATGTATGTTTCTTTTCCTGCTAGGGTGTGTACTTTGCCGTGACCACACATGCCACGCCTAGAGGAGGGCCACATATGGCTAGATGGTTGAAACCTTAGCAGCTACGACTTCTTAGTGTGACTAGCAAAGGGTTACGTAGTGAAACCCTGCCACACTTGCTAGGTAGAGGTGTTGTGCGCTTTGTAAACCCCGACATTGGGAATCACGGCTCGGTGGGTAAAGTTGTACAATTTTTACAAAAATATTTAACCTGTTATAACAGCCGTGCTCATAGATACGAGCGATCTGGATCCTTCATGATTGGTGGTTACTATGGATGGTTGGGAAATTGATATAATCTTGATTATTCACTATTACCACTTGGATTGGGTTTGTTCACTAAAATAGTTATTCATGATGCTAAAACTTGACCAACTAAAATTGCGAACCGAAGTCAAATCGTGTCTAGCCTTTGAGCCTCATAGATTCCTTTGATATACTTGCTAAGCATGGTGAGCTTACACTTGTTTTACATTCAATGAAAATCCTAGATGGGTAACAGATAACACATATGAAGAGTTTCCAAAGGATGTCTAGGACTACTAGATTGATGTTCACCAGGTGGAGTCCCTGTAGCAATTTGGGCTTAGATTTCCGCTTTGTGTAATAATGTTGCCAATGAGCAAGACTATGAGATAACAGTATGTTGAGATATGCGATGTAATAAAGTACTTTACTTTGATATTATTACAATTTGTTGGTATATGTGTGTTTGGACATCCTGGGAGCACATATATGAGTACTGGATTTTGCTATGCAAAATTGGGTGCGACAAGAACGATCCGAACGGGGTGATGAAAGAGGTCATGAGCTGGTCAGACTCTTTCATCGCAATCTGATGGAACCCGGAGTACGCATCCACGAAGCATAGGGTTTCGCACCCCGAGATTGAGTCAACTACCTGAACTATGCGTGGCAAAGGAAACAAATCCTTCGGGCACGCCTTATTGAGGCTGGTGTAGTCAACACACATTCTCCATTTCCCACTTTTCTTTTTGACAAGAACAAGATTGGACAACCACCCTAGGTGGTATACTTCCTTGATGAAACCGTCCGCCAAGAGCTTAGCGATTTCCTCGCCGATGAGCCTCCGCTTCTCATCGTTGAAGCGGCGGAGGCGTTGTTTGACCGGCCTGGAACCCGACCTGATCTTCAAGGCATGCTCGGTGACTTCCCTCGGAATTCCTGGCATATCTGAGGGTTTCCACACAAAGATGTCTCTGTTGGCGTGGAGGAAGTCGACGAGCGCGCTTTCCTACTTGGGGGAGAGGGCAGTGCCAATACGCACCGTCTTGTCAGTGGAGTTGCTGGGGTCGATGAGGACCTCCTTGATGTTTTCTGCAGGCTCAAAGGATCCGGTCGCCCACTTCGCGTCGGGCGCTCCTTCAACGTTGTCCTTCCTGATAGCTGCGAGCTCCTCAGAAGTGAGGGTTGCTGAAGTGAGCTCGCAGCTCTCGACCTTGCACTCATAGGCCCTCTAGAAAGAAGTCCCGATAGTGATGACCCCATGAGGGACCGACATTTTGAGCTTGAGGTAGGTGTAGTTGGGGACAACCATGAACTTCGCGTAACATGGTCGCCCCAGAATGGCGTGGTAGACCGGGGGGAACCTGACTACCTCGAAGGTGAGGGTCTCTGTCCTATAGTTGGATAGATTCCTGAAGGTGATGGGTAGGTCGATCTGCTCGATTGGTATAGCCTGCTTTCCTAGCATGATGCCATGGAAAGGCACCCTAGTCGGCCAAATGCACGCTTGGTCGATGCCCATAGCATCGAGCTTCTCGGCGTACATGATGTTGAGGCCGCCGCCCCCATCCATCAGTACCTTGGTGAGCTGCTTCATGCCGATGATAGGGTCGACCATGAGCGGGTACATGCTTGAGTGTGTGACGCTATTCAGGTGATCGGATCGGTCGAAGGTTATGGGAGACCCTGACCATTTGAGGAAAGCGGGCGTGGCAGGCTCGGCTTCATAGACCTCTCGGCGTGTGAGCTTCTATCGGCGCTTGGAGCCATAGGCCTCTGGCCCACCAAAGATCATGAGGTAGCCATCCAGTGATGGAAAGCCGTCGTCCTTCTCTCCGGCGTCGTCGGCTTCTGCCTCGGGCTTCTTCTTCTTCTCCCATTTCTTGGAGCCACCGGTGAAGAAGCGTTTCATGAGGGAGCAGTCCTTGTACATGTGTTTGATGGGGAAGGCATGGTTTAGGCATGTCCCCTCGAGTAGCTTATCAAAGTGATCGGGGGTGCCCTCGACTGGTGTTCGACCGGCTTTTCACTGGCGGTGGCCATGAGCGAGTCCCCATGCCCTTTCCGGTTCTTCTTATTCGAACGGTAGGAGGGGCCTTCGTCGGCGTCCTCATCCCTCTTTGCCTTGCCTCGGGAGCGATCGAAAATTGCTACAACCACCTCCTCACCGGAAACACGGCTGGTGACGATGTCGAGGAGTTCCTTGGTAGTCCATGGGCCCTTACGTCCCAACTTATGGACTAGGGACTCGTAGGTGGTCCCTGATAGGAAGGCTCTAATGACATCAGCATCGGCAACATTGGGGAGCTCGTTGCACTGCCGGGAGAAGCGTTGGATGTACTCATGAAGAGTCTATCCTGACTTCTATCGGTAGTTCTTCAAGTCCCAGGGCTTCCCAGGGCACACGTAAGTGCCCTAGAAGTTCCCCACGAAGATTTGTTTTAGGTTCGCCCAACTCTGAACGTAGTTGGGCAGAAGATGCTCTAGCCATGTTCGCACCAAGTCAGCCAGGAATAGGGGGAGATTGCGGATGACAAAATCATCACTAACAGCACCACCGACCCAACAGGTGAGCCGGTAGTCCTCGAGCCACAAGCCAGGGTTCGTTTCCTTAGAGTATTTCAGGACGTTAGTCGGCGGGCGGTATCAGGGCCGGAGCATTGCCTCGAGGATATGCTGAAAGCCTGGGTCTCCATTGGTTTGGGGCTATGACTCCAGTCCTCCTCGCGATCGTAGCGCCCACCGCGGCGAGGGTGGTAGCCGCGGCTAGCTCCCTCTCACGCATCATTCGAATACGCTGCGGGCATCGAGGTGTCCGCGCGTGTCATGGTTGAGGCTGAGGCGTTCATGCACCGAAACCGCGATGCATGGCCTATCACCTTGCGGCACCTGGTGGACCGATGCATCCTTGTTATGTCACACTGAGGGCGTGCGTTGGCTGGCGTCAAGCTCCTATCACCAAGACAATGAGCTCTCGGCTGTTTGTCGTACCGCATGCTCAAGCAACATGCGAATCTCATGGTGGGCCCATCGATCCTCGGGCATCGTAGGCACTGGAAGCCCCCTAAGCAAGGCTGCCACAACAGCGATGTTCTAGCTTGCTTAGGCAAAGTGCGGGAGTGCCTGGTCATCCATGACAATCCTCCGGTTCACATCATGGGCCATGGCGCAAGCGCGCCCACCGTCTCCGTGGCGCTCGATCTCATGATTGAGCTCCGCACATTCTTGCTCAAGCTAGAGTTGTGCTTCCTTGAGCTCTCGGTCTTTGGGCCTTTAGTCGCTGCTCCACCCGTGGGCGGGGTGGGGCCCCACCTCGCCCCACCACATCGTCGAGGTCATTCATCAAGGATGCCTCCTCCTCATGGATGATTTTGACATGTCCCTTGAGGGTACCTATCATGAAGCATTCACGAGAGGGGTGATGGCTCCCCCAGCTAGAGTCAGAGCCAGAGGGCGACTCTAGCTCCTCTGCGAGGAGGTCATGGAAAGAATCCATGACATGTTCGATCTCCCGTACGAACTTGTCATTCGTGGGGGATGGAATCATGCGTTGCGCCACAAGGTGGCCAACAATCTCTGTGGCATTATGGGGACTGAACGGGAGCACTGTCGGGGCGCTCCAGATGAGGTATTCCAGGGAGAGCGGCTCTCCCCCAGCAAGCTATGCCATGACATTGGTGAATGACAAGGTGAGGTGGCGCAGGCCATCCCGGAACGGTTGGGGTCCTAGGAAGACGCCGAGCTAACGCTCCAACCTCCCATAGTTGGAGTCGAGGAGCTAGCCGCTCCCGAGGGCGCGGGCCTCCGGTGCGTGTAGCCATAGCTCCTCCAGTGACTCGGTGATCACGTCAAGGTCGGTGGAGTGGAGAGGCTGAATGATGACGGGCGCCCTCTGTCCTGATGATGAAGTCCAGGTCCCTAAAGCGCACGTGTGCGCCTGAGACCTAGCTAATGTCGTGACTAGCCATCTGAGGCCTAGTGTTGAGGTCAAAAATGGGCAAAAAGCCCCTACCTAGCGCGCCAACTGTCGGTGTTTTGAGTAAGCACCAACGAGTAAATTTATATTATTATGTGTCTGGCTAGAATGGTGTGCTAAGAGGACATGAGGTTTATACTGGTTTCGGCTGAATGTCCCTACGTCCAGTTCGTTGCTGCTGCTTGTGTTATTAGCATGGGAAAGTTCGTAGTAGGGGTTACAAACGGGCGAGAGAGGGACTGGTCCCAAGTCTACGGTGATGTTTGTTCGTGATGAGGTATGGTCAACCAATGCTTTGTGATGCACTTGTTTGATGTCTCGGTCCCCCCTTGAGTGGGATGCCCTACTTTACCTTTTATAGCAGAGGGAAAGCAGGGGTCACAGCCGAAGGGAAGAGGAAAAAGAAAAAGAAATAAGTCTCCGGAGGCATACCGTCCTTTCTTCAAGCGTCGGTCCAGCGACCCTATAGATCGTGGTGGCAATGGCGTTGCAATCGGGTCCTATTAGTGACTACAGCATACGTCTTGGGCGTCGTGTCGTTTTCTTGTCTTCCATCCCATCCAAGCGAACGGTAATGGTCAAAGGGTCCCCTGACGGAGGCCATACAGGGGGCTGGTGTTACAGTTCCAGTCAACTAACACCGGTTGACTGATGTTGGATGGTGGTCAGGCAGGGAGTTGGCAGCATAGTGTTGGCCTGTTGACGCGATGGGCGACGTGAATCTCCTAGCATGGCCTGATGTGACCGCCAGTCGCATCAGGACATGCCCAAGACGTCCTCCTAGGCGTGCGCCTCCACACCGCAGTGGTTGAAGTGGTTTGGGTCCTACACTAGGGCCACTACTTTTGTTCAGTAGCAAATCCGTCCCCTGGGGATCGGACGAGGTAGAGCCCTCCCCATGGGAATGGACAAGTTGAAGTCCACGCCTTGGGGTCAGAGGAGGCAAAAACCTTGTCCTTGGAGTTGGAGCCCACGCCTTGGGTTCGGACGAGGTGGAAACCTCGTCCTCGGAGTCAGACGAGGCGTGGTCCGGCCCTTGGGGTCGGATGAGGCAGAAACCTCGTCCTCAGAGTTGGACGAGGCATGGCCCAGCCCCTGGGGGTCGATCAAGGCAGAAACCTCATCCTTGGAGTTGACGAGGCATGGCCTAGCCCCTAGGGGTAGGACGAGGCCGTAGTTGCATCCTTACCCATCAGATGTGGCGACGTGATGCTCATTAATCCATTGGCTCGGATACCTAGGTATAGATATCCTACACTCAGGCCATGATCTCGATGGCATGAGCCATGAGCGAGCTGGTCCCCTCTGACCAGACCACCTCAAGGTCATCGTAGACCACTCTGAGGGCGGCGCTCAGGATACCAAGCTCATCACTCTCCACCTGAAAATTGTCTCCTTTCCTCGGCGAGATCCACAGCTAGCCCGGCAGAAATGCTCTCGGCCTACAGCTTCTAGGTCGTCTCACTTTTGAGCTCAGCCTAGAGGGAGCCGATTTTCTGCTGCACATCATCGCGCTCTTGGTAGGCCTAGTCATGCTCTCGGAAAGCCTAGTCGCGCTCCTAGTGTGCCGCGCCGCATTCCGAGTGGAGCCTCTCCGTGGTTTGGATCAACTCATCCTGCTCCTTGTGCAGTCGAGCGACCGCCGCGGCATCTAGGCTCGCCCTTTTCTCTAGGGCCACGAGCTTCTCATCGACCCCCAACCTCAAATCCCTTTGTTTCTCAACCTCGCCTAGAAGGTCAAGGATCCGCTGGCGGATTTTGGCATCCTTTTGGAGCAACTCATCCCGCTCCTTCCTGACCTTGGTGGCTTCTTCATCATCCTTTCGTGACCTTGCCAATAGGGCCTCGAACGCCTTCTCGGCCTTGTCAGCATCCCAACGGGCCTCATCCACCCGTGACAGAAGATTGGGTGCCTCCTCGACAACGATAGTTAGCTCGACCACCCTCTGCTGGGTGGCGGTGAGCTGAGCTATCACCTCCCTGCGTAGCCGCGCCTCCTCTGTAACACCTTAGGTGTTAGCCTTGCATAACTTGACTTGCATAGCATGGGCATGATCATAAAGCATTCATATACAAGCATTTACAACTGAAACATTTGATTGAAACATATGCAACATTCTTACTATTTCATGTTCCCATGTGTATGTGCATATGATCATGAGTGTAAACATGTAGATGATTGTGTGACCTTGCAAATAGCTTAAACATGTTTAGAATATCATCATGAACAACTTTGGTATTTATGGCTAGGGCTAATTAGGTCATTATGTCATAGTTTAAGTATGTACCATCTTTTGAATGTAGCTTGTTTGACCAAGTTTGAACTAGGTGTTAGAGACCTTGCATGGAGGAGATCACTAAAGGAAAGTTGTAGTATTTGACATAAGGAACAACTTTTATTTTTGGGTCATTGACTGATTTAGCTTCTAACATGCTTGAATTGGTCCCACAAAAATTAGAAGAATCAAGATTTCAACACTTAACAAATTTTTTCTAAGTCTTGTTCACTGACAGTCTGACAGCCTGCCTTTGGAATGAAATAACTCGAGTTTGGTTGAGTGTTGGAGCATGATCCTTTAATAGCAATTGGAGATGGTACTTAGGGCTACAATTTTCGTTTAAGAGTCATTCGCTGAATCACCCTGTATCGACGGCTAATTCATCTCAAAATCACGTCGTCAGGCTCGGTTTTGGCTTAACTGACGAACTGAATGGAGAGCTTCAGTGGCCGACCGGTTCAGGCCTTGGCCGCCGCATGGCACGGGAATTGGCCGCGCGTCATCGGCGTTCTGCCCAGCGTGGCAGTGTCGAGCCAGAGCGCAGCTTTAGCACCCCTACACTCGCCCGCTCCCTCCCGTGCTCACCATTTTCAATTCCTCGGCCTCATTTCCTCGCCGCAGCAGCAGCCAAGCTCTTCCCCGCCTCCACCGTCGCCATAGCCGCGCCAAGCCTCGCTAAGCCGCCCATTCGTCACCACGGCAGCACCACCGTCTTCCCAGAAACTCCCTGCGTCTCCCCTTTGCCGCTGTTCCAGCTTGGTAAGCCACCGCAACGCGTGCGAACTCGCCGGAGCTCCGCCACTAGCCCCGTCTCCGTGGCCACGTCGCCACCGTCCACCCTAGGCCGCGATAGGGCGTTAGCTAGGTCCGTTGTAGCTCGGTGATGCTCGGCGTAGCATTCTATCGAGTTGCCGTAGCCTCCACCAGCGCCTCGCCGTCGTCCAGCGCCACCACTCCACCATGGCCGCTGCCGTCGTCACTGGCGTCGACTATAGGGCCGGCCAAGTGGTGTGATAGATGCGCTAGGTCGAGTAGGTCACTGGGTGATGATGTCACCGCCGACAACCTCGCCGTCGGCGAGCTTTGGCCACGCCACCATCTCACAGCCAGCCGCTGCTCTGTTTCGTGTCTCATCAAGCGTGTGGGGTCCTCTGTCGAAGCGGGTCACCGGTCAATGACATGTAGAATAGGCTAGTTCATTTAAATCCAGATCTGGTGTTGTTTTGTAATTTTGTATCTTCAGTTTGGTAGCTTCAAAAATTGTGAAATAAATTTGTTAGTGTTCCTTAGGAAGTGTAGTATTTAGGAAAAATATGTTCTTAACATTTGCAGTAGAAATTTTTGGAGATTTAAATAGAAATTTGAAATGTGCTTTTGAATGCATGCAAATTTGTTTATTTTATAACTAGAGTTCCTGTGCTCCAAAAATTATGAAATTTTTGTGGTAAGCTATTATTGTCATGAATGAACTCTGGTAAAAATTTGAAGATCAGAGCATGTGTAGATTAATAGTTATAGATTTTTCTTTTATAAATAGTTAATCCTGGTATGAATTTTTATAAATTAATTATGAATCTAAAATTCATGAAATTTGTTGGGGGTAATCCTAGTAGTATATGGATGCTAAGAAAAATAGGAAATCTGTTGCTTGACACTTTTCAATAGGGTTTTCTATTTATGCTATTTCAAGTCTTGTTGCCTTGTCATTTTTGTATAGGATGTTTTACTTGGCAAAATGGCATGAAATTTTTACAGTAGTCTATTGGTCACACTAGTAAGCCACTGTAATTTTCTGAGAATTTATGATGCACATTTGGTATAGGTTTATTATTTAACCTATGGGTTCAAATAAAATAATAAAGGCATTTAAATTAATAGTTTGAGCTTCACCATTATGTTTTCTTGGATGTATTTGGTATGCTTAAACTGTTGGTAGACTTTTGGTCGTAAAGATTTGAATACTTATATGAAGTAGAAGTATTGTTACTTTATAATGCTAATTGGAATAGTTTCGGACAGATTCTGGAGTTTGCTAAGTTGCATGATAGAGATAATGTTTGCTGTAAAATGGTTAATAACAAAGTTGTAGATAATTTGATAAGCTTTCCAGAAAGTCCAGGATCACTACATTTGGATTAGTAGAACTCCTGTTATGAGTAAAACAAGTAGCTACTATTTTGTGATATAGTAGATGCATCGTGGAAGTAGTAATTAAATAATCGAGAAGAGATATGCACCTACTCAATAAACATGATGCACTTGATAACATATATGCATTCGTAATACTTATGCCATATTCATGCATCTAGGATCAGAGGAAGAAATAACGTTGCTGGAATTCGAAGAAGCAGAGGAAGGGGACCAGCAGGAGAATTCGCAAGCCGCAGCTCCCAAAGGCGTGGAGCAGAATCCTGAAGAGCTTTCGGAGTGTCCTGATCACCGCCCTACTTCCTTTCTGCGAGGCAAGCCCCGGAGCATTCTAAGTCTCCCAGTATTTTACAAATGCTTACTTAAGTACTTATGATTGATGCATTAGGTATAAGAGTTGAATGGAACCACTTGATGCATATACATTCCTTGTCCAACTATTACACCTTTAACTGGTATAGGTCCAGGATCGAATATATGCTTAGCCATGCTTAGACCGGTAGAAGTCGGTGATTTCACATCACCGCAAGATATAGGTGGATACCGGAGCACGGTTGGTTATAATTGCTATCGTGGAAAAGAACCATGGTTAATGTAAATGGAGACCGGGCGGGATGTCGATAGAGAAGCAACAAGACATGGAGGTCTTGGGTGTGGATCTATCCCCATCTGTCTCGATTAAGGACCGTACTGTTGTTGGTGCTTCTAACAAGATTGAACGCATGCCTATCACTTAGCTGGCGGATAACTCGCTCCAACCGCTGGCCGAGTAATTCAACTCAGTGTCGGGAACCGCTTTGTTGTGCGCTCCTTGCGGGGGGGCAATCAGACTGAGCCCAAGGGTAGGCTAGGCCTGAACGTCCTAGCATCTGGTGTCCCAGATTGTGTGGCAAAGTACGGACCCGCGAAATGTGTACCTGAGTTGTACCAAAGGTGACCTAAGGCTTTCATGGCTGGTAGACCTGGGTTTGTGTTAGGAATAAATTCCCAGCTGGTTGAAATCGATTCGAATCGCCGTCTCTCCCGGATAGTGAGAATCTTGGCTAGTCCCAACATCGTAGTAATCGTGTTTATGGAACATGATGGTTCGAATGAATATGGAATTACAATACCTGCTATGGTTACTATTGTATGCTTTTAAATGGATATACCACATGTTTGGCACAGGATAGTTGCTAGTCTAGAGATGGATAGTTATAAATAATTGATAAAGGAATCCTAATGGTACAATAAATCAATTGCTTTTATGCAAAATGCTGTCAAGCTATCTCCACTTATACAGCCTTGCATAATCCTTGGAGTCATTTTATTTCTGGTTTATGGCGGGTAAGTCTAGCTGAGTACCTTCTCGTACTCAGGGTTTTATTTCCCATGTTGCAGATGGCACTGTGTATCATGGTTATTGCAAGAGTTGCTTCTATCCCGCTGTGGATGAGGAGTAAGCTTTGGGCAGGCTTCTTATTAATCCTTCTACATGCTTTTGTGGACCATGATCGTATTTTGGCACTGTACTAAACTATGTTGGAAACTTTACTTTCAAACTTAATTTGCTTCCGCTTTTATCTATCAAACTCGGTTTGTAATAACTTTTATTCGTACTCTGATGGAGAAATGTATCTGTGAACTTTATGTAATATGTGGCATGTATGTTGAATCATGTACGATCTTGGTTGTTGTAAATCGTTTATCGAGACCCGTCGTGGTACTCGACGGACTACCGGGTTTATATGGGTTCAAGTATGACAGTGCGACCGCTTGCGGGCTGCCATTGTGCTTGTACTCTTATAAATTGGTCGGTTCTGCGACAGCTGGCATTAGAGCAAGATTCAACGTTAATTGTCACATGTGTATTTAAAACTAAAGTTTTTGTTTTCCAAAAACCCTTCTCTAGCAACTGATAGCTATATAATAGGTATTTGAAATCTAAAGTGTGCCAATGATCACTTTCCTTATGCCCAAATTAAGGACTATTAGGTGGCTATTTAAGTACTAACATGGGGATTTTTACTTCGTCGTCCATACGGCGTGCTATTGTATGGATGCCATTCACTTGAATGGTAATGTATGGATCAAATGCCTCTACGCCAAGGTAAGATGATGAGTGTATGACCGCAAGATGTGAGCGTGCGGTCGGGGAGAGTTAGCTTTGGTACGTCTATGTATGCATGCTTGCATGTGTATATGGTGCGTATTTAATTGTGGGTTTAAATTATTGTTGGGTAGATTGATACGGAAGTATATGTATGGGTATACATATATTGAAGTATTTACAAATTACATTCTGCATATTTCATTATGGGTTTAGGGCTGAAATGAAATCTTATGCAGGTACACTAACAATGAAACATGTAGCTCGACTAGTTACGCTATATATGAGAGAACGTATGTATGCCACCGTGTCTACCGCTAGAAACAAATTTTTCCTAAGTTTGTGAGGACGTACGGAACGAGCATGCATCATGATAATTATTAATCACATAATTAAATTGTTCCCCCCCTTATAAAATTCTTACTCGGTTATGTAACTCTTATCCATTATGGTCTTGTCTCACCAAGTGGTACATGTTGATGGTGCAGATGGCACGCACAAAGCAGACCGCTCGCAAGTCCACCGGAGGCAGAGCTCCCAGCCGTCAGCTTGCTCCACGTACCTGTCAACGTCACATGTTTCTTGGAGAGTTTGGGATGCCTACACTCTTGTGGAGAGTGCTCAGCTATGTAGGCTATCCTGATGGAATGGAGCCCCACTACTTCTAGGAGAATGAGCAGTTGGGGGAAGGTCTCTTAGTTACTGTGGAGGCCGTTGTTCGTCCCCAAGGTGATGATTCTGAGTGGACAGGTTGGTGTTATGAGTCAACTGGCAGGACTGCTGAAGAAGCAGCTGGCAGGGCAGCCTTTGGGATACTGAGGGATATCATGGATCGTTTTCCTCAGGAATTGGCAGCTGCTTTGGTTGGAGTCTTTCCGAGGGGCAACCCCTCCACTGACTCATGGCAGCAGGCAAGAGGAAGACCTTTGGATATTGGTGCAACAGAAGGGCAGAACAGTGATAACCCTGCCATGAGCGCCATGTTCGTAGTGATGAAGGTGTTAGATGGAGTAGAAGGTAGCCTAAGACGTGTGTCTGGTGCTCTTGGTCATGCCCGCGATGATCGACGTCAGCTTCAGAGGGAGCACGACGCCGAGATTGAGAGGCTCAATGTAGAGATGGCTCAGTTAACTCATCAGAGGAATGAAGCTTGGTCTAGGGAAGATGTTTTGAGAGCTCAACAGTTTGAGCTGGAGCGGCAACTGGCCAATGTGGAAGAATACAACGACAACCTACATGAGGAGGTTCATCAGCTGAATAACCAGCTGCACCCTTACATTCCGCCTGGAGCCGTAGAGATGGATCTAGAGGAGGACGAGGAAGAAGAAGAAGTGGAGCCTGAGGGAGGAGAGGATCCTACCTCTGACCTCGATAGTGATCATGATGAGGATTAGATCGCTTAGTACTTAGTGGAAGGGCTAATGTATCACCTTTATTCATGTAATGGACCTGTAGTTCGAATTTAGTATGGGTAATCCGACTATCATGTAATATTGTTAATCACACGACTATCGCACCTTTGATTGAACATCAATGCAATTCCGTTCCTTGTTGGTGATCATGATTTAAATTTGCATGCATTATGAGCGCGATAAGTGGTCAAATTGGGGATGCCATGTTGCGAGAATGAATTGTTATGTGTCGACGAAATATGGTCAGCAGTCTACCTAGGGGTATGCCCAAGGTAGTAGATTGTCGGCAGACAGATGCGCAAGCCACAAACAAGACGGTGACGCAAGACTGACACGAGGTTTTATCCAGGTTCGGCCGCCAAGAAGGCATAATACCTACGTCCTGCATCTGATTGTATTGCTGTATGTTAATGAGAGATGTTTTTTAGAGGGATCCCCGCCGCCTTTATATAGTCCGGGGCGGGGTTATAGATCTAGAAACTAATCCTAGCCGCCACAATTGCCATATGTGGCGGATAAGGATTCCTATTCTAACCGACCAGATCCCGCTTGATCGCCAAATCCGCTTAACTCCTTGCGCAGACTCCAACCAGTTTGGTTTGGGCAGCGCGTTGTCTTTCGGATGGACCGGACCCATGGATCCGGGCCGCCAAGCTTAGCTGTAAGGGTATAGGGGTTAATACCCCACGCCTAGTCCCCAAAGACCATGTATTATGTCTTTGCGACACGCCATTTCGACCTTCTCCGACAAGTTATGCCCGAGTCCTTGACATCTTCCCACCACCGTTGTCGCCGGAGAAATAGGTTGTCCAAAGAATGTATGGTGCTCTTAAGAAAAAAAAAAAAAGATTTCTGTCCCGGAAGTGTGCCCACTTGTATTTCTAAAAGAAATGTAAGTGCGTCTTGAAGCGTAGCATCTTTGATCATCGAGGCGTAGTGGTTTAAAAACAAACACATTCACCGCAAGGTGAAGTGTGCCCACTTAGTCCCCGAGCCCGGTAGTAGGTGAAGTAAGCACGCGGTGCCGTGGTCTAAAAAGAATTCCCAATTGTTGAGAACCCAATCGTCGTACAGGCGATACGAGATGCACCGGCAGGTGCATCGTATCGATGTAGTCCCCGAGCTTGCTGGAAGGCGAAGTATGAGCCTTGTAGTAAGGTCTAAATAAATGTCCCTCAACTATATGTGAGTACAAATCACATGTAGCCGAGGAGAACAATTCTTCGATCGATGGTCGGGATATCCCCGAGCACACCCGATTTATCGGAGCGATCTCGAAACACGATAGTGGTCGTAGTAGTCCCCGAGCACGTTAGTGGTCGGAGCAGATCCCGAGCACTTCAAAGTGGTCCAGGCGGTCCACGAGCACGGCAGCGGGTCCATGCGATCCCGAGCACAGCGAGTGGTCTAGGCGATCCCGAGCACAACAAAGGGTCTGGGCGGTCCCAAAGCACAAGCAGTTGGTCCGGCGATCCCGAGCACGCAGCGAGGGTCCGGGCAATCCCGAGCACAGCCGCGGTCCGGGCGATCCCCGATCCATCCTTAGCGCGAAACGGGCATCTAAAACGCGAACGCCATTAATGTATTTATTCGGTGTATTTATTTATCTCTATTCTCTGCCAAGTCCAGTCTGACACGCCTGGTCAAAAAAGCAAATGGGTATAGTACGTCATTCTGTCTTCTTACTCTTTTCTGGCAAACAGTCGCTTGGCACCTGTATGGAGGCGCGTCAGTGTGGGCCCTCTTACACTATTAACGAAGAGGCATGTACACTGGTAACGAAGGAGCGCGTTTATTGGCGTAGATCTCAAGGTTGTGTGAACAACTGTCATGCTGCTGCAACAGCGTCTCATCTCCCAATAATCTCGGGTGGATGAAACGACGGAGCTCTTTATTTTATATAATGTAGATTTGGTAAGTTACTCACACTGCTCCCCATTGTCATTCGCCGCCGCAACCCTCTCCTTCCTCCTACCAAACCCTATTCCTCCGAAAATCGCCGCCAATCCCTTGCCACCGCATCCACCCCTTAGTAAGGACGGACTAATGGCGAAGAGAGATGCACGTAAGAAAGGCGGGGTCATGGCGAAGGAATGGTGGAAGTCGCGAGCAATGAGCGTAACCATCGAGGACCTCGTCGCCATGGGAGTGCTCCACAACAAGGCACTCATGGGATGGCGTCTTGCCGGAAGGAGAAAGCTTCCCGATCCACAACCAGTGAGATTGTGGTTTTCAAAGACTTCTTCAAACAGGGTTTCGGATTCCAAAGTGCACCCTTTCCTTCGTGGTCTCTGCTTGTACTACGAGATTGGGATTTGCAATCTGCATCCCAATTCGATTCTCCTTATCTCCACCTTCATTCATCTCTCGAGAGTCTTATGGTGGCTTCCACCCCATTTTGACCTCTTTCGCCACCCTGCTCTGCTTCTTCGAAGAAAGGGAGCGGTGGCTCAAGATAGCCGAGGCGCCTACCGAATCAAGCACGATGGCATGAAAGCACAATACTTGCAATCGCCCCTAGAACACCTCACCGGATGAGTGGTACAAGAAGTGGTTCTACATCCGTGAAGAGTCTGAACACCATCACCCCATGTGACATGAGACCGATTCCAGAGAGAAGAAGAATAGCTGGATAGAAAAGCCCAAGAACTCGGAGCAGATCGCCGAATCGCTGGGATGATCCCATGGGGAAAGCTAGATGGCCCAAGTGTGGTCGGGAACTTCATCACCAAGGATCCAGCCCGCCAAAAGAGGGTTCATCCAGCTTCGAGTACCGTGGAAGCGCCGATCCGACAAGGACCGTGGAAGGAGCCGCTCGACAAGACAAAATCAAAGCCGAGGATTGGGGAGCTATTCAACTGGCCGATCCCAATTACATCAGTCGAACGACATCGAGCACGCCTTCAAACCGCCCGACCTCCCCAAAGGTAATTGATGCCTCCTTTAATCTGAGAGTCATGTTGTAACAAGAAATTGACTGTTGCCCCGCTTTGTGTCACAAAGTAATGGTCGTGACCGGCAAAGGCGATGTTTGTGTCGCCTCCCCGTGTAGATTGGCCGCAAGCCGCCAACCCAACCGCCTTCGCATCACGCCCCAGACCGACGACGCCGTCCATCGGGCGGCACTTTCGAGATCGTGGAGGACGCACCACCAGAGCGGCCGGCAAGCGTCCGGTGGCCAGCAACGACGCCAAGCTATCTTCCCCGCTCATACAACGAAGCGGAGAGGATGCGGACATCTTCCGCTCGTCCCTCGAAGAGGAGAAGACAAATGGGGTCTTGAGCGTGGTGGTGGCTCCTCAGTGCAAGCGGTGGTCGCATCACCGACCAACGCAACACGTAGTACAAGCGAGGGAAACATCGGGCATCAAACCCGATGCTCGTCACGGAGGTGGAAAAAGACCAGTGGAGCCTCGCCGAGCACGCAGAGCGGGGACGGTCAAGGCGACACACCTTTGCCACATCATTCCGCAAATCGGTTTCAAAGTATCTATATCTTTGATGTAAGCTTGTAATTTGCATTGGATACTACTATCTTCTGAAATTGTCTCTGATATATTAGGTCGGCGTCCACCGAGAACCCCGACCAGCTAGCCGGGTGCGGCACAACTTCGCCAGCGATGGCGGGACATACTGCCCAGCAGCCAGCCATGGAGGAGCCTATAGTAGGAACTCTGCCTGGACCTCAGCAGGCGGATGACCAGACGCCAGTCCCCGAGCGGCTGGTCGAGAAGACAGCCGAACAGAGTACAAGTGCTCCGAGCACGAACCCTGCTAAGGCGGATACCATGGCGCCAAGGGAGCCGGATCTAGCCGAGGAGCAGCAGCCAGAAGTGGCCCAGAGCATTCTGGCCGACGCGACGGCTCGTGGAAAAGCCCTAGTGGTTGTGGGACATACTCCAGACCAGCGCCGCCTCCCGAACAGGAGGCTAAAGAGGAAGAAGTAGAAGAGATCCTGGGCCGTCCCCAAGATAGGCGACAACATGTATATGTGTCGCGCTATCGGAATGACGGATGGGTTATGCACGAAGAAATCCTAGAGGTCAAAGAGACCCTAAGAGTCGAACGGGCGGCCAAGCGTCTGGTGACAGAAGTCCAGGTACATTTGGCTTGAATCCTTGACCCTGTTATGAGTCGAACTGTCTGACTTAGCTTGTCTATATGCAGGACCTGATGAAAACCGCAAAATACCGAAAGAGGTGCTTCGACCAGATTGAAGGAATCATGGCGACCAATAAAGAACTGGTGGCGAAGTGGAACGCTTATGTGCCAACTTGAAACCGCCACCAAGAGAGGATAGATCGAGAAACACAGTAACCAAAACCACGGTCGGCCACTCAACAACAAAGAGCCGGAGAAAACAAGTAAAGTTTCATCTTATCATAACAAGTGCAGGACTTGTGTTGTTGTATTCTTAGTAATGTAATTTGTAAGGCAGGTTTAGAAGCTAAAGTGGCCCGCCTCAAAGGGGAAAATAACCGTGTGACCGCAGAGTGTGGTCGCCTGAAGGAGGACAACGTGAAGCTAGCACGCAGCCAGTCTCAACTCCAAGACCACACCAACAAAATGAAGGAGGAACTAAAAAGTAAGTATTCCAGATCACCTTTCTCATTCTGTTGCCCACCTTGCCATGTCGTGTTTTCACATTTGATGTCTTGTACTGTGTTCAGTTTTGAAAGTCAATGCCAAGAAGCACTTAGAGGCCATGACCAGAGAGCGTGATGACTAGAAAGCACGATGCCTCAAGGCCGCTGAGGAGTAGGACACGTGGGAGAAACGGTGCCAAGAAGTGGCAACTGGCATTGTGCCCGTCCTCGACCTTATAGACCCGACGCTCACAGAGGAAGAGCCGAGGATGCGTCAGCTCGGGCTGGTCGAGAGATGCAGACAAGCGTGGGGATGGTTCTAGGAGTTTGTGAAGGAGGCTGGTGAGTACACGGGTGCCCATGTACTAAGCATGGTGCGTGCCCACTACCCCCTGATCGATCTCAAGTGCCTGGAGGCTGGGTACCCGAAGGAGGTAGACCCAGACAAGGCAGAGGAGCTTCGGACGACCCAGCTGGACTTGTCGTCAAAGATAATTGGCGATATTAACCTGTGTGGAGGTGGGACAGCACCTGTATAGGGTACGCCATCGACGAGTTAGCTGGAAATGCCATCAGCTGTGAGCCAACCAACGAAGCCTGCGGTCTCGACCAGCCAGGCACCGGTGGGGCCATCCCCTTTAGCTCAACTAGCACAAGAGTCCCCGAGACTCGGTAGTAGGGTATCGGAAGCGCGCGAAGAAGTGCCATGCACCCCACCAGCCAATGTAATAGGCTTAGAGTCAGAGAAGGAGGACATAGTTGTGTTATTGTGAACTTGAGCCTCTTCAGGCAAGCTTGTAATAACGTAACTGTATATTATTATAAACTTGTTTGCTTTGTATAAAGCGTATTTAAGCTTGATACTTTATGTTGGTGTAACTAAGTAAAAACGTATTAACGTTCAGTTTAGTTGTATCATCGTGCTCGACACATCATCCCGAAAAGTTTGTGCGGCCCTGGTTTTCCATGTGGTCGAAGTGTGAGGTCTGGTGACTCATGCACACGTGACGCGCATAAGTTAAACCAAGGGGACCTACCGATCACCCGTAACATAGAGAACGGATCCCATGCATGTATTGGGAGGAACCAAGACGAGCCTCGCTCCGAAAACCATAGAAGGGGGTGGTGGTCGGCTTTCTTTGGTGAGTTAGAATAACCATAAAACTCAAGTGACACATTAGAGTGCTCGAGAAATCATAATTGCTTTATTAAAATAAATCGAAAGTACAAAAGGAGTACATATCTCGGTTAAGCATAGAAACGCCTAAGCTTGTCGATGTGCCAAGAGTTTGGTATGCCCGCACTGTCCCAAGCGAGCTAACCTATAAGACGTTGGTCGTGTGACTTCCTTAATCATGAATGGTCCCTCCCATGGGGTTACAAGTTTGTGGACACCAGCCTGGTTCGTCTTCCACTTCAGGACCAAATCTCCGACCATGAAGAACCGCTCTTTAACATTTTTGTTGTAGTACTGCAAGCAAAACAAAGAAGGTATTTGGCGATGCATACACAAGAATCGAGCCTTTTCTCTTCTCAAGGCTTGTTTACTTCTAGCTCCCGTGCATTTCATTGACCTTGCCCTCGTCGAAGTTCTCTACCCTTGCTGGTCTGAAAGCTATATCTGGATGGGAGGACTGCCTCAGCGCCGTAAACCATAAAGTATGGTGAGACGCCGGTGTTACGACTGGGCTGAGTTCGGAGGCCCCAGACCACGGCTGGTAACTCCTTGAGCCATCTTCCGGGGCTTTGTTGTTTTCTCTGTACATCCTCTTCTTCAATGCATCCAAGATCATGCCATTTGCCCGCGCCGACTTGTCCATTAGCTCTAGGGTGCGCCACCGAGACGTATTTTACTACTATGCTCCTTTCATCGCAGAAGTCCCAAAAAGCGCTCCCGGTGAACTGAGTACCCAGATCGGTGATGATGTTTGTTGGGTATCTTTGAAACAAAGGATGACCCGGTCGAGGAACATGACAGCCTTTTTCTCAAGATGCCTGTACCAAAGGCATGTATTCTATCCACTTAGAAAATTTGTCAATCAAAGACAAAAACACATGTAAATTTCCCAGAGCCGGTTTGAAGGGCCCGATCATATCCAATCCCCAAATGCAAAGGGCCAAGAGGTCGGTATCGTCTCAATCTCATGTGTTTGGTACGTGGATTCTTTTGGCAAAGAACCGACAACCCTCACGGGGCGGACTAGCTTCTCTCAAGTCGCCTCTGGCGACGGTTAATAAAACCCCGCCGGAAAGCCTTACCGACCCGGTGTTCTTGAGGCCGCATGGCTGCCACCGCAGAGCCAGAGTGGATTTGGTCCAGAGATGTTCGCCTTCTTCCGGGTTATACACTTCATCAAGATTTCTTCCTTTGCATTTTTGTGCCATAACTTGCCATCGACGAGCGAATCATCGCCATCGTGACGACGCATTAGGTGCTCGTTTTCATCCGATCAAGATAACCGCGCCATCTGTTAAGTATTGATGAAGGGTACTCTCGGTCCGCTCATGAGTGGTCGGAGGCAGCTTCGGTTGTGCTTGGCACCGGAACCGTAGCCACCAATTGCTGGTCCGGAACTTTGTCGACCGTGGAATCTTCCTCTTCGATGGAAGGCGTGAGCGTGTCTTGGACGAATACACCATGCGGGATTTTGGCTCGAGATGATCCTAATTTTGACAACAAGATCCACCGCTTGGTTCTTGTCCCGCACCACGTGTATGTACTCGATGCCATAGAACCCGCCTTCTAGCTTTCTTATCGATTTACTGATGTCGCGTCCATCTTTTCACCGGTCGTGTCCCGATCCTTGTTGAGTTGGTTGATGACCGTGAGCCGAGTCTCCGTGAGACGAGAGACGCGTTTGACACCAAGCTCAACCGTAATGCGTAAACCATGCAGGCATGCTTCATACTCAGCGGCGTTATTAGATGCTGGGAAATAAATCCTGAGCACGTACCGGAGCTGCTCCTTGGATGGTGACACGAAAAGAACCCCCGCTCCCGCATCGTCAATTGTGAGAGAGCCGTCGAAGTACATCGTCCAATATTCATCGGATTCCGGAGAGGCAAAGTGCTTAAGTCTGGCCCACTCGACGATGAAATCGACGAGTGCCCGAGACTTGATTGTAGTACGGCTTATGAATTCCAAGGAGAAGGGCATAGCTCCATTGCCCATTTGATTTATCGCCTGTTCGCATCCTTATTATGTAATGATGTCCCCAAAGGGTACTTTCGGTCATGACCACCACACGATATCCGTCAAGTAATGTCTCAACTTTCGGGATGTTATCGATGGGCGAGAGTAGTTTCTAAATCGGTGGGTACCGGTCTTAGATTCGTTGAGTACCAACACCGACGAAATAAATTGGTCATTGTACCTTATAGGCGTGGCCCGGCTCGTCGCGCTTCGACCACCATGGTAGTGGAGACCACCCGATTGGTTGCTTTGCAATGTAAAGTAGGAGGGTTTCGCCTTCTCTAGGAGCAAAGAGGACCGGAGGTGATGTAAGGTAATGTTTTAGCTGCGTGAAGGCAAAGATCTCGCTTCTTCCCACCACTCAAACTTCTTGGATGCTTTGAGTAGTTTAAAAATGGTAACACTTTTTCTCCTAATCTTGATATGAAACGGCTTAGAGCGGCCATGCATCCGGTAAGCTTTTGGACATCCTTCACCTTTTTAGGGGCTTCATGTCTAAGACGCCTTTGACTTTCTCCGGATTAGGGCGTATGCCATCGTGAATTAACGACGCTTGCCTAGCAATATACCGTAAGAACACCAAAGATGCACTTCTTTGGGTTTAACTTCCATTGGAATGTATTGAGGGTCATGAAGGTACGCTTGAGGTTGTCAACAAGGGTATGTGCTTCCTTGGTTTTGACAACTACATCATCCACATAGGCCTCTACTAGGTCATCTTTTATCTCGCTCATGAGGCAGCCCGAATGGCGCGTTGGTATGTAGCCCCGCGTTCTTGAGCCCGAACGACATAGTCGTAGTAGCGAGAGGGCGCCGAAAGGCGTGATGAAAGATGTCTTGATCTCGATCATCCTTTTGAGAGCGATCCGGTGATAACCAGAGTAGCAATCGAGAAAGGAAAGCGACTTCGCAACCGCGCGGTTGAATCTACGACCTCATCTATGCGAGGTGTCCGAAGGGGTCCTTAGGGCGTTGTTTGTTGAGATCGGTGTAATCAACGCACATTCTCCATTCATTATTCTTTTTGCGTACAAGAACCGGGTTGGCTAACCACTCCGGATGATACACTTCTTTAATGAATCCGGTGCCAAAAGCCATGTAACTTCTACCCCCTAATCGCCTCCTTTTTGTCACGAAAGCGAACGTCAAGCTTCGCTTGATAGGTTTGGCCTTGCCGTTGACATTCAAGGAGTGCTCGATCAAGTTCGAGAGGTACACGGGCATGTCGACGGTTTTCCATGCGAACACATCCACGTTGCTCCTCAAAAACCCGACGAAAGCGCTCTTCCTATTTGGGATCCGTGTTGGCCCCGATAAGGGCCATTTTGCCGGGTCGCCGTCGACCACCGGATCACCTTGTGCTCCTTTGACTTGATGTTTTTATGTGAGTCTTGAGCTCTGGGATCTCCGTGGGTCGGTTGAGGTCTTCTTAGCGTCGAGCATGGTCTCGCCATGCGAATAGAGAGGTCGTGGGCCTCTGCTATTTTGAAACTATCGCCTTCACAGTGTAGGCGGCGTACACGCTACCTCGGAGGGTTAGGACTCCTTTCTCGGTAGGCATCTTGAGCACCGATACCTATAATGAGGTATGGCCATGAACTTGGTGAGCGACGGTCGACCAAGAATAGCATGGTAGGTGCCGTCAAGTCAAAGCGACCACAAAGTTGACGTAATCGGTGCGGATGTGGTCTCGAGGTCCCAAATCGCACAGTAGCGTGCTTTCTGCCCCGAGAGGTGTAGAGCTCGTCCGTGAAGAACACCCCAAAATCGTACCTCGTATGGCTTAAGATCCGCTGAGCTATCTTCGTATGCGCGATGTTTCTTGAATAGTATATCAATGGAGCCGCCACCGCTGATCAAGATTGTCGAATCGGACCTTGTTGATACAAGGATTGAGGACCAGGGGAAAACGTCCTAGCTCCGGTATTGCGGCCCATTGGTCCTTCCTCTCGAAAAGAGATTTCGCGGTGAGACCACGGAGGGAGCCGGGGATTGGCGAGCAGGTTATCGGTGTTGGCCACGTTCAAACAAGCACGGGCGAGCAGCTTGCGTTGCCGCTTGGTCTCGATGGACACTTTGCCTCCGATGATGGTGTGCACGTGATCGGTTGGCTTGACGTACTTGTGATGAGGGTCTGCATCGTCGTCTTTGTTATCCTCGTTGCGCTGTTCTGCTACATCGTTAGGCTTGTCGGATGTATCCGGAGCTCGCTGACGGTATAGATAGACTTGAGAACGCGCAATTCTCCATGGTATGGTTTGACTTAGGATGGAGCTGGCAGGGCCCCTTCAATGCTTTGGCGTAGTCATCTTCGTAGTTACAACGTCCGCCACCCTTTTTAACGGTATTGACCTCGCCGTCGTCTTCCCGAGCACGCTTGCTCCTGTAATCGTTACGGCGGTTACGCTGCTGATTACGTCGGTCGCGGTGGTCGCGGAGTCGCTATACCGGGTTGCGGTGGTCAAAACTGTCGCTTCGACCACGGTTGCCATGGTAGTCATCGCGGTGTGAGGGGTGGTCGGAGTGTGGAACCCTTGCGCTTCTTCAATAATTATCTTCTTGGCATCGCTTGCATCCGCATATTTCTTAGCGGTGGATAGGAGCGCTGTGACCGACTCAGGTCTCTTCCGGAGGAGCTTGTCTCTTAGGGTGTCGTGGAAATGGAGGCCAGTGATGAAAGCCTCGATTGCCTCGTTGTCGGAGATTGATGGGACCTTGATGCGCATCTCTCGAGAAACACCGAACGCACTTCACGCGCGGGGCTCATCTTTCCGATCTTGGATCCGCTGCGCATCGTACTTGTTGCCCGCTTGTTCATAAGTAGCGATGAAATTGTCAATGAAGGCTTGCTTAAGCTCCCGCCAAGAATCAAAGTAGTTCGTCGGTAAGTCGACCAGCCATTGGTGACCGCATGGCCAACAAATGATCGGGAGTAGTTAGACATGACGTGCTCGCTCGGCCATGGCTGATCTGCACGCTGTTTCAGAGAGCATGACCCATAATTCGTGGTTTTCTTTGCCGCCATACTTCAAGTTTCTCGAGCTTAAAATTCTTGGGCCATATGACTTGGCGAAGGTGTGGAGTAAATCGCTTCAAACCCGGCGGACCGTGGGCGCATGTCATACTCCATACGGGCGATAGCTTTCGTGGGATGCTCGATCGCCGCCTCTCTCATTGATGCGAGCGCCAGCATCGCGTCCCACCTGTGTAATGGCGGAGATCGTTATTGCCATCGCGGCGATCTCGATTGCCATCTGGATTAGCCCTGCGACCGCGGTTATCGCGATGATTGTCGCGGTTGTCTTGGTGATTATCGTCCCAGATATCACGACGGTTGTCCTCCCGACGGTGGTTACCACCGTCATGGCCACCGTTTCCGCCTCGATGGTTGTCTGACGGGTCATTGTTGCGCGAGCCACGTGGGTTGAGTGGCTGTGAGTGGCTTGGAAGCTGGCGACTGTGGCTTGACTCGACTGAGACGGATGGAGCCCAGACTTGATTTACAATCTCTGCGGTCTGGGCCATGGCAGCCGTCAGATAGGCTTGTATTTCATCACGAACCGCTTGGGTTTCCGAGGTGTTGGGTAGCCGTTGCATTGTTGCCATGGCGACGGCTACATTGGCACTTGGAGTCCTAAAGACCTGTTTGTCCCCCACCCTGTCGAAAGCATTGTTGAGGTCGCGTGGCTGGACCCTGATGCGTCGCGCCTCCTGGTCTGCTTCGGCTTCGATTTGCCGGTGATTGAACCGGTCAATATTGCGTGCTTCGCGCGCGGTCTTTTCTTGTTCTGTTTCGCCAACCGCCGGCGGTTCGTCATTGCTGATAACATGGATCAAATCCCCTCGTCTTGGCGGGAAAGATGGGAATTGTGAAAACCCTGGAGCGTGGTCTGGCAGATCTAGATCGTACTTGGTGTCGTTGTCTTTGTGATGCTGAAGCTCGGTGTGTACAGATGCTTTAGATGCGATGCCAGACGAGGAGGTGGAGTCGCCCTCTTGAACTGTGTGGACGGATCCTTCCTGATAATCTTCAGTCTGGATCATGTTGACGAAGTCATGCGGCTTCGGCCGAGGTCGGTGCATAAAACATAGATCCAAGCAGCGTTGTGGGTTATACGCGTAGCTGGAGGCAGCGTTTCGCAGGCCGTAAGGCTGGACCTGGTGGTTCTCCGTCGAGGCTGCGTACTCGGAGAGCCGGAGAGCCATCGCGGAGGCTGGCCGGCGATGAGCGGAGTGCCCTTCAGGAGTAGATAAGACCACGAGATCTGCACCAAGTCGTGCAGACGCATCGTCCGAGCTGGTCGGGTAGATCTATCGTGGGGAGCGTTACCGCTTCGTTAGGTTGACTTTGAATCGTGCTTTTACCGAGCTAGGGTTTTAGCGAGTTTGGTGCCGACCGATCGATGGAGTTGAGCAGGTCGGTGTTGTCGATCTCTTCCCTTTGTAGCGGGGAAGCGGCTGACGAGTTGTCGGCGTGGCTGAAGACGATGTAGGCGTGGTCGGAGCCAGATGTACCGTGGTCGGAGCCAGACGTACCGTGGTCGGAGCCCGATCCATCGTGGTCAAAGCCAGACGTACCGTGGTCGGAGCCAGATCCATCATGGTCGGAGCCGTAGCCGATGTAGGTGAAGCAGTGGTCGATGCAGACTGAATCCACGCCTCCTCCGTGGTCATGACTGTGACAGAACCGCCCAATTTATACAAGATCAAAATACGGCCGTCCCGCTTAACATGTTGACACGCGCGATACTCTCACTTATATAAACCCGGTAGTCCGCCGAGTGTCACGCAGACCTCGGTAAATCAACATCACAACCAAGATCGCGTGATTAAGCAAATACACATCCCATACATCGGGTTGCAGCGGAAATAATATTACAAAGGGGTTAACAAATAATAGTACAAGTTTGGGTTTCAAAACCGCTTAGTGAAAACAACATAGCTTTCAAATGATTACATTAATATAAGTTCCAAATATATTGCTAGCATAGGTGACATCCTCAGACAAAAGCATGTAGATGAGAAGTGAATATAGAGCCACCGAGCCCACCGGTGGTTAGCCACCATCCTCAACAGGTCAAAACCTTACCTGCAACATGGTGGGATAAACCCCGAGTACTTACTGAATGTACTCAAAGCTAGACTTACCTGTCATAACAAGAAATAAAATTAACTCCAAGGAGTATGCAAGGCTTTATAAGTGGAGGTAGCTTGACAACAGTTTGCATAAAAAGTGATTAACTCAATTATACAATTATAATTCTGTCATCAAGTTAATTAGAACTATTCATCTCTAGATTAGCAACTATCCTGTACAAACATGTGGTATATCTTTTAGAGCATACAATAGTAACCATAGCAGGTATTGAAATTCCAAATTCATTCGAACCATCATATTCCATAACACGCTTACTACGATGTTGGAGCTAGCCAAGTTTCTCACTATCCGGAGAGACGGCGAGGCGGCGATTCAATCGATTTCAACCACGTAGCCTTTATTTATTCCTAACACAAACCAGTCTACTAGGACACCACCACGATAGCCTTAGGTCACCTTTGGTACAACTCAGTACACATTTTATTCAAACGGGTCCGTCTTTGCGCACAATCTAGGACACCAGATGCCGGATCGCGTTTAGGCCTTAGCACTAGCCCTTATCTTTTAGGCTCGGTCTCGATAAGCCCGCCCGCAAGGAGCGCACAACAAAACGGGTCCCGGCACGAGTTGAGCTACTCGGCTTCCTTAGGTCGGTCGGAACGAGTTATCCGCCAGCTAAGTGATAGGCATGCGTTCAATCTTGTCGAAGTTCCAACAATGAGTATGCTTTCGGTCCTTGATCGGCACAGACGGAATCACATGAGTCATCCTACGCATAGACTCCGCCCGCCTCGATTTTCTTTTTACCCCATGGTTCTGCTTCCACGATAGCGAGATATAGCCAACCGTGCTCCAAAGATCCACCTATATCTCGCATGTGACAGGATATCACCCGACTTCTACCGGTCTAAGCATGGCTAAGCATATATTCGATCCTCGACCTATACCCCTTAAAAAAGGTGTAATATCCGGACAAGGAATTTATATGCATCAAGTGGTTCCATTCAACTCTTATAACCTAATGCATCAATCATAAGTACTTAAGTAATCATTTGTAAAATACTGGGAGACTTAAAATGCTCCGGGGCTTGCCTGGGATCCGACACAAGTCGAT
The DNA here is from genome assembly GCA_904845875.1 of Miscanthus lutarioriparius. NCBI lineage: Eukaryota > Viridiplantae > Streptophyta > Magnoliopsida > Poales > Poaceae > Miscanthus > Miscanthus lutarioriparius. Next base: position 31,573,470 of record CAJGYO010000017.1, on the reverse strand, counting down.
TCAGGTTAGCTTGCACCAACTTGGTGACATCTCCGGTCCTAGCACTTGCTTAGTCCTTCCATCTTCGAATAGATTCACCAAACCAAATCTTCGAGTTTGGCTCCACATCACGTCCTTCACGTGGTTCATCTAGCGATACCTAGATGAGATGCAAGATGCAGGTGTATGAATACATGGAAGTGCAATAGATAATGCAGCAGCGCATGCGATAAGTAAGACAAGCACAAGGTTACGTTAACATGCACAAGCACTTCAGCATTGCTTACTTTAAATATCGCACAATTTATAATGCCACGATAGCAAAGAAGATGACAACACCAAGCATGACACAAGTTTCCCAAGATCTCGGTACTCTAACTCAGCCATCATCAAAGGTATGAGCCACACTTAGCAAAATACAAGCAAACAACTATAATTGGAATCTGTCAATTTCTGGACATGCAAACAGCAGCTACAAGATTTAGCTATAACTGGAGTTACACAAATCCAAATGTCTTGCAAGAAGACATTCTGGAAAGCTTATGAAGTTATCTACAATTCATATTTAATCACCTTAGCATGATTCTCAAGTTAATTAAGTCAAATATACCCATTTACAGAAATTGGTCTAAACAAGACAGAGAGTAATCAATTTTGTAACCCAACTTTAAACAGGCATAACTCACAAACTACTTGGCCAAATACCACCAAATTTTAACAGAATCTAGATACATGAATTATATACAACTTTGTTATTATCACCAAAAACTCATTCAAATCCTAACTAGATCAAACACTAGCATCTTTCAGATCTGCTCAGAATAAAATCAAAACTCGATAGAAGACTTAAAAGTCATGTAACTCCTAAACTATCAGGCCTATGGTCTTACAATTTGAACACAAGCAATATTATGAAATTTTCTACAACTTTTGTATTCACTACAACCATAGCAAACATCATTTACACCACGAAATTAATTGCACAAGCAAAACTGCAAATCCAGCCCAACAGCAGTGGTATAGAAAACTGATAGCATCTTCAGAGAAGCATAACTGGAGTTCTAGACCTCCAACAAACATGAACCATAACTTTTTGAAAATCTTAGGAAGTTACCTACAACTTTCTTATTCTCATGTTAAGATGATTCTACAGTTAGAAGGGTCAATTAATCCAATAATTGCATCTCTGTCCAAAACATAGACATAAACTGACATGCCACTTTAAATAGCTATAGATGGAGTTATACATGTCCCATAAATGTGATTCTAGACTTTTTAGAAAGCTTAGAAAATTATAAACAACTTTGTTGTAAACACCTAAAGCTAATTATACTATTAAGAAGGCCCCACAATACCAACAATGAAACCCTGTCTGGGTTTGGGCAGAAACATACACAGAGATTAAAGCAAGTGTCACTCAAGATCTACTTAACCAAAAATCATGATATTTAACTTTTTGGAAAGCTTAATAAAAGTACTACAACTCATGTATTTTCACCAAGTCATGATTCATAACTTAACTGAGCCAATTAATTCAAACATGCAGAACTGTTCAGAGTAGAAGCAAAGCAATACAGGGCATTTGTTATTTTTATAACTCTTAAACTATAAATCCTAAACTCCTGAAATTTTTACCAGACAACAACAATCACCTTAGTAGCACTCCACAAAATTTTTATATTTATTTGAGCATAAAAACTGTAGTTATGAAAAACACAAGACATGGCAAGTAACAGGAACCTAGCTGCATAGATCTATTTTTACAGCAAAATATTTAAACTAAAACATGACACATTATAGATCTACTGCATAGAAAATTTCACAAGGATTCCAAAAAGTCCTCATTTTCTATTTTACGATTTTTGTATGATTTACTATGAATTTTCAAAGTGGAGCATTCAAATCTGAAAAAATCAAAGAAAAAGGGATCTAAATCTTGCATCGAGGACCCTGAAGTTTCCACAAATAAAACCCGAACGAACGGATCCTTTACTGCACTATTCATCAGAGTCACTGTCTATTCACTTAACCCCCTCCCTTTTACCCTATTGTCGCACGAGGTCCTTCTTCTTCCTCTAGAGCAGAGCACGTCGGGCTCCAGCCCGTGCCGACGGCGGTGGAGGACGTCTCATGCGCAAGGGAGAGGCGCCAGGGAGGCGCGGTGGTAGGGCGCACCAGAGAAGGTCTTACCGTGGCGGCGATGACGGCCCATGGCCTCTCACCCACGCATGCGCGGCGGCTGCCAAGCGGTGGGTCACACACCGGCGATGGCGACGACGAGCCAAATGCGAACGGCGGTGGAGAAGGGTTGCGCAGTTGGGGAGTCGGTCGCGGAGCCGTAGGCGTACTCGGTGGTGGCGCTGGAGGGCAGCAGGAGAAGGAGCAGCGGCGGCAATGGAGTTCGTCCACGACGGCCATGGCTGCCACATACACACAGCTAGCAGCGCCAGTTGGAAAGCGAGAGAGGCGATGGGGAGCCAGAGGGAGTGAGCGGGAGGAGAAAGGGAGCCTCAGCGCCGATTATGGCGGAACAGGGACGCAGGGGCGAGGATGCACGCGGCAGCAAAGCTCGGCAATGGTGGGGCGCTCGGTTTATGGCCGCCACGAAGTCATTTCATCGAGTACGTGGGCGTGCGTTCGCGTCCCGACTTGGAGTCCGCTTTCGCATATTCGGTGCGATTCGGACCTTGGCGCCTATAGAAAAGTTGCTGTCCTCGTAATGCTCTTCGACTTTGATTAAGGGTGCTCGGCCATTAGGCTATTGGATTAGCATATAATTAGTACTAAACTTGATAGTGTCGGTGATTTGACAAAGACAAGCAAACATCCAAAATTGATGGTCGAGATGAAATGCAACTGGTGCCATCTTCTTGTATGTTCTTCCCCATCATGTAAGCTCCAACTTTTACATTTGGATCAACTGAAGTTGCTTAGCAAAAATTGGGAGAACGCGGAATGTCATCGTCGAGGCCCAAGATTTCAGACTTAGGTCTACAATCAATAAAAGTTTTATCTTGTAACCTCTGTTTGCATCATCTACAAACCTAACTAGGGCATACTCCAAAAACAAACTATGTTGTACTCAAAACAAAGAACAACTTTTATTAAAGGATCAAGGTCTGGATCAGCTCGGTTTGCAAGATATAAAGCTCCAAGGTAGGGTACCCGTAGTCCAACCTCGCTTAGGACTTAGCCAAATTCCTGGCTCCAAAACAGCACTGTATTGAATCTTGTGAGTTCCATTTGACTAGGTTAGAGGCTAAAATAACTCTTGACCTTTAAACAAAGTTTGTTCTACATGATATGGACTACAACTTTCATTTAAGGTCCAACCTCAAAACTGGTATAGAACCTACTGTTCTACTTTGACCAAAGTAGGATCACGATGAAGCTTAAATTATCCTTTTTGATCCATTGGAGCATTTTCTTGGCATTTGCCCAACATGAACCTTTCATGACTTTTGTTGTAGAGTTCATCTAGAGTCATTTTGGCAAGGTTGCAAGGTTTGGTTGACATCTCATGTTCTCATTCACTTAATAGTGCAATTCAAGCACTTAGTAAAAATCATTCCAACAAGGATATAACTTATCATTTCATGTGACTTTTTGATTCCAAACTGCATGAAACTTTTTGAGTGTCCAATATAGATGGGTATTGATGTGAGACACATGAAGATATCCCAATCACACCACCCAAGCATATATCTTGAAAAGGGCCTATATGTAAGCAAGGGTGCAATATCCAAGTTTAGGTCGGGGCTCAATTCCATAGGTTGACCTTGACATCTTCATCATCACTTAATATACCATGTTTTAGCTCAAACCCATTGCTTAACTGGTGGCAAACACCTGGGGTGTTACAGCCCTCCCCCCTTAAAGGAATCTCGTCCCGAGATTCGATGCGAAAGACTTTTAAGGGAAGAGAAACATGTCATCCAGTTTCCAACATCAGTGATAGCATTAGGCTACTTAACTTCGGAGCATCAGAGAGGCTAATTTGGTCATGACACTTTCTGATACTTGCTCTTCGTCGTAAGCTGTTGTCTGAAGAATTTCCTTCTTCGGCCTTCATGAAATATTGTTACTTTGGGAGGAATCCAAGATAGCAATGTCCTACGTACTTCGTCCTTGATGTACGAAGAGCGATACAAACGTAGACTAAATACTTGCAACATTTACTTTCCTTACATGCCTCTTAGGAAACATCCTCAACCATTGATTTAGACACCAACTCGACGATCCACAAACATTGGACTTGTGGGCTATTTTCACAGGGCACAAAGCATTACCCCACATGGCGGGCATCCCTATATAGATAAGGAACCATTTCTGAATATTCTCTAGCACCTCGTTCAATAGAGCCTTGAACAAATCCGTTTGTGGTACCTAGGGGCACAATGATGCTGATCGAAACTAGGGATATGCTTTCTCTAGTTCTTTACTTAGCTGATACAACATCTTGCACTGTATACGTGATTGTCCAAGATGGGATTGACTTGATAGCACATTTGGAGAAGAAGTAGCACTTGCATTGCAGGGCCAGGTTTGTTGTTTCCTTGATCAACATCGTTCTGTGAGATCTAGTCTTCATAGTTACCAACTAGTCGTTACCTAACTAAAGATTAACTTTCCCACTGGTAACTAACCAGTTGTCCCTCAACACTAAAAAGGTTTCAAATCTTCACTCTTAATAATAAAAATTGTGGTCGAAGCATACAGATGGTCACCATTGAAGTCAGCACAAAGGGGTCACACTAAAGAAGGTCAGTTCGTCTACGTGATCCTTATGCACCTAAAGATTGAGAACTTGGATAGGAACTCATATATACCAGGTGACCTATTACAGTACATAATATCTTGGTCCCTTTATCATCCGACTAATAACTTGTTCGACATTAAGTGTGGTGCACCTTTCTGATCCATCGAAAATGACATAAGTTGCTCACTAGATGACCGACGTCATTACAGGGACAGTCAAGTCGAGTAGAGTCACTTGTCTACCACCTCTTGCAGTTTGCTTATGTTCCTGTTAGTGACCTGTTCTTCAAAGGTTAACCGTTGGACGACTCTAGAAGGAAGTCCTATTGCATCTAATTCGACATACAGATCTTCTGACACGATAAGGAGAGATAACCAAGGAAGAGCTCACGTGAAAATAACACATCGGTGCAGTTCTGTAATGCATCATGACTAGGAACCTCGATACCGGTAGCGTGCTTGAAGCAAAGACACCTTTGTGTGTGTGCACCCACAGGAGGCTCTCGGTTTCATCATGCACAATCAGAGATCGCTAATCGTGGCACCATTATCGAACATACAACCCACAAGAAATCTCATGTGGCACAAATTGGGTTACATAGGAGCAAGCACTATGTGAAGGAGGGATAGCAACAAAGGTAGTTACAAGGTTAGAGTCAACAAGCGGGGGATCCAAAGATTTAAAACACAAATGGAGAGAGAGCATAGCCTAATTGCCAAGGCAACTAAGTAGGAGACTCTTGCTGAATTTCCATATACGCCTTTGTGTCCACCAAGTGATTACTGTGTCAAGATTAACTTTGAGATTTGGTCTTGTCGAGTAGCAACATGAGATCAAGACCGATAAATATTCGTAGACTTGAAAGGGTTGGAGACAAAACAAACGAGATTCAAGGGTAGAGCCATTGCAATCGACTAGGGATTCAGCTTGATAAAGCAATGACAGGATCTCATGAGGATAAGGTTCCAAAGCCGTAAGCGGAGATAGCGATTAGCGTTGTACCGCATCATCGAGAGAAGGAGCAATGAAGTCCGACAAGGATTTCGGAGCAAGGTCCTTCCACACAAGAGTGGGACAACCACGACACATGCAAGCAAAGAAGGGAGCTAAGCTTGGGCCTAAGGTCAGGCAAAGACATGGATAAAGGTCTTCGTAGCACAACGTTCAAGGCTAGCAACCACGTGTACAGGCTCAGGTCCCTAAGAGAGAACTTAATTGTAGACGATAACCCTGAGATTACCAAAACTTGGACGTTGTTCCAGGATAGCGCTCTTCAACACTCATATGCTTCCCGAGGACAAAAGGAGTGACAGCTACAGCACTACCTAGATTACGAGCATCCACACCTACGTCATGGTCTTAAGCAAGCACTTCAAAACACTCAATCTAATTAGCTTAAGCGACTATTACTAAGCACAAAGCTCGCACCTAACAAGTAGTCACCTACGACAACATTGCTACACATAAACATGCGAACCTGGTGGTAAGGTACTGTTATCTTTTATTTCCTTTTTACCAAGTAGGTGGATATCTCTACAAAACAAGTCTTATATTTAGCAATTTAGTCTTCGAAGGGGTGAAGTTTTGCTAATTAATAACTTGTCATCTAGTTCCTTTGGAAGCAAACATACAAGGTAAAGCTAATCACACACTATCTTCAAGCACAGCTATTCAAGCGGCATGGAACAAGGCATTCTGTCTAGCTTCACACAAGGAAGATAGTAGCATCACATTGGTCACAAGTTACTTAGTATTAGAACAAGGTGAGGGAAGCCTATTTATGCACAAGCACAATCATGATGCACGCTCGTCCTATTCGTCCTCACAAAATTGCCAGCCTAAGGCGGCAATCACGTTCTATGTCAGTGGCATAACACGTACTCTCTCTATATATAGCTAGTCGTCAGGCTACATTCAATCTACGCATTCGTGGTTAGCATACCTGCAGGCAAATTCATTGCAGCCCATCCCCACAAAGAGATAAATAAGCGCACAATGAAAGCAGTAAACTAAGATACTCTCCATATATACATCCCCAGATGTATATACTTCGATATCCATAGCTACCCGATAAATATACCTGCAATTAAGTACCTTCATATATACATGTGTGTAACATGTAAATATTCCAGTAACCACAGCTAACTCTCCCCTAGACCGATAGTTGGACGGTCATACTCTCACAACTCACACTTACCTGGGCGTAGAGGCAATTGATCCATACATTACCATTCAAACGAGTGGCATCCATACAATAGCACGCCGTATGGACGACGAAAGTAAAAATTTCAATAAAGTACATTCCCCCAAAGTTAGTACTTAGATAGCCACCTAATAGTCCTTAACTGGGCATAAAGGAGGATGTCGCTAGCATAGTTTTGCAAATAAGTTTTGACAAATTTGCCTGTAGCTAAAGTTTTAGTTAAAATAGACCTTTTAAAACCAAAACTTAGCTTTTAAAACTATGTACCTGACAGTATTATGCTTAATCTCGCTCTGATACCAGCTGTGACAGAACCGCCCAATTTATACAAGATCAAGTACGGTTGTCCCCGCTTAACATGTTGACACGCGCATACTCTCACTTATATAAACCCGGTAGTCCGCCGAGTGTCACGCAGGACCTCGGTAAATCAACATCACAACCAAGATAGCGTGATTAAGCAAATACACATCCCATACATCGGGTTGCAGCGGAAATAATATTACAAAGGGGTTAACAAATAATAGTACAAGTTTGGGTTTCAAAACCGCTTAGTGAAAACAACATAGCTTTCAAATGATTACATTAATATAAGTTCCAAATATATTGCTAGCATAGGTGACATCCTCAGACAAAAGCATGTAGATGAGAAGTGAATATAGAGCCACCGAGCCCACCTGTGGTGAGCCACCGTCCTCAGCAGGTCAAAACCTTACCTGCAACATGGTGGGATAAACCCTGAGTACTCGAATGTACTCAGCTAGACTTACCCGTCATAACCAGAAATAAAATTGACTCCAAGCAGTATGCAAGGCTTTATAAGTGGAGGTAGCTTGACAACAGTTTGCATAAAAAGCGATTAACTCAATTATACAATTATAATTCTGTCATCAAGTTAATTAGAACTATTCATCTCTAGATTAGCAACTATCCTGTGCCAAACATGTGGTATATCTTTTTAGAGCATACAATAGTAACCATAGCTGGTATTGAAATTCCAAATTCATTCGAACCATCATATTCCATAACACAGTTACTACGATGTTGGAGCTAGCCAAGTTTCTCACTATCCGGAGAGACGCGGCGATTCAATCGATTTCAACCAGCCGAATTTATTCCTAACACAAACCCAAGTCTACCAAACCACGATAGCCTTAGGTCACCTTTGGTACAACTCAGTACACATTTCATGGGTCCGTCTTGCCAAGCACAATCTAGGACACCAGATGCCGGGACGTTCGAGCCCTAGCCTCGCCCTTGGGCTCACCGATCGCCCTCTCCGCAAGGAGCGCACAACAAAACGGGTCCCGCCTGAGTTGAGCTACTCGGCCGCGATCGAACGAGTTATCCGCCAGCTAAGTGATAGGCATGCGTTCAATCTTGTCAGAAGTTCCAACAATGGTACGGTCCTTGATCGGCACAGACGGAATCACATGAGTCATCCTACGCATAGACTCCGCCCGGCCTCGATTTTCTTTTACCCCATGGTTCTGTTCCACGATAGCAGATATAGCCAACCGTGCTCCGGTATCCACCTATATCTCGCAGTGACAGATATCACCCGACTTCTACCGGTCTAAGCATGGCTAAGCATATATTCGATCCTCGGACCTATACCGGTTAAAGGTGTAATATCCGGACAAGGAATTTATATGCATCAAGTGGTTCCATTCAACTCTTATAACCTAATGCATCAATCATAAGTACTTAAGTAATCATTTGTAAAATACTGGGAGACTTAAAATGCTCCGGGGCTTACCTAGGATCCGACACAAGTCGATTCAGCTTAGCTTGCACCAACTTGGTGACATCTCCGGTCCTAGCACTTGCTTAGTCCTTCCATCTTCTAATAGATTCACCAAACCAAATCTTCGAGTTTGGCTCCACATCACGCCCTTCACGTGGTTCATCTAGCGTACCTAGATGAGATGCAAGATGTAGGTGTATGAATACATGGAAGTGCAATAGATAATGCAACATATGCAAAGTAGTAAGACAAGCACAAGGTTACGTTAACATGCACAAGCACTTCGCATTGCTTACTTTAAATATCGCACAATTTATAATGCCACGATAGCAAAGAAGATGACAACACCAAGCGTGACACAAGTTTCCCAAGATCTCAGGTACTCTAACTCAGCCATCATCAAAGGTATGAGCCACACTTAGCAAAATACAAGCAAACAACTATAATTGGAATCTGTCAATTTCTGGACATGCAAACAGCAGCTACAAGATTTAGCTATAACTGGAGTTACACAAATCCAAATGTCTTGCAAGAAGACATTCTGGAAAGCTTATGAAGTTATCTACAATTCATATTTAATCACCTTAGCATGATTCTCAAGTTAATTAAGTCAAATATACCCATTTATAGAAATTGGTCTAAACAAGACAGAGAGTAATCAATTTTGTAACCCAACTTTAAACAGGCATAACTCACAAACTACTTGGCCAAATACCACCAAATTTTAACAGAATCTAGATACATGAATTATATACAACTTTGTTATTATCACCAAAAACTCATTCAAATCCTAACTAGATCAAACACTAGCATCTTTCAGATCTGCTCAGAATAAAATCAAAACTCGATAGAAGACTTAAAAGTCATGTAACTCCTAAACTATCAGGCCTATGGTCTTACAATTTGAACACAAGCAATATTATGAAATTTTCTACAACTTTTGTATTCACTACAACCATAGCAAACATCATTTACACCACGAAATTAATTGCACAAGCAAAACTGCAAATCCAGCCCAACAGCAGTGGTATAGAAAACTGATAGCATCTTCAGAGAAGCATAACTGGAGTTCTAGACCTCCAACAAACATGAACCATAACTTTTTGAAAAGCTTAGGAAGTTACCTACAACTTTCTTATTCTCATGTTAAGATGATTCTACAGTTAGAAGGGTCAATTAATCCAATAATTGCATCTCTGTCCAAAACATAGACATAAACTGACATGCCACTTTAAATAGCTATAGATGGAGTTATACATGTCCCATAAATGTGATTCTAGACTTTTAGAAAGCTTAGAAAATTATAAACAACTTTGTTGTAAACACCTAAAGCTAATTATACTATTAAGAAGGCCCCACAATACCAACAATGAAACCCTGTCTGGGTTTGGGCAGAAACATACACAGAGATTTAAGCAAGTGTCACTCAAGATCTACTTAACCAAAAATCATGATATCTAACTTTTGGAAAGCTTAATAAAAGTACTACAACTCATGTATTTTCACCAAGTCATGATTCATAACTTAACTGAGCCAATTAATTCAAACATGCAGAACTGTTCAGAGTAGAAGCAAAGCAATACAGGGCATTTGTTATTTTTATAACTCTTAAACTATAAATCCTAAACTCCTGAAATTTTTACAAGACAACAACAATCAACTTAGTAGCACTCCACAAAATTTTTATATTTATTTGAGCATAAAAACTGTAGTTATGAAAAACACAAGACATGGCAAGTAACAGGAACCTAGCTGCATAGATCTATTTTTACAGCAAAATATTTAAACTAAAACATGACACATTATAGATCTACTGCATAGAAAATTTCACAAGGATTCCAAAAAGTCCTCATTTTCTATTTTACGATTTTTGTATGATTTACTATGAATTTTCAAAGTGGAGCATTCAAATCTGAAAAAATCAAAGAAAAAGGGATCTAAATCTTGCATCGAGGACCCTGAAGTTTCCACAAATAAAACCCGAACGAACGGATCCTTTACTGCACTATTCATCAGAGTCACTGTCTATTCACTTAACCCCCTCCCTTTTACCCTATTGTCGCACGAGGTCCTTCTTCTTCCTCTAGAGTAGAGCACGTCGGGCTCCAGCCCGTGCCGACGGCGGTGGAGGACGTCTGCGGCAAGGGAGAGGCGCTGTGGAGGCACGGTGGTAGGGCGCACCTGTAGAAGGTCTTACCGTGGCCGGCGACGGCCCATGGCCTCCTGGCCACGTGCGCGGGCGGCCAAGCGGTGGCCGCGCCGGCAGTAGCGACGAGCCAGCGGCGAACGGCGGTGGAGAAGGGTTGCGCAGTTGGGGAGTCGGTCGCGGAGCCGTAGGCGTACTCGGTGGTGGCGCTGGAGGGCAGCAGGAGAAGGAGCAGCGGCGGCAATGGAGTTCGTCCACGACGGCCATGGCTGCCGCGCGCTGGCACACGCGCAGGCGCGCGGTTGGAGCGAGAGAGGCGATGGGGAGCCAGAGGGAGTGAGCGGGAGTGGAAAGGGGAGCCTCAGGCGCTCAGTTATGGCGGAACAGGGACGCAGGGGCGAGGATGCACGCGGCAGCAAAGCTCGGCAATGGTGGGGCGCGCTCTGGTGCATGGCCGCCACGAAGTCATTTCATCGAGTACGTGGCGTGCGTTGCTGTGCCCGACTTGGAGTCCGTTTTCGGCATATTCGGTGCAGATTCGGACCTTGGCGCCTATAGAAAAGTTGCTGTCCTCAGAATGCTCTTCGACTTTGATTAAGGGTGCTCGGCCATTAGGCTATTGGATTAGCATATAATTAGTACTAAACTTGATAGTGTCATTGATTTGACAGTGACAAGCAAACATCCAAAATTGATGGTCGAGATGAAATGCAACTGGTGCCATCTTCTTGTATGTTCTTCCCCATCATGTAAGCTCCAACTTTTACATTTGGATCAACTGAAGTTGCTTAGCAAAAATTGGGAGAACGCGGAATGTCATCGTCGAGGCCCAAGATTTCAGACTTAGGTCTACAATCAGCGGCTGTTTCGATCTTGTAACCTCTGTTTGCATCATCTACAAACTGAACTAGGGCATACTCCAAAAACAAACTATGTTGTACTCAAAACAAAGAACAACTTTTATTAAAGGATCAAGGTCTGGATCAGCTCGGTTTGCAAGATATAAAGCTCCAAGGTAGGGTACCCGCAGTCCAACCTCAGTTAGGACTTAGCCAAATTCCTGGGCTCCAAAACAGCACTGTATTGAATCTTGTGAGTTCCATTTGACTAGGTTAGAGGCCAAAATAACTCTTGACCTTTAAACAAAGTTTGTTCTACATGATATGGACTACAACTTTCATTTAAGGTCCAACCTCAAAACTGGTATAGAACCTACTGTTCTACTTTGACCAAAGTAGGATCACGATGAAGCTTAAATTATCCTTTTTGATCCATTGGAGCATTTTCTTGGCATTTGCCCAACATGAACCTTTCATGACTTTTGTTGTAGAGTTCATCTAGAGTCATTTTGGCAAGGTTGCAAGGTTTGGTTGACATCTCATGTTCTCATTCACTTAATAGTGCAATTCAAGCACTTAGTAAAAATCATTCCAACAAGGATATAACTTATCATTTCATGTGACTTTTTGATTCCAAACTGCATGAAACTTTTTGAGTGTCCAATATAGATGGGTATTGATGTGAGACACATGAAGATATCCCAATCACACCACCCAAGCATATATCTTGAAAAGGGCCTATATGTAAGCAAGGGTGCAATATCCAAGTTTAGGTCGGGGCTCAATTCCATAGGTTGACCTTGACATCTTCATCATCACTTAATATACCATGTTTTAGCTCAAACCCATTGCTTAACTGGTGGCAAACACCTGGGGTGTTACAATGACGATGAAACCATCGGAGCCAGTGGTCCAGGTGATCTGGCCGACGGTGAACGTGAGGCCGTTCGGCGTAGCCATGGAGCCGGAGGTGATGACCGTCTTGTTTGCTTGGAGAGCAGTACGCACACCCCCTACCTGGCGCGCCACTGTCGACGAAATATGGTCGGCAATCTACCTAGGGGTATGCCCAAGGTAGTAGATTGTCGGCAGACAGATGCGCAAGCCACAAACAAGACGGTGACGCAAGACTGACACGAGGTTTTATCTAGGTTCGGCCGCCAAGAAGGCGTAATACCTACGTCCTGCGTCTGATTGTATTGCTGTATGTTAATGAGAGATGTTTTTTAGAGGGATCCCCTGCCCGCCTTATACAGTCTGGGGGGCAGGGTTATAGATCTAGAAACTAATCCTAGCAAGTTACAATTGCCATATGTGGCTGGATAAGGATTCCTATTCTAACCGACCAGGATCCTGCTTGATCGCCAAATCCACCTTAACTCCTTACGCAGGACTCCAACCAGGTTGGCTGGGCCGCGCGTCGTCTTTCGGATGGACCGGACCCATCGATCCGGGCCGGCCCAAGCTTAGCCGTAAGGGTATAGGGGTTAATACCCCCACATTATGCCTCTGTTTTTATTGTGAATTTGAGAATTTTCTCCAGTAATTTTAGTTTGACATGATTATGATTCATCTGCAATCTCTTGACATCAACCAATAATCGCTTATTGTTGCAACTTCGCAGATGACGCGCACCCATGCTGGAGCTGGTAGCAGTCATGATGGCAATGGTGATGACTTACCCACCACCGCCGCCGCCGTCTGCTCAGGAGTTCTTTGCTCAGTTCTTGGGGAGCCAAAGGATAATGGAAGAAGCTCTGCGCCTCATCGCACAAAACACCGCTCGTGGCCACCCACGGCAACCAGGGGCCGAGCCAAATCAGCACAGTACATTCAAGGAATTTCTAGATACAAAGCCTCCTATCTTCAAGGTGGCTGAGGAACCACTACAGGCTGACGAGTGGCTCAACACCATTGAGCAGAAGTTTCGCTTGCTAAGAGTCACCGAGCATCTAAAAGCTGAGTATGCTTCTCATCAGTTGCAAGGACCAGCAGGGATCTGGTGGACACATTTCCTGTCGTCCTTGCCTGCTAATGCACGAGTGACCTAGGAACAGTTCAAGCTGGCTTTTAGGGGACATCATATTCCCCCGGGCCTAATGCGCATGAAAGCTGCTGAATTTATGAGGCTCACTCAGGGAATGAAGACTCTCATAGAATACATGCACGCGTTCAACAACCTGTCCATATATGCTCCAGGTTTTGTGGATACTGAGGAGAAGAAGATAGAGAGTTTCAAGCGAGGCCTGGGTACCAAACTGATGAAGGCCATGGCCAATTCTAGGTGTGCCACTTACAACGAGTTTATTAGTGATGCTCTAACCCAGGAAAACCACAATAATATGCATGCAACTGCTAAGAGTCGCAAGAGGGCATTCGAGGCAGGTGCCTCCGGATCTTCACATGCAAGAGCGCCTATCATAGCTAGGCCACAATTCTGTCCACCTGCACCCAAGTTTAGGCCTCCACCGCCTAAAGCTCAGAATAACAGGCCTCAGAAACCATTCCGTAAGGCGTTCACAATTGCCTTGCTAAAAGGAAATGGCAGTCAGGACAGCTCTACCGGATTCAGAAATAATCAACCATGTTTCAACTGCAACCAATTGGGTCATTGGTCCAAGGAATGCCCCCACCCCAAGAAGAATGGCAACCCAAATCAGAACAATCAGAGACAGGCGAACGCAAGGGCACGTCCAGGATACGTGCATTATACCACGGTAGAGGAAGTGCCCACAGGAGAAGTTGTCATGGCTGGTATGTTTCTTGTCAACAAGCATCCCGCTGTTGTTTTATTTGATTTGGGAGCTTCTCATTCATTTATGAGTCAAGCATTTGCATCTAGACATGATCAAGAAATAATTGAAGTAAGCAAAGGGGGTTATAACATAAGTTCAGTAGGGGGTACTGTTACTACCAAAAAGATAGTAAAAAATGTACTCATCTCTATACAAGGGAGGGAGTATACAACGGATTTGATAATATTGCCCGGGTTATCCATCAGTGTAATCTTAGGCATGAATTGGATGAAGTATCATGGTGCTCTTATTGACACCAGCACCCGTACTATTATGTTGAGAGAACCCACGAGAGGGAATGCTTTTCTAGTACCACTCTCCCGCAATTTTGAACTCCAACATTTAGCTTGTGCTATCCAAACCACCACACCTTGTGATATCCCCGTAGTTTGTGAGTTTCCGGATGTATTTCCAGAGGAATTACCAGGCTTACCACCTGATAGGGAGGTGGAATTCAAGATTGAGTTAGTGCCAGGTACAGCACCCATATCAAGAAGGCCCTATAGAATGCCACCCAATGAGTTAGCAGAACTTAAGGTTCAATTGCAAGATCTATTGGACAAAGGTCTTATCCAACCTAGCTCATCTCCATGGGGATGTCCAGCCTTGTTTGTGAAAAAGAAGGACAAGTCACTGAGAATGTGTGTAGATTACAGACCACTCAATGCTGTGACCATCAAGAACAAATATCCATTGCCTCGCATCGACATCTTGTTCGATCAGCTAGCGAAGGCAAAGGTATTCTCCAAAATTGACTTGAGGTCAGGCTACCATCAGATAAAGATCAGACCAGAGGATATACCTAAAACTGCTTTCTCTACCAGGTACGGCTTATACGAGTATTTGGTTATGTCTTTTGGACTAACAAATGCTCCAGCCTACTTCATGTACCTGATGAACTCGGTATTCATGCCTGAACTCGACAAGTTCGTGGTCGTGTTTATCGATGATATATTGATTTATTCAGAAAATGAGTCAGATCATGAAGAGCATCTGAGGATTGTCCTATCCAGATTGAGGGAGTATAAGCTATATGCCAAGTTTAGCAAATGTGAATTTTGGTTGAGCAAAGTACCTTTCTTAGGTCACATCTTATCAAGAGATGGAATCTCTGTAGACCCATCAAAAGTACAAGAGGTCATGGATTGGAAAGCACCAACTTCGGTTCATGAAGTTCGGAGTTTTCTAGGGTTAGCAGGATATTATCGTCATTTCATTCTAGATTTCTCAAAGATATCTAAGCCCATGACCAGACTACTTCAGAAAGATGAGAAGTACAAATGGACACCAGAATGTGAAGCAGCTTTTCACACCCTCAGAACTTTGTTGACTACCGCACCTATGCTAGCACAGCCAGACATTGAAAAGCCTTTCGATGTATTTTGTGATGCATCAGGAATAGGTTTGGGATGTGTGCTTATGCAAGAAGGAAGGGTTATTGCATATGCTTCTCAGCAATTGAGGAAACATGAAGTCAACTACCCTACACATGATTTAGAACTTGCAGCAGTGGTCCATGCATTAAAGATATGGAGACATTACTTGTTGGGCAATGTATGTCATATCTATACTGACCACAAAAGTCTCAAGTATATCTTTACCCAGCCAGAACTAAACATGAGACAACGAAGATGGTTAGAGCTAATTAAGGACTACAATTTAGAAGTGCACTACCATCCGGGTAAAGCTAATGTAGTAGCAGATGCACTTAGTCGGAAGTCTCATTGCAACACCGTGGAAGCATTATTGGAAGATGGATTCAACTTGTTACATCCTGTTGTACTGCACAATATCATGATCAGTTGTTCACTAGAGAGCAAAATCATAGAGCTACAGCAGACAGATGTAGGTATCAGTCACATTAAGAGAAAAATGCAAGAGCAAGAAACCAAACATTTTAGATTGGAAGAAAGAGGTGTATTATGGTTTGAGGACCGACTTGTGGTACCAAAAGACCGTGAACTAAGGAATCAAATTTTAGATGAAGCTCACTCGTCCAAATTGTCCATCCATCCAGGTAGTAGTAAGATGTACCAAGATTTGAAAACCCGTTTTTGGTGGACTAAGATGAAGAAAGAGATTGCAGCCTATGTCACTAGGTGTGATAACTGCAGTAGAGTAAAAACTGTCCATATGAAAACTGCCGGATTACTTCAGCCATTGCCTATTCTAGGATGGAAATGGGAGGAAATCAGTATGGACTTTATCACAGGCCTTCCAATGACGCCACAAGGTCACGATTCAATCTGGGTTATTGTTGATTGTCTCACCAAGTCAGCACACTTTATACCCGTGAACACACGGTATATAGTTGGAAAATACGCTGAGATATATGTTTCCCAAATCATGAGACTGCATGGAGTACCCAGGACTATAATTTCAGATCGAGGACCACAGTTCATAGCCCGTTTCTGGGAGCACTTACACCAGGCTTTGGGAACCAAGCTAATCAGAAGTTCAGCATACCATCCACAAACTTCAGGACAGACAGAGCGAGTGAACCAAATCCTAGAAGATTTACTTAGAGCTTGTGTTATATCTTCAAAAGGTTCATGGGAGAAATGGTTACCTTTAGCTGAATTCTCCTATAACAACAGTTATCAAGCAAGTATCAAGATGGCTCCATTTGAAGCCTTGTATGGCAGAAAATGTAGGACTCCATTGAATTGGATTGAGCCTGGTGAAAGGGGATACTTTGGTATTGACTTTGTCAATGAAGCCGAAGAACAAGTACATATCATCCAACAACATATGAAGGCAGCTCAATCAAGACAAAAGAGTTATGCTGACAGAAGAAGAAGACCACTGACTTTTGAAGTGGGTGACTATGTGTACTTGAAAGTATCACCCATGAAAGGTGTGAAGAGATTTGGTGATGAAAAAGAAGCTTTCACCAAGATATGTGGGACCATACAAGATTGTGGAACGGAAAGGGAATGTTGCTTATAAGTTACAACTTCCACCAGAAATGAGTGCAATATTTGATGTGTTCCATGTTTCTCAGTTGAAGAAATGTCTTCGAGTACCTGAAGAAGCTATTGCACCCACCAACGTGCAGCTTCAATCGGATTTGACCTATGAAGAAAAGCCAATTTGAGTTTTAGAGGAGTTGGAAAGAGTAACACGGAGTAAGATTATTAAGTTCTATAAGGTGGTGTGGAACAATCACAGTGAACAAGATGCTACGTGGGAAAGAGAGGATTATCTACGAGAAGTTTATCCCGCCTTTTTCCAAGAATGGTAGGTCTTGCAAATCTCGGGGTGAGATTTTTATAAGGGGAGGGGCTGTAACACCTCGGGTGTTAGCCTTGCATAACTTGACTTGCATAGCATGGGCATGATCATAAAGCATTTATATACAAGCATTTACAACTGAAACATTTAATTGAAACATATGCAACATTCTTACTATTTCATGTTCCCATGTGTATGTGCATCTGATCATGAGTGTAAACATGTAGATGATTGTGTGACCTTGCAAATAGCTTAAACATGTTTAGAATATCATCATGAACAACTTTGGTATTTATGGCTAGGGCTAATTAGGTCATTATGTCATAGTTTAAGTATGTACCATCTTTTGAATGTAGCTTGTTTGACCAAGTTTGAACTAGGTGTTAGAGACCTTGCATGGAGGAGATCACTAAAGCAAAGTTGTAGTATTTGACATAAGGAACAACTTTTATTTTTGGGTCATTGACTGATTTAGCTTCTAACATGCTTGAATTGGTCCCACAAAAATTAGAAGAATCAAGATTTCAACACTTAACAAATTTTTTCTAAGTCTTGTTCACTGACAGTCTGACAGCCTGCCTTTGGAATGAAATAACTCGAGTTTGGTTGAGTGTTGGAGCATGATCCTTTAATAGCAATTGGAGATGGTACTTAGGGCTACAATTTTCGTTTAAGAGTCATTCGCTGAATCACCCTGTATCGACGGCTAATTCATCTCGAAATCACGTCGTCAGGCTCGGTTTTGGCTTAACTGACAAACTGAATGGAGAGCTTCAGTGGCCGACCGGTTCAGGCCTTGGCCACCGCGTGGCGTGGGAATTGGCCGTGCGTTGCTGGCGTTCTGCCCAGCACAGCAGTGTCGAGCCAGAG
Organism: Miscanthus lutarioriparius; assembly: GCA_904845875.1. Taxonomy (NCBI): domain Eukaryota; kingdom Viridiplantae; phylum Streptophyta; class Magnoliopsida; order Poales; family Poaceae; genus Miscanthus; species Miscanthus lutarioriparius. The sequence continues at coordinate 31,554,898 of CAJGYO010000017.1, read as the reverse complement.
CGCGGCTTTAGCACCCCTACACTCGCCCGCTCCCTCCCGTGCTCACCATTTTCAATTCCTCGGCCTCATTTCCTCGCCACAGCAGCAGCCAAGCTCTTCCCCGCCTCCGCCGTCGCCATAGCCATGCCAAGCCTCGCTGAGCCGCCCATTCGTCACCACAGCAGCACCACCGTCTTCCCAGAAACTCCCTGCGTCTCCCCTTTGCCGCTGTTCCAGCTTGGTAAGCAACCGCAACGCGTGTGAACTCGCCGGAGCTCCACCGCTAGCCCCGTCTCCGTGGGCACATCGCCACCGTCCACCCCAGGCCGCGATAGGGCGTTAGCTAGGTCCACCATAGCTCGGTGATGCTCGGCGTAGCATTCTATCGAGTTGCCGTAGCCTCCACCGATGCCTCGCCGTCGTCCAGCGCCACCGCTCCGCCATGGCCGCCGCCGTCGTCACTGGCGTCGACTATAGGGCCGGCCAAGTGGTGCGATAGATGCGCTAGGTCGAGTAGGTCACTGGGTGATGATGTCACCGCCGGCAACCTCGCCATCGGCGAGCTTTGGCCGCACCACCGTCTCACAGCGCCGCTGCTCTGTTCGTGTCTCACTGGCATGTGGGGTCCTCTGTCAGTCGGGTCCCACCGGTCAGCGACAGAAGTAGAATAGGCTAGTTCATTTAAATCCAGATCTGGTGTTGTTTTGTAATTTTTGTATCTTCAGTTTGGTAGCTTCAAAAATTGTGAAATAAATTTGTTAGTGTTCCTTAGGAAGTGTAGTATTTAGGAAAAATATGTTCTTAACATTTGCAGTAGAAATTTTTGGAGATTTAAATAGAAATTTGAAATGTGCTTTTGAATGCATGCAAATTTGTTTATTTTATAACTAGAGTTCCTGTGCTCCAAAAATTATGAAATTTTTGTGGTAAGCTATTCTTGTCATGAGCGAACTCTGGTAAAAATTTGAAGATCAGTGCATGTGTAGATTAATAGTTATAGATTTTTCTTTTATAAATAGTTAATCCTGGTATGAATTTTTATAAATTAATTATGAATCTAAAATTCATGAAATTTGTTGGGGGTAATCCTAGTAGTATATGGATGCTTTGAAAAATAGGAAATCTGTTGCTTGACACTTTTCAATAGGGTTTTCTATTTATGCTATTTCAAGCCTTGTTGCCTTGTCATTTTTGTATAGGATGTTTTACTTTGGCAAAATGGCATGAAATTTTTATAGTAGTCTATTGGTCACACTAGTAAGCCACTGTAATTTTCTAAGAATTTATGATGCACATTTGGTATAGGTTTATTATTTAACCTATGGGTTCAAATAAAATAATAAAGGCATTTAAATAAATAGTTTGAGCTTCACCATTATGTTTTCTTGGATGTATTTGGTATGCTTAAACTATTGGTAGACTTTTGGTCATAAAGATTTGAATACTTATATGAAGTAGAAGTATTGTTACTTTATAATGCGAATTGGAATAGTTTCCGGACAGATTCTGGAGTTTGCTAAGTTGCATGATAGAGATAATGTTTGCTGTAAAAATGGTTAATAACAAAGTTGTAGATAATTTGATAAGCTTTCCAGAAAGTCCAGGATCACTACATTTGGATTAGTAGAACTCCTGTTATGAGTAAAACAAGTAGCTACTATTTTGTGATATAGTAGATGCATCGTGGAAGTAGTAATTAAATAATCGAGAAGAGATATGCACCTACTCAATAAACATGATGCACTTGATAACATATATACATTCATAATACTTATGCCATATTCATGCATCTAGGATCGGAGGAAGAAATAACGTTGCTGGAATTCGAAGAAGCAGAGGAAGGGGACCAGCAGGAGAATCCGCAAGCCGCAGCTCCCGAAGGCGTGGAGCAGAATCCTGAAGAGCTTCCGGAGTGTCCTGATCACCGCCCTACTTCCTTTCTGCGAGGCAAGCCCCGGAGCATTCTAAGTCTCCCAATATTTTACAAATGCTTACTTAAGTACTTATGATTGATGCATTAGGTATAAGAGTTGAATGGAACCACTTGATGCATATACATTCCTTGTCCAGCTATTACACCTTTAACCGGTATAGGTCTAGGATCGAATATATGCTTAGCCATGCTTAGACCGGTAGAAGTCGGGTGATTTCCTGTCACCTACGAGATATAGGTGGATACCGGAGCACGGTTGGTTATAATTGCTATCGTGGAAAAGAACCATGGTTAATGTAAATGGAGACCGGGCGGGATGTCGATAGAGAAGCAACAAGACATGGAGGTCTTGGGTGTGGATCTATCCCCGTCTGTGTCGATTAAGGACCATACCGTTGTTGGTGCTTCTGACAAGATTGAACGCATGCCTATCACTTAGCTGGCCGGATAACTCGTTCCGACCGCGAAGCCGAGTAATTCAACTCAGGTCGGGAACCGTTTTGTTGTGTGCTCCTTGCGGGGGGGCGATCAGACTGAGCCCAAGGGCAAGCTAGGCCTGAATGTCCTGGCATCTGGTGTCCCAGATTGTGCAGCGCAGTATGGACCCACGAAATGTGTACCTGAGTTGTACCAAAGGTGACCTAAGGCTATCGTGGCTGGTAGACCTAGGTTTGTGTTAGGAATAAATTCCCAGCTGGTTGAAATCGATTCAAATCGCCGTCTTTCCCGGATAGTGAGAAACTTGGCTAGTCCCAACATCGTAGTAACTGTGTTATGGAACATGATGGTTCGAATGAATATGGAATTACAATACCTGCTATGGTTACTATTGTATGCTTTTAAATGGATATACTACATGTTTGGCACAGGATAGTTGCTAATCTAGAGATGGATAGTTATAAATAATTTATAAAGGAATCCTAATGGTACAATAAATCAATTGCTTTTATGCAAAATGTTGTCAAGCTATCTCCACTTATACAGCCTTGCATAATCCTTGGAGTCATTTTATTTTTGGTTTATGGCGGGTAAGTCTAGCTGAGTACCTTCTTGTACTCAGGGTTTTATTTCCCATGTTGCAGATGGCACTGTGTATCATGGTTATTGCAAGAGTTGCTTCTATCCCACTGTGGATGAGGAGTAAGCTTTGGGCAGGCTTCTTATTAATCCTTCTACATGCTTTTGTGGACCGTGATCGTATTTTGGCACTGTACTAAACTATGTTGGAAACTTTACTTTCAAACTTAATTTGCTTCCGCTTTTATCTATCAAACTCGGTTTGTAATAACTTTTATTCGTACTCTGATGGAGAAATGTATCTGTGAACTTTATGTAATATGTGGCATGTATGTTGAATCATGTACGATCTTGGTTGTTGTAAATCGTTTATCGAGACCCGTCGTGGTACTCGACGGACTACCGGGTTTATATGGGTTCAAGTATGATAGTGCGACCGCTTGCGGGCTGCCATTGTACTTGTACTCTTATAAATTGGTCGGTTCTGCGACATCCTCGATGAGGCGGTCCTTGGTTTCCTTCTGTTGATGAAGGAACCAAGATTTCCCCCGGCTGCGAGCTATAAGGGACTGTAGGGAGATGATGGTCAGGATACAAAAAGTATATAGAGGAAGAAAAGGGCAAGAAGCAAGACCAAACCATACTCGGCTAGAGGGAACAACAATGTCGCACAATGTGCTCGTGGCGTCGTCCAGGGCCTTGAGCATGGACGCGATCCCTACGTCGAGGCTCTCCCACTCCATGCTCTCTCAAGCGTCATCAAGGGTAAAAAGCGTTAATGCCGGATCCTGTGGATCCGACACTGGAGCAAGGGCTCGCCCTGTGTGGCCAAGCCGCTGCCCACCTACGTCAGGGTCAGGGATGACTCCCCACCGGCCCCAAGCACTGCCAACCCCTCTCGTTGTGACATTCCCGCCAGGATGCCCCCTTCGGCGATGCAAGGGGCTAGCGGTGAGGGCGCGAACCTCTCTCCCAGCACCATGACTCCCGGGGACCCCTCGGCCGCGTCCCATTCCATTCGGCCCATGCCAGGTGCTGTCGCTTGGGCCGCCGATGGCACGGGTCGCACCAATGCCTCGGGCAACGCTGCGGTCACGCCTGGTTGTGACCCATCTATCATGACCGCCGCCACCCCCACCTGTGTTGGTGGGGTCACGATCGGTTGCATTGCGCCCGCCACGGTCGGCACCACGAGCGCGGTCGGCAGCCCCGTCCACCCCGCCGTCGACAGCGGTATCGCGGCCATCACTGACTTTTCCACGACGTCCAAAGGTGACCCTTGAACGCCTGCGTCCACTCGTCCTACCGAGGGCACAGGCGCCACCATGGGCGGTGCCCGACCGGTCGGTGAAGTGGTCACACTGGCGCCGCTCCCACCCAAAACGGGCACGACACCAGCCGACGGCCACCGCCCCGATTGGATGGTGATGCTCTTCTTCGATGCTAGCGCCAAAGGATTCCACTACCTGCCGACACTACAAAGGAAGAAAAACACAAGTCATGATAAAATCCGACTAAAACAGGAACAAACAGAGGAATCAATAACTCACCTCAGCGTCATCGGGCGGCAGATGCATTTGGGGGACAAACCCCCCGACCCTTGTTCCACCTTGTCGGAATGAGGCCGCTTTGAGCCCACCCCCTGCTCCTAGGTAGAGGGGCTCACCTCGGGCGGCTCCTGGGGCACATTGGCGGCGCCCGCTCCCCTTGGCTCTTGGGGCACGACGGCAGGGCCACCCACCTCCGCTGACACCTTGGGCATGATGGTAGAGCCGCCGACCACTGTTGGCTCCTAGGGCAGGCCAATGGTACATCCCGCCTCCGCTGACTCCCCAGATGTACCCTCCCCTCCATGGGACAGGAAGGGTCCTAACGCCTGCAAGGATGAACCGATGCCTATCAGTGCATCCTCGTTCTCCAGGTTGTCCCACTCGATATCGTCAGCTACCATTTCTTCTTCCTCCATCACCTCCTTGTCGTCACCATCATCATCGTCATCATCGTTGTCGGTGTCCTCCCCTCATTCTCACATTCGCAACTTCTGCTGCTTCTTCCTCTTCTTGTCCTCCTTCGCCTTCCTCAGTCGCTCGCCCTCGACGCGATTCGCTGCCCTCACGGCTAAATCCCTGGGCAGCGGAGCCAAGTCATCCATGAGGATGAGGTCCCTGGCTGGTCCCGCCCCTCTCAAAGTTAGTCCCACGGGTGTCGATGTTTCGAACAAACACCGGCTAGTAAATTTATAATTGTTGCATGTTAGGCTCGGATGGTGTACTAAAGGACACAAGGTTTATACTAAATCAGACAGAATGTCCCTACGTCTAGTTTATTGTTGCTCATGTTATTAGTACCAAAAAGGTTCGTAGTAGGGGGTACAAACGGTAGAGAGAGGGACAGGTACCAAGTCTCTGATGGAAAGGTCAAAAGGACGCCAAGAGCTCGGTTGCTACTTGACCATGTGCTATCTGTGGAATCGATTCATTGTCTTGCATAGCGAAATTATCGGTCCCCTTAGTGGGGTGCCCTACCCTCCCTTTTATAGACCAAGGGGGAGGAGGGGTTATAGATGGGAGAAAGAGGAAAAACCAAAGGTAGAGAAGGTCCTTCGAGGGAGCCAGGTCTTCTTTTTCCCCTGTGCCTACCCTACCAATATGGCAGACCGTGTTAGGGATGGAGTGTTCGCTGATCCTTATAGGGCCGTGCCCTGGCCTCTTTCAACAAGTGGGTGCCTCCCATCCTACACCAGTGGATGGTGCGGCGTGCTAGAGAGCCAAGCTATGACCCTTCAGTGAGTAGACTGGTAAGTGACCATACATCCGTCAATGTAGATGATGTGAGTTCTATCTTGGATCATAGTGGTTGTGGTATGCTTGTTTTAGTATCCATGTCCGAGGGCTAATGGAGGCGCCTACAACACTATGGGACCAAAGTCGGTGCCTACAACACTGTTTGGGCTATGTCAGGTCAGAAAGGTCCTAAAGCACCTGTCCCATCATATCTTGATAGTATGTTCCTACAGGTATGCAGGGCATGGCCCTCGGTACTGTGGTTGACTCGAATGTCCTGTCGTACCCTGTGCTTGTCTTCATGAAGGAGCAGGGTGTAGTCGTCGGGCTAGGCGGAGCTCGCCCTCAGACGTAGGGCGAGGCAAAGCCCACCCTCGGCCATCGAGCAAGGCGGAGCTAGTCCTCGGCTGTCGGGTAGAATCGCCCGGGGGGTGATTTGACTTGCTAGAGGGTGCGTGCGAGCGCACCCGACGGGTGTAGCCCCCAAGCCCCCAGGTGATTCGGGCAGAATCGCCCAGGGGGTATTCGATTCACCAGAGGGTGCGCGCGAGCGCACCCATCGGGTGAAGCCCTAAGCCCCTGGGTGATTCGGGCAGAATCACCCGGGGGGTAATTTTGGACCCTTCGCGGGTATGGCTTGTGAGATTTGGTTTTTGTCAACTGCACAGTTTTAAAGGAAACCCTGGTATCCTGTTCACGGGGATTCGTCCAGGGTTAGCCTGGTTGGGACTTGATTGCGTATCGAGGTTCCCATGAGGCTTGTGTGCCTGAGTTCTGGCCGCTTGTGGGCCCATCCCTCATTGGGACGGCCATCGAGACTGTTGGGCCGGCCCTTGAACTCTTGGGCCCAGGTGGGATGGAGAAAAGCTTTTTGACCCATATCCCCTCTGTGGGAAAAGAGTCCTGGTCTGCCTGGGAAGGGGAAACATCCGGTGTGATTTTTGTGGGAAAGGATATGGATCATGGGCGCATATCCTGCGACATCACGCGGCGGTGTATCATGGCAAGCACGGAGACCTAGGCGGGCGGTTGCCCTTCTCGCATTCGTTGCCCCTATAAAGCCGAGGGGTTCGCCCCCAGGGTTTTGTACTTTGCCTCCTCGCCTTCGCATCGACAACCTCCGCCACCAATCGACTGAGCCTCCTGCACTTGCATCGCAGCCGCCGTCAAGCTCGCATCCGCATCGTAGCCACTGTTAAACTCACATCCACCCCTCCTCCCAATTGTTTCAATGGAGCTGTGGTGCAGATCCAACATCACCCCTGAGCGCCTAGAGGGCCTCATTCGTCATGGCCTCCTTTGCCCGCTGACCGCCACCGAGGAGTGGTGGCTGCCTAGCGATGAGGACAAGCCGTCGCCGCTCGAAGGGTATGCCATGTCCTTCGTTCACTTCCATGAGCGGAGATTCACCATACTTGCTCACAAGTTCCTTCGGGGGCTGTTAGATTACTACCAGGTGGAGTTGGAGCACCGTACTCCCAATGGGGTCCAGCACATTGCGGCGTTCGTCGTCCTGTGTGAGGGGTTCCTAGGGATTAGTCCCCACTTTGACCTGTGGCGGTACCTCTTCGCCATCAACCTGTCGAAGAAGCGGGTTGGGAAGCAGGAGGTGAGCATGCCGACGGGATGTGCCAGCATTCATCTCCGCAACAACCGGGTGAACAAATACCCGTCGATGCGTCTGTTGACCTCCAACAAGGGGTGCCATTCGCTTTGGTTTTACGTCAAGGACGATGTTGCCGCCCCCTTGCCAGTGTTCTCTGGGTGCATCATCAAAGAGGTCCCAGGGTCATGGAAGTGGGGTGTCCCGGATAAAGACAAGAAGAGGATCAAGGACCATCTCACCACCATCCAAATTCTGAAGGAGAGGGGCATGAAGGGATCGGGGATCATCGGTGCCTACCATACGTGGAGGGTGGCGCCACTGATGAGCCGCGCGCTGCCCCTATACCTGATGGCGCCCAGGGCGTCACTTGAAGGGACGGCGCTTGTCGATGAAGCACTCCCCCCCACCGAAGTGGCGCAACGCATCAAGGAGGCGATGGAGCCTTCGAAGGACAATGCCAGTGTTGTCCTTGATTTCGTGTATCTGGTGCCGGGGCATCCCCCAATGCAGCCGGAACCAGGGTTCATCGACTTCATAAGTTCTCTTTTCCTGTGCCTCCTTTTCACTTGAATTTTTGACCCCTTGATGCTGACCTCAGGATAGCCTGGCTCCACTGTCGAAGGATCGGATCCTAGCGATAGTGAATCGCACCGCGGTCGAGTGGGATAGGAAGACGAGGGAGCTCAAGAGGAAGAAGATGCTACAGAAGCAGCAAGCACGGGAGCAAGGAGGGGAGACAGGCAGTGATGACGATGACGATGAGGAGGAGTTTGACGAGGTAGTTACCGATGTGGAGTGGGATGTCCTAGAGGGCGAGGATTCGCTGACAAGCACCCGCTTGCCGATGTAGGGACCCTTCCCGTTCCATGTGGGGGGAAGTGAGTCCGTGAGGCCGGTGGAGATGGGCCAAACCATCGGCCCATCCTCAGGACTGCTGGGAGCGAGCGGATCGGCCGCCACACCCGGGGTGCCGACGGAGGACCGGTGGATGGGGGAGATGGATCAGCCGCCAAGCCCCATGAGCCGATAGGGGTGGGAGGACCTATCGCCGCGCCCCACGAGCCGACAAAGGGGGGTGGCCCCACCGCCGCGCCCTCGGAGGCAAGGGATATGAGCCCCTCTGCCCGAGAGCAGGGGGTAGGCTCAAAACGGTCGGCCTAGATGAGTGGGACCAGGAATCTGGGGGTTCGTCCCCAAAACGTTCCTACTGCCCAACAGCGCTAGCGTAAGTCACTGATTCCTCTGTCTTTCCTATTTTTCTATTTTGTAGTGTGACCTTATGGCTTTTAACTCTTGCAGAGTCTTGCGACGGGGCCGTTCTTTGGCGCTGGCGCCCAAGAAGAGTGTTGCTCTTTAGGCGGAACGGGTGTCATCGCCTGACGTCGCTCCTGTTTCGGGTAGGAGCGGAGCCGATGTTGCAGCCTCGTCGGCCGGTCAGGCGTCGCTCGTGGTGGCGCCCATGCCCTCGGTGGGTCAACCAGGCGTCGGGGCTAAAGAAGTGCCCTCGGGGTCACCGAGCAGACGATGGCAGTGGAGACTCCACCGCCTACGTTGGAGTGGATGGAGCTGCCGCACGTGCTTGTGGCGCCCTCTGTAGTGGGCGCGGCACCGCAAGTCGAGGCCCTGGCATCGCAAGCGGAGGTGGCCATGACTGCGCCAAGCTAGGAGTAGCCGGATGCAGCCACGGTGGTGTCCGAGGGCGTGGCAAAATCCGCGCCTCTGGCGGCCCAGGCAACGGAGCCCGAGGCAGGCCGGACGGAGGGGGACACAGCCAGAGGGTCCTCAGGTGCCGTGGCGGTGGTGGAGAGGACCAGCGGGAGGTCGCCCTCGGCCCTGATGTTGGGGGTCAGCCGCTCACCCGCACGGGGCGAGCTGCCGCTCCAGTGGATGGATCCCTGAGATCCAACTTCGACTCTTTTCTCGCTCGACGATGCTACCAAGGGCATAGAGCGGGGGAGTCTCGACAAAGGGATCTTGGCGATGCTGGATGTCATGAACTAGGCTAGGGGCGTCCTGCATGACGTCATCGTTCCCAATGGCGGGTATCCGCTTGGTCTTCTCACTTTCTTCTTTCTTCACGTATTTTTGACACTGGTTTTCTTTTCAGTCCCTCATTGCTCGTAGCCAGGAGAAGTCCCGGTTCCTCCGCAAGCAGAAGGTGGAATGGGACCGCCTCACAGAGGAGGCCCGGCTGGGCGGAGACGTGAGCACCTAGCTTGCTACCGCCCAACAGCGGGAAGCCAAGGCGCGTCAGGATGCGAAGGAGATCCATGGGATGTTCTAGGACCTATCGGTGAGGGTGCAGTAGGATGAGCTGCTCTAGAAGGACGCCGAGGCTAGCCAGCGGGCCATCGAGCTCCTAGAAGAGATAGAGAGGGAGCGGAACCTCAAGCTAGAAGCCGAGGAAAGGTCCACGGCCCTGTAGTAGAGGACGAATTAGGATGCCGAGGTGACTGCCCGGCTGCGCAGGGAGCGAGATGAGCTGCGTTAGACTGCAAAAAGACTCTGCTCAGAGCATGGCATGGTCCATGGGGAGCGTGACTAGGCCGTCCGAGAGCGTGATGAGGCGTGTCAAGTGGTCAACTCCCTCTGGTGGAACTTGGAGCCGCGGTGACCCGAAGGCTGGAGGCCGAGAGCATCTCTACCGGGCTAGGCACAAAGCTTGCCGAGGTGCGTGGGACTCTTTAGGCCAAGAGTGACGAGCATGATCTTTTGTGCCACCGTCGAGGTGGTCTTCGATGACCTGGGGGTGGCACGGCCGGAGGAAACTAGCTCACTTGCGGCCCATTCCGTGGATATCACGGCGCTGGTGGGCTAGCTTGACGAGAATTCCTTTCACACCGGGATCACCCAAGCCTTTGCTGTTGCCCGCTCTCATTATGATCAGGAAGTTAACTTGGAGGTAATGAGCCTCGGCTTCATGCCTGGCTATGAAAACTCTGAGCTGGATGAGATTGAGAAGGCGGTGACTCCCATTGTGCGGAACCTGGCGAACAGGCTGAAAGACGTAGTTCTCCCTTCGAGAAAGTAGTTAGTTGAATAAGTTTGATAAACATTTATCTATAATATGTGGACAAGTGTTGGTACTTTTGTGTCTGAAAATAGATTCATAATTTCATTTTGCAATTTTGTTTCGTTCGTTTGAGCTTACTTTCTTCCCTTTTGCATTCAAGAAAAAAGGTTTATGCAATCCGATCTTTCCGTTCATTAAGACTGTAGGGCCTGAGGTGTATAAGGGGAAATTTCGATTGTGCTGGTGAGCAAAGTTACCGTAGCCATCGATGCATGGTCTTTTTGCAGTCTTACCAGAGTGCTCGTTTATCTATTCCCACAACCTTGCCGCTAGTCTCGACGCGAGGGAAAGGTCTGATGCAATGATTGTTTCAAAGAAAAGGAGGTATTTATACCTTTATCAGCCCCCGAGTGAGATCCGGCCCCTTGCAGTCGCTGGGGCCGGATGTTACTGGAGACCGGAGCGAGGGTAGCGAACTTACTCTTGTATTCGCGCGTACCCCTTACTTAGGTTTTGGCGATCGTTCTGTGACCGTGCGTTTGGTCTTATTGTTGGCCTGGCCTTCGCCGAACCACCGCGCATGGTGGGGGTTCGGTCAAGGGTTGGCTTGTTTTGTGACTGTTGCTCCATCTACAGTTTCCACAACTAGGGGGGTTGAGGCAACGTCACTTGCCTCGACAGCTTGAGTGATGTGCCTGATGAGCTCGCTAATGGGGATGTTGGAATAGAATCCGATCCTATTGCTTTGTGACAGGGTTGGCGAAGCCCTCGGGTGGCATTCCATTGCTCCTTGACCTGCCATCCAATAGATTCCCCCTCAATGGGGATTCTATGGGCTCAGTTGAAGGCTGGATTGAACTAGAAGGTTGAGATGACCCTATCCGCCTCAATGTGGGTTGGGCAAAGGTCATTGAGGCTCATCTACGTTTTCTCCCCTAGCTCTAGTTTGACGCAAGGTGGCCTCGGACCCTTCGTGGGTCAGCCTTCGAACCTCGATCTCTCGATCTCGAATCGAGTGGCTCGAGCCCCCGAGCCCCTTAGGGTCTGATAGGGGTCAGCCGTGTTTCACGCGTCACCTCGTCCTCGGTTTCCACAAATGGAGGGGCTGAGTTGATGACACTTCCCTTGATGACTCAAGTGTCGCGCTCAATGAGCTCTATAATGGGTATGTTTGTGTGGAATCCGAGTCCATCATTCGCTGATAGGGTCGGCAGAGCCCTCATGTGGCATTCCACTACTTCTTAACCCACCTCCCGGCAGATGCCCGAGCAGTTCGATAGGCTCAGGTGGCCCGTTGGCCTCTCCTTGATGGAGATTATGTGGGTTTGGCTCGAGGTTAGAATCAAACGAGAAAGGTCAAGATGTCCCTGTCCGCTTCTGAGCGGGGTCAGGCAAGGCCGCTAGGGCTCATCTTGGTTTTTCTCCCCTGGCTCTGTTTGACGCGAGGCGGCCTCGAGCCCTTTGCGGGACGGCCTTCGAACCTCGGTCAGTTGCTGCTCATATTGAATGAGGTATGTGCCGCTTCGTGGCGTGACATGAAGCATTGAGATGCAGCGATTGCATATGCAACGTTTGGATGTATGGGATTAATGTACGATTTAATTGAAATGAAAGCGGGTGTCGGTAATGTTACCTTAGCGGTATGAGCGACGAGAAGCTCTTACCAGACATGTTCGTGTGGGGTTCGAGTCCGACATTCATGATGGGGACAGCGTGACCTGCATGAGCATCGCAATTTTTCATTTCTTCCTCTCGGCGACGATCCGAGCAGTTCGATTGACTTAGGTGACCTGGCAACTTCTCCTTGAAGGAGATTCTACAAGAGGACCCCTCTGAACCCTTCTTGAGAAGGCAGATGCTAAGGATCGGGGCACGGAGAACTATGAATTTGATTATGCTGGTGAACAAAAACACTGTAGCCGCCGGGGCGTAGGGTCTAGCCGTTCGTCTAGTTTTACTCGAAGTTTTACACCCGCACCCCGTGTCTCTAGTTTTTTAAATGTGAGGAGGGGTCAGGCGATGAGGATGTTTACACGAGTAGACACTCTTGGCAGCCCCCAAGAGATGTCCGTGCCCCTGCCGTTGCTAGGGTCGGAAGCTCGGTAATGAAATTAACACGCAAAGTAAGTAAATAGAGGTGCTTATCTTTCAGTGGTTGGTTGTTTGTCGTTTTACCTGGGCCGTTCGAATGACCCAAGAGGCCCGTTGGGCCCCCTAGATGGGGGTTCCTTTGTTGGGTCATTCCATGGTCCTTCCTGGGAAGCGGAGAGTCACCTGCATGTGGGTGCGCCCTGATTCTCATGCTCGACGCGTGGTAGTGGTGGGCCATACCCAGGCAATCATCCTGTTTGACCAGGTGACGTCTCATCAACCAATGCGCGTCCCATCGGTCCAGGCGTGCCCCTCGGGTTCCCGTCAACATTGATTTCCCATTTGCATTGAATAGGGGAAGGAAGAGAGTTTTTCGTCCCAACCTTTCGCCTTTCCTCAGCAGCTGCGCCTCTTCCTTAAATAGGGAGGGGGAGGGGAGCTCTCGTCCCATTCCTTCTCCTATTCCTGAGTCGCTAGCTCTCCTCCTTTATCCTTCTCGCTGAGCGCGTTCGTATGTCATGGTGATTCCTAAGTGAGAGAGGGTAATGCAAGGGAGAGGAGAACTCATAGGTCCGTTCATGAATCTGGAGTGCGATGTCGAGCTGGAGGTCATCCAACATAGATGAGATGGTGTCGGCCACCTTCGTCGAGAAGGGGCCGCCTCCGCCGAAGGAGGAGGTGCACTAGAGGGTGCTGAGCGTCGTCGGTTTTGCCGTCGTTTGTGGCGGCCTTTCTTCGGCGAGAAAAGCCCCCGGCCCAGACACCATTGTTAGGGTTGTGGCTGATCACGATGGCGTAGTCCCTGGACACCCCGGCGGAGGTGCCATTGTTAGGGTTGTGGCTGATCATGATGGCGTATTCCCTGGATGCCCCGGCGGAGGTGCCGTTGTCAGGGCTACGGCTGATCACGATGGCGTAGTCCCTAGACACCCCGGTGTGGGCACCACAGTCGCCGATGTGGTGCTCGACATTGTAGATGACGGTGCCCTCGAGGATCCCGCGGAGCGGTAGGATGTCGCCGATGGAGAGCGTGGCGCGGCAACCGTAGTAGTGCTCATAGGAGAACTGGTCAGAAACTATAATCGAATAAGTTGTGGGGGAGCCCCCGAGTGAATAGTCTTTTGTATTTATGAATACATTAGTCCTTTTCATGATGAAATCACTTTGTAAGTGATGAATTTGTGCAAAAAATGAACAAGTTTTCAACTTTCATTATGGCAAATAGCTTTTAAGCTCTTCTTCCTCTTTTTGTAAAAGAGGTTTGGTGCCTTCCGACCCTTCCCGCAGTTAAGGTCGTAAAAAACTGGGAGTGTGGGCGAGCCAATTTTGATCACGCTGGTGAGCAAGGAGGCCATAGGCGCTGTGGCATGGGTTTCCCACAGCCCTACCAGTTACACCCAGATTGTGTTCCCAAAATCGTAGCTCTTTAGGACTTGCCATGAGAAAAGAGGGAAGCCTCAGAGAATGTTTGCAAAGGTAACACATAGAGTGTTTGCAAGATAAACGTACTTATATCAACCCCCAAGTGAGGTCCGACCCCTCGCAGTTTACAGGGGTCGGATGTCACTAAGGATTGGGGATTCTTGAAGACAAAAACTGATAAGAAAAAGTATGCATTTATTTAAGGGTAAAAACAACGTAGCTGCTCGATGTTCCAGGCGTTGGTGAAGACCTCGCCATCGATGGTTTTCAACTTGTAGGTGCCTGGCCGGAGTACTTCCGCGATGACGTATGGCCCTTCCCAGGGTGGGGAGAGCTTGTGATGGTCCTTGTTGCTCTATACGAGGCAGAGAACCAGGTCCCGACATTGAAGGCTCAGTCCCGCACCCGTCGGCTGTGGTACCATCGCAGCATCTGTTGGTACTTGGCCGAACGGAGGACGGTGATGTCACGGGCTTCGTCTAGCTAGTCCATGGCATCTTCGTGGGATGCCTCGGCTCCCTTTTTGTCGTATGCTCTGATTCTTGGCGCTCCATACTCAAGGTTGGTTGGGAGGACGGCCTTAGAACCGTAGACCATGAAGAAAGGCGTATAGCCAGTGGCCTGGCTAGGAGTTGTCCTTAGGCTCCAAGGCACCGTAGGGAGCTTGGCGACCCAGCGTGTGCCAAGCTAGTTCAACCGGTTGAAGATCCTGGGCTTGAGGCCCTGTAGGAGCATGTCGTTTGCGCGCTCGACCTGCCCGTTCGTTCGGGGGTGCGCGACGGCGGCCCAATCGACCCGAATGTGTTGTTCATCGTAGAATCGAAGGAATTTCTTGCCGGTGAACTATGTGCCGTTGTCTGTGATGATGGAGTTCGGTACTCCAAAGTGATGGATGATGTTGAGGAAGAACAACACGTCTTGCTCGGATTTGATGACGGAGATCGGCCGAGCTTCGATCCATTTTGTGAACTTGTCTACGGTGACAAGCAAGTGGGTGTAGCCCCCGAGTGCCTTCTTGAGAGGCCTAACCAGATCGAGTCCCCAGACCACGAAGGGCCATGTGATGGGGATCATCTAGAGTCCCTGGGCTGGGAGGTGAGTTTGCTGAGCGTAGTACTGGCACCCTTCGCAGGTGCGTATGATCTGCTCGGTGTCGGCTACTGTAGTGGGCAAGTAGAAGCCTTGTCAGAATACGTTCCCAACCAAGGTTCTAGGCGCAGCATGGTGACCGCAGACCCCACCATGGATATCGTTCAGCAGAAGCTTCCCCTGTTCGACTGGGGTACATAGCTATAGGATCCCGGTGTGGCTTTGTTTGTAGAGTTCGCCTTCTACAAGAACGAAGGACTTGGCATGACGTGTGAGCCGTCGAGCTTCCATCTTGTCCATCGGCAGTGTATCACGAAGGACATAGTCGAGGTAGAGCGTTCTCCAGTCGTCTAGAGGCTCGGACTCTGTTACTGGATCCTCCTAAAGCTCCATGACCTCGGGGCCGGACGGAGCCGTTGATTGGTTAGCCCCAGGGGCTGGATCAAGCGGGCCATCGTCGGCCCATTCTGACCCTTCGTAGCACACCGAGGGCTTATGTTGGTCACTAGCGAAGACACCCATTGGCACCGGCTCTCGACCAAATGTTGCTTTTGCAAGTGCGTCGACCGCCTCGTTGAGGCGCCTTGGGGATGTGATTCAGTTCGAGGCCATCGAATTTGTCCTCCAGCCATCGGACTTCTTGGCAGTACGTAGCCATCTTGGCATCATGGCAGCTCGACTCCTTCATGACTTGGTTGACGACCAGCTAGGAGTCACCTCGGATGTTGAGGCATCGGATGCCCAACTCGATGTTGATTCGTAGGCTGTTGATGAGCGCTTCATACTCAGCCACATTATTTGATGAGGGGAAATGGAGCCAAACCATGTACCTCATGCGGACCCTAAGGGGTGATACGAAGACCAGCCCTGCGCCAGCACCCTTCTTCATCAGCGATCCATCGAAGTACATCATCCAGTACTCTTGATCGATGACCGCCGGTGGTGTCTAGACCTTGGTCCATTCCACGATGAAGTCAGCCAACACCTAGGACTTGATCGCTGTTCAGGAGGCATACAAGAACGGGATTAGCTAACCTCTCTGGGTGGTACACTTCCCTGATGAATCTGACCGCTGATAGTTTGTTATCTCTTCACCGATGGCCCTACGCTTCTCCTCGTCGAAGCGACATAGGCGTTGCTTCACCGGCTTGGAGCCTGGATGGATCTTCAAGGTATGCTCTGCGACCTCCCTCAGAATGCCTGGCATGTTCGAGGGTTTCCACACAAAGATGTTTTTGTTGCCGCGGAGGAAGTCGACGAACGCGCTTTCCTATCCGAAGGAAAGTGTGGTACCAATGCGTACCATTTTACCCTCAGAGCTGTTGGGATCTATGAGGGCTTCCTTGAAGCCTTCTGCCGATTCAAACGACCCGGTTAATTTCTTTGCGTCGGGCGTTTCTTCGGAGACCTCCTCCCTGAGGGCCGCGAGTTTCCTGGAGGCGATGATTGTTGTGGTGTGGCCGTAGCACTCGACCTTGCACTCGTAGGGCCACTAGAAGGAGGTGCCGATGGTGATGACCCCGTGGGGGCCCGACATCTTCAGCTTGAGGTATGTATAGTTGGGGACAACCATGAACTTTGCGTAGCATGGACGTCCCAGGATGGCGTGGAAGGTTCTGGGGAACCCAACCACCTTGAAGGTGAGGGTCTCAGTCTTGTAATTGAACTGATCCCCGAAGGTGACGGGCAGATCGATCTACCCTAGTTACGTGGCCTGTTTCCCAGGCACGATGCCGTGGAAAGGCGCTCGGGTTGGGCGGAGGTTTGTTCGGTCGACACCCATCTCATCGAGTGTCTTGGCGTACATGATGTTGAGGCCACTGTCTCCGTCCATTAGTACCTTGGTGAGTCGCTTTAGGCCGACAATTGGGTTGACCACAAGCGGATACCTCCCTAGGTGCGGGACGGTATCCGAATGATCAGTCTGATCAAAGGTTATGGCGGACTCCAACCACTGGAGGAAGGGAGGTGTGGCCGGTTGGGCCATGTAGACTTCACGGCGTGTGACCTTCTGACAGCGTTTGGAGCTGTAGGCCGCTGATCCTCCAAAGATCATAAGGCAGCCCTTTGGCATTGGAAAGCCGTCGTCCTTCCCCTTAGCATCGTCCACAGTGGGGGGAGGGTCCTTCCCCTGCTCCCCCTTGTTGGAGCCTCCGAACAAGAACTGTCGCATGAGGCTGCAGTCCTTGAGCATATGCTTGATAGGAAATGCATGGTTCGGGCATGGCCCTTCGAGTAATTTTTTGAAGTGGTTCGGAGTGCCCTCCGTGGGCTTCCAGCCACCCTTGTGGTCAACAGCAGCCACGAGCGAGTCCTCGCACCATTGCTTCTTATTATTCCTTTTGGCGGAACGATTGGAGGTGCCTTCATCGGCGCCCTCGTCCTGCCATGCCTTGCCCTCGAGGCGATCAAAGATCGCTCTGACCGCCTCTTCTCCTGAGGCATGCCTGGTGGCGATGTCCAGGAGTTCCTTGGTGGTTCATGGGCCCTTGCATCCCAGCTTATGAACCAAGGACTCACAGGTCATCCCGGATAGGAAGGCTCCTTTCACGTCGGCGTCGGTGACGTTAGGGAGCTCATTGCACTATCGGGAGAAGCACCAGATGTACCCGCGGAGGGTCTCACCGGCCTTCTGATGGCAGTTCTTGAGGTCCCATGGGTTCCCAGGGTGCTTGTATGTGCCATGGATGTTTCCCACAAAGATCTCCTTCAGATCCGCCCAACTTTGGATAACGTTGGACGACAGGTGCTCCAACCATGCTCGCGCAGAATCGGCCAAGAACAGTGGGAGGTTGCGGATAATGAAGTCATCATTATCCGCACCACCGGCTTGATAGGCAAGCTGATAGTCTTCGAGCCAAAGTCCAGGGTTTGTCTCCCCTAGAGTACTTAGGGATATTGGTAGGTGGTTGATACCTTGGAGGGAAAGCAGCGTTGAGGATGTGTCGGTCGAAGGCCTGAGGGCCTGGCAGGCTAGGGCTCGGGCTCCAGTCCTCACCGCTGTTGTAGCGTCCACCATGACGAGAATGATAGCCATGGTGGGCTCCTCTTGGGTCGCTATAGGTATGTCTACGGGCGTCGAGGCTGCTGCGTGTGTCGCGGTTACGGCCAAGACGCTGATGTATCTAGGCCGCAGCGCGCTGCCTGGTGCCTTGTGGTGCTTGAAGGACTGATGCGTCCCAAGTGGGATGCACTGAGGGCATGCACTGGCTAGTGTTGAGCTCGCGTCGCCAAGACAATGAGCTCTCTGCCTGCTGCGCCGCCGCACGCTCAAGCAACGTGCGAATTTCACGGTGGGCCCGACGATCCTCGAGCGTTGCGGCTTCTGGAAGGCCATGAAGCAAGGCCGTTGCGGTGGAGATGTTTTGACTTGCCTGAGCGAAGTGAGGAAGGGTCTCATCATCGGTGATGATCGTTCGGTTTACGTCATGGGCCACGGCGCGTGCGCGCCCACCGCCTCCACGGCGTTCGATCTCCCGATCGACCTCCGCGTATTCCCGAACAAGCTGTTGTCCGGCTTCGTTGATCTCCCGCTTTTGGGCTCTCAGTTACTCCACCCCTACGTGAGGTGGGGCCACTATCCCCCCTTCGGTTCTATCACTGAGGTTGCCTATCGGGGTAGTCTCCTCCGCGGAGACGCTTTCGATGTGTCCCTCGAGGGTACAAGCCATGAAACATTCCCGGGAGGGGTGATGGCTCCCCTGCTGGAGTTAGAGCTAGAGTCCACCCTCGGCTCCTCCGCGTGGAGGCCGTGGATGGACTCCATGATGCTTTTGATCATCCCCACGAACTCATTGTTCGCAGGGGATGGGATTGTGTGTTGTGCCACAAGGTGGCTAACGGTCACCGCGGCGTTGCAGAGACCGAACGAAAGCGCCATCGGGGCGCTCCGTGCGGAGTGTTCCGGAGAGAGGGTGAGGTGGCATGGGTCCTCCCTAGACAGCTGGGGTCCAAGGGAGACGCCGGGATAGCGCTCAAGCCTCCCACAATTGAAGCCGATGAAGGGGAGAGATTGGATGGCGACATGGGCCAACGCCAACTCTCCTCCCATCGTGACGATGAAGTCTAGGTCACCGAAACGCATGTGTGGGCCCGGGTCCCAGCTGATTGCATGTCTAGCCATCCAAGGCCTGATTTGGAATGCACAAAGGCCCCTACCTGGCGTGCCAACTATCGGTGTTTCGAACAAACACCGGCTAGTAAATTTATAATTGTTGCGCGTTAGGCTCGGATGGTGTACTAAAGGACACAAGGTTTATACTGGTTTGGGCAGAATGTCCCTACGTCCAGTTTGCTACTGCTCGTGTTATTAGTATCAAAAAAGGTTCGTAGTAGGTGGTACAAATGGTCGAGAGAGGGACAGGTCCCAAGTCTCTGATGGAAAGGTCGAAAGGATGCCAAGAGCTCAGTTGCTGCTTGACCGTGTGTTGTCTTTGGAATTGATTCGTTGTCTTGCGTAGAGAAATGATCGATCCCCTTAGTGGGGTGCCCTGCCCTCACTTTTATAGACCAAGGGGGGAGCATGGGTTATAGATGAGAGAAAGAGGAAAAAACCAAAGGTAGAGAAGGTCCTTCGAGGGAGCCGGGTCTTCTTTTTCCCCTGTGCCTGCCCTGCCAAAATGGCAGACCGTGTCAGGGATGGCGTGTTTGCTGATCCTTGTAGGGCCATGCCCTGGCCTCTTTCAGCAAGTGGGTGCGTGTTTGCTGATCCTACACCGACGGACGGTGCGGCGTGCCAGAGAGCCGAGCTGTGACCCTTAGGGGGGTAGACGGGGAAGTGACCATATGTCCGTCACTGTAGATGATGTGAGTTCTATCTTGGATCATAGTGGTTCTCGTATGCTTGTGTTAGTATCCTCGTTCGAGGGCTGATGGTGGTGCCTACAACACTATTTGGGCTCTGTCAGGTCGGAAAGGGCCTAAAGCGCTCGTCTCGTCGTATCCTGATAGTACTTTCCTGCAGGTATGCAAGGCATGCTGTGGTTGACTCGAATGTCTAGTCGTACCCTGTGCTCGTCTTCATGAAGGAGCAGGGTGCAGTCATCGGGCGAGGCGGAGCCTGCCCTCTGACGTCGAGCGAGGCGGAGCCTGCCCTCGCTCGTCGGGCGAGGCGGAGCCAGCCCTCCACCGTCTAGCGAGGCAGATCCCACCCTCGAACATTGGGCGAGGCGAAGCCAGCCCTCAGCCATCGGGCCCTCAGACGTTGGCCGAGGCGGAGCCCGCCCTCGGACGTCGGGCAAGGCGGAGCCAGCCCTTAGCCATCGGGCGAGACGGAACCAACCCTCCACCGTTGGGCGAGGCGGAGCCCACCCTCGGATGTCAGGCGAGGCGGAGCCAGCCCTCAGCCATCGGGCAAGGCGGAGCCCACACTCAGACATTGGGCGGGGCGGAGCCAGCCCTCAGCCATCGAGCGAGGCAGAGTCTAGCCCTCAGGGGTTGGGCAAGGCGGAGTCTAGCCCTCGGGGGTCGGGCGAGGCGGAACCAATCTTCTGTCGTTCGAGCTAGAAGCATAGTAGCGCTCTAGTCTGACCGGAAGCGTCAACGTTCGATGGTTATTAGCTCCACCTAATTTCATAGAACCACTGCGAGTGTCACCCCTTGTTGGACGTTGAGAGCCACATGGACGGGAACTCGCCGACCCAATTGTTCCGAAGTTGGATGCCGACGCACCCCATCAGCATGTGTAGCTCCTACCTGCCGCCCTTCTCCCTCTTCCTCTAGAGGCTGACGGCGAAGAAATACCTCCACAAGTCAAAGTGGGAGCTGATCCCCAGGAATCCTTCGCACAGCACGACGAATGCCGCCATGTGCTAGATCCCTTGGGATTGAGATGTTGCAGCTCAATCTTGTAGAAGTGAAGCAGCCCCTAGAGGAATTTGTGGGCGGGGGTCGCAAGCCCACGCTCATGGAAGTGGGCAAACAACACCATGTAGTCGTCGAGCGGTGATAGCGAACCCTCATTGCCGGGCAGCAACCACTCCTCGGCCAAGGTCCTCCATGTGCTGGAAGGTGGTGTCGGAACGGCACCACGGATCCATTGGAGGTGGCAACAGATGGATGTGAGCTCAATGATGGCAGAGATGCGGAGGTAGGAAACCTAAGTGTTGGTGGTGGCGGCGTGGGCAGAGAGGCAAGGATGTAGGCATGCATATGAAACCCGGAGGGCTAACCCTTTGGTTTTATAGGGGTGACGGGTATGAGGAAACCAACCGCCCGACTAGATCTCCGTGCCTGCCACGACCTATCACCACATCTCAACGCGGGGCGTGCGCACGCAACCTATGGCTATCCCCTCAAAAAACACACCAAACATTTCGCCACCCCGAACAGGCCATGGCCTATCATAGGTATGAGGGATATAGAGCTGAAAATGCTCCTATGGCCCGTCTAAGCCCAGAACTTTGAAGGTTGGCCCACCGATGGGTTCGACAATCGCTCCGAGCACTTTTAGAGTGAGGGGTGGAAAGGGATGGGCCCGCTAGCAGCTAGTACCCAAGCACACGAGCATCGCGGGTGTCCCAGCCCATGTTCGAGCCTCGGATAGATATGACCCATGGTTTTTCCTCGAAGAAAGGTAGAGTGCCCACGGGACCGATCGAACGGACCTGAGAACTATATGGATTGACCGCTGAGAATCTAGAGTCAGTCACCAGCTGAACTAAGCTGGACCCCCATGAACGGGATGCCGGGGCCCCACTCGAACTAGCTCGTTAACAACTCACCGAGCACCATAGCTCGTCCATAGAGGAAAATTAGGGCACGACTCAACCCCTCTATTTTTATCAGAAAAAATGCTTGAGGGAAGGCAATCACGAAGACGAGCCGACCCTCAACCAGAACCCTGCTACGTGCGGGGGCTCGAGGAAAGTTGGACTCACAAGGAGACCGAACATACGGTCACAGAACGATAGACCCCCATAGGGGTCAAAATCAGGAAAGACCTTTTCTGACCCACCGAATCTCACGGCTATATCCCCGAGAGGCCCGATCACAATGAAAGGGAATGGCCGTCCCCAGGACACGCCATGGGTGACAAGAAAAGGCCAAGTCCCTCAGAGTCCTCCCATTCGAAAAGCCTCCGAAGGAGTATTCTACTCCTCCATAGGCACGGGGGCTACTGTCGGGACCAATACTAGGGTACCTGAAGAGGAGGAGCTAATGGTCATCAGCATTGATTCAACCGAGCAGTCAAGAGCGTAGCTCCAACCGACCCCCAAGTGCACGGGTTCCGCCTTGCCCTACCTCCGGGGGCAGGCTCTGCCTCACCCGACCCCGAGGTCACGATCTCCGCCTCGCCCGACCTTTGGGGTGGGCTCTGCCTCTCTCGACCCTGAGGCCATGATCTCCGCCTTGCCCGACCTTCGAGGGTGGGCTCCACCTCGCCTAACCCTGAGGCCGCAATCTCTGCCTCGCCCAACCTCTAGGGGTGGGTTTCACCTCACCCGACCCTGAGACCACGGGCTCCTCCTCGCCCGACCCTGAGGCTATGATCTCCACCTCGCCTGACCCTTGGGTTTGTGCTCTGCCTGCCTGACCCCAAGACCATGGGCTCCACCTCGCTAGACCCCTTTGGTGTGGGCTCCATCTCGCCCGATGGGGACCCATACCACCACCAACCACTCTAGGTCCAAGCGTTTGGGCCTAGATCAAAACTCTAACACCAAGGAAGGGTCCAGCATGCACCCAATGTAACCCATGGCCACAATGAGCCATTCCTAAGGATTCACATCAAGAATAGCGTTGGGCGTACCAGTGCTATTCTGCCTAACCCTCGTACGAACACTGATAGGCACGTAAGTTCAACACGACGTCCGCCAGGACGGAGTGGAGCGCCATGACCGGCAGATGATGCCTGCGCATGGCGCCAATGACGGATAGGACCATGACGTGGAGCCATCCCTGTTGACATCTATAGGGTCAACGGGACCCGCATGAAGGAGAAGAAGGACCCTGTGATCCCAGAGGCCTTCCTCTCTCTCGTTCTTCTCCTTTTCCTCCACTATAACCCGCGTTGTCCCTTGGCCTATAAAAGGGAAAGCAGGGTGCCCCATGAAGGGGATCCTGAACCGATTGACCCATCAAGATCCAATACAGATCCACACAAGAGCATGACACGAATGCATAGCTGAGCAGCGATTGAGCTCTTATCACCCACTCACTCCTTTTATCAGAGACTTAGGATCCTTTCCCTCTCTCGCCCATTTGTAAGCCCTACTACAAACTTTCGGTGCTAGTAATACGAGCAGCAGCGACAAACTGGATGTAGGGACTTTCTACCCGAACTAGTATAAACCTCGTGTCCTCTAAGCACACCATCCAAGCCAGATGCGCAATAATACAAATTTACTCGTTGGTGGTAACTCAAAACATCGACAATAACTATATTTATAAGATAAGAACAAGAACATAGAAGAACTTCATATTGATCATACCAAGATTCCTTCTAGATGTCCAAGCTCTTCATAAGAGTCTTGCCTAGCTCCAAACACTACTAAAAATAGTAAAAAGATACAAGTGGAGGGAGAGAGAGAGGCTCTTGAGTTGTGGTGTGTGGTGTGAGAGCCCTCCCCATCTATTTATAGCATTAGCATGGTCGGTTCTAGAGAATATTTCATAGGATCCCGCATGCAACCGATGTGGGGGAGGCACCAGGAGGTGACGCGTGGCAGCTGGAGGCGAGAGGCGCGGAGGGCTGTGCGGCTACACCCCCTTATGGTGCCTACATGCAACCACCTTCTGCATGGCGGTTCCTTGTTGGGCCAGGAGTGTAGCCATGCCGGTGGTTGGCCCAGATTGGATTGTTAGGTGGGCTTCTCTCTTTATTTCCTGATTGCGCATTTTGACTCTATTCCCATGCATTTCTTGTATGTGTCCTATAAAACAATGATTCTCCAATACATATGGAACTAGGCCAATATAAATAACATGTGTACAAGTTTGCTTAGTTCTCCTATTTTTGTATCTTATTTGGTGGTCGGATTTGGTCAATAAGGACCGCCAACAATGTTCATGGTGAAGAAGGGCTATCATGCTAGAAGGAAGAAGTCTTCATCTAAGAACAAGGAAGAGTCAAGGAGGTGCTTCAAGTGTGGAAGCAATGATCATCTTGTTGCTCAATGCCCCTACAATAGTGAGAATGATGATGATGATGACAAGAAGGGCAAGAAGAAGGACAAGAAGGAGAAGAAGGACAAGATGACCATCAAGAAGAAGGGTGGTTCATATGTGGTCACTTGGGATAGTGATGCTTCCTCAAGTGATGATGATGATAGTGATGATGACAAGACCACCAAGAAGAAGGCTCTTGCAAGCATTGCCATAAATGAGAAGCCTTCCCTCTTCGACACTCCATCTACTTGCTTCATGGCTAAGGCCACTAAGGTACAAACTTGTGATGATGGATGTGATGAGGAACATGATAATGAAAGTGAAAGTGATGATGATGATGATGAACCAACTAAAGATGAACTAATTGACATGTTGGAAGATGCTAAAGAACATTTTGACATTAAGAGAAGGGAATGCAAAGACTTGTGTAAGAAACTAAAAGCCCTTAAGCAAGCCTTTGATGAGCTCAATGCATCTCATGAGGGCTAGAGGAAGCCCATGAGAAGCTTGGCAAGGTTCATAAGAAGCTTGAAAAAGCTCATTCCTCTCTACTTGATAAGCAAAATGAGAAGGAGCATGTTGTAACATGTGACAAAGGCTTAACATGTGACATAATTGATGAATCTTTCTATAAGCCTATTGTTGTTGCTCCCGCTAACCCTTCATGTAGCTCATCATCCACTTCCACCTCACCTATGAGTGACGGTTTCACTTGTGATGCCTCACTTATGGTTGAGAATGAGACCTTGAAGAAGGAGGTCAATGAGCTCACTCGTGCCTTAGGCAAAGGCTATGGTGGTGAGGACCGCTTGCTTATGTACTTGGGTAGCCAAAGAGCTTCTCTTTACAAAGAGGGGTTGGGCTATACCCCTAAGAAAGGCAAGGTGGTCTTTGCTCCTCATAAGACTAGTTTTGTGAAGAACAATGGTCGGTTTTACACTAGTTACAAGCAAGTTGGTCACATAAAGCAAAAATGCATGAACAAGAAATCACAAGTTAATGTATCCTCAATTAAGCTTGATTCTTTCTATGTGCTTACTAAGGGTACTAATGGTGTGAAGGCTAAGTTCATTGGTGCACCATGGATGGGCTCAAGGAAGAAAGCCATTTGGGTACCAAAGAGCTTAGTGACTCACCTTTAAGGACCCAAGCAAGTTTGGGTACCTAAAAAGAATTGATCTTCTTTTGTAGGTTAATTACAAAGCCGGGGGAAGGCATTGGGTTCTTGATAGTGGGTGCAATTAACACATGACCAGTGATGCAAGAATGTTCAACACAATCAACACCAATGATAGAAATGGCTATGATAGTATCATATTTGGTGACAATGGCAAAGGCAAGGTCAAAGGGCTTGGTAAGATTGCAATATCTAATGACATGAGCATTGCTGGTATATTTTAAATGCACATAGATAAATTCGCAAGCACACGGATACCATTGTAGCTTTCACCCTTGAGTATTCTAGAGTACAATATTTATCCGTAGGGAAACAATGGTTAAAGAAGTTGATAATTCACCATCATGTATCTACTAACTAGTATACCAACTAAACTAAAGTGGGGGTAAATGTTGATAATGATAGGAGTTATGAATAATAACACACACATAAGAGAATTCCATAATAAATGAGCAGTCTGGCTAAGTTGAGAGGACAACGGGTGTCGCAGAACCGACCAATTTATAAGAGTACAAGTACAATGGCGTCCCGCAAGCGGTCGCACTGTCATACTTGAACCCATATAAACCCGGTAGTCCGTCGAGTACCACGACGGGTCTCGATAAACGATTTACAACAACCAAGATCGTACATGATTCAACATACATGCCACATATTACTAAAGTTCATAGATACATTTTCATCATCAGAGTATGAATAAAAGTTATTACAAACCGAGTTTGATAGATAAAAGCGGAAGCAAATTAAATTTGAAAGTAAAGTTTCCAACATAGTTTAGTACAGTGCCAAGATACGATCACGGTCCACAAAAGCATGTAGAAGGATTAATAAGAAGCCTGCCCAAGGCTTACTCCTCATCCACAGCGGGATAGAAGCAACTCTTGCAATAACCATGATACACAGTGCCATCTGCAACATGGGAAACAAAACCCTGAGTACAAGAAGGTACTCAGCTAGACTTACCCGTCATAAACTAGAAATAAAAATGACTCCAAGGATTATGCAAGGCTGTATAAGTGGGGATAGCTTGACAACATTTTGCATAAAAGCGATTAACTTAGCTATACAATTATGGTTCCAATATCAGGTTAATTATAACTATCCATCTCTAGATTAGCAACTATCCTGTGCCAAACATGTGGTATACCCATTTAAAAGCATACAATAGTAACCATAACAGGTATTGCAATTCCATATTCATCCGAACTATCATGTTCCATAACACACTTACTACAATGTTGGGACTAGCCAAGTTTCTCACTATCCGGGAGAGACGGCGATTCGAATCGATTTCAACCAGCTGGGAATTTATTCCTAACACAAACCTAGGCATACCGTGCGAAGGCAGCCTTAGGTCACCTTTGGTACAACTCAGGTACACATTTCACGGGTCCGTACCATGCCGCACAATCTGGGACACCAGATGCCAGGACATTTAGGCCTAGCCTGCCCTTGGTCTCAGTCTGATCGCCCCCCGCAAGGAGCGCACAACAGAACGGGTCCTGGCCTGAGTTGAGCTACTCAGCTTCGCGGTCGAAACGAGTTATCCGGCCAGCTAAGTGATAGGCATGCGTTCAATCTTGTCAGAAGCACCAACAACGGTACGGTCCTTAATCGATACAGACGGGGATAGATCCACACTCAAGACCTCCATGTCTTGTTGCTTCTCTATCGACATCCCGCCCGATCTCCATTTACCTTACCCCATGGTTCTTTTCCACGATAGCAAATATAGCCAACCGTGCTCCGGTATCCACCTATATCTCGCAGGTGACAGGAAATCACCCGACTTCTACCGGTCTAAGCATGGCTAAGCATATATTCGATCCTGGACCTATACCGGTTAAAGGTGTAATAGCTGGACAAGGAATTTATATGCATCAAGTGGTTCCATTCAACTCTTATAACCTAATGCATCAATCATAAGTACTTAAGTAATCATTTGTAAAATACTGGGAGACTTAGAATGCTCCGGGGCTTGCCTCGCAGAAAGGAAGTAGGGCGGTGATCAGGGCACTCTGGAAGCTCTTTAGGATTCTGCTCCTCGCCTTCGGGAGCTGCAACTTGAGGATTCTCCTGCTGGTCCCCTTCCTCTACTTCGTCGAATTCCAGCAACGTTATTTCTTCCTCCGATCCTAGATGCATGAATATGGCATAAGATATTGCGAATGCATACATGCGTACAAGTATAAAATGATGACACAGGATGAATGCATTCGTATAAGTAGTCTTAACAGCATGGTGTTAACAAATGCATCATATTTTACCGAGTAGGTGCATATCTCTTCTTGATTACTTAATCAAACACATTTACAAATCATTCACTACACACAAAATAGCAGCTGCTTGTTTTACTTATAACTAAAGTTCTACTTATCCAAATGTTGTGATCTTAGACTTTCTGGAAAGCTTATAAAATTGTCTACAACCCTTATTTAATCACCAAAAGCTAATTCACAATTTATCTTAACCAAAACAGACAATCAATCCAGCGCTGTCCAAAAATTCCAGAGAACAAGCAAATTCGGAAAGGCTAACTTTAAACAGCTGTAACTCCTAAACCGTTGACCTATGGTCCTGAAATTTTAACACAAGACAAATGATGAAGTTATCTACAACTTTGTTATTAACTATTTTTACAGCAAACATCATTTTTATCATGCAACTTATCAAACTACCGAATCTGTCCGTTAACTATTCCAATTCGCATTATAAAGTAACCATACTTCTACTTCATATAAGTATTCAAATTTTTACAATCCAAAGTCTACCAACAGTTTAAGCATACCAAATACATCCAAGAAAATATAATGGTGAAGCCCAAACTATTTCTCATTATGCCTTTATTATTTTATTTAGATAGATAGGTTAAATAATAAACATATACCAAATGTGCATCATAAATTCTCAGCAAATTACAGTGGCTTACTAGTGCTACCAATAGACTACTATAAAAGTTTCATGCCATTTTACCAAGTAAAACATCCTATACAAAAATTACAAGGCAGCAAGGCTTAAAATAGCATAAATAGAAAACCTTAGTGAAAAGTGTCAAGCAACAGATTTCCTATTTTTCTTAGCATCCTTATGGTACTAGGATTACCCCCAACAAATTTCATGAATTTTGGATTCATAAATAATTTATAAAAATTCATACAAGGATTAACTATTTATAAAAGAAAAATCTATAACTATAAATCTACCCATGCATTGATCCTCAAATTTTTACCAGAGCTCATACATGACAAGAATAGCTTACCACAAAAATTTCATAATGTTTGGAGCACAAGAACTCTAGATATAAAATAAACAAATTTGCATGCATTCAAAAACACATTTCAAATCTCTATTTAAATCTCCAAAAATTTCTACTGTAAATGTCAAGAATATATTTTTCCTAAATACTACACTTCCTAAGGAACACTACACAATTTATTGCACAATTTTTGAAGCTACCAAACTGGAGATCTAAAAATTACAAAACAGTGCAAACTCTGGAATAAAATGAACTAGCTTTAAAGTACAGAGTCGCTGACCGGTGGGACCTGTTGGTCAGAGGACCCCACATGTCAGTGAGACAAGAACAGAGCAGCGACGCTGTGCGATGGTGGAGCGGCCAAAGTTCGCCGACGACGAACTTGCAGGCGGTGATATCTTCACTACGTGATCTACTCAACCTCGCGCACACGTTGCACTACTTGGTGGGACCTCTCGTCGGAGCTAGCGACTGTGGCGGCGCCAATGGCGGGGCGGAGGTGCGGGTCAACGGTGTTACGCCGGTGGAAGCCACGGTGACTCAACCTAGAGCTCGGACGAGCATAACTGAGCTACGGTGAACCTATCTAGCGCTCTATTGTGGCCTGCAGTGGTCGGGTTGGGTCTAACCACGACGACGTGGGTGACGGCGGAGCTCCGGCGAGGCTCTGTGCGGGGCTGGAGCTTACCGAGCACCGGCAGCGGGCGCTGGGAGAAGCAGTGGGGTGCTGGGGAGGTAGTGGTGCTGTTGCGGTGATGGCGAAGCGGCTAGGCCAGCCGGTGACTAGCAACGACGATGGCGGCGAGCGGCGCTGCTGCTGTGGGCACTGCCAGCGACGAAGGAGAAGGCAAAATGCGAAAATGGAGGCGCGGCTGAGTGCGGGCGGGTGCTGGGGCGATAATGCCGTGCTCAGGCGCGTCGTGGCCTACGCGGTCAGGGCAACAGTGACACGTGGCCATCGCGGCCTCCACGCGGCGGCCATGTCCTGGCGACGGTCGGCCACCGAAGACAGTCGATTCAGTCGATTCAGTTCGCGCGAGGAGCTACCTGACAACGCGTTTTCAAAGCGATTTAACCGCTAAACCGTAGCTCGTTAGTGCTAAAAACCTAAACATAATTTGTAGACGTATGTACCAGCTAGAACTCTCCTTTAGAAATCAAATCCTAATTCTCGATGGCTAGAGAGAAAAATCAGCCTAAAGTTGAGCTCGTCACACTGCCAATCGAAAATGACTTAGCAAAAATTTGAAGTGTTGAAAACAGTGAAAAGCTTACTTTTGTGAGTCCATTTCAAGCATGTTAGAAGCTAAATCAGTCAATAACCCAAAAATAAAAGTTGTTCCTTATATCAAATACTACAACTTTGCTTTAGTGACCACCTCCATGCAAGGTCTCTAACACATAGTTCAAACTTGGTCAAACCTTGTACATTCAAAAGATCACTTCTACAAGAACTATGACTTAGTGACTCATTTAACCCTAACTATGAATATCAAAGTTGTTCGTAATGATACTCTAAACATGTTTAGGCTAATTGCAAGGTCATACAATCATTTCATGCATTAGTCACTCATAGAGCTATTTAGTGTAATCACATGAAACATGACTTAAGGGCTTGATCATGGGAAGTGACATTCATAAACCATGTTCCATTTGCTAACCTAAGTATTGCCAATATATTTTTGTGACTCATACCAACTAATCACATGTATACACTCATAATCATATGCATATTCATATGAAAGCATGAAATACTAAGAAATGTTGCACATGTTTCAATTGAATGTTTCAAGTGTAAATGCATATATATGAATGCTTGATGATCATGCTCATGCTATGCAAGTCAAGTTATGCAAGGCTAACACCTAGGGTGTTACAACGGGTGAGTTCAAGGTTCCTAAATACATCTCTATTACTTTGGTTCTATAGGGTATAACTAATTCATGGGTAGATATAGCGATCACACACAATAACACTTTGGAGCAATAGTACCTTTTCAACTCTCGAGGGGGGTGAGAAAGCATAGTTGGGGGAAGGCTGCCAAAAGCTCTACGAACACCAATCCTAACGTGTTGGATTACAACGGCCTGATAGAGTTGTCACCCTTGGGGCTACCACAACTAACCGTATGATTGAGCGCAATCTCAGGTAACCTATAGTCTAGACACCATGTCTATACTATGGATTACTACTCTACTCACATATGATAACTAAAGCACTCAATGCGAGCAGAGATCCCATGCTAAGGTATGATAACTATACTAACCATACACATGAAAGGCATAAAAATAGATAGAGAAGATAAATATATTAAAGCATAAGTCTTGCAAAGGTGAGATACAAAGATATACTGACCTCTGAAGATTTCTCCAGAACCTGAGCATGGCTCAACTCTCCCAAACTCTAAACTAGTGCTATTCTACTTCTACATCTTGAGAGCTAGCTCTGATCCTGACGACATGGATATGAATTAGGGTTTTAGGGATGCCTCTAGGGAGGTGGGTAGGGGCTGCTATATATAGGCCGAGGTAGAGTAGGGGCAAGGAATCAAGGTGGAGTAAGGGGCAAGGAATCGAGGTGGAGTAGACGGCAAGGAATCGCCACATCATTGATCCGCATCAACTCCCTCGATCACTGTTGGATGAACCAACTTAAAACTGCCATAAAATCAAGGGTCTAGATCTTAGGAAAGCGTACAAGGCGGTGAAGGGTGAGGGGCCTCCATAATGGGATGGCCGGCCTCACCACTGGGCCGCTCGGCCTACTACTGTGGCAGGTGGGCCTCCCCTTTGGATGGTGGGTCCTGGGCTCCGTCTTGAGTCGACTTTCGTAGGTTTCACAAGTTGAATCACTTCTTGATGTCGGTTTGCCTATTTGGAGTGTATGACAGTGCTCCCAGGAGCTATTTTCTGGATAAATCGTCCTACATTCACATGTTCACCAAAGCTCATGGAATTTATTAGTTTAAACCACTAGACCTATGTTTGGTGATGGAATTTAGCATATATGTAGGTTATATTGATGGTTTATGATTGACATTAACAACCATCAACAAGCATTTCCAATGTGTTGCTAGTTGAGAGCTTGAACTTCAATTTCCTATTCGTGGCTCAATTGTGTGATCTTGGATTCAAGTGCATATTTGGAGTAGATTATGTAGAGATCATAAGTGTAGATGGCTCTAACTTGATCTTCAAAGGCTTTAGATATGAGAATCTATACTTAGTTGATTTCAATGCTAGTGAAGCTCAATTGTCAACATGCTTGTTCACTAAGTCTAGTATGGGTTCGTTATGGCATAGAAGGCTTGGTCATGTTGGAATGAAACAATTGAATAGATTGATTAAGCATGACTTGGTTAGAGGCTTGAAAGATGTTGTGCTTGAAAAGGATATGCTTTGTAGCTCTTGTCAAGCTGACAAACAAGTTGGAAACACCCATCGTAAGAAAAGCATAATGAGCACTAGCAAGGCATTTGAGTTATTGCACATGGATTTGTTTGGGCCAACACAATACACTAGCATCAGTAGAAATAAATATGGCTTTGTGATAGTGGATGATTACACTAGATACACTTGGGTATTCTTTCTAGTGGACAAGAGTGATGTGTTTGCAACATTCAAATCATTTGTCAAGGGTATTCACAATGAGTTTGAAACAACCATGAAGAGAGATAGAAGTGACAATGGTAGTGAGTTCAAGAACACTAGAATTGATGAGTTGTGTGATGACTTTGGAATTAGACATCAATTCTCGGCTAAGTACACTCCACAATCAAATGGCCTTGTTGAGAGGAAGAATAGAACACTTATTGACATGGCAAGGTCTATGCTTAGTGAGTATAATGTGAGTCAATCCTTTTGGGCCAAAGCTATCAACACGGCTTGCTATTGTAGCAACCGCTTTTATTGTCACCCATTGAAAGACAAGACACCATATGAGCTCTTGAATGGTAGAAAGCCCAACGTTGCATATTTTTGAGTCTTTGGTTGCAAATGCTACATATTGAAGAAAGGCACTAGATTGAGCAAGTTTGACAAGAAATGTGATGAAGGATTCTTGCTTGGATACTCAACCACTAGCAAAGCATATAGAGTTTGGAATTTGGCAAGTGGTACTCTTGAGGAAGTTCATGATATTGAATTTAATGAAACCAAGGGTTCCCAAGATGAGAATGAGAACTTGGAAGATGTTAGAGCCATTCAACTTTCAAATGCCATGAAGAACATGGATGTTGGTGAATTGAGGCCTTGGCAAGTGATTGATGAAGAAGATGATCAAGTGCAAGTGCTCTCAAACTGAAATGTGCAAGTTGACACTAATCAAGCAAGCACAAGTGGCTCTCATGACAATATGCAAGATCAAGTGGCTAGTAAATCATCTCAACCTAATGATCAAGCAAGTGCAAGCAATGTTCTAATACTCCAACCAACCAATATTGTAAGAGATCATCCATTAGATACTATAATTGGAGATATTTCTAGAGGTGTACAAACAAAATCAAGATTGGCTTCATTTTGTGAACATTTCTCATTTGTGTCATCCATTGAACCAAACAAGATAGATGAAGCATTGAAAGATGTTAATTGGGTCAATGCCATGCATGAAGAATTGAACAACTTCACTAGAAATCAAGTATGGAAGTTAGTGGAAAGACCAAAGAACCACAATGTGATTGGAACCAAATGGGTCTTTTGGAACAAGCAAGATCAAGATGGGATTGTAGTAAGGAACAAAGCAAGATTGGTAGCTCAAGGTTACACTCAAGTAGAGGGTCTTGACTTTGGTGAAACATATGCTCCGGTTGCAAGATTGGAAGCAATTAGGATCTTATTAGCCTATGCTTATGCCCATAACATCAAGCTCTATCAAATGGATGTCAAGAGTGTATTTCTCAATGGCTACATCAATGAAGAAGTATATGTTGAGCAACTGCACGGTTATGAAGATGACAAGAAGCCCAACCATGTGTACAAGTTAAAGAAGGCATTGTATGGTTTGAAGCAAGCACCTAGAGCATGGTATGAGAGGTTGAGGGACTTCCTACTCTCTAAAGGGTTCATTATGGGTAAGGTTGACACCACTCTTTTCACCAAGAAGATTGGCAATGATTTGTTTGTGTTGCAAATCTATGTTGATGATATCATATTTGGATAAACCAATCAAGACTTTTGTGAAGAGTTTGGAAAGATGATGGCTAATGAATTTGAGATATCCATGATTGGAGAGTTGAGTTGCTTCCTTGGTCTTCAAATCAAACAATTGAAGAATGGCACATTTGTGAGTCAAGGCAAGTACATCAAAGACATGCTCAAGAAGTTTGGAATGGTTGATGCCAAGTCAATTAGTACACCCATGGGGACAAATGGAAACTTGGATAGTGATGCAAGTGGCAACATGATGGATCAAAAGTTGTATCGTTCTATGATTGGAAGCCTATCCTATGTGACCGCATCAAGACCGGATGTCATGTTTAGTGTATGCATGTGCGCTAGATTTCAAGCCTCTCCAAGAGAAAGTCATTTGAAGGCAACAAAGAGAATATTGAGGTACTTGAAGCATACACAAAATGTTGGTTTGTGGTATCCCAAAGGAGCAAAGTTTGAGCTAGTTGGTTATTCCGACTCAGATTATGCGGGATGCAAAGTTGAGAGAAAGAGCACATTTGGCACATGTCAACTACTTGGAAGATCACTTGTTTCTTGGTCATCAAAGAAGCAAAATAGTGTGGCACTTTCAACTGTCAAAGCCGAATACATATCCACCAGTAGTTGTTGTGCACAAATTCTTTGGATGAAGGCCACCTTGAATGATTTTGGAATCAAGTTCAAACAAGTGCCAGTGCTATGTGACAATGAGAGTGCTATCAAGCTCACCAATAACCCAGTTCAACATGCAAGAACAAAGCACATTGATGTCCGCCACCATTTCATAAGACATCATCAACAAAAAGGGGACATTTCAATTGAGAGTGTGGGCACCGAAGATCAACTTGCCGACATATTCACCAAGCCACTTGATGAGAAGAGGCTTTGCAAGCTAAGGAATGAGTTGAACATATTGGATTTCTCAAATATGTGTTGATGCACCCCCCCACTTATATGACATGCCTCTCCTTCGAGCAATCCAAGGTAAAACTTGATTGGCATGCATACATACTTTGCTAAGGACATGTTTAGTGCATCTAGTCATTCCTCACATGTAATATGTTCATTCATGAAAAACAAATGAATTTGATGCTTGTATGGTACCACTATTGCTTCTATGCTTGACTTGATCTAGTGGTAGCATATGACATGTTTGTGGGCTTGTGAACCTAGTGTTTGATCTAGAAAATGAACTATAAGTGTCTAACTCAACATGGCCAAGATAACCCTAGAAATGAGGTGTGAAAAAGCTTGTCCTTGGATAAAACCGAGTTAAATATCTTTGGCAAGTGTTCTAGATTGAACCAAATTTGGGAAAATGATCCTCAACCCATTGATTGACATTGATAATCTTAACCTATCTAAAATTGAACCTTTGTGGTCATTGATGACAAAGGGGGAGAAGAACAAAGATATAAGTGATAGGGGGAGATAATTGACATAGGGGGAGAAATATGAAAGTAAGAGGATCAATTAAAATTTGAGCACATAAGTAGGGGGAGCAAGCTCATAAACTTGATTGATGCATTTGAATGTGCATTCACATATGCTTGCTTGCATTGAAAAGTTTAAATTCAATATACATGCTTGTGTGGTGTATGCTAGTTGTAGGTTTGAATGATGAAATGAAAAACTAGCATGCATAGGTGGTAGTTAGATATGCCTTGCTTTGTTTTCACAAGTGGAACTAGAACCTTGCTTATAATGTTGATCTCATGAGGTATCTAGTTCTTGTTTTTGCAAGTGCTATCCAACTAACAATGGTGCTAAGGATGGTATTATTGGTGCACTCCAATTGGTATCACGCTTCAAAGGTCCATCTCTTATACATTAGCATCATTTGGTAGACATTACTCTCCCACAACTCAAATCTATGCATATGTGCAAGCTTGTAATCCAAACTCTTAGCACATATGTAGGGGGAGCTAATGCTACCAATGGGGGTTCATGAAATTTGTCTAAATCCTTTACACAAGGTAAAAATGCTTGGGCAAGCAACATGGATTCAAATTTGAATTTGTTTCATATCTTTGTAGAGGTTGTCATCAATTACTAAAAAGGGGGCGATTGAAAGTCATAGTTTGGTTTTGGCTAATTGATGAAACCTATTTGGACTAATCCTTGCATCTAAGTGTGTGACTAGATAGGATGGTCCAGCCCAAGTGAAGGAGCTAGGTGGAACTCATGGATGGAGATGGACACATGAAATGAAGTCCATTGTGGTGGTGTGTACATGTGATGATGATCAAGCTCCGAGACATGGAAAAGAAGAAAGTGAAAAACAAAATGGGCTCAAGACAAAGGTGATATCCATAGGGTCATTTTGTTTTCGGTGATCGAGACACTATAGAGAGTGTGACCACATTTAGGATAGATGATCGTACTATTAAGAGGGGAGCTCTTATCGAACAACTCGATCATCTAGTGCCACTAGGTGTTGGAAAACGTGCATATGCATTTTAGGCCTAGTGCACAATTGGTGAGAAGTGAATAACCTTTAAAAATGATTGTGAAAATGCTAACACACTTGCACGTGATGGTGAAACACTTGGAGTGTTAGCACATTTGCAAAGGTGGTGAAAAAGGTAAAGAAAAGGAGGTGAAACTTGGCTCGGGTGCTGCCCTGGGGGCACCGCAACCCCTTGTCCGGTGCACTGCCACCCCTATGGTGGTGATCGGCTAGAGAGGGCGAGAAGGAGGTGCTCGGGTAGGGCACCGCCACCTTGTCCGGTTGCACCGCCACCTCTAGGGCGGTGCCCACCTAGACGTGGCCGAGGAGAGCTGGTGCTAGGGCTGGCACCAGAAGTGGCGGTGTGCACCACCACGAGTGCGACAGTGCACCGCCACCCTGTCTGGTGGCACCGCCCCTTTTCAACAGAGAGCGGGTGAACTGGAGATGGGCACCACCGCGGTCATCGCCACCCTATGGCGATGCACCGCCCCATTTTTCCAGAGAGGAAGGAAATCAGGGGGCTAGCTTGGGGTGGCACCGCCACCCCCTGTCCGGTGCCCCACTAGCCGTTGGATGACCATTGGAGGGGCACTGCCATCCCATGCCTAGTGCCACACCGATATGTCCGGTGCCCACATAGAAAGCTGCTCAAAAGGGGTAACGACTCTATTTGCTTGTGGGCTTATAAATAGAGGTGGTGGTCGTCCTTGGCCACTCTCTTAGCACTTCTAACAGCTGCATACACCCTTTGAGAGCTGAGCACACCACTCCACTCACTTGCACACTTGATTTCATCATCTTGAGTGAGATTAGAGAGCCTCTAGTGCATTGCTTAGTGATCTAGCATCTTGTGGCACTAGTTGGGCGATTTGGGCTGGTGGAAATCTTGTTACTCTTGGTGTTTGCCGACACCTAGATGGCCCGATGATTGGTGGATCATCGAGTGGAGGAAGGTGATTGTCTTTGGCTCCGATCATTGTGATTGTGAGGGGTTCTTGTGCCTTCCCCAACAGAGTGCCAAAGGCAACTCTAGTGGATTGCGCGTGGCTTGTGGATCCTCATCTTGTGTTGGTTGTGCGGCACCCGGTTGCGGGTTAGACATGTGATGCCAATTAGCGCATGAGCCTCCAAGTGAGAGAATCGCCACAACAGGGACTAGCTTGCCGGTAAGCAAGTGAACCTCGGAGGAAAAATTGATTGTGTCATCATTTTCTCCTTGGTATTCTTTGGTATTCATTGATTGATCACTTGTCATGGCGGTACATCACTTCTACCATTCTCCTGCATTACATTGTATTTACCTTGTGTAGTGCTTGTGGTAGTTGTAGCTAGTGTAGCTCTTTAGTTGTAGTTCTCTAGCTAGTTTTGCTCACCTAAGTGTATTTTAGTGACATAGCTCTTGTGTGATATACTAGAGATCATAGAAATTAGAATTGGGTAGGTGGCTTGCAACACAAAGTGCTAGCGCAAAATTCACTTCGCCATCTTATTTACTAATCAGTTGTCTTAGTGTTGTTGTAGAAATTTTT
Source organism: Miscanthus lutarioriparius (assembly GCA_904845875.1). NCBI lineage: Eukaryota > Viridiplantae > Streptophyta > Magnoliopsida > Poales > Poaceae > Miscanthus > Miscanthus lutarioriparius. Next base: position 31,517,296 of record CAJGYO010000017.1, on the reverse strand, counting down.
TAATAGGCTATTCACCCCTCCTCTAGCAATTAGGACCTTTCAGTACCGCCTAGCAAGAGATAGCTAGTACCCTATGCGATGCCACCCCATCAGCGACGGAAGGCGTGCAAATCCACCTAAGACGGGGACGCATGGGGGTGACTATGATGTTGATGGTGGTGGTGGAGGAAAGGACATTGGGCGTAGGTGGCGTGTTTGGGTGGAGGAGCATCGAGCAGAGTTAGGCAGTGGGCGCTACTAGAGGTTACACTACTACAGATCTGACATTCACTGCCGGCTTCATCACTATCGGTTTTTTGCTAAAACTGACAGTGATAGGACCAACCAACACTAATATTGGGTCATTACTGTCAGTTTGTAGCTAAAACCGACACTGATACTATCACTGTCGGTTCTATCCAAGAACCTACAGAGATATTGGGTCATCACTGTCAGTTTTTTGAACCGACACTGATATGGTACAAGAAAACTTTCATAACTTTCCATATGATGTCCAATGAAGATAAACTTTATATCAAAGTTGTAGTACTCGACGTGATCAACAACTTTGTAATTCAAACTTTTTTGATTTGAGATAGTTTGGATATCCAAATACACACCACAATATTTTGTAGAGTTAATACCAAAGGAGTCCATATGCTCCATAGTCATAAGTGAGTGTGCAGTGGTAGTTAAGGATCTCGGATGGAGAAGTGACCAAAACAAAAGTTGTAGATATTGAAAAGTTATGCAACTTTGTAGTTTACAAGTTTCTTATTTGAAGTTGTTATGACGTCACTCTATTTGATTCGCAACATTTCATATAAGTTAATACCAACTAAAGGCACATGTTCTATAGTCATAAAGTGAGTGTGTAGTGGTATTTGAGAATCTCTGATGGAGAAGCAACCAAAACAAAAGTTATAGATCTCAAAAAGTTCTGTAACTTTGTAGTCGACAACTTTTTCATTTGAAATCATCTATCTAACAAAAATTATGTTTGATTTCTCAAATTTAAAATTTGAGTTTTCCAAACGACCTCGGATGGAGAAACACCCAAAACAAAAGTTGTAGATCTTCAAAAGTTGTGCAACTTTATAGTTGATAACTTTTTAATTTGAAATCATTTATCCAATGAAAATTACAGTTGAATTTTCTTACATTTGAAATTCAAATTCTTCAAATGACCTCGGATGGAGAAATAACCAAAACGAAAGATGTAGATCTCGAAGAGTTATAAAACTTTGTAGTTGACAACTTTTTGATTTGAAATCATTTATGGTCCCAATACTCATTTCAAAATCAGATGAACATAAAATGGCTAGGACGAATATCTCATTTGGACACAAGCATCTCACAGGTGGAGTGGTTAGGGGATGAACACGTGAAGCAGGAGGTCAGGGTTCGAGCGCCGGTGGTTGCGAAGCACATGTTTTTAGCGAAAAATCATATGGCTTGTGACTTGCGATGCGCGACCATGTAGCTACCTAGTGGGGCCTCTCTCAGTATTAAAATATTTTTCCCTATTTTTAGCCCATTTTTTAGATTTCCTGGAAACCACTTCAGTGTTGGTTTTTAGGAACCGACAGTGATGTCAACCCCCCTCACTGCCGGTTTACCTGTGTCAGTTCAAAATCCAGCAGTGAAGGGGGGGGGAGAGAGAGAAAATCCAGCAGTGAAGGGGGGTTTTGAACCAACAGTGATTTAAAGATATGGGGTAGTGTTAGATAGAGATACGGGACAGGTACCGATGGGAGCGATGGTCAAGACGGGATAGAGATCTAGTAGAGTACAGAGGAGACCTACAAATATAAGGTGTCGGTGGGGTGGGAGCACTTCAGACATGGGCTTTGGGTAGTTTGATGGGCCTTTATCTTCGATGAGGTCCAATTGCCACCTATTTACCTTTTCTTTTTTAAACAGTAGGTGCGTATACAATAATGCATGGGCTCGCCTATGTATGCCTAGGCTCTAAATAGGTGGTTCTCTTCTCATTCAAACACTGCACACCTTGTCTTTTCGATGGGCAAGTGTGTTCATCTCTTGATGCTAAAGGTTAGAACACTACCAAATGTAGCAACAACATTTGTGAAGTGTTTCAACTAGAGCATCCACCTTTAGCGTCAAATAGAGGAACACACATGCATATGGAAAAGAGTAGGCAAGAGTGGGGGAGAGAGAGGGAAAAAGAGGATTAAAATATGATATTATGAAGAGTGAACTAAAATATACTTTTTACAAATTCACTAGTTGGACTAAGTGTCCCTTGAGAGGAAGTATGCAAGGCCAAATATCAAATGTGACCCAATACCAGTGTTCAACAAGGTGCTCTTCCGTGCTCGTCTGGGCGTGCCTCTTCGCTAGGCCGAGGGGTACCGCCTAGCGGGGGATAGGCAGTACTCTATGTGATGCCAACCCTTTGGCGATAGAAGGCGCGCAAATCCACCTAAGGCACGGACACATGGGGGTGACTTTGACGTTGGTGGTGATGGCAGAGGAAGGGACATTGGGTGAAGGTTGCCGGTGGCGATGGAGGAGCGTTGGGCAGAGTCAGGCGGTGGAGACAGAGAGATACGGGATAGGAACAAACAGCGGCGACGGTCGAGATGGGATAGGGATCTAGTTGAGCACAGAGGAGACCAAGGTTTATAAGGTGTTAGTGGGGTGGGGGCACATCATACTTGGGCTTTGGGTTGTTTGATGGGCCTTTGTATGTGTTTATGTCCTAAAGCTTAGCTAGGCTCGTCGAGGTGCACCTAGGATCTAAATGGGTGGTTCTCTTCTCATTCGAACACTGCACACCTTGTCCTTTTCAGTGGGCGAGTGTGTTCGTCTCTTGATGCTAAAGGTAAGAAAACTACCAAATGCAACAACGACATTTGTGAAGTGTTTCAACTGGAGCATCCACCTTTAGCGTCAAATAAAGGAACACACTTGCATATGGAAAAGAGTAGGTGAAAGTGGGGGAGAGAGAGGATTCAAATATGATATTATGAAGAGTGAACTAAAATATACTTTTTACAAATTGATTAGCTAGACAAAGTGTCCCTTGAGAGGAATTATGCATGGCCAAAAATCAAATGTGCCCCAGTACTAGTGTTCAAAGAGGCGCTCTTCTGTGCTCCTCTAGGGTGCCTCTGCGTTGGGCAAAAGCATACCACCTAGCGGGGGATAGATGGTGCCCTATGCAATGCTAGCCCGTCAGCAACAGATGGCACATAAATCCACCTAAGGCACGAACGCATGGGGGTGACTGACATTAGCGGAGGTGGCAGAGGAAAGAATATAAGGTGGAGATGGCTGGTTGGGGTGGAGTGTTGAGCAGAGTTAGGCGATGGGCGCTACAAGAGGAGATTAGAGGGAGAAAGAGATACAGGACAGGAACCGGCGGCGGTGGTCGAGACAGGATAGTGATCTAGTAGAGCATAGAGGAGACCTAGGGATAGAAGGTGTGAGTGGGGTGGGAGCACTTCAGACTTGGGCTTCGGGTTGTTTGATGGGCTTTTTTATTCAATGATGTCCAATTGTCTCCTATTTTCCTTTTCTTTTTTAAACATTATGTGTGTATATGCTAACGCCAAGGCTCTCCTAGATGCGCCTAGGTTCTAAATAGGTGGTTCTCTTCTCCTTCAAACATTACACATCTTGTCCTTTTCGATGGCGAGTGTGTTCGTCTCTTAACGCTAAAGGTAAGAATACTACCAAATGTAAAAACGACATTTGTGAAGTGTTTCAACTAGAGCATCCACCTTTAGTGTCAAATAGAGGAACACACTTGCATACGGAAATGAGTAGGCGAGAGTGGGGGAGAGAGAGGATTAAAATATGATATTATGAAGAGTGAACTAAAATATACTTTTTACAAATTGATTAGCTAGACAAAGTGTCCCTTGAGAGGAATTATGCATGGCCAAAAATCAAACGTATCTCAGTACTATTGTTGAAAGAGGCGCTCTTCTGTGCTCGTCTGGGCGTGCCTCTACGCTGGGCGATGGGGTACCACCTAGCGGGGGATAGGAAGTACCCTATGCGATGCTAGCCTGTCAGCGACAGAAGGCGTGTAAATCCACCAAGGCATGGACGCATGGGGGGTGGCTGACATTAGCAGCGGTGGCAAAGGAAAGAATATTGGGTGGAGGTGGCTAGTTGGGGGGGAGTGTCGAGCAGAGTTGGGCAATAAGCGCTACTAGAGGAGATTAGAGGGAGGGAGAGATACAGGACAGGAACCGACGGCAGCAGCGGTCGAGACAGGATAGAGATGTAGTAGAGCATAGAGGAGACCTAGGGATAAATGGTGTGAGTGGGGTGGGAGAACTTCAGACATGAGCTTTGGGTTGTTTGATGGGGCTTTTTCTTCAATGATGTCGAATTGTCTCCTATTTTCCTTTTCTTTTTTAAACATTATGTGTCTATATGCTAACTCCAAGGCTCTCCTAGATGCACCTTGGTTCTAAATAGGTGGTTCTCTTCTCCTTCAAACACTACACATCTTGTCCTTTTCGATGGGTGAGTGTGTTCGTCTCTTGACGCTAAAGGTAAGAACACTACCAAATGTGAGAACGACATTTGTGAACTGTTTCAACTCAAGCATCCACCTTTAGCGTCAAATAGAGGAACACACTTGCATACAAAAAAGAGTAGGCGAGAGTGGGAGAGAGAGAGAGGGGGGAGAGAGAGGATTAAAATATGATATTATGAAGAGTGAACTAAAATATACTTTTTATAAATTCACTAGTTGGACTAAGTGTCCCCTAAGAGGAAGTATGCATGGCCAAAAATCAAACATGACCCAGTACCAGTCTTCAACAAGGCGCTCCTCCATACTCGTCTGGACATGCCTCTTCGCTGGGCCGATGGGTATCGCCTAGTGGTAGGTGGTACCCTATGTGATGCTAGCCCATCTACGACAGAAGGCGCACAAATCCACCTAAGGCATGGACACATGGGGGTGACTTTGACGTTGGTGGTGGTGGCAGAGGATGGGACAGCTAGCAAAGGTTGTCGGTGGGGGTGGAGGAGCGTCGGGCAGAGTCGGGCGGTGGAGAGAGAGATACGGGACAGGAACCGGTGGCGGTGGCGGTCACGATGGGATGGACATCTAGTAGAGCATAGAGGAGACTTGGGTATATAAGGTGCTAGTGGAGTGGGAGCACATTAGACTTGGGCTTTGGGTTGTTTGATGGGCCTTTGTATGTGTGTATATTGAAGCGACCTGATTTCCACGAAGGGAAATCCACAGAGTCAAAGTGTAATAAGACCGTTGTAGATTATATTACCCAAATTCCAGTCGAATATCACATCCATACAACAATAATATCAGAGTACAAATAGTGCGGAATTACATAAATTATTACATCGCCGCACTGGCGGAATCAAAAGTAGCATTCATTCAGAACAACTTGAAGATAAGATCGCCAAACTTGAGCGTAGGAACAAACCCCTCAACCGTCAAACTCCTCGGAACTATACTCCTCAGCAGAACCTGTGTGCCAAAATTTATCAGTACGATTTGTATTGGCCACTCCCACCCTATGAGCATTGCTTTGTGGAAATTGGATGCAAGTTGGATATAATAGAAAGGAACCTATAAGGCTGGGGTTTCCTATGTATTTGCATTTCAAGTATATAATAACAGTTGGTCAAGTTTTAACACCATTCCCACACCCATTCCACCCCATTCCCATTCCAGAGCCAGGTTTCGATCCTGGGATCGATACACCACCATCTCCACACCATCACCATACCACACCCATACCATCACTCAGTCGACAGGCCAACTCCCTCTCGGCACTGTCTCAAGGCCCGTAGCCCCTAGCTACGTCCCAACACTCACTCCCGAGGGAGAAGAGAAGGACTCATCTCACTATCTTGTTTAAGAAAAACCCAGGAAAGGTCCATAGCCGACAAGTCAGCATATGTATCGATCGATCAACCATACACTCTGTAGAGGTTTTACATAACCACAAGATCCGCCTTCCTTGCTAACCGTCGTCAACTGGGCTGATTTCGGCTGCTTGCTAGCCTAGGATAATGCCACTCTACCATTCAGCCCTGGTACACCCCAAGTCTAGTCTGGGGTGGCTAAAACTGTGAGTCATGAGCCGAGTCCACAAGGTCTCCATGAAGTCTCGGAAGGGTGTGGGGGAATCCTCCGCACCCCGTACCTCCCTCACACTGTCCGCTATCAACCTAGCAGTAGTGGCAATATCCTACCAAGTAGTCCGGCCGTCCTGCACCATATAGGGCGAGTAGTACGTAAGGCTTCCCAGTGAATCTGAGTACTAGTAAGTCCTTAGGGATGACCAAGCCAGAATGTCTTCATCAGGGTTTCCATTTACCGTGCCTCCACAGCACCTCCACCCTGGGCTCCTCCCATCACAGGTTCACACCCAGGGCCACCTCATATACCACTTACCCACCACAGGTATCCATTCTAGGGGTGCCCAGGTAGCACCCCATGGCAAGACTTGCCCCAGGCTCGTCGTATACTCCAACTTGGTCGACACAACCCTCACCCTCCACGCACCCAAGTCACACACGCAGCACTCTCCCCATAGTATAGATAACACCAGTTTTCCACCACGCATCAATGTAGTGCAAGCATAGTAGAAGTAATAAGCAACGAAATATAGTAGCGAGTGTGTGACTAGCCTAACAGCAGGGTGAGCAGGGGTAAGGTTGCGTCAAGGTAAAGGCCATCAAGAAAGTATACTACCATGCAAGTCCTATCATAGTGTGATCATAACAATAAAGTAAAGCACTAGCATTTCTATTTTAGCCATGCGTAATAGGTGCTACGAGATTGGGTGGGATGTGGCACCTTCAGTGTAGTCATCTTCGTACTCCTCACGGTACTCACGATCCTCGTCCGTCCAGTTCTCCTCCGAGTCTGCAAACGATCGTATTATAATCGCGTTAGCGATGTTTATAGAATAGCACAAAGAAGCAATGAAAATTCAAAAGATCCAAATGCACTCAAACATGGGTTCATTATGTAGAGCTTGATTTTAGATGAATTTTGGTCCTAGTTTCGTATTTTTCTGAGGTCACATGAATTAGTTATGAATTTCCGAAGATTAAATCGATTTCTGAAAATGAAAAAGGCTGAATTAATCCTGGGCTGACACGTGTCATGCTGTGACTGGTCCACGTGGCATGCTGACGTCAGCATGACGTCATCATCTTGGTTCCGAGCTGACAGGCGGGGTCCAGCTGACGTCAGCATGACGTCAGTATGACGTCATCAACGTCATCAATTCCGACAGGTGGGTCCAGGGGCTCTTGGGTCACTGACATGTGGGTCTGGCCAAAGTCAACGTCAAGTCAACGGCGAGTCAATGGCCAACGGGTTAGGGTCACTGACGTGTGGGGCCAGGGCTGCTGACATCAGCATGACGTCACCTCGGCTGTGTTGCTACTAACAGGTGGGTCCCGCGTGACGTCAGCATGACGTCACCCACCGACATGTGGGTCTAGTGTGTCTGTGCCACTGACATGTGGGGCTAGGTCAATAGTCAACGTTGACCGGTCAATGGTCAACACAGACTGGGTCTCAAACGGGCTCTGGCGGGCTTCGGTTTGGGCCGGTCTGGGCCGGGCCGGGCCGAACACGTGGCAAGCTGTGGCGCTGCCATGTCGTAGCTGTGGGCCTCCACTGGGCCATGGTCCACCGCTCGCGGGCATGAGCGTGGCTCACGGTGGACAAAGAGGCACTGTTCTATGGACCTAAGGCTGGGTGCATGGTGGACCAAGTCTACCTCTCTTTCCTCGGGCATGGTCTAGGAGCACCGGGTTCATGCGCGGGTGGCTGGCGGGGAAGAATCCTCTGTTTCTTCCCCGGCGTGCTCCCGCCGGTGATGTGCTCTCCGGCGATCTCCCGCAACAGCTCAGGCGTCCAATTGTGGTGGGGAAAAGCCTTCCTATGCCATGGCGACTGCAACGGTGGGGTCGGGGCGATGGATAGGGCTTCCTAGGTCACTGGCCACGGCGAACGGTGGCTCGAGCACAACCGGCGTGCGGGGTGGCACGGGTGCAGTGACATAGGCCGGATCTGTGGTGCGCGTGAGCGTCACGATGCTCCAGCGGGCATGTCGGGCAGGTCAAAGGGGTCTTCTAGAACCCTCAGTGGCTTTGGCCATGGTGGCGACTTGATTTGGCCATGGCAGAGGTCTGGTGGTGGTCTGGTGCTCGTGGCCAAGGCACTACAGCCGGCTATCAATGACCCGGTCTATCGCGGCTGTTCTCCAGACATCACAACGGTGCTACGACTATGTCCTAGTCCGGCAAGGCGGTCGGGTGCGCAAGTGGTGGTGCACGGCATGACGGCGGCATCATGGGCGCGGTGTGCATGCGCTCTGCTATGGCGTCCAAGGCTCGGAGGTGGTCGCAAGTGTGCGCGTGAGTGTGCTGTGCTTGTGTACCCAGAGGCCGGAGATGTCTTTGGCCTACGCGCTCACGGTATGGAGCGCCATGGCCGGAGTAGCAAAGTCCGGCGGCAAGCAAGGGAGAGTCGGGCGCTCACCGTAGGTGCCGATGGTGAATGGATGGCGGTGCAGTGGCGGGTCATGGTCGTGTAGCTCTGGAAGCAGTGCAGTGCAGTGTCGAACCACGTTAGTGATGAAAACAACAGCATCGTCTTCAGCTTCAACGACTCCGGCAGCACGCGGGTGGCTCCAATCCTCCTCTTTCTTGCTCCTCACTCGTTCCCTCTTCTTCCTCTATCCTCTCTGGCTCGGTTGTGCAGTGGATGGCCACAAGGTGGCGGTGGGGTGATGGAAGCGCGCTAGGGCAACCGAGGCTGGGCTTTTATAGCCAAGCTCAGCCATGGAGCTCGGTGAACGGCGGATGGGGATCAAGGGCGATCGGAGGCGCGTGCTTGCATCCAACGGCGCGCACGTGGTTGCATGGGCGCGATGCCAAGGGGACAAGGCCATGCCCCGGGCGTGACCCCCTGGCCCGCCCCTGCCATTGCTGTCGGCCTCCGGTCACGCAACGGTTGAGGCGTGGGGGGAAGACGACACTATGGCGGGGGTGCGGCTGACATGCAGGGCCAAGTGGCAGTGGCAGCAATGGAAAGTGGGGAGGCGCGTGGGCATGGGCAACGCACGCTGGGCTGGCTGCGCGAGTTGGGCCGAGAAGCTTCTTCTTCTTTCCTTTTTCCCTTTTTCTGTTTTCTTTTTCTTCTCCTTTGGTTGAATTCATATTTGGTTTGAAATTCGAATTCCAAATTGGTGCACCATATTCATTGGGGTTTTAGATATGAGGCCCACCACATTCTTTTATATATATTAGGAATTTATTTAGCTATTTTGTATAACAACATAGGTGTAGTTTGTTATATAAAAATAGAATTAGTTTTCTCTTTTTACAAATTTTTCCTTTGGTTTGAATAATAATTACTTTATGGTGTGTTTCTTTAAAGGAGTTTTTAGGCATTACATAAAATAGATGAAAATCCAAATCACCATTTTAGTTAACAATGTATGCAACACTTTGTTTGTTGGAAATTAAATAAACATAACCATCAAATGACATGCCATGCTTATGTGTTGACTTGGGTTGGGGTTAGACCTAATGCATCCCTTAGGTTGGGTTTCTATACATGACACTCATCATCACATGGGAGTTTTGAGAAAATTTTTGTAGTTGGTATTTTTGGTGTATGGATTTTTGGGTTGTTACAGTCCTACCCCCTTAATAGAATCTCATCCCCGAGATTAAAGCGTAACGTACTCTTCGAAGAGGTAAGGATATCGTAGCCGGAGGTCAGACTCTTTCTCCCACGTTGCTTCTCTCTCAGTGTGATTGCTCCATTGGATCTTGCACATAGGGATAGTCTAGCTTCGGGTCTCTTTGGTATCTTTGCCCAGAATTCTAACAGGGTGTTCTTTATACTCAAGTGTATCTTGAATGTCAAGTGTATCAGTTGGAACTACTTCATCGGGCACTCTCAAACACTTGCGTAGCTGTGAGACATGAAATATGGGATGTACACCCACCAATTCCTCAGGTAGCTCAAGTTTGTAGGCGAGCTTTCCAATCCTCTTGCAAATCTTGTATGGGCCAACAAATCTAGGGGCAAGCTTTCCTTTCACATGGAATCTGACAGTCCCACGTAGCGGGGATACCGTGAGATAGACGAAGTCTCCCTCATTGAACTCAAGTTCTCTTCTCCTTTTATCAGCATAGCTCTTGTATCGACTTTGAGCAATCTTCAAATTCTCCTTCACTTGAGCAACTCCTTCTTCTGCATCTTGAATCTTAGCGGAATCAAAGAACGATCTTTCACCCGGTTTAGACCACATCAAAGGTGTCTTACAAGGTCTGCCATACAAAGCTTCAAATGGCGACATCTTGATACTGGCTTGGTAGCTATTGTTGTAAGAGAACTCTGCATAGGGTAAGCATTTCTCCCAATCAGAGCCATAATTCAGTACACTAGCGTGAAGCATGTCTTCTAAGATCTGATTTACTCGTTCTATCTGTCCATCTATCTGTGGGTGATAAGCGGTACTGAAATCAAGTTTGGTTCCAATGGACTTATGCAGAGCTTCCCAGAATCGGGACACAAACTGAGGACCTCGATCAGATACAATACTAGAGGGAGCTCCATGCAGTCTGAGAATATGCTCAACATACAAATCTACTAATTTTTCGGCATTGGTCTTGGTCTTAACTGGTACAAAGTGAGCAATCTTGGTCAAATGATCAACAATCACCCAGATGGAATCATTGCCTTTCTGTGAATGGGGCAATCCAACTATGAAATCCATGGATATGCTCTCCCATTTCCACTCAGGAACGTCAAGAGGCTTTAGCAATCCTGCAGGCCTTTGATGTTCAGCCTTGACTCTATTATAGGTGTCGCATCGGGCCACATGTCCTACAATGTCCGTCTTCATGCCTTTCCACCAAAAGTGTTTCTTCAAGTCTTGATACATCTTTGAACCTCCAGGGTGAATACAGTACTTAGAGTCATGGGCTTCTGACAGAATTTCCTCTCGTAGGGCTAGGATCAGAAGGTACACAGATTCTATCCTTGAACCAGATGGTTCCTTGTTCATCTCCATGGTGGCTGGTCTTGTAGCCTAGTTTCATCAGACCACGGAGATATTCGATCTCTTCACAATTCTTTTGAGCTTGACGGATGCGATTTGTGAGATCATACTGTATGCGGAGCTCATTCAACAAGCCATGCGGTAGTATCTCAAGGTGGAAATCATCAATCTCTTCCTTGAGCTCAGGTGGTACGGATTCAGTGATCAAAGTGTGACAGTAACTCTTACGGCTGAGGGCATCTACGACTACATTAGCTTTTCCCGGATGATAGTGAATTTCCAGGTCATAGTCCTTGATCAACCCTAGCCATCAGCGTTGCCTCATATTCAGATCTTCTTGAGTGAAAAAGTACTTCAAGCTCTTGTGATCGGTGTAGATATCACACTTGTTGCCTATCAAGTAGTGTCTCCAGATCTTTAAGGCATGCATAACTGCTGCTAACTCAAGATCATGAGTAGGGTAACGGTTCTCGTGTTCTTTCAACTACTGAGACGCATATGCTATCACTCTTCCATCTTGCATCAGTACACAACCAAGTCCTTGACGGGATGCATCACAATAGACCACAAAATCTTTCTTGATCGTGCAATGCTAGCACGAGAGTTGTGGTAAGCTTCGTTTCAATTCTTGGAAGCTTCGCTCACTTTCGAGGCGTCCATTCAAACTCCTTAGTCTTCTTCGAAGGTTGGTCATCAGACGAAGCTATCTTGGAAAAGTTCTCGATGAATCGGCGATAATATCCAGCCAATCCCAAGAAACTTCTGACTTCTGTCACATTACGGGGTTGTTCCCATTCTTTCACAGCTTCAATCTTAGCTGGGTCAACTGCAACACCTTCAGTTGATAGTACATGGCCTAGGAAGGCAACTTGCTGTAGCCAAAATTCACATTTGCTGAACTTTGCGTAGAGCTGATGTTGGGCTAGTTTCTCAAGTACAATTCTCAGATGATGTTCGTGTTCTACAGCGGTGGGAGAATAGACAAGGATTTCATCAATGAATACTACCATGAACTTATCCAGATCATCCATGAAAACCTTATTCATCATGTTCATGAAGTATGCGGGAGCATTCTGTAACACCTCGGGTGTTTAAAATACTAAAACCTGACATGTCATCATATGCATTGCAAAGCATTTGGCATTTGGTGAAAACTTTGAGATGCATACACTAAAACAAGTTTATATTCATGTGGTATGTGTTGAATTGTATTGGTTGACTCTAGTTCAAAGTTTGTTTGGATTTTGAATTTTTCGAGAAAACCCCGCTTTAGATTTAAATCCTACCACAAAAATCCATTTCAAAATCTAAGCATAATTTGGGGTTGATCCCAAAAGCAAAAGTGTAGAGCTTGGCAAGTTATGCAAAGTTTGTTTTGGAGTTTTCAAGTTGTTTAGAAAATTTTTGAGTAATTCAAAAGGCGTAATTAAGTTAAATTTCCTATTCAAATTCAAAAGTTCATTTCAAAATCTAGACCGAATTAGGAGATGGTTATAGAAGCAAAGTAGTAGAACTTTCGATTTTGAACAACTTTTGTTTTTGGAGATTTTTGAGTTGTTATGAAAATTTGAGAGTAATTTGTGAATTTTGGCGTATGGCAATTTTGTAATTTCTGTGAACAGTGTTCACCGCCTAAGCTACATTGCCGTCGGACCTTCTTGGCGTTCCAGCGCCGTCGTGGCGTCCGTCCTTGATGTCGCTACCGGCACGAAAACGGCTCGTCGTGGCTTCCTTGAGCTTCTGCGCCAAGCGCTATAAGTACCAAGACGTCGTCATCGCTGTTTTCTTCTTCCTTTGTTTTCACCACCGCCGTTGTCATCGCTCCAACAAGCTCGCATCGCCTCTCCCAGCGCTATTGCCATCTCGACAAAGGCCGTCCCTAGTTCCGCTCTTTCCTTGCGAATCCAAATGACTAACATTGGTCGCTTTGAAATTGCCGAGAACTTCGCTGTCCACGTTTTTTCTTCCTCGAGGTCAACAACTTCACCGCTCATGGGCGTGTCATCGTGGCGCGAGCCTTCTAAGAGCCGTTGTCTATAATCGCGTACTTACGGCTTCGTTTTGATGTTTGTAGTACTTAGTCGATTGTTGTTTACTCATTTTGATCACTTCGCGTCGCCGGTTCTTCCTCACCGACGATCTTTGCTCCGCATAGTTCACCGTAGTGGTCGGATAGTTCACCGTAGTGGTCGGATAGTTCACCGTAGTGGTCGGATAGTTCACCATAGTGGTCGGAGATAGTTCACCATAGTGGTGGAGAGTTCACCAAAGTGATCGGTCTTTGGCGTGGTCACATCGATTCTGAATAATATGGTTTGGTTAGTTTGGTTTGTAAATCGTCATCGCGAAGGAAAGTTGTATCCAATTTATTAATTTTGCATCCATCATCGAGCATCATGTTTCATATTCCGCATCATGTTAAACATGGCGGTGTTACTACGTGTAGTAAACGAAGGTGAACACGTGGTAGTTAATCAAGTTGCGGAGGAGGTTGATCTATCTGTTGAGGTCGGAACGAAGACTTGTGAAACATCGCAGGAGCCGGACTTTTCCGTCAACGAAGGCAAGCCCCGGATGCATACAACCCTACCTTGTGTTTTACAAATTAATTTTGCTTTTGCTTTCCGTTCTCGCATTAAGTGATTAAGAGTTAAGTAAGAGCCTAATTGGTGCATTACCACCCTTGTTATTCCATATTTACCATATTACCAGTTTTGAACTCGTATATGCCTAGTTTTGCTTAGCTATGCGTAGAACGATGAAGTCGGTGACTACCTGCCACCTGCAAGTTTTAAATGGAACATTGGTTAATTATGTTAGCATGTGATATGGGAATGTGGAGTAAGAAATCTAGACCGGGCGGACTCGGTGTGTGTGAGCCACAAGACATGGAGGTCTTGTGAGCGGGATCTTTCCGCCTGTGTCGATTAAGGCACGTCCGTTGTTGAATTGCAAGAGGTGAGAATTTGTAGTACTAACCACATACTCCGGTAAGCCTGAACTTGGCAATTCTATTACGAGAATGGCTACTCGCGCACTAGGAGTGGAGAGATGGCGGGAATAGCATGTACCCACGTGGCAATGGGCTGGATTGGTGGAGTACTGTATTCTCGGGTGGCGCTGGACCCGTTCTTGTTTTAGAGGATCCAAGAATAGGTTGGTATATGTAGGTCAGGGACCTGCATATGTCGTGTGGTCTGGAATCCCCAGCTGGGTTTATAATCGGTTTGAATCGTCGTTGCTCCTCGGTTATGGAGACTCAACTCACTGTTCATCATCGTAGTAATTAATAACTGGAACTTGAGAATGGTTGATGAAGGTGTTGGATATGAAGTTTCATGATCCCATTACGGATCGTGTCATCTTTGTATATGATTTTATGAAGTTTAAAGTGTTGAAATAAAGAATTTTGTTAAAGAGCTTTTACGCAAAATAACTTTGATTATTACTAAAACCATACCTTGAATCCCTGAGCCTGCATTCCTGAGTTATCAGTTCTTATTTCGGTTAAGTCTTGTTGAGTACTTTTGTACTCAGGGTTCGTTGACCCTTGTTGCAGGTGAGCCTCATGAGCAGATCTGTTTTGGATCGTGCTGCATGACAGTTGTACCTTGTGATGACGTTGAGAAGTAATTGTGTGGCCCTTGGGCAGGGCAGCCTCATTGTGTGTTTTATATTATATTATAATGCCGCTCCACTACTTTGGTTTGTATTAATATCGAACTTAGTTGTACGGTTTGAAACAAATGGTTTGTAAACTATGTTATTGTAAGTCTTTCGCTACTTTTACTCTGATGTGTCTATTTGAATAAACTGTTGTAATACTACAATGACTCTGTAACGTGATCCTACTCGGAAATCGTGGATGATTCGGGGTTCCCCGAGGACACCCGACAGACTTCTTAAGTTACCAGGAACATATGCATTGTTGTCAAAGGTCTTTGGACAGTGACAAATGTATGTGGGTCCTATAATTTAGGAGGTTCTGCCACAGAATGGTATCAGAGCAATCGTTACAAAGTTTTTGTGGTATTGGTTTACAAAAACTTCAAAATGATTTGGGATGACTAAATTTAACTTGATTAATTTGGTCCAAATTGCTTCTGACTTGTCTTATTTCTTTCTCACCATTCCTTATTTGATTAAAAGGGTCTTGTGTGGTGGAGTAATAATTTTACTATGCCCTATATAGAAAAATAAATGTTGTTTATGTGCATTATAAACTTTGATGTTTTTGTTCGTAAGAACGATTCATGCATTATGAATAATTCACTCGTTACTTCCTTCACCTCTTAGTCTGGAGTTGAGTAGTGAGTCTGGTTTGAGGAATGTAATCCATCATAGCTGCTCTTTTAGACTTTGATCAAGTGGTCTTACTTGGATTAAATTGGTTTCCTATAGTATGGCTCGTGCCAAGATGACGCCCCGTAAGTCCACTGGACCCAAAGGAGTTCCTCGTCACCAACTTGCCCCTAGAAACAATGGTGCTAGCAGTAGCAGTTCTAGGCCTGATCCCCAAGCAGAGATACAAAGAATTTCTATAGAATTAGCACAAGCTACTAGAGATAGGGCTTTGGATGCTATACAGGTAGGAGAATTACAGGATCAATTGAGGCGTCTCACCACCGCACACAGGAACTGCGAAAGTATATTAGTTCGTACGGTGGAGGGACGAAATGAGGCTTGGCAGAGGGAAAATGTAGCTAGAGCTAGAACTCATGAGCTAGAGTTCTATGTAGAAGATTTAGAAGAACATAATACCTATCTACATGAGGAAGTGCATAGGCTTAGCAATCTACTAAACCCAAATCATGAGCCTCAAGCTGATGCCATGGACCTAGGTGTCATCCTTGCCAATGATAGCGAATCAGAAGAGGAGGAAGAAGAAGATCCTAAATAATTAGTAATGATCAATGAAAGTGATGATGAAGGCGGTAATAATTCTGGAATGGATACCGAGCCTGAAGTTTGAAGTAATCACAGAAAAGAGTAGAGTTGTATAATAGTTAATTATGGTTAGGCTATGTATCTTGTTTTGGTACTTATAGGGTCTGGTGTTTATAGTAGTAAACCCTATGTAATGTGTCCGAGTAAGCTTTTGTGCAATCCAATAAAGGCTTGTGAATAAAGTTTGGTTTGTTATGAGCAGATCGCGTCAAACGCTGAGATCGCATATTCTCGGTACTTCACAAGATGATGATGATATCCCAACCCGCCACCAATGCCGACTAATCTGGGTGATGCTATTGCTTTGCATTAGTCAATGTGGACTGTGGAAAATTCTCGTTTGCTTCATGAGATGGCTCAAAGTAATCGAATCGATGCATGGAAACCGTGGCGCAATCATAACAGGCATGAGGCTACCTATGTGGATTTCACGGATACAAAACCCCGGTGTTTACCAAGGCAAATGAACCACTCGGAGGTCGATGGATGGCTTAGGACCATGGAGCGAAATTTGATCTTATTCATCGCACGAGTTTCGAAAATGGGTGTTTGCTTGCCCAAAGAACTTAGAGGTGCAAATGGTGCTTGGTATGCAAATCGATGGCCATGCAACCCGCAGGCGTTCCGTTAACTTGGACAGAATTTCACACTGCTTTGAGCCCATTATATCCTGGAAGGAGTGATGGCTATGAAGTTGGATGAATTCCTTGCTTTGAGGCAAGGGGATCAAACGGTTATGCAAATATGTGGGAAGATTCAATCATCCGTCAGTAGTATGCATCCGAACATGTCAATACGGATGCCAAGAAAAAGAAATGGTTCATGAGAGGTCTGAATACCAAATCTGCAGACAATGATGACAAATTGCACCAATATCACTTATCATGAGGCGAGAAATATTGCAATTGCTTCAGAGGCAAAAGTATCGGCAAAGATAAGGAGCTCAAGAAGAAAAAAATGAATGTGTCCGTCTGGACCTTTTGGTGGAAACCAAAAGAGGCAGAGAGTGATTTATCATCCAATAAACCTTTATCATCCTCCTTATCGTCCGCCACGCCTCAAGACGGGCAACAGATCAAATGTCCGTCCCCGCTATAACCTATCCGAACTCACAACAACCAATGCTCCCGGTGGCAATGCTCCAACGTCATAGGGTCACAACTATCCGTGTTACAATTGTGGAAGGATGGTCATTTCTCCGTGGAATGTCCATACCCTAGGCGAAGCTAATCAAAATTATCGAAGGCCCCCCGCCAATCAACAACAGGTCGTGCACCAAACAAGAACCACAATCGTAATGCTCGGAAGGGCAAAGATGAGAGGAAGACAGAGACGGGTCTTCTATATTCAAGCCGGAGAAATTCGGAGGGGGAGCGATGATGATGGGTATGTTTCTGCTGCCAATCACCCCGCAGCTTATACTTTTTTGATTCTAGCGCATCGCATTCATTCATCAATAGAACATTTGTCGTGAAGCATGAAATTTCAATTGGGGCAACAAAGGAAAGTTTCTTTATACACGATGCCTGGGGGACGCTCTGTACTAAGGAAATGGTATACCAGTACAAGTAAAAACTGGTGGGGCATATTTTTCCCACTACCATGATTATCCTTAAGGATCGTGGATATAGATGTAATCTTGGGAATGAATTGGATGTATCAAAGATAAGGCTATTATAGATGCTTTGAATAGGACTTTAAGAGTAAGTTTGCTCGATAGTAATTCTCAACTTCTCATCCAACTTCCAACCTTAAGAAGATCATGGGCGAGTTTGTGCAACCGCCACAAAGAGATTAGAGATATCCCGGTAGTACGTGAATTTCCGATGTGTTTCAAGATTTACCCGGTCTACCACCGATAGGGATGTATAGTTTAGCATAGAGTTACAACTCGGAACAGCTCCGATTTCTCGGAGAGCCTATAGAATGCCACCTAAGGAATTGGCCGAGTTGAAGGCTCGATTACAAGAATTAATTGAGAAGGGGTTTATCCAACCTAGTTCCTCACCTTGGGGATGTCCGCAATTTTTGTGAAAAAGAAAGATGAGACCACGAGGTTATGTGTTGACTATCGTCTGCTTGAATGAAGTGACCATCAAGAATAAATATCCATTACCTCGGATAGATTTGCTTTTTGATCAGTTGGCGGAGCCAAAGTTTTCTCAAGATAGATTTGAGATCGTGGTATCATCAAATCAAGATAAAGCTCGAAGATATTCCCAAAACGACATTTACCACGAGATACGGATTATATGAATACTTGGTGATGTCTTTTGGTTTGACCAATGCTCCAAATCATTTCATGTATTTGATGAACTCAAAGATTCATGCTCGAGCTAGACAAGTTTGTAGTGGTATTTATAGATGATATACTAGTATATTCCAAGAATAAGATGAACATGCGAACACCTCGTAATTGTTCTCGACTCGTTTGAGAGAACATCAATTGTATGCTAAGTTCAACAAGTGTGATTTTTGGCTTAAGGAAGTGCGATTTACGGGACATGTCTTGTCGAGAGGAAGGAGTTGTTGTTGATCCAAGCAAAGTGAAGGATGTGCTTGATTGGAAACCACCAACCACAGCTTCATCAAGTTCGGAGTTTTCTCGATTGGCGGGTATTACCGTCGGTTTATTCTAGATTTCTCTAAAGTATCAAAGTCCATAACTGAATTGTTGAAGAACCAAGTCAAGTTTGTCTCGGTCATCGATTGTGAAGAGGCTTTCCAGACTTTAAAAGGGCATTGACTCATCGCACCAAAGTGTTAACTCAACTTTGATATCGAGAAGCCATTTGATGTTTATTGTGATGCTTTAGGTATTGGTATTGGATGTGTGTTGATGCAAGAAGGCCGAGTCATTGCCTATGTGTCCGAGCAACTTAAGCAACATGAAGAACACTATCCTACTCATGATTTGGAGTTAGCAAATTGTGGTTCATGCTCTAAAGATTTGGCGGCATTACCTTTGGTAATACGTGCCATATGTATACTGAGACCACAAGAGGTTAAAGTATATCTTTACTCGATCGAGAGTTGAACATGCGACAAAGAAGATGGTTAGAACTGATTAAGGATTATGATTTGGAAGTACATTATCACCCCGGTAAAGCAAATGTAGTTGCGTATGCTCTCGATCGCAAAAAGTTATTGTAATTGTCCAGCAAAGGAAAACAATGGGTTTCACTTTATGTCAAGAAATGGAAAAGTTGAATATAGAAGTAATTCAACAAGGAAGTTTGACCAACATAATTGTAGAAGACACTATTCGAGATCAAGTTATTGCTTTGCTCGGAAGGAAAACAAGGGTATAGCCCATATCAAGGAAAGAGTCGAGAATGGAAAAGCGAATGCTTCAAAGATAGATGATAAAGATGTGTTGTGGTTCAAGGATCGCTTTGGTGGTACCAAAGGTTCCTGAGTTGCGACAATCAATTCTAGAGGAGGCACATGCTACTAGGTTATCTATCCATCCGAGGAAGTAACAAGATGTACCATGACTTGAAGCAAAGATTCGTGGACTAAAATGAAAATAGAGATTGCTAGATATATAGCAAAGTGTGATACTTGTCAAAAGGTGAAAGCTATACATTTGAGGTCTGCTGGTGAATTACAACCATTGCCTATTCCATCTTGGAAGTGGGAGGACATAAGTATGGATTTTATTGTTGGTCTACCCAAGACATCAAAGGGATTTGACTCAGTATGGGTTATTGTAGATCGACTCACTAAGTCAGCACATTTTCTTTTAGTCAAGACAATATATCCTACGATCCAATATGCCAAAATGTACTTAGCAAGAATCATGAGTTTGCATGGAGTACCCAAGACTATAGTGTCAGATAGGGGTACACAGTTTGTCTCCAGCTTTTGGAAACACTTACATGCTTCATTGGGTACTAAACTTCTATATAGTATAGCTTAT
Organism: Miscanthus lutarioriparius; assembly: GCA_904845875.1. Lineage (NCBI taxonomy): Eukaryota > Viridiplantae > Streptophyta > Magnoliopsida > Poales > Poaceae > Miscanthus > Miscanthus lutarioriparius. The sequence goes on along the minus strand of CAJGYO010000017.1, from coordinate 31,497,391 downwards.
CATCCACAGACTGATGGACAGACTGAAAGAGTCAATCAAGTGCTTGAAGATATGTTAAGGTGTTGTGTCCTTAATTATTCCAACAAGTGGGACAAATGCTTACCGTTGGCCGAGTTCTCATATAACAATAGTTATCAGGAAAGCATTAGAATGGCTCCATTTGAAGCACTCTATGGCCGTAGGTGCAGAACATCGCTGAGTTGGTCGGAGCCCGGAGAAAGAAGATTCTTTGGAGTTGACCTTGTGAAAGAAACGGAAGACAAGGTTAGGCAAATACAAAGTAATTTGAAAATAGCTCAGTCCCGCCAAAAGAGTTATGCAGATAGACGACGGAGACCATTGGTATTCAACAAAGGAGATTTTGTATATCTGAAAGTATCACCAATGAAGGGAGTTAACCGTTTTGGTGTTAAAGGAAAGTTGGCACCCCGATACATTGGACCATATCAAATTTTGGAGAGGTTTGGAAAAGTGGCATATCGCTTGAAATTACCAGAACATTTATCAGCTGTACATGATGTGTTCCATGTGTCTCAGTTAAAGAAGTGCCTCCGAGTGCCTGAGCGGAATGTTGAAGTTGAAGGAGTGGAACTTGAACCAGATCTGACTTATTCAGAATATCCTATCCGAGTGTTGGATCAGAAAGATCGTGTTACTCGGAGGAGAACAATAAAGTTCTACAAGATACAATGGAATCAACATTCAGAAGAGGAAGCTACTTGGGAATTAGAAGATTACTTGTTAGAAAAGTTTCCAGAGTTTCTAGAGTCAATATAGAATAGAATAATGTTAGTTGAGCTCGGTTGCTACAAATTGTGTTTTGTAAAAGAACCTCAGTTGTTTTATGGAAAAGTTCTGGATGTTTTTGGATTGACACATTTCCTTTTCCATTACTTACTCTATGGCTTTGAATCTCGGGGCGAGATTTCTTTTAGGGGGAAGGATTGTAACACCTCGGGTGTTTAAAATACTAAAACCTGACATGTCATCATATGCATTGCAAAGCATTTGGCATTTGGTGAAAACTTTGAGATGCATACACTAAAACAAGTTTATATTCATGTGGTATGTGTTGAATTGTATTGGTTGACTCTAGTTCAAAGTTTGTTTGGATTTTGAATTTTTCGAGAAAACCCTGCTTTTCAGCATTTAAATCCTACCCTGAAAATCCTTTTCAAAATCTAAGCATAATTTGGGGTTGATCCCAAAAGCAAAAGTGTAGAGCTTGGCAAGTTATGCAAAGTTTGTTTTTGGAGTTTTCAAGTTGTTTAGAAAAATTTTTGAGTAATTCAAAAGGCGTAATTAATTAAATTTCCTATTCAAATTCAAAAGTTCATTTCAAAATATAGACCGAATTAGGAGATGGTTATAGAAGCAAAGTAGTAGAACTTTCGATTTTGAACAACTTTTGTTTTTTGGAGATTTTTGAGTTGTTATGAAAATTTGAGAGTAATTTGTGAATTTTGGCGTATGGCAATTTTGTAATTTCGTGAATGTGTTCACCGCCTAAGCTTACATTGCCGTCGGACCTTCTTCTTCGGCATTCCAGCGCTGTCGTGGGCGTCCTTGATGTCGCTACCGCACGGAAACGGCTCTGTTGTGGCTTCCTTGAGCTTCGCTACCGCGCTATAAGTACCAAGACGTCGTCATCGCTGCGTTTTTCTTCTTCCTTTGTTTTCACCACCGCCGTTGTCATCGCTCCAACAAGCTCGCATCGTCTCCCCAAAGATTTGTTGCCATCTCGGTAAAGGCCGTCCTAGTTCCGTCTTTTCCTTGCGAATCCAAATTACCTAACATTGGTCGCTTTGAAATTGCCGAGAACTCGCTGTCCACGTTTTTTTCTTCCTCGAGGTCAAGAACTTCACCGCCGCGCGTGTCATCGTGGCGAGCCCTTCGGTGAGCCGTTGTCTCATAATCGGTGTACTTATGGCTTCGTTTCGATCTTTGTAGTACTTAGTCGGTTGTTGTTTACTCATTTTGATCACTCGCATCGCCGGTTCTCCCTCACCGACGATCTTTGCTCTGCATAGTTCACCGTAGTGGTCGGATAGTTCACCGTAGTGGTCGGATAGTTCACCGTAGTGGTCGGATAGTTCACCATAGTGGTCGGATAGTTCACCGTAGTGGTCGGATAGTTCACCGTAGTGGTCGGATAGTTCACCATAGTGGTCGGAGAGTTCACCAAAGTGATCGGTGTTGGCGTGGTCACATCAGTTACGAATATGGTTTGGTTAGTTTGGTTTGTAACTGTACTGCGAAGGAAAGTTGTATCCAATTTATTAATTTTTGCATCCATCATCGAGCATCATGTTTCATATTCCGCATCATGTTAAACATGGCAATGTTACTACGTGTAGTAAACGAAGGTGAACACGTGGTAGTTAATCAAGTTGCGGAGGAGGTTGATCTGTCTGTTGAGGTTTGATCGAAGACTTGTGAAACATCGTAGGAGCCGGACTTTTCCGTCAACGAAGGCAAGCCCCGGATGCATACAACCCTACCTTGTGTTTTACAAATTAATTTCGCTTTTGCTTTCATTCTCGCATTAAGTGATTAAGAGTTAAGTAAGAGCCTAATTGGTGCATTACCACCCTTGTTATTCCATATTTACCATATTACCGCTTTTGAACTCAGTATATGCCTAGTTTTGCTTAGCTATCGTGAGAACGATGAAGTCGGTGACTACCGCCACCGCAAGTTTTAAATGGAACATTGGTTAATTATGTTAGCATGTGATATGGGAATGTGGAGTAAGAAATCTAGACCCAAGGACTCGGTGTGTGTGTGAGCCACAAGACATGGAGGTCTTGTGAGCGGATCTTTCCTTTGTGTCGATTAAGGCACGTCCGTTGTTGAATTGCATGAGGTGAGAATTTGTAGTACTAACCACATACTCCGTAAGCTTTGAACTTGGCAATTCTATTACGAGAATGGCTACTCATGACCGGGAGTGGAGAGATGGTGGGAATAAGCGTGTACCCACGTGGCAATGGGCTGGATTGGTGGAGTAATCAGATTCTTGGGTGGCGCGGACCCGTTCTTGTTTTAGAGGTTCCGAGAATAGGTTGGTATATGTAGGTCGTGGGACCCGCATATGTCGTGGTGGTCTAGAATCCCACCGGGTTTATAATCGGTTTGAATCGTCGTTGCTCCTCGGTTATGGAGACTCAACTCACTTTGCTCATCATCGTAGTAATTAATAACTGGAACTTGAGAATGGTTGATGAAGGTGTTGGATATGAAGTTTCATGATCTCATTACGGATCGTGTCATCTTTGTATATGATTTTATGAAGTTTAAAGTGTTGAAATAAAGAATTTTGTTAAAGAGCTTTTACGCAAAATAACTTTGATTATTGCTAAAACCATACCTTGAATCCCTGAGCCTGCATTCCTGAGTTATCAGTTCTTATTTCGGTTAAGTCTTGTTGAGTACTTTTGTACTCAGGGTTCGTTGACCCTTGTTGCAGGTGAGCCTCATGAGCAGATCTGTTTTGGATCATCTTTGCATGACAGATTGTACCTTGTGATGACGTTAAGAAGTATCAGTGGCCCCTTAAGCGAAGCAGCCCTCATTGTGTGTTTTGTATTATATTATAATGCCGCTCCACTACTTTGGTTTGTATTAATATCGAACTTAGTTGTACGGTTTGAAACAAATGGTTTGTAAACTATGTTATTGTAAGTCTTCCGCTACTTTTACTCTGATGTGTCTATTTGAATAAACTGTTGTAATACTACAATGACTCTGTAACGTGATCCTGCTCGGAAATCGTGGATGATTCGGGGTTCCCCGAGGACACCCGACAGACTTCTTAAGTTACTAGGAACATATGCATTGTTGTCAAAGGTCTTTGGACAGTGACAAATGTATGTGGGTCCTATAATTTAGGAGGTTCTGCCACACATTCGTGAGTCCAAAGGATACCACAGTGAACTCAAACTATCCATACCTAGTCACGAAAGCTGTCTTCGGGATGTCACTCTCTCGAATCTTCATCTGATGATAGCCAGATCTGATATCAATCTTGGAGAAATACTTGGCACCTCGAAGTTGATCAAGTAAATCATCAATCCTTGGTAGGGGGTACTAGTTCTTGATGGTGACTGCGTTCAAGTTCCGGTAATCAATGCACATTCTCATCGAGCCATCCTTCTTCTTAACAAACAGAACAGGGGATCCCCAGGGTGAAGCACTGGGTCTGATATATCCCTTCGAGATGAGCTCATCAAGCTATTTCTTGAGCTCGGCCAGTTCATCAACTGACATGCGATAGGGTCTCTTGGCAATGGGTCCTGTTCCCGGCAAAAGATCAATGATGAACTCTACATCACGGTCTGGTGGCATACCCGGTAATTCTTCAGGGAATACATCGGGATAGTCTCTGACCACAGGCACATCATGAACTATCTTTTCCTCTTTTTGTGATTCTAAACTGGCTTTAAGGGCACATAGGATAGAGGTGGACTTTCCGGACTGGGGTTCACATCTAATGACTTGGCCTGATGGGTGGGTCACTTGGACGTATCTAGGTGAACATGATATGATACCTCGGTGAATGGTTAGCCAATCCATGCCTAAGATGACATCTAGGTTAGTGGAAGGTAACAGGGTTAGGTCGGCTTTAAAGATAAGACCCTCAATGGTAAGACACACTCCCTTACAGATGTGGGTGCATTTTAGGTCTCCTAAAGGTGAGCTGGCGATGATAGGATTTTCACGTGGGGTTACAGGCAGGTCATGCTCTCGTGCAAACTTGGATGATATGGATGAACAAGCTACTCCAGAGTCAAATAGAACTGATGCAGTATTGCCATTAACTAAAAACATACCGTACACCATGTCAGGGGCAGCCTATGCTTCCTCGGTGTCCAGATGGTTGAGACGTCCACGAGTAGCAGATCCCTTGAACTGAGACTTCTGAGCGGCTGAGTTCTGAGGGCATTCAGCGGCTTTGTGACCCGGTTGGCCACAAGTGAAGCATGTGAAAGGCGCACCGCCCGTAGGGGTTGGCGCGGGTGCCTTCCAGTTTCTAGTGCCTGGTGCGGAGCGGTTCTATGTTGGGCGTTCATTCGCTGAGCGGGGATGGTTGAAACGATCCTGAGTGTTGCGGTCCTGAGCATAACGGTCCCAAGTGTAACGATCCTGAGCAAGGTGGGAGTATTTGGTGGTGTAGCCTCCACTACCCCTACTCGATCTAGGGTTGTCATCCCTGTTGTGGTGAGAGCGCTCCCTGGATGGTGCATCTCTACGGAACCTCTTGCGATCACAGCCACGGAAAGACTCCTCAGGCTTACGCTTCCTCTCCCTGTACTCCTCTCCAGCTTCAGCACGGTCCTTCTCAATCTGGATGCAGCGATCCACCAGAGCACGCAACGTGTTACTCTCAATACCGCCAAACTTCAGCTTGATGTGCGGGTTAAGTCCCTTGCGGTAATAGTACAGCTTCTCCTTCTCAGAGTTCACAACATAGGAAGGTGCATAGCATAGAAGGTTGGTGAAATGAGTAGTGTACTCAGTCACCCTGTCCTTTCCCATCTTAATGTTGCGGAACTCCTCGGCTTTGGCCTCCATGATACCCTTGGGAATGTGATACTCAGTGAATGCTTCAGCAAACTCATCCCACGAGATGTTGGCAGGGTCCTCATGGGAATCACTGAAACTGTCCCACCAGGCGCGTGCTGCACCTATGAGCTGGTGTGTGGCAGCTCCAACACACTCATCGTCGGTGAAAGTGGTGAGGTCAAGCTTCTTCTCCATCTCCTTGAGCCAGTCATCGGCCACAAGTGGATCAGGGTCGGTGCCATCATAGGTAGGTGGCCTCAGCTTCAGGAATCCCTCCAGCTTCCTTTGGAAGTCATTCTGCTGACCTCCCTGGTGACGGTTTGCTCCGTCAATGAGGGCTGCAAGAAGCTGGGTCTACTGCGCCATCACTTCTGCCAGGTTCGGTGGTGGTGGCGATGGAATGTTCTCCTCAACAGGCGGTGGGGTATTCTCTAGGTTGAAGGGTATCCCTCCACGTCCACGGCCACGGCCTCGGTCACGGTTGTTTCCACCACGGCCCCCGTTTGGTTCGGCTGTTTCAGGGATGGGCGCACATCCACGGTTCATTAGGCGAGCAGATCGGTGGTTCGGCATCTGCAACACGGATCATAGGAATTTTAGTGCTTGTGCCATAAGTGCTTATAATTCAATATGATTACATGATTTTGATGATTTAAAGAAAAACATTTATACTATCCAACACTCATTACAAAGAAGCAATAAGATCCATAAGATGCAATAAGATCCAAAACATTTATTACATGGGTTTTATTACATAGCATCATCTCTAGTAGCTACACTTGAAGACGTGCGAGAATCGTACTACGCATAGTGTCTCATAATACATCTCATAAGGGGTACATCATGGGGTACAACTTATGGAATCCACTAACATGACTCATGACCATACAGGGTCATCTACTCTAACTTGTACACCGCAGCTAGGATACGACTGTTCTCGATCTCGATCTCCTCGTCAGACTTGTGAAGTCGGGACACGTACTTCATGGCCTCAGCGAGCTCCTCAGTAGGCTTGGCTCCAGGTAGGGTAGGGCAGGCGTCTAGGTTGAGGCAAGTCGGGGCTAACTCAAACTCCTCTATCCTAGGCTTCGTCTTGCTGCGGATCACCTTGGGTAGCTGATCCCACATATCCTTCATCTCCCTGAGGCGCTTCTTGTTAGACTTCTGCCAAGCCTACCAAGTCCTCTCACACTTGTCCTGTAGGTACTCGTTCTGCCTGAGTGCCTCGATCAGGTGACCCTGGTTGCGAATGGCCTTCTTCCTGAACTCCTCTAGCTCCTGGGTCATGGTCTTGTTCCGAGATTGGATTTTTAGCATATCAATCCCCTTGGATCTCTCTCTATCTCCTCTGCAGTTGGACTCGGCCTTCTTGTCATCCAACTCCCTCTGCAACTCCAAGACCTTGCTATCAAGGTAGCAGTTCCTGTTACCTAGGTCAGCTGCTTTGTCCTGTAAGTCAGCGACCTCGGCTCTGTGGACTTCTTCACGATGGTTGAGCTCGTCCTCTAGCTTGGCAACTGTCTCGAGCAGACAAGCTTGCTCCTATGCTCCCTGTGAGTCTCGCTCCTGGTACTCTTATAGAAGGGCCTGGTCCTAGCGTCTCTCCTGCTCAAGCTAGGTCACGTTCCTGTCCTGCTCTAGTAGGTGGATAGCTGAGACACGAAGGCATCTATCCTCCTCTGCAAAGATAACTCTGCCGGCTGTGAAACTCTGCTCACTAGGGGTAAGGCTGAGGTCGAGGGCCTAGGGAAGTAGACAAAACTCTGTCGTCTTTAGGTGCTCATAGTGGTCCCTCATCACTCTACAAAGGTCCTTGTGTGAGATAGCCCACAGTCCCTCCTCAACTGTGTCCTCTATAGTCAACTCGGTGAAAGCTAGGGACAGACAGTAAGGTAGTGCTAGCTGGGAACTTGATTGAGGTGACAACCGGTCCTTCGATTCCTCCTTCCTGAGTTGTCTTCCCGGTGCAGGTGACCTTGACAAGGTCGTCAGGGACTCCTAAAGTGACGAGAACTCGGCAAAGGGTCTGTGCAAAACCCCCGAGCTTGCGTAGGTCGAAGGTAAGCTTGGCGTGGTCCAGAGGTAGCGGTCCTAGAGGCGTCCATTGTACGTTCGATGCCATCTGCATGTTTTAAGGAATAGGTGTTAGCAGGTCAATAATAGATAAGCCTTGCATAGAAGTAAATGCAGGGTCGGTATATAACTGAAAGAAGGGTTATTCACGTCCTATTCTATCGTCTATTTCTAAGGGTTTCATCCTATGGTCAAGTATGGCTCTGATACCAACAGAAGCAACCTGATTTCTGCGAAGGGAAATCCACAGAGTCAAAGTGTAATAAGACCGTTGTAGATCATATTACCCAAATTCTAGTCGAATATCACATCCATACAACGATAATATCAGAGTACAAATAGTGCGGAATTACATAAATTATTACATCGCCGCATTGGCGGAATCAAAAGTAGCATTCATTCAGAACAGCTTGAAGATAAGATCGCCAAACTCAAGCGTAGGAACGAACCCCTCAACCGTCAAACTCCTCGGAGCTATACTCCTCAGCAGAACCTGTGTGCCAAAATTTATCAGTACGATTTGTACTGGCCACTCCCACCCTATGAGCATAGCTTTGTGGAATTGGATGCAAGTTGGATATAATCAAAAGGAACCTATAAGGCTAGGGTTTCCTATGTATTAGCATAACAAGTACATAATAATAGTTGGTCAACTTTTAACACCATTCCCACACCCATTCCACCCCATTTCCATCCAGAGCCAGGTTTCGATCCTGGGATCGATACACCACCATTTCCACACCATCACCATACCACACCCATACCATCACTCAGTCGACAGACCAACTCCCTCTCGGCACTGTCTCAAGGCCCGTAGCCCCTAGCTACGTCCGAACACTCACTCCCGGGGGAGAAGAGAAGGACTCAACTCACTATCTAGTTTAAGCGAAACCCAGGAAAGGTCCATAGCCGACAAGTCGGCATATGTATCGATCCATCAACCATAAACTCTGTAGAGGTTTTATATAACCACAAGATCCACCTTCCTCGCTGACCGTCATCAACTGGGCTGATTCCGGCCGCTTGCTAGCCTAGGATAATGCCACTCTACCATTCAGCCCTGGTACACCCCAAGTCTAGTCTGGGGTGGCTGAAACTATGAGTCATGAGCCGGGTCCACAAGGTCTCCATGAAGTCTTGGAAGGGTGTGGGGGAAATCCTCCGCACCCCGTACCTCCCTCATACTGTCCGCTATTAACCTAGCAGTAGTGGCAATATCGTACCAAGTAGTCCGGCCGTCCCGCACCATATAGGGCGAGTGGTACGTAAGGCTTCCTGGTGAATCTGAGTACAAGTAAGTCCTTAGGGATGACCAAGCCAGAATGTCTTCATCAAGGTTTCCATTTACCGTGCCTCCACAGCACCTCTACCCTGGGCTCCTCCCATCATAGGTTCACACCTAGGGCCACCTCATATACCATTTACCCACCACAGGTATCCATTCTAGGGGTGCCCAGGTAGCACCCCACGGCAAGACTTGCCCCAGGCTCGTCATATACTCCAACTTGGTCGACACAACCCTCACCCTCCACGCACCCAAGTCACACACGCAGCACTCTCCCCATAGTACAGATAACACCAGTTTTCCACCACGCATCAATGTAGTGCAAGCGTAGTAGAAGTAATAAGCAACGAAATATAGTAGCGAGTGTGTGACTAGCCTAACAGCAGGGTGAGCAGGGGTAAGGTTGCATCAAGGTAAAGGCCATCAAGAAAGTATACTACCATGCAAGTCCTATCATAGTGTGATCATAACAATAAAGTAAAGCACTAGCATTTCTATTTTAGCCATGCATAATAGGTGCTATGAGATTGGGTGGGATGTGGCACCTTCAGTGTAGTCAGCTCTGTACTCCTGATGGTACTCACGATCCTCGTCCGTCCGGTTCTCCTCCGAGTCTGCAAACGATCGTATTATAGTCGCGTTAGCGACGTCTATAGAATAGCACAAAGAAGCAATGAAAATTCAAAAGAGCCAAATGCACTCAAACATGGGTTCATTACGTAGAGCTTGATTTTAGATGAATTTTGGTCCTAGTTTCGTATTTTTCTGAGGTCACATGAATTAGTTATGAATTTCCGAAGATTAAATCCATTTCTGAAAATGAAAAAGGCTGAATTAATCCTGGGCTGACACGTGTTACGCTGTGACTGGTCCACGTGGCATGCTGATGTCAGCATGACATCATCATCTCGTTCTGAGCTGATAGGCGGGGTCCAGCTGACGTCAGTATGACGTCATCAATTCCGACAGGTGGGTCCAGGGGCTCTTGGGTCACTGACATGTGGGTCCAGCCAAAGTCAACGTCAAGTCAACAGCGAGTCAACGGCCAACGGGTCAGGGTCACTGACGTGTGGGGCCAGGACTGCTGACGTCAGCAGCTGACATCAGCGTGACATCAGCATGACGTCACCTCGTCTGTGTTGCTACTGACAGGTGGGTCCCGCGTGATGTCATCATGACGTCAGCATGACGTCACCCACCGACATGTTGGTCCAGTGTGTCTGTGCCAATGACATGTGGGGCTAGGTCAACAGTCAACGGTGGCCGGTCAAAGGTCAACAAAGATTGGGTCTCAAACGGGCTCTGGCGGGCTTTGGGTTGGGCCGGTTTGGGCTGGGCCAGGCCGGACACGTGGTAAGCTGTGGCGCTTCCACGTCGTTGCCGTGGGCCTCCACTGGGCCATGGTCCATGGCTCGCGGGCGTGAACGTGGCTCACGGTGGACCAAGAGGTGGTGGTCTATGGACCTAAGGCAGGGTGCATGGTGGACCAAGTCTACCTCTCTTTCCTTGGGCATGGTCTATGAGCACCGGGTTCATGCGCGGGTGGCCGGCGAGGAAGAATCCTCTGTTTCCTCCCCGGCGTGCTCCCGCCGGTGATGTGCTCTCCGATGAGCTCCCGCAACAGCTCAGGCATCCAATTGTGGTGGGGAAAAGCCTTCCCGTGCCATGGCGACTGCAACGGTGGGGTTGGGGCGACAGATAGGGCTTCCTAGGTCACTGGCCACGGCGAACGGCGGCTCGAGCACAACCGGCATGTGGGGTGGCGTGGGTGCAGCGGCATAGGCCGGGTCTGTGGTGCGTGTGAGCATCATGATGCTCCAGCGGGCATGTCGGGCAGGTCGAAGGGGTCTTCTAGAACCCTTAGTGGCTTTGGCCACGGTGGCGGCTTGATTTGGCCATGGCGGAGGTCTGGTGGTGGTCTGGTGCTCGTGGCCAAGGCACTGCGGCCAGCTATCGATGACCCGGTCTACGCGGCTGTTCTCCAGACATCACGGCGGTGCTATGACTACGTCCTGGTCCGGTGAGGCGGCCGGGTGCGCGAGTGGTGGTGCATGGCATGATGGTGGCATCGTGGGCGCGGCATGCACGTGCTCTGCTACAGCGTCCAAGGGAACAGAGGTGGTCGTGGGTGTGCGTGTGAGTGTGATGTGCTTGTGTACCCAGAGGCCGGAGATGTCCTTGGCCTACGCGCTCACGGTATGGAGCGCCATGGCCGGAGTAGCAAAGTCCGGCGGCAAGCAGGGGAGAGTCGGGGGCTCACCATAGGTGCCGATGGTGAATGGATGGCGGTGTAGTAGTGGGTCGTGGCCATGTAGCTCCGGAAGCAGTGCAGTGCAGTGCCGAACCATGTCAGTGATGAAAATGACAGCGTCGTCTTTGGCTCCGACGACTCCGGCAGCATGCGGGTGTCTCTAATCCTCCTCTTCCTTGCTCGTCACTCGTTCCCTCTTCTTCCTCTATCCTCTCTGGCTTGGGTGTGCGGTGGATGGCCACAAGGTGGCGGGGGGGCGATGGAAGGGCTCTAGGGCAACCGAGGCCGGGCTTTTATAGCCGAGCTCGGCCATGGAGCTCGGTGAACGGCGGATGGGGATCAAGGGTGATCGGAGGCGCGTGCTTGCATCCAACGGCGCGCATGTGGTTGCATGGGCGCGGCGCCAAGGGGACAAGGCCGTGCCCCGGGCGTGACCCCCTGGCCCACCCCTGCCATTGCTGTCGGCCTCCGGTCACGCGGGCGGTTGAGGCATGGGGGGAAGACAACACTATGGCGGGGGTGTGGCTGACATGCAGGGCCAAGTGGCAGTGGCAGCAAGGGAAAGCGGGGAGGCGCGTGGGCGTGGGCGACGCGCGTTGGGCTGCTTGCTGGGCTGGCCACGCGAGTTGGGCCGAGAAGCTTCTTCTTCTTTTCTTTTTCCCTTTTTCTATTTTCTTTTTCTTCTCCTTTGGTTGAATTCATATTTGGTTTGAAATTCGAATTCCAAATTGGTGCACCATATTCATTGGGGTTTTAGATATGAGGCCCACCACATTCTTTTATATATATTAGGAATTTATTTAGCTATTTTGTATAACAACATAGGTGTAGTTTGTTATATAAAAATAGAATTAGTTCTCTTTTTACACATTTATCCTCTGGTTTGAATAATAATTACTTTATGGTGTGTTTCTTTAAAGGAGTTTTTAGGCATTACATAAAACAGATGAAAATCCAAATCACCATTTTAGTTAACAATGTATGCAACACTTTGTTTGTTGGAAATTAAATAAACATAACTATCAAATGACATGCCATGCTTATGTGTTGACTTGGGTTGGGGTTAGACCTAATGCATCCCTTAGGTTGGGTTTCTATACATGACACTCATCATCACATGGGAGTTTTGAGAAAAATTTTGTAGTTGGTATTTTTGGTGTATGGATTTTTGGGTTGTTATAGTCCTAAAGCCTAGGGTCGTCTTGGTGCAACTAGGATCTAAATAGGTGGTTCTCTTATCATAAAAACAATGCACACCTTGTCCTTTTCGGTGGGCGAGTGTGTTCATCTCTTGACGCTAAAGGTAAGAATACTACCAAATGTAACAACGACATTTGTGAAGTGTTTCAACTGGAGCATCCACCTTTAGCGTCAAATAGAGGAACATACTTGCATATGGAACAGAGTAGACGAGAGTGGGGGAGAGAGAGGATTAAAATATGATATTACGAAGAGTGAACTAAAATATACTTTTTACAAATTGATTAGCTGGACAAAGTGTCCCTTGAGAGGAAGTATGCATGGCCAAAAATCAAATGTGCCCTAGTACTAGTGTTCAAAAAGGCACTCTTCCGTGCTCGTCTGGGCGTGCCTCTGCACTGGGCGAAGGGGTACCACCCAGTGGAGGATAGGTGGTACCCTATGCGATGCCAACCCATCGGCGACAGATGGCATGCAAATCCACCTAAGGCACGGATGCATGGGGGTAACTATGATGTTGGCGGTGGTGGTGGAGGAAGGTACATTGGGCGGAGGTTGTCAATGGGGGTGGAGGAGCATCAGGCAGAGTTGGGCGGCAGGGAGAGATATGAGACAGGAACCGATAGCGGCAGCGGTCGAGACGGGATAGAGATCTAGCAGAGCATAGGGCAGACCTAGGTATATAAGCTGTTAGTGGGGTGGGAGCACTTTTGACTTGGACTTTGGGTTGTTTGATGGTCCTTTGTATGTGTTTATATGCTAAAGCCTAGGCTCTCCTAGGTGCACCGAGGATCTAAATATGTGGTTCTCTTCTCAGTCGAACACTGCACACCTTGTCCTTTTCGGTGGGCGAGTGTGTTCGTCTCTTGACGCTAAAGGTAAGAATACTACCAAATGTAACAACGACATTTGTGACGTGCTTCAACTGGAGCATCCACCTTTAGCGTCAAATAGAGGAACACACTTGCATATGGAAAAGATTAGGCGAGAGTGAGGGATAGAGAGGATTAAATATCATATTATGAAGAGAGAAGTAAAATATACTTTTTACAAATTGACTAGTTGGACTAAGTGTCCCTTGACAGGAAGTATGCATGGCTAAAAATCAAACATGTCCTAGTACTAGTGTTCAATAAGGGGCTCTTTCGTGCTCATCTGTGCGTGCCTCTGCGTTAGGCGGAGGGGTACTGCCTAGCTTGGGATAGACGGTACCTATGCAATGCCATCTCGACAGCGATAGAAGACGCGCAAATACACCTAAGGCACGGACACATTGGGGTGACTGTGACGTTGGCGATGGTGGCAGAGGTTGCCGGTGGGGGTGGAGAGCATCGGGCAGAGTCAGGCGGTGAGTAGAGAGATATTGGATAGGAACCGGTGGCGGCGGCGGTCAAGACAGGATAGAGATGTAGTAGAGCGCATAGGAGAGCTAGGTATATAAGGTGTTAGTGGGGTGGGAGCACATCAGACTTGGGCTTTGGGTTGTATGATGGGCCTTTGTATGTGTTTATATGCTAAAGCCTAGGCTCACCTAGGTGCGCCTAAGATCTAAATGGGTATTTATCTTCTCATTCGAACACTGCACACCTTGTCCTTTTCGGTGGGCGAGTGTGTTCGTCTCTCGATGCTAAAGGTAAGAATACTACCAAATGTAACATCGACATTTGTGAAGTGTTTCAACTAGAGCATCCACCTTTAGCGTCAAATAGAGGAACACACTTGCATATGGAAAAGAGTAGGCGAGAGTGGGGGGAGAGAGGATTAAAATATGATATTATGAAGAGTGAATTTTAGAAATTGACTAGTTAGACTAAGTGTCCCTTGAGGTGAAGTATGCATGGCCAAAAATCAAACGTGTCCCGGTACTAGTGTTCAACAAGGCGCTCTTCCGTGCTCGTCTAGGAGTGCCTCTGCACTAGGCTGAGGGGTACTGCCTAGCTTGGGATAGGTGGTACACTATGTGTTGCTAGCCCGTTGACGGTAGAAGGCGCGCAAACCCACCTAAGGCATGGACGCATGTGGGGTGACTATGATGTTGGCGGTGGTGGAGGAGGAAGGTACATTGGGCCTAGGTTGTCGGTGGGGTGGAGGAGCGTTAGGCAGAGTCGGTGGTGGGGAGAGAGATACGGGACAGGAATCAGCGGTGGCGGTCATGACGGGATAGAGATCTAGTAGAGCACAGGAGGAGACCTAGGTATATAAGGTGTTAGTGGGGTAGCAGCACATCAGACTTGGGCTTTGGGTTGTTTGATGGGCCTTTGTATGTGTTTATATTCTAAATCCTAGGCTCTCCTAGGTGCACTGAGGATCTAAATAGGTGGTTCTCTTCTCAGTCGAACACTACACACCTTGTCCTTTTCGGTGGGCGAGTGTGTTCGTCTCTTGACGCTAAAGGTAAGAATACTACCAAATGTAACAACGACATTTGTGACGTGTTTCAACTGGAGCATCCACCTTTAGCGTCAAATAGAGGAACACACTTGCATATGGAAAAGATTAGGCGAGAGTGAGGGACAGAGAGGATTAAAAATGATATTATGAAGAGTGAAGTAAAATATACTTTTTACAAATTGACTAGTTGGACTAAATGTCCCTTGAGAGGAAGTATGCATGGCCAAAAATCAAACATGTCCCAGTACTTGTGTTCAACAAGGCGCTCTTCAGTGCTCATCTGTGCGTGCCAGCTCGACACCGATAGAACACGCGCAAATACACCTATGGCACGGACACATTAGGGTGACTATGATGTTGGCGATGGTGGCAGAGGTTGGTGGTGGGGGTGGAGAGCATCGAGCAGAGTCAGGCGGTGAGGAGAGAGATACAGGACAGGAACCGGTGGTGGCGGCGGTCAAGACAGGATAGAGATGTAGTAGAGCACATAGGAGAGCTAGGTATATAAGGTGTTAGTGGGGTGGGAGCACATCAGACTTGGGCTTTGGGCTGTATGATGGGCCTTTGTATGTGTTTATATGCTACAGCCTAGGCTCACCTAGGTGCGCCTAAGATCTAAATAGGTATTTCTCTTCTCATTCGAAAACGGCACACCTTGTCCTTTTCGGTGGGTGAGTGTGTTCGTCTCTTGATGCTAAAGGTAAGAATACTACCAAATGTAACATCGACATTTGTGAAGTGTTTCAACTGGAGCATCCACCTTTAGCGTCAAATAGAGGAACACACTTGCATACGTAATAGAGTAGGCGAGAGTGGGGGAGAGAGAGGATTAAAGTATGATATTATAAAGAGTGAACTAAAATACACTTTTTACAAATTCACTATTTGGACTAAGTGTCCCTTGAGAGGAAGTATGGATGGCCAAAAATCAAACGTGACACGGTACTAGTGTTCAACAAGGCGCTCTTTCATGCTCGTTTGGGCGTGCCTCTTCGCTGGGCCGAGGGGTACCACCTAGCGGGGGATAGGTGGTACTCTATGTGATGAAAGTCCATCTGCGATAGAAGGCGAACAAATCCACCTAAGGCATGAACACATTGGGGGTGACTTTCATGTTGGTGGTGGTGGCGGGGGAAGGGACATTGGGTGAAGGTTGTCGGTACGGGTGGACGAGCGTCGGGTAGAGTCGGGCGGTGGAGAGAGAGATACAGGATAGGAACCGGCGGTGGCGGTCCAGATGGGATAGACATCTAGTAGAGCACAGAGGAGCCCTAGCTAGGTATATAAGGAGTTAGTGGGGTGGGAGCACTTTTGACTTGGGCTTTGTGTTGTTTGATGGGCCTTTGTATGTGTCTATATGCTAAAGCCTAGGGTTGCCAAGGTGCGCCTAGGATCTAAATAGGTGGTTCTCTTCTCATTCGAACACTGCAAACCTTGTCGCTTTTGGTGGGTGAGTGTGTTCGTCTCTTGACGCTAAAGGTAAGAATACTACCAAATGTAACAATGACATTTGTGAAGTGTTTCAATGGAGCATCCACCTTTAGCGTCAAATAGAGGAACACACTTGCGTATGGAAAAGAGTAGGCGAGAGTGGGGGAGAGAGGATTAAAAAATATGATATTATGAAGAGTGAATTTTAGAAATTGACTAGTTAGACTAAGTGTCCCTTGAGAGGAAGTATGCATGGCCAAAAATCAAACGTGTCCCGGTACTAGTGTTCAACAAGGCGCTCTTCCGTGCTCGTCTGGGAGTGCCTCTGCGCTAGGCTGAGGGGTACTGCCTAGCTTGGGATAGGTGGTACACTATGCGTTGCTAGCCCATCGGTGGTAGAAGGTGCGCAAACCCACCTAAGGCATGGACGCATGTGGGGTGACTATGACGTTGGCGGTGGTGGAGGAGGAAGGTACATTGGGCCTAGATTGTCGGTGGGGTGGAGGAGCATTAGGCAGAGTCGGTGGCGGGGAGAGAGATACGGGATAGGAATCAGCGGTGGCGGTCAAGACGGGATAGAGATCTAGTAGAGCACAGAGGAGACCTAGGTATATAAGGTGTTAGTGGGGTAGCAGCACATCAGACTTGGGCTTTGGGTTGTTTGATGGGCCTTTGTATGTGTTTATATGCTAAATCCTAGGCTCTCCTAGGTGCACCAAGGATCCACCTTTAGCGTCAAATAGAGGAACACACTTGCATATGGAAAAGATTAGGCGAGAGTGAGGGACAGAGAGGATTAAAGATGATATTATGAAGAGTGAAGTAAAATATACTTTTTACAAATTGACTAGTTGGACTAAATGTCCCTTGAGAGGAAGTATGCATGGCCAAAAATCAAACATGTCCCAGTACTTGTGTTCAACAGGGCGCTCTTCAGTGTTCATCTGTGCATGCCTCTACGATACACGGAGGGGTACTGCCTAGCTTGGGATACACGATACCCTATGCAATGCCAGCTCGACACCGATAGAACCACTCGCAAATACACCTAAGGCACGGACACATTAGGGTGACTATGACGTTGGCGATGGTGGCAGAGGTTGCCGGTGGTGGTGGAGAGCATCGGGCAGAGTCAGGCGGTGAGGAGAGAGATACAGGACAGGAACCGGTGGCGGCGGCGGTCAAGATAGGATAGAGATGTAGTAGAGCGCATAGGAGAGCTAGGTATATAAGGTGTTAGTGGGGTGGGAGCACATCAGACTTGGGCTTTGGGTTGTATGATGGGCCTTTGTATGTGTTTATATGCTAAAGCCTAGGCTCACCTAGGTGCGCCTAAGATCTAAATAGGTATTTCTCTTCTCATTCGGAAAACGGCACACCTTGTCCTTTTCGGTGGGTGAGTGTGTTCGTCTCTTGATGCTAAAGGTAAGAATACTACCAAATGTAACATCGACATTTGTGAAGTGTTTCAACTGGAGCATCCACCTTTAGCGTCAAATAGAGGAACACACTTGCATATGGAAAAGATTAGGTGAGAGTGAGGGACAGAGAGGATTAAAGATGATATTATGAAGAGTGAAGTAAAATATACTTTTTACAAATTGACTAGTTGGACTAAATGTCCCTTGAGAGGAAGTATGCATGGCCAAAAATCAAACATGTCCCAGTACTTGTGTTTAACAAGGCGCTCTTCAGTGCTCATCTGTGCGTGCCTCTATGATAGGCGGAGGGGTACTGCCTAGCTTGGGATACACGATACCCTATGCAATGCCAGCTCGACACCGATAGAACACGCGCAAATACACCTAAGGCACGGACACATTGGGGTGACTATGACATTGGCGATGGTGGTAGCGGTTGCCGTTGGGGGTGGAGAGCATCGGGCAGAGTCAGGCGGTGAGGAGAGAGATACAGGACAGGAACCGGTGGCGGCGGCGGTCAAGATAGGATAGAGATGTAGTAGAGCGCATAGGAGAGCTAGGTATATAAGGTGTTAGTGGGGTGGGAGCACATCAGACTTGGGCTTTGGGTTGTATGATGGGCCTTTGTATGTGTTTATATGCTAAAGCCTAGGCTCACCTAGGTGCGCCTAAGATCTAAATAGGTATTTCTCTTCTCATTCGAACACTGCACACGTTGTCCTTTTCGGTGGGCGAGTGTGTTCGTCTCTTGACTCTAAAGGTAAGAATACTACCAAATGTAACATCGACATTTGTGAAGTGTTTCAACTGAAGCATCCACCTTTAGCGTCAAATTGAGGAACACACTTGCATACGGAATAGAGTAGGCGAGAGTGGGGGAGAGACAGGATTAAAGTATGATATTATAAAGAGTGAACTAAAATATACTTTTTACAAATTGATTAGCTGGACAAAATGTCCCCTAAGAGGAAGTAGCATGGCCAAAACTCAAACATGTCCCAGTACCAGTGTTCAAAAAGGCGCTCTTTTGTGCTCGTCTGGGCGTGCCTCTGCGCTGGGCGAAGGGGTACCGCCTAGCGGGGGATAGGCGGTACCCTATGCGATGCCTGCCCATTGGCGACATATGGCGCGCAAATCCACCTAAGGCACGGACTCAGGGGTTGACTATGATGTTGGCGGCGGTGGCGGAGGAAAGAACATTGGGCGGAGGTGGCTGGTTGGGGTGGAGGAGCATCGGGCAGAGTCGGCAGTGGACGCTACTAGAGCATATTAGAGGGACAGAGAGAGAGATATGGGATAGGAATTGGCGGCGGCGGTGGTCGAGACAGGATAGAGATCTAGTAGAGCACAGAGGTGACCTAGGGATAGAAGGTGTGAGTGGGGTGGGAGCACTTCAGACTTGGGCTCTGGGTTGTTTGATGGGCCTTTTTCTTCAATGAGGTCCAATTGTCTCCTATTTTCCTTTTCATTTTTAAACATTATGTGTGTATATGCTAACGCCTAGGCTCTCCTAGATGCGCCTAGGTTCTAAATAGATGGTTCTCTTCTCCTTCGAACACTACACATCTTGTCCATTTCTATGGGCGATTATGTTCGTCTCTTGACGCTAAAGGTAAAGAACACTACCAAATGTAACAATGACATTTGTGAAGTGTTTCAATTGGAGCATCCACCTTTAGTGTCAAATAGAGGAACACACTTGCATACAAAAAAGAGTATGCGAGAGTGGGGGGAGAGAGGATTAAAATATCATGTAAGGAAGAGTGAACTAAAATACACTTTTTACAAATTCACTATTTGGACTAAGTGTCCCTTGAGAGGAAGTATGGATGGCCAAAAATCAAACGTGACACGGTACTAGTGTTCAACAAGGCGCTCTTTCATGCTCGTTTGGGCATGCCTCTTCGTTGGGCCGAGGGGTACCACCTAGCGGGGGATAGGTGGTACTCTATGTGATGCCAGTCCATCTACGATAGAAGGCACACAAATCCACCTAAGGCATGAACACATTGGGGGTGACTTTGACGTTGGTGGTGGTGGCGGGGGAAGGGACATTGGGTGAAGGTTGTCGGTACGGGTGGACGAGCGTCGGGCAGAATCGGGCGGTGGAGAGAGAGATACAGGATAGGAACCGGCGTCGGCGGTCCAGATGGGATAGACATCTAGTAGAGCATAGAGGAGCCCTAGCTAGGTATATCAGGTGTTAGTGGGGTGGGAGCACTTTTGACTTGGGCTTTGTGTTGTTTGATGGGCCTTTGTATGTGTCTATATGCTAAAGCCTAGGGTTGCCAAGGTGCGCCTAGGATCTAAATAGGTGGTTCCCTTCTCATTCGAACACTGCAAACCTTATCGCTTTTGGTGGGTGAGTGTGTTCGTCTCTTAACGCTAAAGGTAAGAATACTACCAAATGTAACAACGACATTTGTGAAGTGTTTCAATGGAGCATCCACCTTTAGCGTCAAATAGAGGAACACACTTGCGTATGGAAAAGAGTAGGCAAGAGTGGGGGGAGAGAGGATTAAAAAATATGATATTATGAAGAGTGAATTTTAGAAATTGACTAGTTAGACTAAGTGTCCCTTGAGAGGAAGTATGCATGGCCAAAAATCAAACGTGTCCCGGTACTAGTGTTCAACAAGGCGCTCTTCTGTGCTCGTCTGGGCGTGCCTCTGCGCTAGGCTGAGGGGTACTGCCTAGCTTGGGATAGGTGGTACACTATGCGTTGCTAGCCCGTCGGCGGTAGAAGGCGCGCAAACCCACCTAAGGCATGGACGCATGTGGGGTGACTATGACGTTGGCGGTGGTGGAGGAGGAAGGTACATTGGGCCTAGGTTGTCGGTGGGGTGGAGGAGCATTAGGCAGAGTTGGTGGTGGGGAGAGAGATACGGGACAGGAATCAGCGGTGGCGGTCAAGATGGGATAGAGATCTAGTAGAGCACAGAGGAGACCTAGGTATATAAGGTGTTAGTGGGGTAGCAGCACATCAGACTTCGGCTTTGGGTTGTTTGATGGGCCTTTGTATGTGTTTATATGCTAAATCCTAGGCTCTCCTAGGTGCACCGAGGATCTAAATAGGTGGTTCTCTTCTCAGTCGAACACTGCACACCTTGTCCTTTTCGGTGGGCGAGTGTGTTCGTCTCTTGACGCTAAAGGTAAGAATACTACCAAATGTAACAACGACATTTGTGATGTGTTTCAACTGGAGCATCCACCTTTAGCGTCAAATAGAGGAACACACTTGCATATGGAAAAGATTAGGTGAGAGTGAGGGACAGAGAGGATTAAAGATGATATTATGAAGAGTGAAGTAAAATATACTTTTTACAAATTGACTAGTTGGACTAAATGTCCCTTGAGAGGAAGTATGCATGGCCAAAAATCAAACATGTCCCAGTACTTGTGTTTAACAAGGCGCTCTTCAGTGCTCATCTGTGCATGCCTCTACATTAGGCGGAGGGGTACTGCCTAGCTTGGGATACACGATACCCTATGCAATGCCAGCCCGACACCGATAGAAGACGCGCAAATACACCTAAGGCACGGACACATTGGGGTGACTATGACATTGGCGATGGTGGTAGCGGTTGCCGTTGGGGGTGGAGAGCATCGGGCAAAGTCAGGCGGTGAGGAGAGAGATACAGGATAGGAACCGGTGGCGGCGGCGATCAAGACAGGATAGAGATGTAGTAGAGCGCATAGGAGAGCTAGGTATATAAGGTGTTAGTGGGGTGGGAGCACATCAGACTTGGGCTTTGGGTTGTATGATGGGCCTTTGTATGTGTTTATATGCTAAAGCCTAGGCTCACCTAGGTGCGCCTAAGATCTAAATAGGTATTTCTCTTCTCATTCGAACACGGCACACCTTGTCCTTTTCGGTGGGTGAGTGTGTTCGTCTCTTGATGCTAAAGGTAAGAATACTACCAAATGTAATATCGACATTTGTGAAGTGTTTCAACTGGAGCATCCACCTTTAGCGTCAAATAGAGGAACACACTTGCATACGGAATAGAGTAGGCGAGAGTGGGGGAGAGAGAGGATTAAAGTATGATATTATAAAGAGTGAACTAAAACATACTTTTTACAAATTGATTAGCTGGACAAAATGTCCCCTAAGAGGAAGTATGCATGGCCAAAACTCAAACATGTCCCAGTACCAGTGTTCAAAAAGGCGCTCTTTTGTGCTCGTCTGGGCGTGCCTCTGAGCTGGGCGAAGGGGTACCGCCTAGCGGGGGATAGGCGGTACCCTATGCGATGCCTGCCCATTGGTCACATATGGCGCGCAAATCCACCTAAGGCACGAACTCAGGGGTTGACTATGATGTTGGCGGTGGTGGCAAAGGAAGGAACATTGGGCGGAGGTGGCTGGTTGGGGTGGAGGAGCGTCGGGCAGAGTCGGGCGGTGGGCTCTACTAGAGGAGATTAGAGGGAGAGAGAGACATATGGGACAGGAATCGGCGGCGGCGGTGGTCGAGACAGGATAGAGATCTAGTAGAGCACAGTGGAGACCTAGGGATAGAATGTGTGAGTGGGGTGGGAGCACTTCAGACTTGGGCTCTGGGTTGTTTGATGGGCCTTTTTCTTCAATGAGGTCCAATTGTCTCCTATTTTCCTTTTCATTTTTAAACATTATGTGTGTATATGCTAACACCTAGGCTCTCCTAGATGCGCCTAGGTTCTAGATAGATGGTTCTCTTCTCCTTCAAACACTACACATCTTGTCCTTTTCTATGGGTGATTGTGTTCGTCTCTTGACCCTAAAGGTAAAGAACACTATCAAATGTAACAATGACATTTGTGAAGTGTTTCAATTGGAGCATCCACCTTTAGTGTCAAATAGAGGAACACACTTGCATACGGAAAAGAGTATGCTAGAGTGGGGGGGAGAGAAGATTAAAATATGATGTAACGAAGAGTGAACTAAAATACACTTTTTACAAATTCACTATTTGGACTAAGTGTCCCTTGAGAGTAAGTATGGATGGCAAAAAATCAAATGTGACACGGTACTAGTGTTCAACAAGGCGCTCTTTCGTGCTCGTCTGGGCGTGCCACTTCACTGGGTTGAGGGGTACCACCTAGCGGGGGATAGGTGGTACTCTATGTGATGCCAGTCCATCTGTGATAGAAGGCGCACAAATCCACCTAAGGCGCGGACACATTGGGGGTGACTTTGACGTTGGTGGTGGTGGCGGAGGAAGGGACATTGGGCGACGGTTGTCGGTACGGGTGGAGGAGCGTCGGGCAGAGTCAGGCGGTGGAGAGAGAGATACAGGACAGGAACTGGTGGTGGTGGCGGTCAAGATGGGATAGACATCTAGTAGAGCACAGAGGAGCCCTAGCTAGGTATATAAGGTGTTAGTGGGGTGGGAGCACTTCAGACTTGGGCTTTGGGTTGTTTGATGGGCCTTTGTATGTGTCTATATGCTAAAGCCTAGGGTTGCCTAGGTGCGCCTAGGATCTAAATAGGTGGTTCTCTTCTCATTCGAACACTGCACACCTTGTCCCTTTTGGTGGGTGAGTGTGTTCATCTCTTAACGCTAAAGGTAAGAATACTACCAAATGTAACAACGACATTTGTGAAGTGTTTTAACTGGAGCATCCACCTTTAGCGTCAAATAGAGGAACACACTTGCATACGGAAAAGAGTAAGCGAGAGTGGGGGAGAGAGGATTAAAATATGATATTATGAAGAGTGAATTTTAGAAATTGACTAGTTAGAATAAGTGTCCCTTGAGAGGAAGTATGCATGGCCAAAAATCAAACGTGTCCCGGTACTAGTGTTCAACAAGGCGCTCTTCCGTGCTCGTCTGGGCGTGCCTCTACGCTAGGCTGAGGGGTACTGCCTAGCTTGGGATAGGTGGCACACTATGCGTTGCCAGCCCGTTGACGGTAGAAGGAGCGCAAACCCACCTAAGGCACGGACGCATGGGGGTGACTATGACATTGGCGGTGGTGGCGGAGGATGGTACATTGGGCCTAGGTTGCCGGTGGGGGTGGAGGAGCGTTTGGCAGAGTCGGTGGCAGGGAGAGAGAGATAGGTGATAGGAACCGGCGGCGGTGGTCAAGACAGGATAGAGATCTACTAGAGCACAGTGGAGACCTAGGTATATAAGGTGTTAGTGGGTAGCAGCACATCAGACTTGGGCTTTGGGTTGTTTGACAGGCCTTTGTATGTGTTTATATGCTAAAGCCTAGGCTCACCTAGTTGCACCTAGGAGCTAAATAGGTGGTTCTCTTCTCATTCGAACACTGCACACCTTGTCCTTTTCGGTGGGCAAGTGTTCATCTCTTGACGCTAAAGGTAAGAATACTACCAAATGTAACATCGACATTTGTGAAGTGTTTCAACTGGAGCATCCACCTTTAGCGTCAAATAGAGGAACACACTTGCATACGGAAAAGAGTAGGCGAGAGTGGGGGAGAGAGAGGATTAAAATATGATATTATGAAGAGTGAACTATAATATACTTTTTACAAATTGATTAGCTGCACAAAGTGTCCCATGAGAGGAAGTATGCATGGCCAAAAATCAAACATGTCCCAGTACCAGTGTTCCAAAGGCACTCTTCTATGCTCGTCTGGGCATGCCTCTGCGCTGAGCGAGGGTACCACCTAGCGGGGGATACACGGTACCCTATGCGATGCCAGCCCGTCGGCGACATATGGTATGCAAATCCACCTAAGGCACGGACATAGGGGTGACTATGACGTTGGCGGCAGTGGTGGAGGAAAGAACATTGGGTGGAGGTGGCTGGTTGGGGTGGAGGAGCGTTGAGCAGAGTCAGGCGGTTGGTGCTACTAAAGGAGATTAGAGGGAGAGGGAGATATGGGACAGGAACCAGCCGCGGTGGTGGTCAAGACAGGATAGGGATCTAGTAGAGCACAGAGGAGACCTAGGGGTAGAAGTTGTTAGTGGGGTGAGAGCACTTCATACTTGGGCTTTGGGTTGTTTGATGGGACTTTTTCTTCAATGAAGTCCAATTATCTCCTATTTTCCTTTTTTTAAAACATTATGTGTGTATATGCTAATGCCTTGGCTCCACAAGATGCACCTAGGTTCTAAATAGGTGGTTCTCTTCTCATTCGAACATTGCACATCTTGTCCATTTTTGTGGGTGAGTGTGTTCGTCTCTTGACGCTAAAGGAAAGAGAGAGAGGATTAAAATATGATATTATGAAGAGTGAACTAAAATATACTTTTTACAAATTCAGTAGTTGGACTAAGTGTCACTTGAGAGGAAGTATGCATGGCCAAAAATCAAACGTGTTCCAGTACCAGTGCTCAACAAGGTGCTCTTCCGTGCTTGTCTGGGCATGCCTCTATGCTGGGTGGAGGGGTACCACCTAGCGGGGGATAGGCAATACACTATGCGATTCCAGCCCATCGACGATGAAAGGTGCGCAAATCCATGTAAGGCGGGGATGCATGGGGGTGATTGTGATGTTGGCGGCGGTGGTGGATGAAGGTACATTGGGTGGAGGTGGCCGGTGTGGGTGGAGGAGCATCAGGTAGAGTCGACCGACGGAGAGAGAGATTCAGGATAGGAACCGGCGGCGGCGATCGAGGAACAGAGTTGCATACAGAAATGTGTTGGTGCGCCTAGGATCTAAATAGGTGGTTCTCTTTTCATTCGAACACTGCACACCTTGTCTTTTTGGTGGGCGAGTGTGTTCGTCTCTTGACGCTAAAGGTAAGAATACTACCAAATGTAACAATGACATTTGTGAAGTGTTTCAACTTGAGCATCCACCTTTAGCGTCAAATAGAGGAACACACTTGCATACGAAAAAGAGTAGGCAAGAGTGAGACGAAGAAAGAGAGGATTAAAATATGATATTGTGAAGAGTGAATTGAAATATACTTTTTACAAACTCTCTAGTTGCACTTAGTGTCCCTTGAGAAGAAGTATGCAAGACCATAATTGAAACATGTCCCACTACTTTAATTTTCGTTCAATTTTTTCCCA
This sequence comes from Miscanthus lutarioriparius, assembly GCA_904845875.1. NCBI lineage: Eukaryota > Viridiplantae > Streptophyta > Magnoliopsida > Poales > Poaceae > Miscanthus > Miscanthus lutarioriparius. The sequence continues at coordinate 31,471,807 of CAJGYO010000017.1, read as the reverse complement.
TGTTTAATGTGTTTGCTTGTGTTGGTTCCTTTATGATCAAGGTATATGTATTATAACTGTATGCAAATACACTTGGGAAGTCTCGTGATCAACGCAGGAACACAAGTGTGAAAATGTGAAAGAAACTTGCACATAGGGAAGAGTAAGTTAGGAAAGGGTTCCCTACTTTACTTTCCCATCAATTTTGCCTTATTCTTAATGTGTTGGGATGTGTTTGTTCTTTAGGTGTTATGTAATGAACACTATTATAGGTTGCAACAACTTTTAGTATGACTTCACATCAAAATTGTCACGCTAAGCATTAAGTGGGATATAGAGGTTGAACAAGCTAGGTGGCTAACAAAAAATGCTTGCTTCAAAACTCTAACAGTGGCGTTCCTTATCATTTTATCTTTGTACACCTCATTGTCTACGTGTGAGTGTTTATGCATTCCAATATTTTAAGGAAGGAACATTGTTATAGAAAAATATTCATAATGTGTTTATTAAGTCATATATTTTAATATTTGTAAGAGGAACATAATTGTGCATATAAATGGTTGAGATGGTAGACTGACATGGAGGAAATAACTTTTTAGTTGAAATAACAAGTGTAGGGGGTTCGTCTCTCTTTTCTCTTTCTCATCTCTCCTCTCCCTCTATCTCTCAGTTGTGTCGTCAAATGAGTGTCCATTCTTTTCTTCCTCATAATCATGCCCTGCTTCCCCTCCATGTCTCTGCCTTGCCCTATAGCTAAAGGTGGTAATGGTCTACAAACCCAACCAAATTTGGCCCAAACTAATTGCGTCTGTCCCTCGAACCCACTCTACACCGCTCCATTTATCTCCCCACAAAAACCAATCTACACCAAATTGCAAGCATTATTAAGTGCATCCCAACCTAACCCAAGATCTAAAACCATGGTGCCAAACCAATTTAAGACTAGAAGAGCAAACGATGATCTGTTGCTTGTGCTGGCATGCTATGTTATGCATCTCCTGCTCCAAACACTGCTTCCCAATCTGCAAAAACTAAAATAAATTCGAAGGACCTACTCCCGATAATGGATCGCAATGGCCACCCTATGCGATTGGGGTGGAGTTACCTTGTCAAAGGGCTCATGGGACGATGAGTTGTTGATGCACTCACTTCCAACCATGTCGCCATCAATGGAGATGGCAGTGAAATGCTAGTTCAACGCTTGCTTGTTTATCCCTAGTTGTTCCCGCTGCTTGGAGCTAGAGTGGGAGATGCTGCCCATTGCCTTTTCTGCTCTTGGAGCATGAGCTTCTGCACCTTTGCCGTGGCAGTCTTGGGCAGCTCCTCTGGCACAAACACCATTGTTCGAGCACCATATACTGGAGCATCTTCTCAGCAAAATGCCATGACCTCCTCTACGCCCACACGCTCCACTATAGCGCCCTCCTTGAGCATGATGAAAGTGCACGGCGTTTCACCCTAGTACTTGTAGAGCCTCAGGGCAGCGGTGCCTTGGGAAATTAGGAGGAAGGCAAGAGTAGTGATGGGTCTAAGACCCTCATCTCAACACCAAAAAAGCTCAAACCCAACCAAATAAATACATTCTATGTGTTCATCCAAACCAACCCACACCATTTGACTTGTGAGCACATATTCCAGCAAACCAGATTGGGCCAAAATTAAAACCAAACCATGAAATTTGGATTTGGCCCAAACCATTAGCAGGTTTACCTATACTAGCGACAGTAGCTAGTGTTAGCCCTCATCTACCCCTAGAGGGACAGAGGAGAGGTTGACATTACGTGTGGTCCCTACATGTTGGTCCACATCAATGAACAGTCAGCATGTGACATTGCCACTTCAGTGCAAGGGTCCATTTGGACTCGGACACCCGGAGCTAAGTTTTTTTGTGAATTACACAAGTACAAATGCACACGCTCAACACGCACGCACACTCAACCCTATGAACACACGTACGCAAACCCTACCAATATGAGCACCTCCGGAAGACTGTGCTGGCACATCTTGAGATTGACAAAGTCACCACAGGCGCCTCGTTGTCGACGAGAATGTCGCCTACCACTAAAAGCATAATACCGTTAAATCCTAGAATAAATCCAGGAAAATACGAGCACCCATGCCAAATCGAGGACTTGAACTCGGGTGGGCAGGTTCCACCACAAGGAACCTAACCAAATGAGCTAGGCTCAATTCGCCACCCGGAGCTAAGTTTAGGGACATAAGAATGACACTTCCTAAGTTGGGAACTTGATGGCACCTTGAGACAAGTTTTGGAACCCAAATATGGCATTTCCTTAGTTAGATTATCAGAATGACACCACTTGCCAAGTCCATTCATGAATTTTACTCAATATTTCTTATGTATGGCTTCAACTTGATAGAAAAACATAATTAGGTGATATAGCATGCTATGTAACATGATTAAAAGCATTAGTTTTGGGTACAACTGTCAACTTTGTATAATGTAGAGAATTAACGATATAGGTGTGGCAAATTCTTCTACGCCCCTACTTACCCCCATCAAATTGCCCTAGGTGGCATACAACTCAACTATAGCTCATTATTGATCTCATGTTTCCTAATTTACTAAGCACATTGCACAGTAGTAAGAGTCTACAAAACATAAAAGAATCTGTTACTTCATTTTGGTGACTGTCCTTCGAATGCCTTGACCTAGCCCGGTAGATTAATCCTTTATTTGCTACCTCCTTAGTTCGTTGTGTCCTCGGTGCTGTGGTTCACTCTTCCTCAGCTCCACTCACCATGGCACACTACTCTACACGTGCATTGCAAGGAATGGTTTTGTGGACACCACCGCAAAGGCAACAATTTTCTTTATTTGTTCACCTATGCGTGAGGAAGTGAGACATTCATGGCATATTGTAATGCTTGATCTATTTGTGCATCTCACCCTTAACCATGCTTGACCTAATCACCATGAATATCAAAAGTGGGCATCAATGTCATGCCACCTCTGAAATGTCTAGGGGTAGGGTGTACCTGACATCAGAGTGCATTTGACAGAGCTCAATAACAATTGTGTCAAGAAAAAGGTGGCATCAAAATGGACTAATCGCAACAGAACAAATTATTACAACAATGCACAAAGCCATCATGGATGCATGAGAATGACTAAGCATTGTGTCATAGTTCTAGTCAAAATTGCTTATAGAAGTCAACGACACACCGAACTATGCGGGCAATGTAATTTTGTATGTATTGGACACTAAACCCACACAACACAAGGCAGTGGCATGGTTAAAATGGCCAGGAAATACAAACTCTCCATAACTATTTGTAGCAAACATGGTAGCTTTGTGGATGTTCTCAACCCACCCCACCTGCATCACTATAAACATGGTACCATAAGAAGAATTATTCCAAATGATCTAAAGTAATTTCTTTGCAAACTATAAGATAGGTAGACACATTACCAGAGTCCAAATTTGTGAGTGATGGACTCCCTACTTCTTTTCCTCTGGCATTGTCCTACCCAATGTTGTCAACATCGAGCTCAGGGGCATCTTGACTCACGCAAGGGACCTTGAGGTGGCAGCGCTTCTCCTTGATGTGGTATGCTTGGTCTGTGAGGCACACATAGAGTCAGACTTTTCCTATGTTGTCTTCCATTGTTGGGCCTGGTTCTCGTGTTTGGATGACACTCACAGCATTATTGATCTCCTCATCAAAGAACCATAGACTAGAACTATCAAGACCCCTAGCAAAGTGCTCTCGTGCTTACCACATTAGGATCTGACATCTAGGTTGTTGCAACTTTTGAGTGAGAAGGATTCCCCCACCTCAACTGTCGCTTGCCACTGGTCATGGTCATTGAAGGTGGTGACACTAATGAGCCATGTCTTATATTTTGCCACATAGGGCCTATGTGACCAACCTTCGGCTCATGGTGACAATCCTTGTACCCTAGTTCACCCTTAGTTGGGACCCTGTTCGACCACCTGTTGCCATGTGGCAGTCTCTATAGGGATGTTGGACCATGGGCTAGGCTCAATGTTCCATGCATCACCGTTGTTCTGACTATTTGGGGATATGTCTAACATTGATGGACTAATGGCTACCACCACTTCGTAAGCGTCATATTTCTTCATATTTCTGGTCAACCTACTTGGGAGGCACCCTAGGAGACCTTTGTCCCCTATGTTGTGGAGATACGCCAATGTCGCTCGCACCACAATGTTGATTCTCTTGTTGTTATAGATACTAGAGCAACGCCCTCCAATCCTGCTCCATACATGGTCCCATATGCAGAATTGGGCCCCTAGGTATATCCTTCCCACCTTTCCTTGATGGTAGATGGTCATGCTCTTGGGCCAAATGTATCTAGACTCGTCACCCTATCATGTGTTTTCAATTTCCTCTTTTGGGACTTGGTGGTGTCCCCTAATGAGTTGGAGACCCATAAGGCCTCCTCTAGTTAATATGGTATCCCATCCCTCGGTGACGGATGATCACTTCCTAGCAAAGGTTTGCGAAAATGGAGCAAGTGCAAAGTCACAAATGTCAAGACCAAACTTGTTGCCAAGGAGGTTCTTCATCATATGGAAATTGCAAGAGGTTTATGACCTCTCCCAAGGGGAAGAGTGGATGATAAGGAAGCTGAAGCTTCATAGCCTAGGGTTATATTATCTTGAGTGCACCATAGCACATCTATGGTCTCAAGTGCTTTACCTTTGTGAGGGTGATGCAAATACATCCTTCTTCCACTCGGTTGTTGATGAGTGCCATCCGTTGTTCTTGGCCAGCACTATTGTCCTTCAAGAGTTACTCCTGAGGTCACTTGCTCAAGGCCATTGTAGCCATATCCCTTCTACCAATTCTGTATGGACGAGTTGCAAGATATTAGGGCATGTATGTTTCCCACGATAAAGTAGACAAATAGGGAAGCATTAGGGAACTAGAGGGACAAAACGAAAGCAAACAAGCCAATAAAGCCAATTCTACAACGAGTGGGACTCTGAGCTCTCCAAAATTATCTAGTTTTAGCTAAACTCTATTAACTAATGGATTCGCTAAGCGAATTCCTATCAGATATTGGATCTCTAATCCCCATCCCCATACAGAGAAAACTTCCAAATCCCTGTCCTCGTCCTAACCATCAGGAAAGGGGATTTTCCTCTCATCATAATCCCCACTTCAATGATGAGGCCATGGAAGATTAGTGATGACAATTGTTAAGGAGGAGTATAGGGCTAAGATTCCTTTAGGGATTGCTTGGTTCTCACTGTTAAGGTATAATAGTCAATGGTATTAGTGTAATCCCCCAGTCTAGGGTTTCCCTCTTGTATCTCACATGTACTTTATAAAGTTATCTTGAACGCTAAACCATAAGCAGTTGGTCACCCATTGTTTAGCATTTAGGACATTTAGACGGTGTTTAAGCGGAGTTAAATGGCGTAACCGATTTTGTATAGTAAGTAGTAACACTAGAATATACAATTTTTATGTATGCAAAAGTCAAATATGTTAGAAAGTATACATATTGCACATGTAAAAAGTAAGTATTCTATAAATAATTCTTGTTGGAAGAAAACTAAATCCCACTCCACCTTCTACGCTTATGATGTTAATTATCTGGATATGGTAGTTGTAATCCTCCTATTTACTAAATGGTAAATGAAATGGCCATTTACCTCATTTAATCACATTTAACTCGATTATGTTTAGACTATTTAGATAGGTATAAACGGTCCAACAATTTAATTCACCATTTAGGGCCTAAATGACATGGGAAACCTTCATTTACCGTTCAAACAGACTAAATGACCGTTTAGGTGAATAGAATATATATAATCGCCATTGGGCCTCAATACAATCATCCAATTCAGCCTCCCTTATTCGTAAGGTGGTATCATAGGTCTAGGTTTTGTGAACTGGCCACTACCCTCTCCCTACTATGCTCCCCCTAAGAGAATCCATCGCCACTCCTAAGGGCAGCTTTATAGATCTTTTTCGTCCTGCAGCAGTGATCCATCTTCCGGACAACCACTCCTATCGTAGTGGGACTGTCATGGGTTCGATTCCACAGCACTGATTAGTGATCTGAACGTGGGTTTATGCATGTGATTTCGGTGGCATAAGCACTTAAGACATAAAGGGTTTATCCTGATTCAAGCATATAATCCATACATCTAGAGTGGTGTTCATCGTGTTAGAATGCTTAATCGTGTTCTTACCATCGAGAGAGAGAAAGAGGTGGTAGGAGAGCGCTATGTTGGTGATCTAGGGTTTGATCGCTTGATCTGGGATCCAATCCCTTCTACAGGAGCTCATGGCTAGCCTTATATACTGGAGGGCATTGGGAGTACAAGGAAACAGAGCTCTATGTAGTTCTTTGGGTTTTATGTCCTGATCTTAGGTTGGCGGTAGTGTCAGGTGTTGTCCCTCGTCGATGTAGCCGATAGAACTTAATCGTCCTTGACACCCTCTGCTAGAGTTTAGATCATGCGTTAGAGCTAGAGTTGTCATTGTGTCGTGCCCGAATCCGTCTTCCCCATGGTGTCTATTGTGCGCTAAGGAAATAGCCTACATGCCAAAGGAGGCCTAGTGAGCCTAGGTGCATCCTTATAGTGGTCGAGCACCCATCCTTGTCGTGTTGCATCATGCCTCAAGCGTGACCCAAAGCTGAGGCTAGCAGACATGGTCTCCCTAGGGTGAGGTGACAAGCGCCCTATGGCTCTGCCCGTGTGTCAAGTTCAGAGCATCTGTTAGATTTTGGTGGAATATTCATCATGTCGATCGGGGTGGGAAGCCTAGCTCGAGCAACGTGAGGGCCTTAGTGGCTCTCCTTGGTCGGCTGCAAGCTTCTAAGGTCGAGAACCCCGTGGGCCCAACCGAGCCCCTAGGTGCTCCGGGCGCTAAGCCTTTCTCCAAAGTGGCCCGCTTTAGGCCCGTTGGGCTTCTTTGATGATCCAGAGTGTGCGCATGAGCGCACACGATGGGTGTAGCCCTTGAGCCCCTGGCTGATTAGAAGAATCATTTAGGGGGTTAGCTGTATTATATGGCATTAATCCTAGGGTTTAGGTAACCCTTGTTTGATATTCAACAGGGGACTCTGCCCTGTCATAGACGCCCGCCCGTGCACTGCCTCAATTACGTGCCATCTATAGTTTTCATCCACACCATCTGTGCCATCATCTACGATGTGATCACCGTTGGTCACCCTTCGTAGGCTGCCTAGTTACGGATTCGCCCTTCACATGCTTCTCAACTCCTTGTGGTCGACGCACCAATTGCGGTATTTTCTGTCTACCATCTTCATCCATGCAGGTGTGCAGGGCCATTGTGAGTCTTCTCCACATAGAGGCGGGGCCTTCATCTGTGTGGTGCTATCACAAGTCCTCATACGCACTCACCAGCAGCCCGGTCATGCGTGGCGTCGCTCTCCAGTGACCTAATGGCCACTCGACCGTCTGCGTGGTCATCTTCACCCATGCGCCTGCCCATCTGCTACTCCCGTCAAGTAGGGGCAGCGAGTCTTTTCCTTCGAAAACACGAGATACATATCACCCCTTTCTCCTCTAGTGTTTGTTTCTCCTCTATAGTAGCTCTACAAGCCTGTGTGTACCGAGATTTGGGTATTTCACTCTCCCTATCATATTGTTCTAATGCTACAATTCATTCAAGAGGATAATAGTTCCATTTCGGAGTCTGTTGTTGCTAGTGTGTTGAAGCCATATTTCCTAAATTTTGTTGCATATATTGCATCGGACCATCAGTGTCCATCCAAATCTAGTTCTACACTCCTATAATTTGTCAAAGCAATGCGTGTCGACAAATTCATTATCAAACCAACCATTTTTTCTTCTTATTTGGTTAGTTGAATCATGTTGATTTTGCTAATCATCATCATCATTGATGTGACTCTACCCTCTTGATCTCTTTCATAGCAATTTTGTTACATGTCATGATCAATGGTCATTTATTTGTCGTCATCACCATACTATCCTAATGGTGTTGTCTTGCAACAATAATCGATCTCTCTATTTTTCGTTTGGCTTGAGTTGACACATCTCTATATTCTCATTGAGTTCAAAGTCTCCAAAGAGAGGTTCATAGTTGAAGTACTAATTGTGAAGACTTGAGGTATTTGCCGAAGTATGGGTTGTGAAGGCAGTATCCTCTTGTGGAGTTTATCGACATTGTTCAAAAGTTCCACGCTTCAGTGACATCTTCCTTTTTGGACATTGGATGTATTAGTGTCTTTTTTTAGACTATTGCATAGTAATAACTCTCTAAATGCAATGACATTGAATTCACATTGCATTTGTGAGGTGGTGTTAAAGTATAATAGTCAAGAGTATTAGTGTAATCTCCAAGTCTAGGGTTTTCCTCTTGTATCTCTCATGTACTCTATATATAGTCACCATTGGGCCTCGATACAATTAACAAATTCAGTCTGCCGTATTCGTAACACTTGCTTCTCAAGTACCTATCAAACATCATGGATGCATGGTGCGAAGCCATAGTGTGTACAACTCCCAATATGGAGCTTTAGTACCCACCGTCCACCATTCATCGTTGATGGCCGTTACCATTAGAGGTCAAGGTGACTGCATCGACCGTAGTGGAAGTGCATGTCACAAACTTGAGCGCATGCCGATGGCTTGTAGGCCACCAAAGATGTAGCATCTTCTAGCCTCAAAGGATGAGAAGGTGGAACAAAGAAGAGACAAATTTGTGAATGCTACCATACAAACTAATGGGTATAAGACGAGAGGGGCCTATGAGACCTCATAAGTCCATGCTTGTGCGGTGTATATTGTTTGCTCACATGTTGGCAATGGACTACTAGCGGCTAGTGGAGGAGTAGTTTGAATAGGATGTGGCAATCGGGGTTTACCTGTGATGGGGCAAAAGACCGAACATTACTTGATGGGCCTCGGCTCCACACCATTTTCAATTAGGTAATATATGCAAATTGGCCTACATATCATATAAACAAGGCCCACGAGGAAAATGGGGATGGTACTGCTCCATCGATGAGGATAGATTTCCCTATTTGCGTCCCTGTGGGAATAAAACTCCCCCTCCCCATCCTCTAATAGGTGAATTCCCCGCAGGAAAATAGGAATTGGTCCATTGTCATCTCTAGTCCTACCCCACTTGTCTTCCTATAGTCCCTCCAAGTTGTGTAGGAGCTAGTTTCTAATGACAGCTATGATTTGCACTTTACTATGTCAAATTTAGATAGATACAGTACTGAGTAATCAAACAATTTTAGTAATAACTTTGTGGCGATGGCTCTAAGAAAGATTGCTCAATGTTCGAAGTATCTTATTGTCGAAAGATAAGCAACTACAATGAAAACAAAAGTTATGTTTTGCAAGTTAATCTTATAGCCTAGTTATATTTTTAAAACAAAAGGCTCTACTAATGTACGGCTTTGTTCGGCTGCTCGTAAAGCGGCTTGTGCTGATTTGTACGGCTGATTTGTTGGGAGAAAAAAATATTGTACCATGGCTTATAAACCGGCTTATAATGGTAGCCGAACACTCACGGAGATTTTTTAGCATCACATGATTGTGCCCATTAATAGCAAATTAAGTTTTCTTCAAGAAACTTGTATCAGGATTCAGGACTCACAGTATTCTGTCGCAAGGAATCATTCTAGTCTCTGGACACATAGTTTGACGTTAACCACTTCTCCTCATTCCATGAGAACCATATTAGTACTGATCCATCCTGAGGAATTAACATATATGTATAACATGAGAGAAGATGCCAGACTAAAAAAAATATGTGATGAGGAAAATGAGAATAGAGCTCACACCGTAAAGTCCAAGAACACAAAATTTTGGCTTCCTTCTATGCCCAAATTCCAATAGGTATACATGCCCCTTTCTTGAGAACAATGATAACCTATAGAAATACCATGTAACGGTGAAGATTTCATCTAGCAACAGTGGAATGTAAAGGTGCAAATTCATGGAATAAAGAATGTGTTTTGAGTAATATGATCACCCATATTTTCATATACCCTGGCTTTGTAGCTTGAACTCAAGTTATAAAGTGGGAAAAATAACAACATGCTCTCTAGATAGCACCGCAAAAAAAAAGGATCAGTGAAGACTTCTTTTCACACAAGGTTACCGATTTCTCAGAAGTTCCGGTGAAAATTCTCCTATTGCTTGTCCAGACAAATTTTGCAATAGAATATTCAGAACATTCTGGTTTTTGGAGCTGAAAAAATTTGGTGTAAATACTACACAAGACGTTGGAATTATGAAGACGTTGGTTCTTTGGATTTATTAGAAGGGTCTCTTATCTTTCATTAGCATAAATTTTGGACAAAAATCTACATTAGTACTACGGACAAGATTACTTCTGAAGTTGTGGTAGGAAAACAAAACAAACAAACAGCAACATGATAGAATATGCAAGTAGTGTTTTCTAGTAACCATTACTCAACGTGACACTGCTAAAGCATAAACACCCAGGGGCTGAGCAATAACTGGTGCAGGGGGATGTAGCACCGGTTTTGCATCTAGATCCGTTCCGGCTCATCGAGGAGCCATATTCCTGTGGTAGTACTAATCAATCCCACCACGCCAGTTCCGTTCTTGGAGCAGTCGCGAGTCATCAGCAACTTGATGCATCGCTATCTATTGAGTAGATCGATAGATTGGACACACGTAAATGTTGTTGCTTCCGCTCCTCTTCCTTTCTTACTCCAGATTCCTCTGTTGTTTCTTTTCCTATTTTTCTCTACCATATTTAGGATCCGTGCTTATATAAAGTTAGTTCCTTTTTAAAAAAGACTAAGGATAATTAAAACTCAGGCTACACTTTTTCATATGCTGCTGAAAACCAGTACACCATATGATTTATTTAGAGGCTCAGCACTCAGCGTTTTGGGCTCTCCCAGCACCGGATTTTTTTCATGGTTTCTTTCTCCTCTCGACGCGATGCTGCAGCCCACCGCCCTACAGCCCACGGCCGTAGAGCTCCGGCAACAGACCCTACCGCCCGCGGCGACCTCTGTCTTCTCCTTCCCCCTCTTGCCGCCGCAATGGCCATAGGTGCCCCTGTTCTGACCTGGTCCATCCGCCACTTAAGCCGCCAGAACCCTAACTGCTGCCCTCCCGCTGTCCCCACCACAGGCTGGCCGGCCTGCCTCTCCCGATCGAGCCCCTTCTAAGCCTGCTGGATTTGGAGAAAAAGAGAGGGAGAGGAAGAGAAGAGAAAAATCGAGTATTCCAACACTCAGAGTGTTGGATAGCATTCCTCTTTATTTATAGGATGAGGAAAAAATATGAATAGCAATTTCAGAGATAAATTGTAAAAACCCGTTGCAACGCACGACGCACGGTCAAAGATCTATATCCATAAGAGAAAGATAGGGCCCAAATTCAAAATATAATCAATTCAGCACCAACTGTGTAGTCTAGCACCTCTTTCTAGCTTTTTGCCTCCGCCCGCTGTAACACCCCCGGACAAACAGGAAATAACGACTAGTTCCTCAGGGTAATAAGGGCGTGTTCAAATTGTAAAGCCCCCTTTGGCTAGCTCAACTATGGCCCAAGTAGCCGGTCCAAGAAATAGCTCACAGAAGCCTTTTCTTTTACTCCCTCCACCCCATTGAAATTATCGTTTTTGATTCTTAGACTTCTTGTTTGACTGTTCGTCTTCTTCAAAAAATTTATGTAAATAATAAAATAAATAAATTATTATTAAAATATCTCTAATGATAAAATAAGTTATAACAAAATAAATAATATTTATACAAAATTTTTGAATAAGACGAACGGTCAAACGATAAGTCTAAAAGTTAAAAACGATCCTTTCAATGGGGGCGGAGAGAGTAGTAATTATTGCCTAGCTTGCCAACCGAAACTGATATTGTTTTTCTTTTCTTTTTCTTTTTTTGTCTACCAAGTACCAAATCGCAGCCTTTGCTCGGCAAGGCTAGAATCATTCTTGCTTAGGATATACTGATGCAACCCACTGTTGACCAGTCCTCTGAAAGCAGCTTTCACCCTACACAGACAGTGTTTGACAACACCAGACCAGTCATCCGACGATGCGTTGCGGACCAGACTAGAGAAAAGCATTCGGTACCAAAGAATCCAATGCTACTACAGTCTCTCCAAGGAAAACAGAACCAAGAAGCTACCAAATCCATGCCCCATGCCAACAGATTATACAGTTCAACTGTTGTATCTCTAATTGCTGGGAACTAACAGAAGCCATGATCGACACCACTAGCTAGAGCAGAGTTGACGAACATAAGCCCAACCACGACTACTAGAGCAGAATTCAGCGCCATAAAAAAACGAAAGGAACACGTTGTCGAGAGCATCCATCGATTTCGCGGCCCCCAAACACAAGGAGCTAAGGCAAGAAAAACGAACATAGGCAGTAGGCCGCGCCAGGAAGAATTCTAACAGTATTTCCATGAGGCAAAGAGGAGCGGGGACCGGGGACCGGGGATCCGGGCACAAACCTGATCGACTCGACGTCGCTCTCCATGGAGCCGGCAAGACCGACATGGATCTCGCGATGCGTTCAGCATCTCCGCGGCGGCAGCCTTCCTCAACCCCACCACACCAACCAACGCGACGGCCGACCCCCGACAGTCGCCAGTGCCACCCGCCGCGCGCGTCACGCCCATGTCAACGCTCGGCGCGGAATCGGCAACGGCAAGAAGGCTAGGACATGGATCGGGATTCGGGAGTGCGGGATCCTAGCTCGAAGAAAAGAGGAGAGAGGTTTGGCGAGGCTGAGAGTGCGAGAAGAGAGAGAGAGTGTGTGTGTGTAGCACAAGGAGGAGCGGGGGAGGGGAGGCCAGGCGCTTTCTATCTCGTGGCCTTTTTGGCTATTGCGGGAGTTTGTTGCTGCCGTGTGACTTTGTGCACTGTAGCACTTTTGTGGGGCTGTCTGCGGAAGAGCCGTTGATGGGAAGGCAAGCCTCTTTTGTACTTATCCGTCTGATGATGTGGCTGTGACCTGTGGGCTGTGGTGGGCTGCCATGCAAGGCGGACCGGCACCACGAGGAGAGATGGAGCAGTATCACTAAATCTTCACGAGAGATCTTTTAGATAGATATAAAATCCGGCCTCTATACACATGAGATACATATATAGCCAAAAGATACACGAATTTTTTGACTCAAAGCCTTATACCCGAAGGAACCAAAAAAACAACAAGAAAGAGAGCTTAACAAGGACCAGTAAAACTAGAAAGACTAGCTGCCAAATTTCATCTTCGTCATTGCTTTCAACTTGTTTTGTCTTCACGAGAGATGGTGCCAAAGTATGTTGGTTAAGAGCAATGTCTAGCAACCCCGAGCCGTTCATTTCAATCAGGTTGCCGAAACAAGCCCCAAGCATTGGAAGCATGCTTAACAAAAGTACCTTTCCACGTCATCGCATATTCTTAGAAGTGCTTTGGCTTTAATCCGATTTCTGGACAACGAAGCAGCTTCTTAGTTGGGGCTCTCTTAAGTCTCTAATGATACACCTCAATTTATCTTATAGATTTCGATTTCATGTTATATTTTTGTCTACATATAAAAGAGAGAAGAGGAGATGTGGAGAAAGAAAAATAGCTTTCTGTGAAAAGCTATACTGTAACAATAACATAACGTCTTATAATAACCAAGGATAAATTAAGCCGCGGATGGTGGCTGATTGGGGAGCACGGTACACGTGACTAAGTGAATCCGCCAATGCAATAAAGAAATGAGTTTAGTCAGGTTTAGAGCTAGCAAATAATTACTAACTAGATAATTGAAGAAGCTATCTATCACCCTCTCTGTTCTAAAATGATATCATTTTGAGATAGTGTTAAATCAAATAATCTTAAATTTGATCGAATTTATTATAAAAAATATTAATATTTATCATATACTAGATAAGTATCCTTAGATTTGTCATAAGATATATATTTATTATATTACACATATTTGAATTTATAAATGATGATGCTATTTTCAATAAGGGCGTGTTTAAATTGTAGCTCCCTTTGGCTAGCTCAACTATGGCCAAGTAGCCGGTCCAAGAAATAGCTCACAAAAGCCTTTTCTTTTACTCCCTCCGTTCTAAATTATAAGATGTTTTGACTTTTTTTTGTATATTTATTTTGTTACGTATCTAGACATACGTTATAGAAGGTACATAGCAAAATAGATATAAAAAAAGTCAAAGCGACTTATAATTTGGAACAGAGACAGTGGTTATTATCGCCTAGCTTGCCAACCAAGGCTCCGTTCGCTTCGCTGAAAAAAACAAGCCGAAGCACTGTTCCGGTTGATTTGTTGTGAGAGGAAAACACTGTTCCGGCTGAAAAAACAAGTTGAAAAAGACGGATTATAAGAGAAGCGAAGAGGACACAAAACTGATATATTTTTTTGTTCTACCAAGTACCAAATCGCAGCCTTTGCTCGGCAAGCTTAGGATATACTGATGCAACCCACTGTTGGCCAGTCCTCTGAAAGCAGCTTTCACCCTACACAGTCAGTGTTTGACAACACCAGACCAGTCATCCGACGATGCGTTGCGGACCAGACTAGAGGAAAGCATTCGGTACCAAAGAATCCAATACTACTACAGTCTCTTCGCGGAAAACGGAACCAAGAAGCTACCAAATCCATGCCCCATGCCAACAGATTATACAGTTCAACTGTTGTATCTCTAATTGCTGGGAACTAACAGAAGCCCGGATCGACACCACTAGCTAGAGCAGAGTTGACGAACATAAGCCCTACCACTATTACTAGAGCAGAATTCAGCGCCATAAAAAACGAAAGGGGAACACGTTGTCGAGAGCATCCATCGATTTCGTGACCCCCAAAAACAAGGAGCTAAGGAAAGAAAAACGAGCATAGGCCGTGCCAGGAAGAATTCTACAGTAATTCGACGAGGCAAAGAGGAGCGGGCATCCAAGACGCAAACCTGATCGACTCGACGTCGCTCTCCATGGAGCCGGCAAGGCCGACATGGATCTCGCGATGCATTCAGCATCTCCGAGGCGGCAGCCTTCCTCATCCTCACCGCACCACCCAACGCGACAGCCGCCAAATCGCCGCCCCCCCGTGTCGTCCCTCGTCGCGAAATCGGCGACGGCGAGAGGGCTAGGACATGGATCGGGATTAAGGAGTGTGGGATCCTAGCTCGGAGAAGAGAGGAGAGGGGTTTGACGAGGCTTGAGAGTGCGAGAAGAGAGAGAGAGAGTAGCACGAGGAGGGAGGAGGCCAGGCGCTTTCTATCTCGTGGCCTTTTTGGCTGTTGCGGGAGTTTGTTGCTGCCTGCATGCGCGGTGTGACTTTGTGCATTGCAGTGCTTGCGGGGCTTGGCTGTCTTTATGCAAGAGACGTTGACAGCAAGGCAAGCCTCTTCTGTACCCGCCTGGTGGTGTGGCTGTGACCTGTGGGCTGTGGTGGGCTGCCGTGCAAGGCGGACCGGCGCCACGAGGAGAGTTGGAGCAGTATCACTAAATTTTCACGAGGTCTTTTAGATTGATATAAAATCCGGCCTCTGCATACACATGAGATACACATATAACCAAAAGATACACGAGTTCTTTGACTCAAAGCCTTAAACCTAAAGGAACCAAAAAACGACAAGAAGAGAGCTTAACAAGGACTAGAAAAACTAGAAGACTAGCTGCCGAATTTCTTTTTCGTCGTTGCTTTCAACTTGTTTTGTCTTGACGAGAGATGGTGCCAAAGTACGTTGGCTGAGAGCATGAGAGCATGTTTAGCAACTCGGAGCCGTTCATTTAATCAGGTTGCCGAAACAAGCCCCAAGGATTGGAAGCATGCTTAACAAAAGTACCTTTCCACGTCATCGCATATTCTTAGAAGTGCTTTCGCTTTAATCCGATTTCTGGACGACGAAGCAGCTTCTTAGTTAGGGCTTTCTAGACTCTAATTATACACCTCAACTATCTTATAGATTTCGATTTCATGTTATGTTTTTTTTTTGTCTATCTACATATAAAAGAGGGAGGAGATGTGGAGAAAGAAAATTAAAATAGCTTTCTATGAAAAGCTAAACTGTAATGTTATATAAGAGAACGTCTTGTTATAATAACCGAGGATAAATTAAGCCGCGGATGGTAGCTGATGGGGGAGCACGGTACACATGACTAAGTGAGTCCCCCAATGCAATAAAGAAATGAGTTTAGTCAGGTTTAGAGCTAGCAAATAATTACTAATTAGATAATTGAAGAAGTTATCTATTACCCTCTCTGTTCTAAAAATATATGATTTTGAGATAGTGTTAAATAATATAATCTTAAATTTGATCAAATTATTATAAAAACATTAATACTTATACTAGATAAGTATCCTTACATTTGTCATAAGATATATTTATTATATTATATACATATTTAAAGTTATAAATGTTGATGCTATTTTCAATAAACTTTATAAAATTTAAGATAGTTTGACTAGACCATATCTACTATTGCATCTTTTTTTTAAACGAATTAGGCATAAGAACTGCTGATTATATTAAAAATAAAAAGTTTAGACCAGTCAAAACAACATTACAACAATAAACCCCAGAGGAGTCAGTGACAACAATGACGATGACAGAAAAAAAAAACAAACCAAAGCCACTACAAAGTAAAACGATGGGCATCGATAGCTAGATTGACAAGAACATAGAAGGCTCGTCATCAGCAGCGAATTCTAGTGAAGAGGCAAAGGGATCCCCGCCATAAGATCCTAGAAAGCACGACCTTTTGTACACATGAGTGACTCGAAGAGATCCAGTGGCAACAATTCTTTTTGATGCACTCTGCATATTCTTGAATTCTATCCTCATTGAGCTTCCTGCCATTCCCAACGATCCCAAGTCTTTTAGAACTTTATGGTCAGCAAGGTGTGCGCTTCGACAAACCGATGATTTGTCCTTAGACTTGCGATGTCGTGTTGTCTGTGGGGTCACTAGTGGTGTGGGGTGGACAGGCTAGCGGACTGGCCATCTTACCCTACAGAAAAAGACTAAGGTCTTGTTTAATTTCTCCCCCTAAAGTTTACTCCCTATCATATCGGATGTTTGGACATATGTATGGAGTATTAAATATAGACTAAAAATAACTAATTGCACAGATTGCGACTAATTTGTGAGACAAATTTTTAAGCCTAATTAGTCCATGATTTGACAATATGGTGCTACAGTAAACATATGCTAATTGCGGATTAATTATGCTTAATAAATTCGTCTCGCGGATTACTGAGGATTTCTGTAATTTGTTTTATTATTACTATCCGAACACTTCTACATGACATCCCGATGTGGCATCCCTAAACATTGCTCCCTACATTTAAACGGCACCTAAGTGTCGGTGACGCTGTGTTGCTTGAACGGATCGTTGCATCAGGCACGGATGGACGACTATCCATCAGCACACAGTGAGCGTATCTCCTACAACTATAAAAAGAACAAAACTAACACAACGATATCGTGCGACAATTGCTTAGGGTCATCGCTCTGCCCTGCCCCTGCGATCCCGCCCGCGCCCCCGCACGGACCCACCGCACCTCGGGCAGCCGGGGTTCGATTCCCATGCCCCGCGCCCTATTTTCTTCTATTCCGAAAAAAACGTTGGGCTACCTGCCGACCGTATCTCCGCCCGTGGGGGAGGACACGGCCGCTGCCGCCCTACGCGGCCTCACGCAGGAGGAGCTCACAACGGCGGTGTGGCCATGGAGGATGAGGAGCCCGTAGACTCGGTCTGCCTACGTGCGATCCGCTCGTCGCTCGCTCGCCCACCCATTCACGCGCGGCGCTCCCTCGCTCGCCCACCCGGCCCTTCCCAGCGAGATCTCGCCCCCAATCACGCTCCCTCGTGCCACTTGCCGTGCGTGTCCGGGCGCCTCACCCCACGCTCTCCCACGCCGCCGCGCCCGCGCGTCCCCCGTTTCCATCGCAACCACGCGCTCGCAGCCGCAATCGACTCGACCCGACCAAGCTCCCCGTCCCAACAAACCCTCACAAATCCCAGTCCCCCATCGCCGCCGCCGTACACCGAAACTCGAGCTCGCCGCATGGGGAACATCTGTTTTTACTTCGTTGAAGAGTACAAGCGGCCTCCTAGAGTTCCGCCTCAACTGTGCAGGGGAAGGGAGGCTCCCAACGGATCCCCGCCGTGCTCAATGCCGCCGGTCCCTTCCTATACCGGACAAACCCTCCAGCCACCGGCCGCTATCCTTCTCTCTCTCGGTCCAGTGGGGGCTGCTATCTTCCAGGTGAGAGTTGTCCCTTCGCGTGCTAGCGATTCTGGCTTCTCTGCATGATGGATTCCGTCATTCTAAGAAAGATTATTTTTTTTGGTTCTCATCAGACTCAATTCCTTAAATTAGTTGTGGATCTGTATGTTGTTTGGTGGTGTTAACCTAATCCTCAAATCCTATCCATTCATGGCTCAAATAGGGTGGGGTGATTGATATTTATTTATTTATTTTAAAAAAAAGGTCGTGGTTCAACCATTCAATTGAATCCTCACCACCAAGTGACATTCGTTGCTGCACTGGGATGTCCAAATTTCTTCAAGTGTTAGGTGCCGATCTACTAAGTCACCGGTTTGCATTTTCACATGGATTGAAAAAATTCTGGTTGTACAATTCCAATATCTCTTCTCTATCTCTACAACTAAAACATACGGATTGTCAACATCTACCCGGCAGCATCAAAACACTCATGCGATCCATATCTGGCAGGCAAATAATCACCGCATCTCATGTGATCCATATCCGGCAGGCAAATAATCACTGAATGGAAACACTGGAAAGTAAGTAAATAAAATGGAATAAAACTCACGGAATCACCGGCAGGTAAATAATCACCGCATGGAGACACTGGAAGGCAAGTAAATAAAATGGAATAAAACGGAAAGAGAATTATGGGAAGAGAAAGGAATTTATTGGAATATCACCACGTAATGATCATGATCGTAATCCAAATCTCGTTCGTCGTCCTTCGCATTGCGTGTTGACAACAAATACTTTTTTCCTAAAAAATGAATTATTGACATGCCTCATACAGGCTAGGATATTGTAAGTCCGAGTATACATGTTTTGGCAAGGCAGAGTATGGATAAATTCAATTCGATGCCTAGCAATAAATTTTCAGCCTTTGAGGCAACTGATGTTTGTCGTAACTTTCAGACAACAAGCTCCAAGCCTAGCTTTTATTTCACATTCATTACGATAATGAATGTGTTTCTATACATTATCATGGTATAATACACGTGAAAAATTGAATTGATATATTCTTGATTTTGACTTAGCTAACAAACATCTCATTCATTTTATGTTGCACCCGTTGCAACGCACGTGCACTCATCTAGTACTATTAACAATAATATACAATTCTTCGTTTTTTTGCAGGCAGTAGATAGTGTGTGGCAGTGCCGTTTTTGTCAGTGAGGGAAGTTTGCTGTTTCAGTTACTACTTTCTGTGTGCAAGTTTCCTGTGTACTTGTGTAGGCGATGTTTGTTTTGGTTTTTTTTTTTGTGACAGACATATCTTCAATTGTGTCCCTGTTCCATTAAGTCAGCAGAGGAACTACACTTAGTGAGCTGAAATTAAGAATGAAAAGCTTGAAGGGATTCTTAGGAAGGGGACTCTTGGTTGTGCTGAAAATCTAGACTTTTGAATTTTGATGTACCTGAGAAAGCAAATTGTTTCTAAGCACACAAACTTATAACTGGCGATACATCAAAATCACATGTCCAAATATTGATGCTAGGTAAAGTTCCAGTTCATGTTCTGCAATTTCTAGGAAACAAGCCATAGGTCCAAATTGAAATATTGCTAACAAAGGTGTTGGATAAATTGACAGGGTTAAATTGATAGGGATAAACATTTTATTTCTCTATGGATTTAATTGTTCTTGTGTTGAATAAAACAAATCTAGTGTGAGGAAAAAAGAATTGAACTTCATTCAGTTTCATATCTGAAGAGTAATGACTAACTAATTTGCAAAATATTATTAGAGAATATAACATCCATGTGGACTATCAAATTAGATTCTCCACTGCATATCTTCTTGAGTAGACCTACCGACAGAGCATGTCTGTGCTGCAGGGTTGGAGAGGGTGGCTGTGCTGAAGGGCTAGAGAGGGATACTAATAGCACCAGCACGCATGACAACCATGGCAACAGTGGTGGCTGAGGTAGGCCTGTGGATCAACTTTTCCCTACCTGACAATATCTTGATTGCTGAGCTTTCTTTCTCTGATATGCTTTTAAGC
This sequence comes from Miscanthus lutarioriparius, assembly GCA_904845875.1. Taxonomy (NCBI): domain Eukaryota; kingdom Viridiplantae; phylum Streptophyta; class Magnoliopsida; order Poales; family Poaceae; genus Miscanthus; species Miscanthus lutarioriparius. The sequence goes on along the minus strand of CAJGYO010000017.1, from coordinate 31,451,601 downwards.
GGCTGATGTTCTTCTGTTTATCTAGGACAACTCAAGACATGTACTAATTCATCAACTATAATTTAAATGTCCAAAAGTTAGTTAATGGGCAAATGTATATGTATCATGTTAACGTAGCTAACATCCATAGGTCAAAATAGAACCCATGCTTCAAAATTCTGAGCAGCTATTTATCTGATCCAAACTAAATAGTACAAAGATCAAATATAAAATAAAAGGTTTTGGTATACCCCACCTGAGTTTGCCAATTATAGTTCCTTGTAACGTTGTTGAGGAAATGTCTGTGCGTTGCATTAGGAAGTGGTACATTTCATTGATCCATCTCACCGTTTGAATAGTAAGTGGAGTATTGCTTCCAATTGGCTAATATGTGTTGGATTTCTTGTTGCAGTGCTCGGATGCTGGTGAACCTGCAGGTGTCCTGGGTCATTTTGGGAACATTTTGAGCTCAGAGCTCTGTTGGTTGAATCCCCTGACGTGAGTACCTTTAAAGTTGCTATTAATTTATTTTAGCTGACCTAGTCTGATTAATCTTCTCTTTGGCGACAACGACTGGGAAGGCGTGGAGAGCACCGAGGATGGTGGCCGCCTCCTCCGCCTTCGTCGTGGCCTAGGGTTTAGTTCAGTGCCGCCTCTGCCTTTGTCGAGGAGACGCAGTTGCCCCTCTATAGCCTCTACAAGATCGCCACCGAGGGGACCTGCAACGCGCCGCAGCCATCTGCGCTCAAGCTCAAGGCTCGTGCCAAATGGTAGATTCCAGCCCATCCCCTCTTTCTCATTCTAGATACTGCTAGATTCTGTTAACTATTGGGCCTTTAGAATTCGATTTACTCTGAATGATACTGATGAGGTACTTATCCTATCTATCCGTTGTCTGGTACAGTTTGGCAACAAATGCAGAGGGCACTGGATAGTTGATTGTTAGGAAAGCCAGTAGAAGCAGAGTCACCTGATGGAGGGATAGGAGGTGCAGCTGGCGTTGTGAATAGTGTGCGTCCAGCCTTGTGATGGCACCGGGAGACTAGAGTTGAACTGTCATCGAGAGCAGGTGTCTTGGTAGGTTGAAAAGGTTGCTTTGTGATGTTAGAAATGACTTTGAGCTGGCGACAGTCATCACTATTGTTACTGATCAATAATGAAAACCTTGAGATTTTATGCCTCTTGCAACGCGCATGCACTGCGACATGAGGAACATTGCATTCAGGAAACCAAACGATACACATGAACTGGGGATGCAAATCGGGAAAGACCCAGGGTAACCCAATAAACAACACCCCATGTGGCACACGACACACAAAGACATTAGCACACATTGAAGGCCGAGCATTATCTATAATTGTTTTTGTTTGTATGTTTGCAGTACTTTTTAAGCTGCTGGAACATTAGTGAGGTCAGGTTTTCTAATAACTGCAGGATCCAGCAACCAATCTTCCTTTGTGGCATGTGCGAGAGGAGCCACCTTTATTACTGTAAGCATCATGCCTTTGATGATAAATATGCAGCCTATGCTTTATATGAGAATAATCAAGTTAATACACCCTCATATTCTATATTCTGTGAGCTACTGCACTGACAACGTGAAAATTAGGAAATGAAATATTGTGATGGATTGATGGTAACTAATTGTACAATGGTAAGCAACCCTTTATTAGTCTATACTAGATACTAGATAAATGATTATCAGTTATATTTTTCTAGGTTGGTTTCAGCAAATAAATTGTTGAGTGCCCAGGTGAGCTCTGGTGACCCCCATAGGTTAGATGTTTATATTTCTTCTTCATGTACCTAATTCCACTAATACTTTACATAGCATCATGGTAGGATATTGGTCATTCAATGCTCATGCTTGTGGCTTTTGGTTTCTTCCTATGGCCTGCCAATTTTCTTGACAAATGCATGGGGTTGTCTGGAAATATCAATTCTTATTTTGGGGGTGTGTTGTGTGCAAACCATTCTTCCTTGGACACTTCCTCATAAGCAATGCTTATTTGTCAAGATCTATATTTGTAGGATTAAGTTCCATTGGTAGGTGTGTTTCTCATCATTTTAGTCTTATGCCATTTAGTTTAGAAGACTTTAATGGGTATCCTACAGAAAATATTAAGTGCGTGGTTGTTGAGATTCATTAAAGATTTTCATAAATACATAATGCACTCTCATATCTATTTAAGGTTTGGGACTTTTGCAATGTATAAGTTGTCTGTCTATACTTGCAGATCTAATTTTCTGTTGAACTTCAGAGGATATTTAGAGGACCTTAATCTTTGAACCAGAAAATAATCTTATAATTAAAGTTTTAGCTTTACTACATAGTATATATATTTGAGACCCTGCAATGAAAGCTCCTAATCATGAACAATTTATTCACTTAAATTGTGAAAAACTCTCTGTACTCTTTTGTACATTCCTGAATATGTAAATCAATTCTAACCTATTGGTGGTTTTTTGTTGCCTATACCTCCTGATTCATAATGCTGCCAAACATATATATTTATTGTATCTTGAGCTAAGCACTTCTCTTTCTTATTAATTATGTCTTATAAGGGATCTTTTGACAAATGTATTCTTTTAGTTAGTGGCATGTTATTGCTTGGAAAATTACACTTGATTTGTGGCAACCTATTCAATCAAAATATTATATTTCATTTTATGCTTCTTCTAAGACCAAAATTAAGTGAATATATTTTACTGCCTGAAGATACTACTAAACTTCTCCTATGGCTTTGATATGGTTCCTATAGTAGTGTTAGGTGCATAATAGTGGATATGATTTTCAGCCCACACTGTGCATTTTTCTTGCGAGTGGTTGACAATAAATCCTTTTTTCTGTTTCTGTGTGGCAGGATGAGATGGAGACCTTCACCACCCTCAAGTGTCAACAAGATGAAGGAAGCTAACACATCATAGTATAGTGGTGAACTATATATCTATGTATATGTAATAAACCCATATTAATTTACATGCCATATCCTCAATACAAATATATAATGCTTGCCTGTCTATATCCAGAACGGGTGCAGAAATATTGCTATTTGAAACCATTGCACTTGGACAACCATAGCTTTGAAATTGCTAAATATACATAGACTTCTACATTATACAGAACAGAACTCAATGCCTGCAGATTACCTATTGACTGAAGCTAATGATTGATTGTACAATGCGACTGATCCACTATTTGAAGAAATTAAAAAAACTGATTTCCACCTGAAACCATTACCTTTTGTACCATGATTTAATGGAGTTGGTCCCTATGTTGCAGTGCACGTGTTTATGACTTCTAATATATATGGTGTATTCTACTGTTTGATGAGTACACATATGTTATTATAGCTCACTAGCCCGCGCAACTGCGCGGGGGTTTCAGGAAGAGTTGCTAAACCATATATATTGCACATTTCTTAAACGTTGGTTGTTTCCATGTATTTAAGGGCTACTATCTGTGAAAGTTTTCATATATATTGCACATTTCTTAACGTTGGTTGTTTCCATGTATTTAAAGATGTGGGCTACTTGAATATGTGAAATTTGATCTCACATATTTTCTTTTCATAGTTATCAAGCCATTATTTGTTCCATTGCAACGCACGGAAAGGTCTTTACAGTAGAGTAGTAGAGTTGGTGAGCCTATGACGATGCGCCCTCCGTGACTGTGTTAATTTCATGAACTTTGCTTTTTAGATTAAATGTCACTTTAACATCGGTATTTAATTTCACAGTATTCTTATTTTATCGTGCGATCTGTGTGTGTTTTTTACAAAAGTTTAGTTGTCCCGTAGCAACGTACGGGCATGCTACATAGCGAAATCCAATTTCACGATTGCTAAGTGTAGCTAGGAGCATTGCATGGCTATGGGATCTTGCAAGAGTGTTCCTATGGTGTTGCCCGCTCTGTCATGTGGCAAAAGCAATTTCTTTTCTTTTCATGTTGATGGTCCAACAATATCGGCATGCACATGGCTGGTTATTACTTGTGTATCAATCGTGTTCTAGGCTAGAAATAGATTGGTACATCTCTCTTAAGAAACTAAAATATTTTTTGCAAATTTAATTTTCTTCGGTCTATATGGTCTGTTGGAATGTACTGTGGATGATCTGACAATATGGAACATTGAGCTTCAAGAGCTTAATATTCGCTTTTTTCTGAATGGAATATAATTCTCACTTGTTCCATATACTTATGTCGGTTCTAATTGAAGGTTGCCAACTTGCCATTCAACTCTACTAACTACAGAGTGAAAAGTATTTACATAAACCTCAATTTATGATGAAATCTTGTAAAATCTAAAAATTAGCATCTCTTCCTAAAACTCAAATGGCATGCTACATTTTTAGAAACATACAAGTCAGTAGGGTTTTAGCACTGATGATTGTTGTTAGATACGAATTACTGGTTTGTCATCTGACAATCTGAAAGTGATAACATGTTTAGAACCTCTATCTGTGTGAATGGAATTTGATAATAGTTTTATAATATGTCCCTTCCATGCATATGGTTGTAGTTGATTCCATGAAAAGCTAAGCTGCCACATTCCGTTAAATTACTAATTCCTGATAGTGAATGAGATCAGTTGTAGATTCAATACTTGATATAAACTTTAAATTTAGAATCTATGACCGTGCATAATACTGGCATTTTAGAGTAAAGACATTCAGTTTCATTGATTGTGCATTCACTACCGGGAACGGGAGCTTTGCCGTGTGCCCAGGGCACATGGCAAAGCCACTAAAACACTCGGCAAATCCTTTGCCGAGTGTAACACTGGGCAAAGGGCACACGGCAAAACTTTTAACGGCAAACTAACTTTGCCGAGTGTTTTTCGTTGCCGAGTGCCCAGAAAACACTCGGCAAACATTTTCCGCAAAAAATAAAAAAAAACAAATTGCCACCATCACACGCCAGCACCGGCCGCTACCAACACCAGCGCCCAAATCTGCCGCCTCGTCGCGCTACTCCTCTCCCACCTGCTCCGCCGCCTCGCCGCGCTCCCGCTCCGGCCCACGTGCGCGCCATCTTCTCCTCTGTAACACCTCGGGTGTTAGCCTTGCATAACTTGACTTGCATAACATGAGCATGATCATCACGCATTCATAAACAAGCATTTACAATTAAAACATTTGATTGAAACGTCTGCAACATTTGCTTGTTATCGCATGTTTCTTTGTACATATGCAAATGATCATGAATGAAAAACATGTAACTGGTAGATGTGAGTCACAAAAACATGTAACCACACTTGGGTTAGCAATTAGAGCATTGTTCATGAAAGTCACTTTTCATAACCAAGCCTTTAAGTCATGTTTCATGTGATTACACTAAATGGCCCTATGAGTGACTACTACATGAAATGATTGAATGACCTTGCAAATTGCTTAAACATGCTTAGGATATCATCATGAACAACTTTGGTATTTAGGGCTAGGGCTAGTTTGGTCATTAAGCCATGCTTTGATGTGTTTCATCATTTAAAAGTGACATGTTTGACTAAAGTTGAACTAGGTGCTAGAGACCTTGCATGGAGGAGCTCACTAAAGCAAAGTTGTAGTGTTTGACATAAGGAACAACTTTTATTTTTGGGTCATGAACTGATTTAGCTTCTAACATGCTTGAATAGGTCCCACAAAAATCAGCAAAATCATGATTTCAACACTTAAGGAAATTTTCTAAGTCTTGCACCCGGACAGTTCTGTCAGCCGAACTTTGGGATGATTTTTCTTCATTTCTGTTGCGAATTAGCACGTGATCCTTGAATGAAAATTGTAGCTAGTACATTATACTGCAACTTTGATGTACTAAGTTTTCGTTGAAAGCCATTAGTCACGAAGTTTTCATCGTTGCAAAACGCGTTGTCAGGCTCGGCTAGCTTCACCGTAATGAACTGAATCAAATCGACAGTGGCCGACCGGCCTCAGGAGCTGACCGCCGCGTGGACGTCGCGGCTAGCAACGCGTCGCCAGCGCCCTGCCCCGCGCGGCAGAACTGGGCCAGAGCTGGCCATTACCACCCCGCGTGCGCCCGCTCACTCCCCGCGCTCGCCATTTCTCCTTTTCGGTTTTCTTCTTCGCCCGCAGCAAAGCCGCCTCGGCACCGTAGCAGCCGCCGGCGCCAGTGCCGACGATAGCCCGTACTCGCTGCTCCTCCGCCACCGCCATAGCTCCACCACCACCCCAGCAGCGCACTGCCTCCTCCCGTGCCCGCTGATAGCCCTTGGTAAGCGCCAGCACCGTGCGCGAGCTCGCCGGAGCTCCGCCGCCACCTCCATCACCGTGGCCACGTCGCCTCCGTTCACCATTGGCTGGGATAGCTTGTGTTATAGGTTCGCCATAGTCTAGAGATGCTCGTCCAAGCCTTAGTTGGAGCCGCCGTAGCTTCCACCGGCACCTCGCCGTCATCCAGCACCACCAATCCACCATGGTCGCCGCCGTCGTCGCTAGAGTCGATGTTAGGGCCGGGCAAGTAATGCAAACGTTGCGCCTCGTCGCGTAGAACGTCTTGTGAAGATGTCACCGCCGGCGAACTCGCCGCCGTCGAGTTCTAGCCGCGTCAGTCGAGCAGCGCCGCCGTACTCTGCTGTGTCTCGCTGACCCGTGGGTCCCGCTTGTCAGCGACACAAGAAGAGAAAGCTAGTTCAATTTTTTACAGATTTAAATCATGATTTCATGTGTTTTGTTATTTTTATATCTCCAGTTTAGTAGCTCCTAAATTTGTGAAATAAATTATGTTGTGTTCCTTAGGAAGTGTAGTATTTAGTAAAAATATATTCTGAACATATACAATAGAAATTTTGGGATATTTAAATAGAGATTTGAAATGTGTTTTTGAATGCATTCAAATTTGTTTATTTTATATCTAAAGTTCCTGTGCTCCAAAATTTATGAAATTTTTGTGGTAAGCTAGTCTTAGCATGTATGAGATCTAGTAAAAATTTGAGGACCAGTGCATGTGTAGATTTATAGTTATAGATTTTTCTTTTATGAATAGTTAATCCTTGTATTAATTTTTATAAATTATTTATGAGTCCAAAATTCATGAAATTTGTTGGAGGTAATCCTAGTACCATATGGATGCTAAGAAAAATAGGAAATCTGTTGCTTGACACTTTTCAATTGGGTTTTCCATTTATGCTATTTTAAGCCTTGCTGCCTTGTCATTTTTGCATAGGATGTTCTACTTGGTAAAATGACATGAAATTTTTATAGTAGTCCTTTGATAGCATTAGTAAGGCACTGTAAATTTTTGAGAATTTATTGAGTACATCTGATATATATTTATTATTTAACATAGATATATAAATAAAATAATAAAGGCAATTAAATAAATAGTTTGGGCTTCACCATTATATGATCCTAAATTTAATTGGTATGCTTAAACTGTTGGTGGATTCTATGTTGTCAAATTTTGAATGATTACATGAAGTAGAAGTATCGTTACTTTATGTTGCATGTTGAATAGTTTCCGGACAGATTCTGTAGTTTGATGAGTTGCATGTGGAAAATGATGTGTACTGTAAAAATGGTTAATAACAAAGTTGTAGAGAATTTGATAAGCTTTCCAAAAAGTCCAGGATTAGTGGAACTCCAGTTATGAGTGAAACAAGTAGCTACTGTTTGGGGCATAGTCGATGCATTGTAGAAGTAGTTAATTAATAATCGAGAAGAGATATGCACCTACTCAATAAACATGATGCACGTGTTAAACATATATGCATTCGTAATACTTATGCCATACTCATGCATCTAGGATCGGAGGAAGAGATCACGTTGCTGGAATTCGAAGAAGTAGAGGAAGGGAACCAGCAGGAGGATCCGCAAGCCGTAGCTCCCGAAGGCGTGGAGCAGAACCCTGAAGAGCTTCCGGAGTGCCCTGACCACCGCCCTACTTCCTTCCTGCGAGGCAAGCCCCGGAGCATTATAAGTCTCCCAGTAATTTACAAATGTTTACTTACGTACTTATGATTGATGCATTAAGTTATAAGAGTTGAATGAAACCACTTGATGCATGTAAATTCCTTGTCCAGATATTAACCCTTTAACCGGTATAGGTTCAGGATTGAATATATGCTTAGCCATGCTTAGACCGGTAGAAGTCGGGTGATGTCCTGTCACCTGCGAGATGTAGGTGGATACCGTAGCACGGTTGGCTATATCTGCTATCGTGGAACAGAACCATGAGGTAAAAGTAAATCGAGACCGGACGGGAAGTCGATAGAGAAGCAACAAGACATGGAGGTCTTGGGTGTGGATTTATCCCAGTCTGTGTCGATTAAGGACCATACCGTTGTTGGCGCTTCTGACAAGATTGAACGCATGCCTCTCACTTAGCTAGCCAGATAACTCATTCCGACCGCGAAGCCGAGTAATTCAACTCAGGCCGGGAACCGTTCTGTTGTGCGCTCCTTCCGGGGAACGATCAGACTGAGCCCAAGGGCAGGTTTGGCCTGAGCATCCTGGCATCTGGTGTTCCAGATTGTGCGGCGCGGTACGGACCCGCGAAATGTGTACCTGAGTTGTATCAAAGGTGACCTAAGGCTATCGTGGCTGGTAGACCTGGGTTTGTGTTAGGAATAAATTCTCAGCTGGTTGAAATCGATTCGAATCGCCGTCTCTCCTGGATAGTGAGAAACTTGGCTAGTCCCAACATCGTAGCAACTATGTTATGAAACATGATGGTTCGGATGAATATGGAATTCCAATACCTGCTATGGTTATTATTGTATGCTTCTAAATGATATATCACATGTTTGGCACAGGATAGTTGCTAATCTAGAAATGGATAGTTATAATTAATCTGCTAAAGAAGTCGTAACTGTACCATGACTCAATTGCTTTTACGCAAAAATGTTGTCGAGTTACGTCCACTTATACAGCCTTGCATAATCCTTGGAGTCATTTTATTTCTGGTTCATGACGGGTAAGTCTAGCTGAGTACCTTCTCGTACTCAGGGTTTATTTTCCCATTGTTGCAGACGGCACTGTGTATCATGGTTATTGCAAGAGTTGCTTCTATCCCGCTATGGATGAGGAGTAAGCTTTGGGCAGGCTTCTTTAGTAATTCCTATCTTTGCTTTTGTGGACCGTGATCTGGCTTGGCACTGTATCAAACTATGTTGGAAACTTTATCTTCGAACTTATTTGCTTCCGCTTTATTTATCAAACTCGGTTTGTAATAACTTTTATTCGTACTCTGATGATGAAAAGTATCTGTGAACTTTATGTAATATGTGGCATGTATGTTGAATCCTGTACGATCTTGGTTGTTGTAAATCGTTTATCGAGACCCATCGTGGTACTCGACGGACTACCGGGTTTATATGGGTTCAAGTATGACAGTGCGACCGCTTGCGGATTGCCATTGTACTTGGATTCTTATAAATTGGTCGGTTCTGCGACAGCTGGCATCATAGCAAGATTCAACGTTAATTGTCACAAGTGTATTTAAAACAAAAGTTTTTGTTTTCCAAAAAAAACCTTCTCTAGCAACTAAAAGTTATATAATAGGTATTTGAAATCTAAAGTGTGCCAATGATCACTTTCCTTATGCCCAAATTAAGGACTATTAGGTGGCTATTTAAGTACTAACATGGGGGTTTTTACTTCGTCGTCCATACGGCGTGCTATAGTATGGATGCCATTCACTTGAGTGGTAATATATGGATCAAATGCCTCTACGCCAAGGTAAGATGATGAGTGTATGACCGCCAGATGTGAGCGTGCGGTCGGGAAGAGTTAGCTTTGGTACGGCTATGTATGCATGCTTGCATGTGTATATGGTACGTATTTAATTGTGGGTTTAAATTATTGTCGGGTAGATTGATACGGAAGTATATGTATGGGTATACATATATGGAAGTATTTACAATTACATTCTGCATATTCATTATGGGTTTAGGGCTGAAATGAAATTTTATGCAGGTACACTAACAACGAAACGTGTAGCTCGACTAGTTACGCTATTTATGAGAGAACGTATGTATGCCACCGTGTCTACCGTTAGAAACAAATTTTTCCTAAGTTTGTGAGGACATATGGAACGAGCATGCATCATGATAATTACCATTCACATAACTACATTGTTCCTCCCCTTATAAAATTCTTACTCGGTTATGTAACTCTTATCCATTTTGGCATTGTCTCACCAAAGGGTACATGTTAATGGTGCAGATGGCACGCACCAAGCAGACTGCTCGCAAGTCCACCGGAGGCAGAGCTCCCCGCCGTCAGCTTGCTCCACGTACCCATCAACGTCACACGTTTCTTGGAGAGTTTAGGATGCCTACACTATTGTGGAGGGTGCTCAGCTATGTCGGCTATCCTGATGGAATGGAGCCCCGCTACTTCTGGGCGAATGAGCAGTTGGGAGAAGGTCTCTTAGTTACTGTGGAGGCCATTGTTCGTCCCCGAGGTGACAATTCTAAGTGGACAGGCTGGTGTTATGAGTCAACTGGCAGGACTGCTGAAGAAGCAGCTGGCAGGGCAGCCTTTGGGATCCTGAGGGATATCATGGATCGTTTTCCTCAGGAGCTGGCAGCCGCCTTGGCTGGAGTCTTTTTGAGAGGTAACCCCTCCACTGACTCATGGCAGTAGGCAAGAGGAAGACCCTTGGAGATTGGTGCAGCAGAAGGGCAGAACAGTGATAACCCTGCCATGAGCGCCATGTTCGCAATGATGAGAGTGTTAGATTGAGTAGAAGGTAGCCTCAGACGTGTGTCTGGTGCTCTTGGTCATGCCGCGAGGATCGACGACAGCTGCAGAGGGAGCACGATGCCAAGATTGAGAGGCTCACTGAAGAGATGACTCGGTTAACTCACCAGCGAAATACAGCTTGGTCCAGGGAAGATGTCCTAAGAGCTCGACAGTTTGAGCTGGGACAGCAGCTGGCCAATGCAGAAGAATACAACGACAATCTACATGAAGAGGTTCATCTACTGAACAATCAGCTCCACCCTTATGTCCCACCTGGAGCCGCAGAAATGGATCTAGAAGGGTACGAGGAAGAAGAAGTGGAGCCTAAAGAAGAAGTAGAACCTGAGGAAGGAGATGATCCTACGTCTGACCTCGATAGTGATCATGATGAGGATTAGATCACTTAGTACTTAGTGGAAGGTCTAATGTATCACCTTTATTCATGTAATGGGCCTATAGTTCGAATTTGGCCTTAGTAACCCGACTATCCTGTAATGTCAATTAATCACACGTTTGGATGAACATCAATGCAATTCCAGTTCTTTGTCGATAATCACGATTTGAATTTGCATACATTATGAGCACGATAAGTGGTCAAATTGGTGATGTCTTGTTGCAAGAATGAATTGTTATGCCTCTGTTTTTATTGTGAATTTGAGAATTTTCTCCAGTAATTTCAGTTTGGCATGATTATAATTCATCTGCAATCTCTTGACATCAACCAATAATCGCTTATTGTTGCAACTTCGCAGATGATGCGCACCCGTGCTGGAGCTGGTAGCAGTCACGATGGCAATGGTGATGACTTACCACAACCACCGTCGCCGTCTGCTCAGGAGTTCTTTGCTCAATTCTTGGGGAGCCAGAGGACAATGGAAGAAGCTTTGCGCCTTATCACGCAAAACACTGCTCGTGGCCACCCACATCAACCAGGGGCTGAGCCAAATCAGCACAGTACATTCAAGGAGTTTCTGGACACGAAGCCTCTGATCTTCAAGTTGGCTGAGGAACCACTGCAGGCCGATGAATGGTTGAATACCATTGAGCAGAAATTCCATCTGTTGAGGGTCACGGAGCATCTGAAAGCAGAGTATGCTTCTCATCAATTGCAAGGACCAGCAGGGATCTAGTGGACACATTTCCTGTCATCCCTGCCTGCTAATGCACGAGTTACCTGGGAACAGTTCAAGCTGGCTTTTAGGGGACACCATATTCCCCCGGGCCTGATGCGCATGAAAGCAGCCGAATTTATGAGGCTCACTCAAGGAACAAAGTCACTCACAGAGTATATGCACGCATTCAACAACTTGTCCAGATATGCTCCAGGTTTTGTGGATACCGAGGAGAAAAAGATAGAGAGCTTCAAGCGAGGTCTGGGTACTAAACTGATGAAGACTATGGCAAATTCTAGGTGTGCCACGTACAATGAGTTTATTAGTGATGCCTTGACCCAAGAAAACCACAACAACATGCATGCAGTTGCTAAAGGTCGCAAGAGGACATATGAGGCCGGTGCCTCCGGATCTTTCCAGTCAAAAGCGCCTATCACAGCTAGGCCACAATTCCGTCCACCTGCACCCAAGTTTAGGCCTCCACCACCGAAAGCTCAGAACAATAGGCCACAGAAACCATTCCGTAAGGCGTTCACTATTGCCTTACCAAAAGGAAATGGCAATCAGGACAGCTCCACCGGATTCAGAAGTAATCAACCATGTTTCAACTGCAACCAACTGGGTCATTGGTCCAAGGAATGCCCCCACCCCAAGAGGAATGGCAACCCAAATCAGAACAATCAGAGGTAGGTGAATGCCAGGGCACGTCAAGGACAAGTGCATTATACCGCTGTGGAGGAAGTGCCCGCCGGAGAAGTTGTCACGGCTGGTATGTTTCTTGTCAACAAGTATCCCGCTGTTGTTTTATTTGATTCGGGAGCTTCTCATTCATTTATGAGTCAAGCATTTGCATCTAGACATGGTCAAGAAATAATTGAAGTAAACAAAGGGGGTTTTAACATAAGTTCAGCAGGGGGTACTGTTACTACCAAAAAGATAGTCAAAAATGTACTCATCGGGATACAAGGGAGGGAGTACACCACGGATTTGATAATATTGCCCGGGTTGTCAATAAGTGTAATCTTAGGCATGAATTGGATTAAGGATCATGGTATTCTTATTGACACTAGCACCCATACTATTATGTTGAGAGAACCCACGGGAGGGAATGCTTTCCTAGTCCCACTCTCCCGCGAATTCGAACCCCAACATTTAGCCTGTGCTATCCAAACCACCACCATATGTGATATCCCAGTGGTTTGTGAGTTTCCGGATGTATTCCCAGAAGAATTACCAGGTCTACCACCGGATAAGGACGTGGAATTTAAGATTGAATTAGTGCCAGGTACCGCACCCATATCCAGAAGGCCCTATAGAATGCCACCCAATGAGTTAGCAGAACTTAAGGTTCAATTGCAAGATCTATTGGACAAGGGTCTTATCCAACCTAGCTCATCTCCGTGGGGATGTCTAGCCTTGTTTGTGAAAAAGAAGGATAAGTCACTGAGAATGTGTGTAGATTATAGACCACTCAATGCCGTGACCATCAAGAACAAATATCCATTACCCCGCATCGACATCTTGTTCGATCAGCTAGCGAAGGCAAAGGTATTCTCCAAAATGGACTTAAGATCAGGCTACCATCAGATAAAGATCAGACCGGAGGATATACCTAAAACTGCTTTCTCTACTAGGTACGGCTTATACGAGTATTTGGTTGTCTTTCGGACTAACAAATGCTCCAGCCTATTTCATGTACCTGATGAACTCGGTATTCATGCCCGAACTTGATAAGTTCGTGGTCGTGTTTATCGATGACATATTGATTTATTCAGAAAATGAGACAGATCATGAAGAGCATCTGAGGATTGTCCTATCCAGACTGAGGGAGCATAAGCTATATGCCAAGTTTAGCAAATGTGAATTTTGGTTGAGCAAAGTACCTTTCTTAGGTCACATTTTATCAAGAGATGGAATCTCAATAGACCCATCAAAAGTACAAGAGGTCATGGATTGGAAAGCCCCAACTTCGGTTCATGAAGTTCGGAGTTTTCTAGGGTTAGCAGGGTACTATCGTCGGTTTATTCCAGATTTCTCATGGATAGCTAAGCCTATGACCAGACTACTTCAGAAAGATGAGAAGTACAAATGGACACCAGAATGTGAAACAACTTTTCACACCCTCAGAACTTTGTTGACTACAGCACCTGTGCTAGCACAACCAGACATTGAAAAGCCTTTTGATGTATTTTGTGATGCATCTGGAATAGGTTTAGGATGTGTGCTTATGCAAGAAGGAAGAGTAATTGCATATGCTTCTCGGCAATTGAGTAAACATGAAGTCAACTACCCTACACATGATTTGGAACTTGCAGCCGTTGCCCATGCATTAAAGATATGGAGACATTACTTGTTGGGCAATGTATGTCATATCTATACTGACCACAAAAGTATCAAGTATATCTTTACCCAGCCAGAGCTGAACATGAGACAACGAAGATGGTTAGAATTGATTAAGGACTACAATTTAGAAGTGCATTACCATCCGGGTAAAGCTAATGTAGTAGCCGATGCACTCAGTCGAAAGTCCCATTGCAACACTGTGGAAGCATTGTTAGAAGATGGATTCAACTTGTTACATCCTGCTGTACTACACAATATCACAATTAGTTGTTCGCTTGAGGGCAAAATCATAGAGCTACAGCAGACAGATGTAGGAATAAGTCACATCAAGAGAAAAATGCAAGAGCAGGAAACCAAACATTTCAGATTGGACGAAAGAGGTGTATTATGGTTTGAGGACCGACTAGTGGTACCAAAAGACCGTGAGCTAAGGAATCAAATTTTAGATGAAGCTCACTCATCCAAATTGTCTATCCATCCGGGTAGTAGTAAAATGTATCAAGATTTAAGAACCCGTTTTTGGTGGACTAAGATGAAGAAAGAGATCGCAGCCTATGTTGCGAGGTGTGATAACTGCAGTAGAGTGAAAGCCGTCCATATGAAAACTACTGGATTACTTCAGCCATTGCCTATTCCAGGATGGAAATGGGAGGAAATCAGCATGGACTTTATCACAGGCCTTCCAATGACGCCGAAAGGTCACGATTCAATCTGGGTTATTGTAGATCGTCTCACCAAGTCAGCACACTTTATACCCGTGAACACCCGGTATATAGTTGGAAAATACGCGGAGATATATGTTTCCCAGATCGTGAGACTGCATGGAGTACCCCGGACTATAATCTCAGATCGAGGACCACAGTTCATAGCTCGTTTCTGGGAGCACTTACACCAGGCTTTGGGAACCAAGCTAATCAGAAGTTCAGCTTATCATCCGCAAACTTCAGGACAGACAGAGCGAGTGAACCAAATCCTAGAAGATTTACTTAGAGCTTGTGTTATATCTTCAAAAGGTTCATGGGAGAAATGGTTACCTTTAGCTGAATTCTCCTATAACAACAGTTATCAAGCGAGTATCAAAATGGCTCCATTTGAAGCCTTGTATGGCAGAAAGTGCAGAACTCCATTGAATTGGATTGAGCCCGGTGAAAGGAGATACTTTGGTATTGATTTTGTCAATGAAGCCGAAGAGCAAGTACGTATCATCCAACAACATATGAAGGCAGCTCAATCAAGACAAAAGAGTTATGCCGACAAAAGAAGAAGACCACTAACTTTTGAAGTGGGTGACTATGTATACTTGAGAGTATCACCCATGAAAGGTGTGAAAAGATTTGGGATGAAAAAGAAGCTTTCACCAAGATATGTAGGGCCATACAAAATTTTGGAGCGAAAAGGAAATGTTGCGTATAAGTTACAACTACCACCAGAGATGAGTGCAATCTTTGATGTGTTCCATGTTTCTCAGTTAAAGAAATGTCTTCGAGTACCGGAAGAAGCTATTGCACCCACCAACGTGCAGCTTCAATCGGATTTGACCTATGAAGAAAAGCCAATTCGAGTATTAGAAGAGATGGAGAGAGTGACACGGAGTAAGATTATTAAGTTCTATAAGGTGGTGTGGAACAATCATAGTGAACAAGATGCTACGTGGGAAAGAGAAGATTATTTACGAGAAGTTTATCCCGCCTTTTTCAAAGAATGGTAGGTCTTGCAAATCTCGGGACGAGATTTTTATAAGGGGGGGGGCTGTAACACCTCGGGTGTTAGCCTTGCATAACTTGACTTGCATAACATGAGCATGATCATCACACATTCATAAACAAGCATTTACAATTAAAACATTTGATTGAAACGTCTGCAACATTTGCTTGTTATCGCATGTTTCTTTGTACATATGCAAATGATCATGAATGAAAAACATGTAACTGGTAGATGTGAGTCACAAAAACATGTAACCACACTTGGGTTAGCAATTAGAGCATTGTTCATGAAAGTCACTTTTCATAACCAAGCCTTTAAGTCATGTTTCATGTGATTACACTAAATGGCCCTATGAGTGACTACTACATGAAATGATTGAATGACCTTGCAAATTGCTTAAACATGCTTAGGATATCATCATGAACAACTTTGGTATTTAGGGCTAGGGCTAGTTTGGTCATTAAGCCATGCTTTGATGTGTTTCATCATTTAAAAGTGACATGTTTGACTAAAGTTGAACTAGGTGCTAGAGACCTTGCATGGAGGAGCTCACTAAAGCAAAGTTGTAGTGTTTGACATAAGGAACAACTTTTATTTTTGGGTCATGAACTGATTTAGCTTCTAACATGCTTGAATAGGTCCCACAAAAATCAGCAAAATCATGATTTCAACACTTAAGGAAATTTTCTAAGTCTTGCACCCGGACAGTTCTGTCAGCCAAACTTTGGGATAATTTTTCTTCATTTCTATTGCGAATTAGCACGTGATCCTTGAATGAAAATTGTAGCTGGTACATTATACTCAAACTTTGATGTACTAAGTTTTCGCTGAAAGCCATTAGTCACGAAGTTTTCATCGTTGCAAAACGCGTCGTCAGGCTCGGCTAGCTTCACCGTAACGAACTGAATCAAATCGACAGTGGCCGACCGGCCTCGGGAGCTAACCGCCACGTGGACGTCGCGGCTGGCCGCGCGTCTCCAGCGCCCTGCCCCGCGCGGCAGAACCGGGCCAGAGCCGACGATAGCCCGTACTCGCTGCTCCTCCGCCACCGCCATAGCTCCACCACCACCCCAGCAGCGCACTGCCTCCTCCCGTGCCCGTTGATAGCCCTTGGTAAGCGCCAGCACCGTGCGCGAGCTCGCCGGAGCTCCGCCGCCACCTCCATCACCGTGGCCACGTCGCCTCCGTTCACTATTGGCTAGGATAGCTTGTGTTATAGGTTCGCCATAGTCTAGAGATGCTCGTCCAAGCCTTAGTTGGAGCCGCCGTAGCTTCCACCAGCACCTCGCCATCGTCCAGCACCACCAATCCGCCATGGTCGCCGCTGTCGTCGCTAGAGTCGATGTTAGGGCCGGGCAAGTAATGCAAACGTTGCGCCTCGTCGCGTACAACGTCTGGTGAAGATGTCACCGCCGGCGAACTCGCCGCCGTCGAGTTCTAGCCACGTTAGTCGAGCAGCGCCGCCGTACTCTGCTGTGTCTCGCTGACCCGTGGGTCCCGCTTGTCAGCGACACAAGAAGAGAAAGCTAGTTCAATTTTTTACAGATTTAAATCATGATTTCATGTGTTTTGTTATTTTTATATCTCCAGTTTAGTAGCTCCTAAATTTGGGAAATAAATTGTGTTGTGTTCCTTAGGAAGTGTAGTATTTAGTAAAAATATATTCTGAACATATACAGTAGAAATTTTGGGATATTTAAATAGAGATTTGAAATGTGTTTTTGAATGCATTCAAATTTGTTTATTTTATATCTAGAGTTCCTTTGCTCCAAAATTTATGAACTTTTTGTGGTAAGCTAGTCTTAGCATGTATGAGATCTGGTAAAAATTTGAGGACCAGTGCATGTGTAGATTTATAGTTATAGATTTTTCTTTTATGAATAGTTAATCCTTGCATGAATTTTTATAAATTATTTATGAGTCCAAAATTCATGAAATTTGTTGGAGGTAATCCTAGTACCATATGGATGCTAAGAAAAATAGGAAATCGGTTGCTTGACACTTTTCAATTGGATTTTCCATTTATGCTATTTCAAGCCTTGCTGCCTTGTCATTTTTGCATAGGATGTTCTACTTGGTAAAATGACATGAAATTTTTATAGTAGTCCTTTGATAGCATTAGTAAGGCACTGTAAATTTTTGAGAATTTATTAAGTACATCTGATATATATTTATTATTTAACCTAGATATATAAATAAAATAATAAAGGCAATTAAATAAATAGTTTGGGCTTCACCATTATATGATCCTAAATGTAATTGGTATGCTTAAACTGTTGGTGGATTCTATGTTGTCAAATTTTGAATGATTACATGAAGTAGAAGTATCGTTACTTTATGTTGCATGTTGAATAGTTTCCGGACAGATTCTGTAGTTTGATGAGTTGCATGTGGAAAATGATATGTACTATAAAAATGGTTAATAACAAAGTTGTAGAGAATTTGATAAGTTTTCCAGAAAGTCCAGGATCACTGTATTTGGATTAGTGGAACTCCAGTTATGAGTGAAACAAGTAGCTACTGTTTGGGGCATAGTCGATGCATTGTAGAAGTAGTTAATTAATAATCGAGAAGAGATATGCACCTACTCAATAAACATGATGCACGTGTTAAACATATATGCATTCGTAATACTTATGCCATACTCATGCATCTAGGATCGGAGGAAGAGATCACGTTGCTGGAATTCAAAGAAGCAGAGGAAGGGAACCAGCAGGAGGATCCGCAAGCCGCAGCTCCCAAAGGCGTGGAGCAGAACCCTGAAGAGCTTCCGGAGTGCCCTGACCACCGTCCTACTTCCTTCCTGCGAGGCAAGCCCCGGAGCATTATAAGTCTCCCAGTAATTTACAAATGTTTACTTACGTACTTATGATTGATGCATTAGGTTATAAGAGTTGAATGAAACCACTTGATGCATGTAAATTCCTTGTCCAGATATTAACCCTTTAACCGGTATAGGTTCAGGATCGAATATATGATTAGCCATGCTTAGACCGGTAGAAGTCGGGTGATGTCCTGTCACCTGCGAGATGTAGGTGGATACCGTAGCACGGTTGGCTATATCTGCTATCGTGGAACAGAACCATGAGGTAAAAGTAAATCGAAACCGGACGGGAAGTCGATAGAGAAGCAACAAGACATGGAGGTCTTGGGTGTGGATTTATCCCCGTCTATGTCGATTAAGGACCGTACCGTTGTTGGCGCTTCTAACAAGATTGAACGCATGCCTCTCACTTAGCTGGCCGGATAACTCGTTCCGACCGCAAAGCCGAGTAATTCAACTCAGGCCGGGAACCGTTCTGTTGTGTGCTCCTTCCGGGGAACGATCAGACTGAGCCCAAGGGCAGGCTTGGCCTGAGCATCCTGGCATCTGGTGTTCCAGATTGTGCGGCGCGGTACGGACCCACGAAATGTGTACCTGAGTTGTATCAAAGGTGACCTAAGGCTATCGTGGCTGGTAGACCTGGGTTTGTGTTAGGAATAAATTCCCAGCTGGTTGAAATCGATTCGAATCGCCGTCTCTCCCGGATAGTGAGAAACTTGGCTAGTCCCAACATCGTAGCAACTATGTTATGAAACATGATGGTTCGGATGAATATGGAATTCCAATACCTGCTATGGTTATTATTGTATGCTTCTAAATGATATATCATATGTTTGGCACAGGATAGTTGCTAATTTAGAAATGGATAGTTATAATTAATCTGCTAAAGAAGTCGTAACTGTACTATGACTCAATTGCTTTTACGCAAAAATGTTGTCGAGTTACGTCCACTTATACAGCCTTGCATAATCCTTGGAGTCATTTTATTTCTGGTTCATGACGGGTAAGTCTAGCTGAGTACCTTCTCGTACTCAGGGTTTATTTCCCCATTGTTGCAGATGGCACTGTGTATCATGGTTATTGTAAGAGTTGCTTCTATCCCGCTGTGGATGAGGAGTAAGCCTTGGGTAGGCTTCTTTAGTAATTCCTATCTTTGCTTTTGTGGACCGTGATCTGGCTTGGCACTGTATCAAACTATGTTAGAAACTTTATCTTCGAACTTATTTGCTTCCGCTTTATTTATCAAACTCGGTTTGTAATAACTTTTATTCGTACTCTGATGATGAAAAGTATCTGTGAACTTTATGTAATATGTGGCATGTATGTTGAATCCTGTACGATCTTGGTTGTTGTAAATCGTTTATCGAGACCCGTCGTGGTACTCGACGGACTACCGGGTTTATATGGGTTCAACTATGACAGTGCGACCGCTTGTGGATTGCCATTGTACTTGGATTCTTATAAATTGGTCGGTTCTGTGACATCCTTCCTCTCGCCACCCGACCCCTTCCTCGCCACCGCGCTCCTCCGCTTCGTGCACCTCACGCAGCCGCCCCTGGAGAGGAGGGGAGGGGCGCCGCCCCTGGAGAGGAGGGAGGCGGTGGATTCGGGGCGGTGCCAGCGAGAAGAGGGAGGCGACAGATCCGGGGTGGCGCGGCGAATCCGGGGCGGATCTGGGGCGGCGCGGGGCAAGGAGGGGAGGGGCCGGGGCCGGCCGCCGGTGGGAGGAGAGGAGGGGAGGGAGGGGCCGGCCGCCCCTGGAGAGGAAGGAGGCGGCGGATCCGGGCCGGTGGGAGGCAGTGAGAGGGAGCAGGGGCAGGGAGAGGGCGCACGTGTGAGCAGGGGCAATAAGGAGAGGGCGGCCGTGGGTGTGTGATTTTAGGGCGTGGGTGCGTGGGGCTTTGCCGAGTGTCTTGGATCTGGACACTCGGCAAAGTTTTTTCCTCATTTTTTCCCTTCCCCTTCTTTTCTAGAATTTTTTTTTATTTCTTTGCCGAGTGCAAAAAAAACACTCGGCAAACCCCTTGTTTGCCGAGTTTTTTTTTACACTCGGCAAACCCCTTATTTGCCAAGTGTTTTTTTTTCCGAGTGTTTTTAGCTCAGCACTCGACAAAGAATTGGTTTGCCGAGTGTCCGAGAAAATACACTCAGCAAACATAAAAACACTCGGCAAATTTGAGGATTCCGGTAGTGATTTGGTTTCCATTGACCATGCAATTCACCTAGCTTATAACTATACTAACCTTGTTGAAGATATAAGAAACTATGGAATTTCGTTAGCATGAGATGCATCTGACAAACTAGACTGTAATAAAAACAAACCTGGTGTACAAATAAACTAGTAGTGAGTGCTTACCAAAGAAAATCTTCTTTAGAGGGGGTGAATAGGAGTTCCTAAAAAAAAGTTTGAAAAAACTGTCACAGGACCGGATGTTCGGTAATTTCTAAATTACGGTCCGGACCTAAAATTTTGTCTGCGCCATAACTAGTCTAGACAGGATGTCTGGTACTAGGTAGCGAGAAGAACACAAATCCAAAGATATTTCACCTATTTAATTGATTTTACTTGTTATAAAAGGTTCATCAATTAGCTGATTGCTCCAAAGATCTATAACCACAAACACAAAAATAAGTACATCGGGACAACTCCAACAAAAGTCAACTTACATAATAAGAACACAAAAATAAACAAGAAGACACGAGATATATTTACCGAAGTTTGGATTCACCTCCATGAATCCTACGTCTCATTGGCCTTCTTCCCTTGTGGAGGCGAAGTCAAAGCCTTCACAAACTTTTTATTTTGACTTACTACAAGCACGGAGCTCGTCGGGTAAGACTAAAAGTCCAGTCCTGAGCATGAAATTTTTACTATAGCTTAAGCATGCAATGATTAGCCTACCATAAAAAATACGCTATGTTCGTTTGGGCTTGTTTAGCTTATAAGCCGTACTTTTTCAGCCAATAAATAGTATTTTTCTCTCACACCAAATCAGCCAACGGTACTTTCAGCCATGGCTTATCAGCCAAACAAGTCCAAACAAATAGGGCGATAATTGGACCACAGAAATTACAGCGTTGAATTAATTACAAAAAAAACATAGATCTAAAGCTACAGAAAAAAAAAAACTTTATACCCTACTATATTATATGTTCACTGTGTAGATCTAGTCCAATGCATTTGGATATTCCATTTAATAATTTTTCTGTGAGTTAGCATGATTTTTCAAAAATTCAGCCAAAATAAACATAAAAGAAACAAGAAAAAACACCGAGGGAAACAGCCATGGGTCACGTGTCCAGTTCTAGGAGATGAGAGATGAGCTATTTCTGATTTTAGAGGGGGGTGTGTTTGAAACTCTGATTTTAGAGTTGAGGAAGAAAAGGCTGACTTTCGGGATATTTGAGGGAGGTTTTTTTTAAGTAAAATGGACTTTTTCTGGCAGACAATAGAGAGCACCGAGTTGGGCTGGGCTTGCCTGATGTGTTAAACAGTCGGCCAAAAAAACTGTTCGCCGAAGCCCTGAGCGACAAAGATGGGAAACAATGGCGAACGGTAGCACGGGGATGGGCAGCCGGCGATTCAGAGTCAATATTCACACAAGATTGTTTTAAATGATATTCACAAAAAAAACATTTTTAATAAATAGATAATTTATTATAAATTTGTTTACAGATCACTTTTAAAAAAGTTGAATAAGTAAGTTTTTCAAAACTGATTCTCCTCTTTGCTTCAGTTTCGTGAGCTTTAATTTTAGTGATTTGTAAGGACAGCAATCCTCGACTCTTTACTTTATTTGCCGCTAATGTCAAATTTGGCACATCCTAAATTCCTCAAACCAAATCTTATGCTTGAGGTTGGTGAACCAACATTTGAAAAAGAAAGGTATACTATATACTAGCTAATAAAGCAAACCGTATAGCCCTTTTCAGTTGACACTTCTCTTTTCAGTTGTTGTATTTTGAGCTTGAGGATAATGGGGGATTTAGCCTTTTAATTATCGGGACGTCTAGCGCCCAGACGTCCGGCGCCGGCAGCGCGTCCCATGTCTAGCTTTCTCGTGCAGCGTCCGCGCGTGTTCCTTCCCCGTGCCTCTGCCGTTGGGTTCCGATTTGACCGTGCACGCTTGTGGGAGGAAATCATCGCGTCCGCTGCCATCAGAAGCAACAGCGACGGGCCACGCCTGGCAGCGCACTCTGGCTGGTCCCCATGCTGCTGCTGACCGGCCGCATCCAGCTAGAATAAGGAGAGAGAGAGCAGCCAAGCATGGATGTAGCTTCGTGCTCCACGCTTGTTGCACGCCCATGGATACAGCTTTGTGCTCTGCGCCTGCTGCCGTGCCTGCTTGGCTTCCCGCGCGCACGTGGGGACCACTGCGCCCGAGGGGACCACCTCTGCCTGCGCCCCCTAGCCACTCCCACTGATGAAAACACTTGCAACATAAAATATTTGATGCAGCGTACATCCGAAATAGATGAAACATTTACAACATGCGTTTGCAACATATGTGTATAGGCACTCGAACATATGCAACATTCAGATAAACACTTGCAACATACGTTTGAAACAGTTAAAACATTTGAAACATACACTTGCAATATACGTGTATAGCCAGTGCAACATATGTAGCATCCAGATAAAACACTTGCAACATACGTTTAAAACAGCAGAAACATTGAAACATGCACTTGCAACATACGTGTATAGTTATTGCAACATATGCAACACCAGATCTACTTTTGCAACATCCAGATGAAACGTATGCAGCATAAATCTGAAACGCATAAAACATACTGGTTGCAACATGTGCCCATCTACTTGCTGCACAATAATAGAGGCTCATTCACGCAGAGCTCGACGCAGGCCCAGAGCTCGAGGTCGCCCATGGTCGACAGGCGGATGGATCGCGGCACGGCGGGAGGCACGAGGCGCGGGCGAGGGTGCGCGATGCGAGGCACGAGGAGCGCGACACAAGGCGCGGGAAAGGCACGTCTGTTCCATCCTTTGGCACGAGGCACGAGGCGTGGGGGCGCGTGACGCGAGGCACTGGGCAAGCGCGTCCGTCTAAGGGTATCAATATCGTTTAGTTATTTGATTTATCTATTATGTGCTGCCGTAGCGTTAGCACATGCATTATACTAGTTTACGCTACAGTAAAAACCCATACATTACAACTACTAACCAATTACACTACCTAGTCTTTCGACAGACATCGAGAGGGCTGCCCACGTGTTTCTGGACCAAGAACATGAGACATTTTATACCCAGCAAAACACTAAAAAGAGAGTAAAATGGTCAAAGGATGTTTCAGGTCGAAAATGACCAAAGCAGCCCCCAGATTAGGAACCGGAACGGACAACGGAGCGGCGCATGCATTCGACGACGTTCATGGGCTTGCATAGGGCGGCGGTGAGGAGCCTTGTCGCGTTGTTTGTTTCGTCGCCCGTCAAGCACGTTCACTGCTGAGATGAGCACACGAAACATGTGGTGGAATGGGCGTGCTGACCGTACAGGCTGCTAAAAGCACGTGCCCACCAGAAGCTAAGGACCACGGATCAAAAGCGCTGTCTCGTCCTTCGGGCAACGATGCTTCACATCTCACGAAAATTGACGGGGTCCAACTGTCCAAGCGCTTACGGTGCCGTATTACGTACCAGTATGACAACGACATCTCTACGTACCTATGTACGTACTCAGGTATCAACGGTCACTCCATGTCAAATTAAATACTCCTATAGGAGTATTTCAGAAAGTTGTAATTTGCATCGGAGGGACTGATCGCTGCAACAAACCTGGGCTAAATAAAAACAACGATGTCGTCAACCGTCCACTGGTGCGGTCAAGTTTCATCAGAAAGGGAAAAAAGTTGCTCTCTTCTTCAGAAGATAGCTGAATAGCCTCCCTTTGAATGAATGAATGAATGTGATGGTCAGCACGACAGCACCGACATCTATATAATACTATAAACTATAACACGAGTGCTGATTAAGTATTGTTTGTATGACATAAGAAAATATGCCATCAGGAAGAAATAAAATGGCGCAATCTTATTCCTGAAGCATGCATGTCGGCTGGGCTGACTTGGTGCACACTACACAAAGAGATTCACCAGTGTTAAGGAAGCGCGTGACACACAGTTGACCTCTATTCAATTACTATGGATTGGGCAAAATATTTTCATCAAGCTTTGGCAAAGTTTGGTTTGTCATGGACTTGTGTTAGTTTATTCAGATTCAAAATTAAGTTACACTCTTACATCTATCCAATCCCGCACGCGTCCTCCGCCGAAGAAACCTTACTTGATCTGATGCGGATCGGATCCGGGCTATGATTTTCGACCCATGGCCCGACCCAACTCGAAAAAACTGACCTAAAGTATGAAAACCCGAAAATTAGTCTGACTCGATAGTACGTCGGATCGGGCTCGGATCAAAGATTTTGACCTCATCATTTTTTTCTGGCCTGACCCGAACGCGAACCTTTGATTAGGTCTACTATACATGTGCAACTGGGAATCCAATTGGTCTTTTAGTCGATAGACTTTCGTCTTTACATAATTCCCTATTCATCAATATTTTGAATTAGATTTAGATAAAATACATCTGGAAATTCAATGAAGTCGAGGTCAACAAATATGGCTATGAAATAAATTATCTTGGACTTCTTTGAAATACTGTTTGCTTGAACTTATCAGCTATAGTACAATATTTTTCTCTCATAACAGATCAGCTTTAGCCGACTTATAAGCCGTAAAAACCATCAGCAGACGATGATAGGAGCTCTTCCACATGTAAGCAGGGTCGAGGGCCACACGTAGGAGGGTGACGACAATGGACTCCTGCGTGAACAAGTCCCGATGGTTGGAAAGATGGCTAGGATTTTTATTTGAATATATAAACATAATAGAGGTCGACCTTATAGAATGTGGGACCTACCTTGCTAAGGCCCTGTTTGGAAGCCCGGTATTTATCATAAAACCATTGTAAATTATAGGTCCTAATTTTTTTCTGACCCAAGATGCAATTCACTGATTGGATGACCGGTGATGAGCCTATTGAATTTGCATCCGGTTTCCCCCAAAAACGTTGGAAAAAAAATGTTGCCTCCTCTGGTCTGGGGAAAAATACGGCAAGTATCGTGCTTGTCTCACCTCTGCTGAAATCACGCCGCCACCCCCACTCGATTCCGATAGTCCGCTGCCACCCCATGGCGAGCGGCGCGCCGAGGCGGGGACGAAGCCTGAACACGTCGTTGCGGACCGCCTCCTTGCGCCGCACCTCGGCCGACAGCCACGAAGTCGTCGCGCGCGTCGCGCACGGCGCAGGCCCGGCGGCCGTAGGAGCCCTCGACCACGAACACCTCATCAGCGTCCGAGGAGGACGCGGTGACGACGTGCGCTAGCGTCTTGCCGCCTGAGGCACGGAGGCCACCGACGTGGCGGCGGACGAAGAGAAAAGACGGCCTAGCTGAGGCGGGATCGATGGCGGAGAGGCCAGGGTGTTGGGCGCACTGAGGTTGCTCTCCGGGCAACAATGGCGGCTGTTGAGAGGCAGCATGTCAATGTCACAGATCTGGTCCACTATGGATAAGTATAGCGTATAGAGAAGAGTCTAAGCGAGGTGCATATGCGAGAATCGATGGATGGGTGCTCAGGCTGCTCGAATTTGCTCCTGTGAGCTTGAGCGGCAATGGTGGCTGCAGCTTAGTTTCTCTGTCCATGGCGCCACTACCTTCGACGGAATCCAACAAGACACTGCTCTGGAAGCTAGCAGGTGAGGCAACGAGGCATCATAAACTAGCAATAGTGGGATAGCAGCTCGGATGTCACGGGATTTGGTAGGCGGCGACCGAATTTCTGATGCTCAGCCAAACTGTGCTTCCTAACAATATTCTACAAGCGAATGGTTATCCACGGGAGTTCCTGTGCACATCAGATTACAAGTGTAATCATTTTACAGGTGTAAACAAGGCCTAAGGCCTTAAACATTCCTGATGCCCTAATGGCGTTAGATGCCATGGGAGTGTTTTTTTGGTCGTGATTGGTAGGCACCATTAATGGAGACGATCCAAAAAAATTTAGCTACTCCTTCTATTCTAAATATACTTTGTTTTAGTTTTAGTTGATTTTTTCCCTAATTTTGACTTTTTTTTTATTAAAATGTGCTAACATTGACAACATCAAATTAGTCCCTCATTGAATTGTAAATGTTTCTATATTTCTCATAAGTTTAATTTAGGATGAAACTAAAATAATCTACATTTTGGACAAATTAGTGCCATAATTTGAAGTTTCCTATCTCTCTTCTATTAAAATTCAATTATTTAGTACGTACTACTTTTTTTATTTTAGACACCATATTTTATAGAAATTTCTAGCTAAATTGTTGCTCTGTCCCAAAATAACATATACGATTCAAGTCAACTAATTTTAAGTCTGACTTAAAGTTGTCTGAGACAGGACACCAGTTTTAAGTCTGACTTAACAAATGCTACCTTACTAGTTCTTGGTCAAACTTAAAATACGCATCCCACGACGGATACGTCATTCCTTTAACAAAATTATATAAAGGAGCTAACATTTATTAGCTACGAATACGCATCCATGACAGATACACCACTAACATTTACGTAAGAGAGTATTACTCACTCCATTCCAAATTATAAGTAGTTTTGACTTTTTTTATTTATCCATTTTACTATATATATAAACATAATATTATATTGAGATGTATACTAAAATAGATGTACCAAAAAAGTTTGAATACTCCCTCCATCGATGTGGATTTAGTTTGACCGTTAGAAATTGATCTTTGACTGTAAATTGTTTTGGTAATATTTTGCAAATGGCTACAATAAGATAATAGCATTAGAAATGTGTTTTAATATGGATTTAACAATATTATTTTGTGGCATATAAGGAAGTGAGCCTAGCTCAACTGGTTGGGTGAGAGGTATGGCAATGCACTCAACCACCCAGGTTCAAGACTCGTCTTAGACTGAATTTGGATGCCTATTTCTTATCTTAATGAAAAACCACCTAGTTTCTCCTAGGTTGGATCTCATTTTTTTTATTTTGTGGCATATGATTTATGTATTAGTGAAGTTGAACTAATCACTGTCCAGAATGCTTTTAGACAGCGAAAGGTACACCTACCTATAATTTAATGGCACACCTTCTAAACACGGAAACTATAAATTAGGCTAGTTTCTGTGGGTGCTATATGAAAATATTTTGATGAGAAGAGAGATAAAACATATATCCAAGACTAGAACCTTGGCCATTATTATAGGTAGAACAAACAATTTGTTCTCAAGAAACAACACCAAAATACTATACATGTGCATTAGATGAGTCATATGATACTTTCGGTTGATATAACATGGCAACGTTGCAATGATATACTCCCTCTGCCCCCCTAATAAATAGATTCCTTGCACAAAAATCATCGATAAGTAAATTAATCTCTAGAGGACTCAATGGTCCACTGGTCCATTTATTTTCTCGAAGTTTTCTCATATTTACTGCACCCCCTCCCTTCTCCCTCTTAAATAAATAGATTCCTAGCAAAAAAAATAATTGTCTACAAGTAAATCAATCTCTAGAAGACTCAACGATCCACTGGCCCATTTATTTTTCTCAAAGTCAACTCATATATACTGCACCCCCTCCCTTCTCCCTCTTTTCCACCAATCCAGGCTCGAGTTTCTGCAATTAGATAGGTATAGTAAATGCTATAATTATTGTGCAACTACTTCAATTAATGAAGGGTAGTATGGTCTTTTCTTTATCATACTAATATGTCCTAGATTTGCTAGAAATATACTCCCTCCAAGTTGCTAAAAGAAATTGTTTTGGACAACAACACAGTCTCCAAAGCACAACTTTGACTTCTTAATTTTATAAAAATAATTATTGAAAAGTGATATATGTATATTTTATGAAAGTATTTTTTAGGACAACTCTATTCATATGGTTTTCATATTTCCAACTCAACAATTTAAAAGTTATTTATAATTTATATTTCCAATATTTGACTCAAGTCTTGTCCAAAATGACTTCTTTTAGCAACCTGGAGAAAGTATTTATTCAGAGGGGAGTACGAGACAGAGCACTAGGAATAGCTTAGGAGGAAAGATATCATCAATTAATTATCACATCGAAAGTTTTGGCAACGTTGAAATGGATATTATTCCCTCTCCTTTTTCTTTATTTACATGGACATGTTCAAATAAATACACCATCAAGATATATATAGTGAGTTGATGAAGCTAGTTTGATCTTTGTGTATTTTTCTCAAGTCTAATCAAAATTAGAGAAGTTTGATTTCAGATGAAGTTCGGACGACCTATATAAATAAAGTATGGGCAATACTATACTATGCGTGCGCAAGCGTAGAAATTTCCGCTTGCACGCCTCCTTCTTCCTCGCCTCGTGCGTGCCTTCTTCTTCCTCATGCGCTCCCCTGCCGCCTCCTCACCCCACCCGGCTCTGGCGACATCGACGGCCCTTGACCACGGCCAACCAGTTAAGGTGCGACCCGACCTTCTTTCTCCTCGTGCACCCATCTCCTACCACCCGTCGCGGTATGCTAGGGATTCGCCGGAGCTCCTTCTTTGTCCGGCTGCCGTCCCGGCGCTGTCTCCGTGCGAGCACTACTAAAAGTTTCCAGATGTTTGGCCCCAACTGGGCGTTGATGAACAAGCGTCCCACTATATAACAACAATTAATTAACTAAGGCCGGCTGTTTCGATTTTGAACACCTTTCGTTGGTCAACTCTCTAGCTAACACAAAGAAATCAAACACCAACCTCTGACCATTCCAAAGTCAGACCCTCTACGTGGTCAACCCTCCCCTATAAATGCATCTCCACGCGACGCCTCCCAGGCCACCATTCAACGCCAATTCACAATCCTTCACCTTCGGAACTTCCAGAAGCTTCTGTCTAGGCACCCTCCCTCGCCATGGGCAACGGCCTCTCCCCTTGTCTGTGCCCCAGGGCCGCGCACGGCGGCGAGGCGGCGCGGCTGGTGTTCTGGGGCGTGTCGGCGAGGATGGCCGACGAGCGGCGGTCCATCACCGCCGGGGACGTCACGGCGGAGCTCCCCGACCCGCATCTCGTCTGCGCCGGGGACTCCTTCTTCATCGGCCTGCCAGTCCCGGCACTGTCTCCGTGCGAGCGGCTCGTGGCCGGGCGCACCTACTTCGTGCTCCCCGCGGCACGCTTCTCGTGCAGCCAGGCGCTCAACGCCGCGACGCTCGCCAAGCTCTCGCCGTCGTCCTCCGCCGCGAAGGTGCCCCTCGCCGGCGGCGCGGCGTCCCCGTTCGAGTACGTCACGGGCTCCGACGGCGCGCCGCTCATCAGGATCCTGCCCGAGTTCATCGAGAAGGTGATCACGTCGTGCGGCGGCGGCAAGTGCGGCGCGACGGAGCAGCTGTGCAGCACGCCGGAGCTGAGGAAGCACTACATGCAGCTTGTGGGGGCGCGGGCGGAGAGGCCGTGGTCGCCGGGGCTTGAGACGATATCCGAGGCCGAGAAGAGGAGGAGGATGCCGTCGCCGGTGAGGCTGATCGGGCTGGCAAAGGCTTCTTCAAGATAGCCCTGCATATGCATATGCATGTTGCATGGATAGATTGCAGAAGGGAATAGAGAGTTTAGCCTAATTTTGCTTCTTGGGATGCAAGAGGGAGAAGAAGAAGCAATGTAGATAGATTCAGAAACGAGAGGAGTAGGCACATTAGATTTAGTTTTAGTTCATCATTTTTCTCTCCTTTGAACAAAGGATACTCCAAGTGGATTGAATCATGAAAATTATTGAATAAAATTGCATATGTCATCCATTGCAAGTTTGCATTTGGGTTGTCCTACTAAGGGGAAAAAGTGTCTAAAATTGTAAGGCAGTTTCCACATGATCTTCAGAAAGTGCAGATGTATATGACCATGCTTTGGAGTAGAACAACAAGCTTTAATTAAGCTAGATTATCACTGCGACCTCTATTTAAACTGGAGTTAGTGAGTTTTTTTTTTGGTTCTATTAAATCTTACATATTCATTTGTTTTTCAAATTGAGAAAATTGTTAAAAGAATCCTTTAATTTTGTTGTGGTTGCTGTCACAATTTGGATAGGTCCTTTTCAATTTGTTGTGTTATACCTTTAATTTGTTACAGCAAGCCTTTCAGTTGTTTTGAAGAATCTTTTTATGTGATCGATTAGTTTTAATATGCATTTATACACTTGCTCTTAAAGTATATGGGCCTGAAAACGCCTCCAACGACGAACATGATACCATCGAGCTGGAGTAGGTTTTCCACCCGGCACCATAACTCATTTGGAAATTGAATCGAATTTTACATATTAGAGAAGTTTTATAACGGTATCTTTGCATTGAGTAATTCGAATACACAAACTGAAACGAAGATTTAATTTTTTTTCCTTCTATGAGAAAGCCAATAACATAAAAATCATATTATGTCATATTGTGGAAATACACATGTTATATGCCCTCTTTAGAACGCATCAAACTTCCTTGTTTTGTGCATTTTTCTCTGCTCGTAAAAGGAGTAAACTGGACCCGTTCACCCATGTGAAGCCGGGATGACCAAGCTTCACACTTCGATTTTTTGCGCCGACATGTAGCCCCCACCACCCACGCCCTCACCCCCGCACGCCTCCCCACTCGCCGGGACATTTAACTTTTTACCATTATAACGGACAGCCACTCTCGAGATCTCACCTTGCCGAGTTCGCATAATTTTTCAGCAGCGGTGCTCGCCCAACCATACATTTTTACCACTTTTGGTGTCGTGGCGCTCCAGGACAGCGTGCCACGTCGGATCCGCGCACGCGAAGGGGGCAAAATGACCTCGCCTGCCCCTCCCCCATCCTCTTAGCTATATGGGCCGGTCTGAGGTGCTCCAGCCGGCCCATTTGCCCTCCCTCCTGTCTCTTCTTCTTCTTCCCTTGGCTCCGGACACACTCGCCGCCGCCGCCGTCCGCCGCCGCCACCTCATTCCCTCCCTCCGTCCTCCACCGCACATGACTCACTACGCCGAGTCCTCTGGAGGTGGACGTGCCAGGAGCAGGCTGCAAGGGGGCCGGAGCACCCGCATCCACTCCATGGACTTCGATCTAGTCGGTGAGCTAAGCGGCTTTCCACTGATCGTTTGCCCAGAATGTGGGTTGGATAGGGTGGTTGAGGGGCGGACGAAGGAGGGTGAAAACCAGGGGCGACTATATTTCAAGTGTGCAAGGAACACGGTGAGTATCCAGTCGGTGTGCTTTGTTCCCAAAATCTAAGCTAGGGTTCTTACTACCCGTTTCGTTTATGCAGTATCCGAAGGTTTGTGGCTACTATCGTTTCGAGAAGCAGTACTTTCAGAAGCTAAAGGACGATGGCGTCATAGTTGTTCGGCCGTCGAACTGAGCACAGATGTTGGACGAAGAAGTTGATTCTGTGGATTACACAAATGTCGACAAGCCGAGGCAAGCACTGGAGCATCCCCTGGAGCAGAAGCTGGACAATGTGATCTGGAAGATGAACTCATTCATTTTATGTATTGTTTGTGTAGTGTTTGGATGTGTAATGATGTATTTTGCAATGAAGTAACATGTTGTACTCAAAATGGTTGCTTTCCATGTTGGATCTGTATGTTTGAACAATGAAATGAAATAAGCCTACTTTTGTGTGAGCAATGTTCCAATTTTTGTGTGTATGAACAATTGGATCCCATGAACAATGGGGGGACTGAAACACAGATGATAATGCACAGATCACAAACTCATCAAGTGATAGAAACAAACTGATCAAGTGATAGAAACAAACTGATCAAGTGATAGAAACAAACTGCTCAGTTAAGCATTGCATTACATGACTGGTTTTGTTCTGGCCACTTGCACAGTTTGACATCCATACACAAGGATGTATTGTGGCCTCATCCATTACATGTTTTTCATCACAGTTTTCAAAAGAAAAGACTAAACAAGTTCAGGACAGCATGGGCCAAAATAAGAGACATTTTGAATTGAAGCTTTGTCTCATTTCTTCTTCCCCTTGGTTCCTGCTGTCTTCTTTGTTGGAGTCTTCTTGATCTTGGTAGCTAGTTGCTTCATCCTAGGTGTCATCTTCCTTGTAGCAACAGCTTCTTCTGGCTGGTTCACAACTTGCAATTCAACATCAGGGTGCTGCAGCTGCTTGCAATTCAACATCAGGGACATTTCTTTGGCTGCTGCAGCTTCAGCTGCTTGCAATTCAACATCAGGGACATTTCTGGCTGCTTCTTTGGCTGCTGCAGCTTCAGCTGCTACTGCAGCCTTATCTGTAGCTAGCTGAGCTGCTTTGGCTGCTCTGTCAGCTGCTTCTCTAGCTGCTGCTAGTCTTGTTCTTGGTGAAGATTGAACACTTGAGCCCTCTCCATCTGCCTGGTCCTTCTTTCCCGTCTTTGGCCTTCCAGGTTTTGCTGTTGTCTTCTTTGTCCTCTTCCTGGCATGAAACAAAACAGATGAGGGTACATTATATAAGTATTGGTAAGAATGATAGAGAACCTAGGTTTAGAATTAACCTTTTCCTTGTGCCTGTAAGTGAGCATCTCCAGCTCCCACTCCTGTGTCCAAATTCCCCACAATCTTTGCATTTTGCCTGCCTAGTTCTTCTCCCACTAGTTTCAAATGGTCCAAGGAACCTTTTCTTCCTCTCCCTGCCTGGCCCCTTTTTTGTCTTGGTTAGTGGTGCAAGACACTTGAAACCCTTGTCAACTTTTGGCCATTGGTTTCTATCAGTGATGTGAGGGATTGTACCATGGTATGCTGCTCGAAATTTGTCAACAGAGTAGTACTGGTGAACAAACAAGCCCATTTGTGGCTGCCTTTGGCTGGTGATGATAGCTAGGGCATGTGGGCATGGCTTCCCAGTGAGCTGCCACTCCCTACAAGTACATGCATGCTCTTCCTTCAATGCTGTTGGGCCCATGTTTGGCATCCTCCTCAAATATGGTAATGCCCTTTCTGCCACCCAAGCCTATGAGGCCATAGCACCAGGCACCTTATTCCTTCCAGCATATGTATGCACACCTTCATTTATTTGCACCTGCACTAAAACAAAACATTTCAGCACCTCAAAATCCAACATAAAAAGAATTCAGAAATTTAGTTTGAACAATGAAAATGCAAATTTAGTACCCTGACACTCCCACCATGCTGAGTTCTAGCTCTAATTATCCAAGGACATCCCAGAGAAGCACAATGTCCCCTAAACCTTTCAGTATCTGAATGAGAAGTAGCAAGTTCAAAATCTTTGACTATTGCATGTTGTCTTCATCACTAGCCTAAAATCATCCATGGATGGAAAAAAAAACCCAACAGACACAAATCTGGATTTTCTCTGTCCCGACCAAACATTGGTTCTTGATCATCATGGTCATCAATCGAATAATTTGCCTCATCCATATCACCTGCATCTCAAATTTGTCATGGCGGGGATAGGAATAGCTTCCCTGTCGCTTCATCGCCTCTCTCATCTCTTCTTTGCAAAACCTATAGCCTCATAAACTTTATC
This sequence comes from Miscanthus lutarioriparius, assembly GCA_904845875.1. NCBI lineage: Eukaryota > Viridiplantae > Streptophyta > Magnoliopsida > Poales > Poaceae > Miscanthus > Miscanthus lutarioriparius. The sequence continues at coordinate 31,417,383 of CAJGYO010000017.1, read as the reverse complement.
CTCATCAATCGCCGCCTTGCCTTGCGTCTCCATCCTCATTTGCTTCTTCTTCAACAATCAACTGAGCCCAATCTACTGGTTGTGCTTGTTCAGGTGGCATAGAAGGAGGAGGACTGCTGCAAGTGTCACCAGTGCCTTCAACATTATCAGGTACAACACTACCTTGTGTTATATCAGGAGCAGCACTGTCTTGACCATTACCATGAGCAGCACTGCCTTGACCATTACCAGTACCACCACTGCTGCCTTGACCATTAACACCAGCATGACTACTTCCAGCATTACAAGGAACACCACTGCCAGCAGAAGTGACACCAGAGACAAACCTAACACCAGAGATAGCTTCTTTTTCATTCCATCTAGAAAGTATAAGCTGCTGAAAATGTTCATCCCTCCGTATTTTCCATTGAGAGGGACTGTCTAGCTCAACCACCTAAACTGCCAATGTCTGTGAAGGTCCCCAGATTATCTTTGTTTTCATTTCAGCATGAAACTTAGCAAGAATATAATGATCATTTCTATCAAGCCAGATTTCATGTTCCTGCTCAGACATGGCCACTAGCCCGTACTCATCCTCAGCAATCCACTTAGAGACCTTTACAACTAATCTAAACGCATTACCATGTTCAATCCTTGCACAAAAACAGATGTTAGGGACAACCTACTACACAGAAACCGTAGTCCCATCCCATCAAAGTGAAGAGAAAACAACCTAGAAGATTAGGGTTCTTACCAAACAGGGCAACCACTCCTCGAATTCTAGTCCATTGCGTCTACGTTTCCCTCTACTACATGAACTGTCAAAGGAAAAAGAGCAGGTCCAACATCATTCTCAAGCACCCTAACCCGAGCCTCGAATCATACCAGTGCAAACCAAAAAACGGGAATGACAGCGTCGGTCCGGATGGGACATACCTTTTTTCAGTAAGCCTTCAGGTGAGTGCGGTGGAGGACGGAGGGAGGGAATGAGGCGGCGGCGGCGGACGGCGGCGGCGGCGGCGAGTGTGTCCGGAGCCAAGGGAAGAAGAAGGAGACAGAAGGGAGGGCAAATGGGCCGGCTGGAGCACCTCAGACCGGCCCGTATAGCTAAGAGGATGGGGGCAGGGGCAGGCGAGGTCATTTTGCCCCCTTCGCGAACGTGGATCCGACATGGCACGCTGTCCTAGAGCGTCACGACACCAAAAGTGATAAAAATGTATGGTTGGGCGAACACCGCTGCTGAAAAATTATACGAACTCGATAAGTTGAGATCTCGAGAGTGACTGTCCGTTGTTATAACGGTAAAAAGTTAAATGTCCCCACTCGCCCCTTCGACCGTCGCTCCATTCAAGGGAACAGAAGCCCCCGCCCCGCTCCCGACGCCTCCCCGACCCTCCCCAGCCGCCGCCGCCCCGCCCCTGTCAATGCCGGCGGCCAGACCATGACCCGTCACGCCGCCGCCTCACCCTCCCCCGTCGACCCCTGCTGCCTCCCCTCCGCGTCCCTGCTTCGCCTGGTCGGCACCGCGCCCCGCTCGGCCCCCGCCGAGGAGGCGGTCCAGCCGGGGTGGACCCGGCCAGGGTGGAGCGCTCTCCCTCGGCGAATCCGGCGAGGAGGCCGCCCGGCCGGTTGGAGGCGCTTGGCAAGGCCGATGCCGCCCACCCGCCTGTTCGCACATGCCTAGCTGCCATCGTCGCCGACTTCTGCACACGCGGCCTCAGCACGCTCGTCCGCGACTACTTCCTCCACTCCCTCGAGGTCCGTACAAAACACTCTCCCCTCTCTTTCTCTCTCTCCCTCTTCCGCGCGAGCGCGCACACACGACTGCTGATGTGCTAGGTTGCTATTCTGTATTCAAGAGGAGATTTGTGCGGTGATAGTTGCATGGTGTGAAGGTTCGCATAATCGCATCTGCTGCACGCTACGTGTCTGAGAATGCCTACACCAAATGGCAGGGGACATATGCGAGGATGGAATCGAGATCTTGTCCTGAGCTTGGGTGTTTCTTAAAATGATGCCCAAGTGAATCTCAGTGCTGGAGTGTAGGATTTAGAATTGCGGCACTCAGCTTTATTTTTCAAACAGGTGAGAATCACTGAATGCTGAAGCAAATGGGAAATGCCCTAAATATAAGAAGTTTACAGTAAACTATTTTGAGATTGAAATTTTATTTTTCAAGGATCAGCCAAAGTCGATTGAGTTTCAGTATCCTCGATCCTAAGTCAATGAAGTAGGAAGCTGGAAATTTGGGATCAATGCAGGTGGCTACAATGTAAGGTAGGATGACGGTGTCATGGCTGGTGAAACATGACCGCATTGAGACTTCTGTGAAAAAGATACTCTCACATACTGTTGTTTCTTCGAGTGGGTGATTGTGGTGGGCGTTGGGGATGATTGGCACAATGGCACTGCCGCACTGGCAGGGAAGCCGACAACGGGAGTGACGATGATGGTTATGAGCTATCAAGGTCCCAACGAGCAACCCATTGGACGAAGCGGAGGGCGCAGTGGGGGTGGCAACGGAAGTGCCGCCTCTATCAAAGGCCACTGCTTCCATCGTATTCTTGGTAACTTGAGGGCAGTACAAATCATTTCCCCCTCTGATATATTATTGATGAATGTCTATCTCTACAACTAAAAAGACGCAGGACAAGCTATTTTCTATTCCTGTGGAAGCTACTTTTTGATCAAATATATGACTTATGTTGTTAGTGAAATATTGAAAAGGAAGAAACTATTTATAAATTTGCTTTGACTATGGAAGTGCCAGCAATTGAAGCTTGGTATAATTTTCCTACTTATCAGTGGAGCATATCATGAGTTAACAAATTTTCCTACTTACCAATGGAGCATAGACTATTTTGATGATGTTCAATTAAAATTGCAAATGTGAGATATGTTGGAATTTTTATATTTGCTCTAGGGTGTTGCATAATATGTAAAGTCTGTTTTTTTTAGGAACATTGGCCGGCTGCTAGCATGTCTGTGAGACTGTTCGCTGTCTTGGTACTTATAAAAAATTAAAGGGATTAAAAGGACCTGGTTGCGGGAGCACATGCTGAGAACATTGCATATCAGTGTGGTTGGTGGAAAAATACATGGCATGAAAAGTAGTGGGAAAATGACTCTTTGTAAGAGGACCCTTAGCTTTGCAAAATAAATATTTCTGCATTTGTAAGTTCTATATGAATTTCGCTTCATACATATTTAGTTTGCACAATCAGTCAATTTGTTTGGTCTAGAAGGTAGGTTGTCATTCACAATTATAGAGTACTCGTTATTTTAAGATTGTGCAAAAGGCATCATGGTAAGTGATTTATTAGTGTTTTTGCATTATGGGTTCTACCTTCAGGCTCTGGACCAGCAAGAGGAAGCTCATTATCCAAGAGGCAGAGGATACCGATTTTATGAGCTGTTTAAGAGAAGCAAATAAGCTGTTGATTTAAGACCTAATATTGTACCGAGTTACTTGTCAGTTAGTCTTCTAAATCATGGACTTGTGCTAAATGGTTGAGTTGATTCTTTGATAGAATCACTGGAAATAGATATAATCCCTTACACATGATTGTAGTTATGAATTGGCTGGCCATTTTTCTGCAAGTGTTATGTTGTTTGTATATACATAACAATCAAGCAAAAGAGACGAGATTGAACTTATTTATTTGTCTATTGATTTGATTCCATTATTTTTCTCTTACAGTCTTACTCTTATTGCGTTGAAAATTTTGAGGATCTTGACCCACTGAAAATTTTGAGGCTGCCATACCAACGTACGGGCATTTTCTAGTCTATGAAAATGAACTAATTTCTGTAAAATTCCTATATGATTCTATGAAATTTCTACGTTTTAAACGAAGCCTAATCGGTTAGAAGTGCTTCGGTGAGTCAAGTGTTCCATTTCCGCCTTCTTGTGTACTCACTTTGTTTCAAAATGTCATTTTAGTTTTAGTGTAAGTCAAACTTCTCTAATTAAGTTCATACAAAAGTATATTAACATAATAACAAACAAAATCCCTATCAAAACATGTTTTATGGTTGATTTACTGAAATAAATTTGATGCTATAGACATTGGTGCATTTTTCTATAAATTTGATTAAAGTTAGAAAATTTGACTTAAAACAAAACTAAAATGGACTACCGTTTAAAATGGGTGCAATAGCCACTATCTAGGTTCTTGGCCATACTGTTTTCTCTTTGCTAAATAATACTACTCACAATCAATTTTTTTCGCGATTGTGTCTAAACACTTTTTTCATTGAAAGCAAACTAAGTAGCACAGTAAATACTACATATCTTAGAAAAAGCCATAACGACTTACTATGGAACAGGTGGAATATAAAATAAACGGCTAAAATAAGTAGCTGAATGTAGAATCAAACACAAAACAGCTACTTCTACGCATTTTCACAGTGTACCTTTTGGTGCAATCCAGTCCCTTGGCGAAGAGACTGGTTAAATCTATGCAAACTGTAATTCTTTAACGAGAATGCACTTGGTAGAGCGTCCGACATTTGAAAATATCCGACGGACTCCAGGCTATCTCAAGGACAACGACAACCACTCATTTCTAATTAATTCTTATCCACACATTATTAGCCTCCACCAACTGCACGCTCATGCTCTGCCTCTTTCTTCGAACTCACATCCGCCTGCTCCACTCCACCCCACCGCGCGGCCTTTCCCCACCGTGCCCCGTCCCTCGCCGCGCCGCACCCCATCGCCAGTCGCGCCCGTGTTCCATCCCCTCCCGCGTCCCACTCCACCTTGCCCATTGCGGTCATGGCGTCACCCAGCCACCACCAACCCGGCGCCACCGGTAGGAGGTCGTCGCCGGCCGAGACATCGTCTCCTATAGCCAGCCGAAGACACTATGGTAGGAAGGGATGTCTTACAGCGGAGGTGTATGGTGGGCCGCTGTTCTCGACGTCACCCCGATCCGAGCTTGTTGGCTATTGCAGTCCCCCTCCAGGTATGCCGTGGCCGTGCGAACGAACGATGTGAAGTGTTTCAGGCGTTTTGAACTTTTGTTTCAAGCGTTTAGGTTTTTTCAGACGTATGTTACAAAATATTTCATCTGGATGTTTTTCAAAAGTAGATCTTGGTGTTGCACATGTTACAATGGGCTACACACGTATGTTTCAAACGCATGTTTCAAGTGTTTCATCTGTCTTCAGGCGTATATTGTAAATATTTCATCTGGATGTTTCAAAAGTAAATCTTGGTGTTTGCATATGTTGCAATGGGCTACACACGCATGTTTTAGACGCATGTTTCAAGTGTTTCATCAATCTTCAAATATATGTTACAAATGTTTCATCTAGATGTTTTAAAAGTAGATCTAGTATTGCACATGTTGCAATGGCGCCGGTGGCTAGCCACCTTCTCCTTGTCCGCCAACTCCCTGACCAGCGCCACGGCCCTATCATGGTCACTAGCAACTTCGGCGCCCGGCCTCCTGGGACGACGTAGTCGAGGGGGATGGTGGCGTGGGTATGGGAAGTGGAGGGTGTGGGCGGAGAAGCGGAGGGAGTGTGGGCGGAGAAGCGGAGGCACAGAGGGGGCGCGTGCATCCCAACAGGAGGCGCGTAGGGGCCATGGGTTCCCGCGTGCGCGCAGATGCACGTGAAATGAGTAGCAGGCACTGGCATTTGAATGCGGGCATCCGTCGACGTCCGAGCGCTAGTCATGCCGATTTTTTAACAAGCCATACATGGCTCTCATGAGCGAGGCCGGGCGCCAAACCAAACAGACTCGAGACGCTAACATAATGGCTGCTAATATGCACAACTGCAGATACCGACATGCATGGCTGTTCTGCATACCAAAGCCCTTCCCACCTGAATCACTGATAAGCAATGGCATGGGTTGTTGACCTTTGACCTGCAGAGTGCGTACGAATCATCAAGTCAACCATAATCCAATCTCCCGATCAACTCAATCATGTGCTTCGTGCCACTCTTCTAATGTGTCAACAAGCTTTACAGGTAGGTCAGTATTACACCGTGTCAGTCACATATTCCTCCGATCCACAGCCTCTCGCAGATAAAGATTACAAATAATCTGTGGCCACGCCTTTTTCCAAAAGCAGCATCTCGAGTGGATCTCACTCTCGCAGCGTGTGCTCGAGATTTCGCCCAACTGGTGGCACGAGCACGATCCTATATATTACGGCGACCACGGTGGATCGTCGGACTTGACCGCGGGAGTGCGCGGCCGGCGGGAACTCACCCTGCCATAGCCAAAAGCCACTTTACCGGAGAAAATTATTAACCTGTTGATTGAATGAATATAAAGGTCCGCGCAATTATATTGACCTAACCTTGGACGCGTGCTAAGACCGATTTGTGGACGGTGGTGGACTGCTTATTATTATTGGTAGTGCTAGCGTCCGGACGGACACCTGTGTCTAGATGCCAGCGTGCTGCACTCCGTTTCGCGCTACGCAGGGCTCGCGTTGCCCAAGCAACAAAGAGGGGAAGGGCGTGCGGCACCTCCGATTCGGAAGGACCCGGCCGCAGCGTCGGATAGATGCCCTATCGGCGCCGGGAGAGACGATGTAATAGAAGGTGGGGAGGAGAGATACAACACCCGATCTACTTTTGAAACATCCAAATACAACAGTTGTAACATACGTCTGAAGACAGTTGAAACACTTGAAACATGCTTCTGAAACACTTGAAAAAAACACCTGAAATACTTAAAAAATACTATAACCATACACAACATCTAAATAAAATATATGCAACGTATGTGTGAAACACATGCAACATCCAGATATACACACTTGCAACATGCGTCCGGAAAATACAGATAAAACATACCTCTGAAACATTTAAAACACTCAAAACATACGCTTGCAACCTACGATGCGCGGATACTCCAGGGGGTCCGTATCGTGTACGTATCAGATATCGATACGCCACTCATACGCCGCGGATACGTATCCAAATCATACTACGAATTTTGGATACGTACTAGAGTGGATACGTGTATCTGATATTGGATATGGCCCATGAAGTCTAAACGACCTCCTAGTCTCCCACGTGTGACCTACTCCCTCCGCCGTCCGCACACTCGTCTGCGTCGCATCCCGACTCCGCACCGCAGACAGCTAGAAAGGTGATGTGGCAGAACCACCTAATTTAATGTCTCCTAGGAGTACTTGTCTTCCATTAGACACTAAGTATTCAAGGGAGGGCACCAAATTACGCAGTTCCGTCGAGCACACCCCAAGGAAGAACCCGAAAATCCATATTTTTCCATCAGGATCACAAATGAGAGAATAAAGCTCACATCATTCTTAACAATTTCTTACATCACTTTTAATACAACATCAGATAAAGCTCACATCATTCTTAACCATTTCTTACATCACTTTTAATACAACATCAGAGTTATGAATAATTTAATTTAACAACGGAATATAAACATGTGATCAGAGTTACAACGGAAATAAATATCTACTCATGACATGGTGAAACATTGACATATAAACTATGACAACATATTATAAAGTTTCTATTTATAAAAACATTTACAGCAACAATAAAGCCTTTAAGTCCCAAACAAGTCGGGGTAGGCTAGAGTTGAAACCCAACAGAAGCAATCAAGGTTCAGGCACGTGAATAACTGTTTTGCAAGCACTCCTATCTAAGGCTAAGTCTTTGGGTATATTTTATCCTTTCAAGTCTCCTTTTATTGCCTCTACCCAAGTCAACTTCGGTCTTCCTCTGCCTCTCTTCACATTACTATCCTGTCTTAGGATTCCAATACGCACCGGTGCCTCTGGAGGTCTCCGTTGGACATGTCCAAACCATCTCAACCTGTGTTGGACAAGCTTTTCTTCAATTGGTGCTACCCCTAATCTATCACGTATATCATCGTTCCGATTATAAAAACATTTAGTGAGAGTTATAAATAAAACTATGATCACAACCTAAAGGAATCCTCTCTGAGCCCACCAAGAGGAATCCACACCTAAAAGTCAGCTCTAGCATCCGCCTGTCACCTGCAACAGGAGGAGATAAAACCCTGAGTACTCAATTGTACTCAGCAAGACTTACCCGACAGGAGAAAAGAAAAGACTCCAAGGATATGCAAGGCTATCTGGCTTGTGGGTTTATTGCATCTATAGGAGCATTACTAAACGTGCGTCCTTATATTCAATTTTATTAGCAGTCATCATTAGTTCATTAACTAACCATTCTATGTAAGCACCTGTACTATTTTCATGCAGGTGGTAAACAATTAGAACCAGTTTTACATTTTCATATTTCAGTTCTTACTACGATGCTAGACTGCAGACAAGCCGTACCAGATCATCCGACGATTCATGAATCAATGTGCCCAGCTGGATACCCCGAAACACACGCCCCGCTTGTACCCTAGGCACAAGCAGGACCAATCCACCACTCTCATGTCAAGGGGTCCAAGTCCTCGTCCAAACTTGGACTCTAAGCCCCCGCTCCTAAGTCCCAGACTCAGTGCGGTGCTTAGACCTTCACCATCCCCGCCTCCAATCTGTCGGTCCAGAAAGAGCTGAAACCCACAACAAGAGAGCAACAAGCCTTCCCTACGCCCATACACAAGTATATGCTCAGGATAATAAGTCTGTGACTTGCCTAGAACCCAATGCAATGGCCGGTCCTTAACCGACACAGGCGGAACAAATGCAATCCGAGCCTCGCTCGAATGCCAAACCAAGTCTAGATCCAAAGTACCATTCCGCCCGATCTCTAATTATCATTCATATATATTTTCCAGGTGATAATAATATAATAGTAATAATAATAATATCTTTCCTATCTCTTGCGAGTGATAGGCAATCACTCGACTTCTACCGGAATCCTGTAGCATAGCAATCTACATGATCCTGTCATACTAGTAAAACTCATAGGATAAGGATATATATATCCAAGTGGGTTTCATTCAACTTCTTAAAACTTAATGCACAAACATAATATAAAGTGCAGAAAAGTAGGGGTTATGCACCGGGGCTTGCCTGGGTAAGATACAATCAAGTTAGCATCCCATAATGTTGACACGATCATCGAGACACCATCTTTTCTAATACTCCAGATGACTCCCCGATCCATCGTCATTCCTATTATGATATGTGTGGATACGATGTAGAGACGTAATTAATCAACTGCAAGCGTGACTCATAAAATACGATTTACGCCGCTCAAGTTAACGAGCTAGTTCTAACGATGAACGTACTTAGGCTATGTATCGATGTTGTTGAATAAGGCGTTACTTCCCAACAAATGTTTTAGGTATACAAACCCAAGTTGTTTCTTTATTCCACTTTATCGATTTAATCTTTATTCAAAATAGGGCATCATTATCTATCTAGCAAACTAATTATTCTGGAGCTACAAAAATTACAGTGAGCAGCTAATAATGTTAGGAATTTACTGTAAAATTTTCAGAGTCAACACTATCACCATTTTCTCACAAAAATTCCCACAAGTTCACATTTTAACAATATTAAACATTTTAAAATAATTAGAGCAACCCCAGAAACATTTTAAAACTAGATGAACTAAATATGTTAATAGATAGATCATGATTTTAGGAGCCTAACAAAATTGGTTTGGCATTTTTATGATTTTTCTATGATTTACTATGAATTTTGTAAGATCCCTGTTTTGGTAGAAAAAGAAAAAGACTAAGAAAAGAAAGAGGACCGCTTGGGCCAACTCTAGCCTAGCTCGGCCCACGCGCGGCGCAGGCGCGACGGCGGCAGGCCGGCCCAGCGCGCGAGCGGGGCACGCGCGCGACCATAGGCCGTGGCCCACGGCGCGGCGAGCGTGGCCCAATGCGGCGCAGGCGGCGGCCCAGCAAGCCAACCCACGGTGGGAAGCCCAACGACGGCGACACCAATTTGCGCTGAGGCCCCTGTACTTTTACCTAATCAACCCATAGGACATTACACAATATGCAACACTATTTACATGAGTCACGAATTTACATAGGGATCCCTAGAAAAGCTTCTATTTCACTTTCTCACCTTCTCTCCCTCCTCACAAACAGAGCATGAGCAGGGGGGCGGTCAGCGGTCCAAAACCGACCGTGAGGTCGCCGACGGCGTTGGGGAAGCGGCACCATGGCTTGCCCGCTGCCAGGTGCACCCGCTGGTGGACGCGGCTCGGCCAGAGCTGGAGCGTGGAGCCCCGGCCACGTGCGTCGGCGCTCGGGACTTGGCGGCTCTACGGTGAGGGCGCGCCGACGGTGAGGTGGTGGTGCGGGGGCGGTGAGGTAGGTGGTCGAGCGCGGGAAGGTGCCGAGCAGTGGCGAGCTCGAGCCTTGCGGCGGGCATTAGCACCAGGGGTGGTGGTGGCCGTGGCGCGTGTGACAGAACCGCCCAATTTATACAAGATAAAGTATGGTTATCCCCGCTAACACGTTGACACGTGCATACTTTCACTTATACAAACCCGGTAGTCCACCGAGTGTCACGAAGGACCTCGGTAAATCAACATCACAACCAAGATCGCGTGATTAAGTAAATACACATCACATACGCAGAGTTGCAGCGGAAATAATATTACAATTGGGTTCACAAATAATAGTACAAGTTTGGGTTTTAAAACCGATTAGAGAAAACAACATAGCTTTCAAATGATTACATGAATATAAGTTCCAAATACATTGCTAGCATAAGTGACATCCTCAGATAAAAGCATATAGGTGAGAAGTAAATATAGAGTCACCGAGCCCACCGGCGGTAAGCCACCATCTTCCGCAGGCCAAGAACTTCACCTGCAACATGGTGGGATAAACCCTGAGTACTCGAATGTACTCAGCTAGACTTACCCGTCATAAACCAGAAATAAAACAACACCAAGGATTATGCAATGCTCTCTTTAGTGGGCTAGCTGACTGGTTTGCGAAAAGCATAAGCTATTATGAAGAAACCATTTTAAGTACTTTGCATCATCTTTATTATAGCCTATCCATCTAGGTAAGCACCTGTACTATAGCAATCACTTGATTAACCAATAACATCGAGTTACCAATTTAGATTTAGCATATCCCATATCATCCAGATAACCATCATTGTTCCATAATAATTACTACGATGCCGTAGCTCGAGTCAAGTGCTCACTATCTAGGAGCGATGGCGATTCGAATCGATTCCTAACCAGCTGGTGATTTATTCCTTACACAAACCTCACTCACCCGCTAAAGTGAGGTATCGATCACCGAGTAAACTATCCAGGAAAAATCTCGAGTTTGCCAGGAACCACATGTACCCGGGGGCCGACCGACTGCCTTTCGGTCTTATCATCGTGCCCCCGTGTCCTACCACACCTGCTCCAGTACAGTGCGCTGCGGGCAATCTACTCGGCCCGAATAATCTCCCAGCTTCATGGTCGAAAGGTGCTTTATTCGGCCAGCTAAATGTAAGGCATGCGTTCAACATGACCCGAGGCCCAACAACGGTCGGTCCTTAATTGACACATACAAAAACTAACAGCACCCCAGAACCCTGTCTGGTTGCCTCCAACTTTTCCGTCCGGTCTCCAATTATCCATCACACATGGTTAATTCTAGGATATCATTCTTTCCATAACTAAATTCTTCCAGTAACCACCTATAATATAGGTGACCGGATATCACCGATCGCTACCGGTCTAAGCAAGGCTAAGCAGTTATTCGATCCTGACCTAACAAGGTAAAAGGTAATAAGGTAGGCAAGGATAGTAATAAATGCATCAACGGTTTCAATCAACTCCTACAACTTAATGCAACAATATATAAACTCATATATATAGAAAGAATTGCTTTTATAAATTATGAGACTTATAATGCTCTGGGGCTTGACTAGGATCCGACACAAGTCAGTTCAGTTAGCTTGCATCGTCTTGGTGACATCTCCGGTCCTAGCACTTGCTTAGTCCTTCCATCTTCGGGATAGATCCTCCATACACCGTCTTCGGGTTCGGCTCCAACATCACGTCCTTCACGTGGTTCATCTAGCGCATCTAGATGAGATGCAAGATGCAAATGTATGAATGTGATGAATGGTAACACAAGATGCATCACATAAGCATTCAAGACAAACCAGTTATTCACGGCAATCATAGAGTCAAGGCTGCAAACAGCAGCAACTAATTTTATTCATAACAGGAGTTGTACTAATCCAAAAGACATGCAACACGACAATCTGGAAAGCTTATGGAATTTTCTACAATTCATATTTAATCATCTTATCATGATTCTCAAGTTAACTAAGTCACATATACTCATTTACAGAAACTGGTCCATAATTGACAGAGAGCAGCCATTTCTGATACCCAACTTTAAACAGGCGTAACTCACAAACTACTTGGCCAAATGACACCAAATGTTAACAACAGATAGATACATGAATTATATACAACTTTGTTATTCTCATATTAAGATGATTTTACAGTTAGAAGGGTCAACTAATCCAATAATTGCATCTCTGTCCAAAACATAGATAGAAACTGACATGCCACTTTAAACAGCTATAAATGGAGTTATACATGTACTATAAATGTGATTCTAGATATTTTAGAAAGCTTAGCAAATTCTAAAAAACTTTGTTGTAAACACCTAAAGCTAATTATACTATTAAGAAGGCCCCACAATAAGAACAAGGAAACCCTCTCAGGGTTTGAGCAGAAACAGCCACAGAGATTTAAGCAAGTATAACTCAAGATCTACTTAACCAAAAATCATTATATTTAGCTTTTTGAAAAGATTAATAAAAGTACTACAACTTATGTATTATCATAAAGTCATGATTCATAACTTAACTGAGCCAATTAATTCAAACATGCAGGACTACTCAGAATAGGGGCAAAGCAACACAAGGAATTTGTTATTTTTATAACTCTTAAACCATCAATCCTAAACTCCTGAAATTTTTACCAGACATCAAACATCACCAGAGTAACACTCCGTAAAAATTTCACATTTGTTTGAGCACCACCACTTGAGTTATGAAAGAGACAAGATATAACTAGTATTAAGAACCTAACTACATAGATCTATTTTTACAGCAAAATATTTAAACTAAAACATGTAATATTATAGATATACTGCATAGACAATTTAACAAGGATTCCAAAAAGTCCTCATTTACTATTTTATGATTTTTATACTAATTACTATGAATTTTCAAAGTTCATCATTCAAATCTGCCAAAATCAAAGAAAAGCAATGTAAATCTTGCATCGGGGTCCCTGCGGAAAACAGAAATAAAACGTCAGTGAAGAGGTCCTCAGGAGCACTATTCAAATGAGTCATGGCTTCGTAGAACGGCCCTTCCCTTATGTCGAATTGTTGCACACGGTCCTTGATGGGATTTTGGAGCAGAGGATGCGTGGGAGCTCGCTGATTTTGGCCAGAGAAGGCACGTCGTCGGCGTAGGAATGGCGGGGGAGAACCAGGGGGTCTACGCGCACCCAAAGGTCTGCCTAGCTTGGCCGGAGATGGGCCAGGTTGGCCTGGCCGCACGCAGAGGCGGAACGCCGACGGCTGCTCCGGTGGCGACAGCGATACGGTGGCCGTGGTGACTGGAAAATGGGCGCGGGAGGGTCGGCGTGAGGTGTTGGACGCGTAGCGACACTCAGTGCAGACGAAGGAGGGCTGTAGGAGAGGGAGCAATGGCGGCACGGAAGCTTGGCGGTGGCGGCCATGGTGGGCGAGCTCTGGCGCGAGCGCACGACACCGAGAGCGAGCAAGAGCGCAGAGGAAAGGCCGAGGGAGTGAGGGCGAGTCGTGCTGGTGCTCCATTACATCGAGTGAGGCGCGGGGCACGCGGCAGAGAGCAAGGGTGCATGGCAGCCACGTCCACAACACACGTCGTTCACTGAGGCGAAAATCCGAACAGGTGGCGGGCGACGGTGAGGGTGAGGTGGGGAGCCGACTTTGGCTGTCTCGGGTGTGAATTGGACATTGGGCCTAAAACGAAGTTTGAAGCCCGCGAACTGCTCTTCATTTTTCATTTAGAGACCAAGGTCATTAGAGCTCTAGATCAGCGAGTAATTAGGCTCCAAATTGATAGTGTCAGCGCGTTAACAGCGATGCACAAAAGTCCAAATTGATGGTCCAAACGAACTCACGTGGGTGCCATCTTTATACATGCTCATCTCCATCATGTATACTCCAACTTTTATTTTGGGGTCAACTTGAGATGCTTAATGAATTTTGGAGAACGCGAGACGTCAATGCCGATGTCGATGAATTTCTAGACTTAGAATATTTCTAAGTGCTGAAATCAGCAGCAGGTTCCAACTTTGAGCCACCGCTAGACTTAGTTCCGAGCCGATCCATGGTATACTCCAAAAACAAAGTTTCTTCTACATAACATGAGCTTCAACTTTTATTTAATGTCCACCCTTAAAACAGGTGCAGAAGCTATAGTTCTACTTTGACCAAAGTAGGATCACGATAAAGCTTAAATTATCCTTCGTGATCCATTGAAGAATTTTCTTGGCATTTGCTCAACATGAACCTTTCATGACTTTTGTTGTAGAGTTCATCTAGAGTCATTTGGGCATGGTTTCAAGATTTGGTTGACGATCGAGAATTCCATTCACTTTATAAAATAATTCAAGCAAGGACATAACTCGTCATTTCATGTGACTTCTTGATTCCAAACTTCACAAAACTTTTCCATGGATTAATATAGATGGGTATTGATGTGAGACATATGAAGATATTCCAATAAAACCAGCCAAGCATATATCTTGAAAAGGGCCTATATGTAAAGCAAGGGTGCAATATCCAAGTTTAGGTTGGGGCTCATTTCCATAGGTTTGACATTGACATCTTCATCATTACTTAATATGCCATGTTTGAGCTCAAACCCATTGCTTAACTGGTGACAAACACCTGGGGTGTTACAGCCCTCCCCCCTTAAAAGAATCACGTCTCGAGATTCAGGATGAAAGACTTTTATGGAAGAGAGACATGCTACTAGTTTCCAATATCAGCGATAGCTTTAGGCTACATAGCTTCAAGCATAAGAGAGGCTAATTTGGTCAAGACACTTTTTGATACTTGTTCTTTGTAGTAAGTTTTGTCTGAAGAATTTCCTTCGTTGGCCTTCATGAAGTATTGTTACTTTGGGAGGAATCCAAGATAGCAATGTCCTATGTACTTCGTCCTTGATGTACGAAGAGCGATACAAACGTAGACTAAATACTTGTAGCATCTACTTCCCTAGTGGATACAACACATACCATATGGACTTTGCACTAGATCATAATCTTCTGAAGGATACTCATTGCAATGGTTCCATGTGTGCAGTTCTCTTTCTCTGATAACAATATTGTATGGTCTGAGTCTGCTGAGTGAGTGGTAAACGTAATAGCTGACTCTGTCGGCTCAACGTTCTCGATGATCATTCCTTAGGGAGCCTTCGTATCCAAGTTGCAACAGTGATCTGGGTTGAATCTGATGCAACCTCTTGGGTAAAAACACATATAAGGTACCAAAGGCATGTCAGCATTGGAGAACCATTGACGCAGAAGGATGTTAGCGAGGCTTGGAGGACAACACAAGTTGGAAGTAATCACAAAACTAGGGACTAGTTCACTACCAAGCAGGTTAAGTACAATTTGCCTTCATGGTGCAGTGGTGCAATAAGTTGGGTTGACTTGCACTGTCGCAAACTTAGCTTTGTTGAACTACATTTGACATTGGAGCTTCCTTACTAATGTCAATCAACAACTCAAAAATCAAAGCCTGAAATTTGTTGTTTGACACCTTTCAAATTGCTTCCGATTTGCAAGGGCACAATTTGACTTCTAGAATACCTTGACTGCTTACGCATTGCTGATCTAAGAGGGCAAGAGCAAGGCACATAGGGGTGCAATTAGTCTTCTCAAGGTTATGGAGGGTTGTCTAACAGCAATACACCTACAAGTTGTAATTTATTGGCATGAATGACAAACACAACCGTCTAATGCAAAGGATGATCGCAGTCACAGCGAAATTGTAGATTATGTACCCTTTTGTTTTCTATTCATATCTCACAAACTACTACTCCAATATGTACAAATTTTGGTGGACATGTAGATCCATGGGTCTTCTAACTACTCACCAAAATTCAACTCAAACGGACACCGTTTGACCATCCAAACAATTCATCTACCAAAACTGCTCTGTTCTGAAATGGCAGCCAACCGAGCCGACAAGATATCTCTCAAATCCGATGTTTTACTCAACCAATACTCAAACCAACTTAAGACATCGAAAGGCCCTAAGCAAGGAATGAGATCACCAAGTTTGGGGTCAATCCAACTTCGTTTGAGTCACTAACCGCCGGCTTGAAGATAACCGGTTTAGTGCCACAAAATCTGAACAGATTTTGTGTCCTCCCTTTTCTTCGCTCCACACGTTGAGGTGTGTGTTTTGCACTCTCTAACCTTTCTCATAGCAGCAGCAGCCTTTCCCTAGCTGAGGATGGGGGCTAGAGTTTTCCTTACATGCTTCTCTGGTAACACTTCAACCATCGTTCTAGACACCAACTTGACTATGCACAAGCATTGGACTTGTGGGCTGTTTTCGCAGGGCATAAAGCATTATTCCACATGTAGGGCATTCCTACATAGACAAGGAACCGTTTCTGAATATTCTCTGGCACTTGGTCCAACAGAACCTTGAACAAATCTGTTTGTGGTACCTAGGGGCACAATGATGCTGATCGAAACTAGGCACATGCTTTCTCTAGTTCCTTACTTAGCTGATACAACATCTTGCATTGCTGAACGTCCTTGTTGTTTCTTTGCTTAACATCGTTCTATGAGACATAGTCTTCATAGCTACCAAGAAGTTACTACCTAGCTGGAGATTAACCTTACTATGGGTAACTAATCAGTTGTCTCTCAACACTCAAAGTTCCAAATTCTTACTCGTGACCACA
Organism: Miscanthus lutarioriparius; assembly: GCA_904845875.1. Lineage (NCBI taxonomy): Eukaryota > Viridiplantae > Streptophyta > Magnoliopsida > Poales > Poaceae > Miscanthus > Miscanthus lutarioriparius. The sequence continues at coordinate 31,400,497 of CAJGYO010000017.1, read as the reverse complement.
ACAATAATTGCAATCGAGGCACAAACAGACGGTCGCCATCGAAGTCTGACAGATAAGGAGTCACACTAGAGATGGTTGATTTCAACTGTATGACCATCATGCACCTACGGATCAAGAACTTGAATGAGAGGTTCATGAGCACCCGGTGACCTATTACACCACATGATATCGACATCCATTATCATTAGATTGATAACTTGTCCAACATTAAGTGTTGGGTACCTTTCTGATCCAACATGGATAACATAAGTTGCTCACTAGATGACTGACATCACTACAGGGACCATCAAGTAGAGTCACTTGTCTACCACCTCTTGTAGTCTGTTTATGTTCCTGTTAGTGACCTGTTCTTCAAAGGTTAACCGTTGGATGACTCCAGAAGGAAGTCCTATTGCATCTGATTCAACATACAGATCTTCTACCATGATAAGGAGAGATAACCAAGGAAGAGCTCATATGAGAATAACATATCGGTGTAGTTCTGTAATGGATCATGACTAGAAACCTTGATACCAGAGCGTGCCGAGCAGCACAGCCTTGTGTGTGCACCCACATGAGGCTCTCGGTTTCGTCGCGGCACCGTAGATCGCTAATCATGGCACCATTACTGAACATACAGCCCACAAGAAATCTCACATGGCATAAATTGTGTTGCATAGGAGCAAGCACTATGCGAAGGAGGGACAGCAAACAAAGGTAGTCACAAGGTTAGGAGTCAACAAACAGGGGATCCAAAGATCAAAACACAACGCAAGAGAGCATAGCTTAATTGCCAAAGACAACTGAGCAGGGGACTTCTTGCCGAATTTCCATATACATCTTGTGTCCACCAAGTGATTACCAGGTCAAGATTAACATGCGATTTGGTCTTCCCTAGCAGCAACATGAGATCAAGACTGATAAACATCCAGAGACCTGAAAGGGTTGGAGACAAAACAACCAAGATTCAAGGGATAGAGCCAAGGCACTGACTAGGAATTTAGTTGATAAAGCAACGACATGATCTGTGAGGAAAAGGTTCCAAAGCAGGGTAGATAGCGATTAGCGTTGCACCAGATCATCAGTAGAAGGAGCAATGAGATCTAACAAGGATTTTTGAGCAAGGTCCTCCCACACAGGAGCGGGACAACCACAAAACATGCGAGCAAAGAAGGGGGCTAAGCTTGGGTCGAAGGTCAAGCAAAGGCATGGATAACAATCTTCGTAGCACAACGTTCAAGGCTAGCAACCCCATGTACATGCTTAGGTTCCTAAGAGAGAACTTAATTGGAGACGACAACCATGAGATTATCAAAACTTGGACGCTGCTCCAGGATAGCGCTCTTCCACACTCATATGCTTATCGAGGACAAAAGGGTGACAACTACAGCACTACCTTGATAATGAGCATCCACGTCTACATCATGGTCTTAAGCGAGCATTTCGAAATACTCTATCCGATTAGCTTAAGCGACTATTACTAAGCACAAAGCTCGTACATAATAAGCAGTCACCTATAGTAACACTACTACACATAAACATGCGAACCTGGTGGTAAGGTACTGCTATCTTTTATTTCCTTTCTACTGAGTAGGTGGATATCTCTACAAAACAAGTTTCACTTACATTTAGCAATTTAGTTTTCAAAGGGGTGAAGTTTTTGCTAATTAATAACTTGTCCTCTATTTCCTTTGGAAGCAAACATACAAGACGAAACTAATCACACACTACCTGCAACCATAGCTATTCAAGCAGCATGGGACAATGTATTTTGTCTAGCTTCACACAGGGAAGATAGTAACATCACATTGATCACAAGTTACTTAATATTAGAACAAAATGAGGGAAGCATATTTATGCACAAGCACAATCATGATGCATGCTCGTCCTATTCGTCCTTACGAAATTGCCAGCCTAAGGTGGCAATCACATTCTATGTCGGTGGCATAACACGTACTCTCTCGATATATAGCTAGTCATCAGCTACATTCAATCTACATATTTGTGGTTAGCGTACCTGCAGGCAAATTCATTGCATCCCATCCCCACAAGAGATAAATAAGCACACAATGAAAGCAGTAAACTAAGATACTCTCCATATATACATCCCCAGATATATATACTTCGGTATCCATGGCTACCAGACAGATATACCCACAATTAAGTACCTTCATATATACATGTGTGTAACATGTAAATATTCCAGTAACCACAGCTAACTCTCTCCTAGACCGATAGTTGGACGGTCATGCTCTCACAACTCACACTTATCTAGGCGTAGAGGCAATTGATCCATACATTACCATTCAAGTGAATGGCATCCATACAATAGCACGCCATATGGACGACGAAAGTAAAACCCCCATGTTAGTACTTAGATAGCCACTTAATAGTCCTTAACTAGGCATAAAGAAGGATGTCGCTAGCATAGTTTTGCAAATAAGTTTTGACAATTTTTCCTGTAGCTAAAGTTTTAGTCAAAATAGGATTTTTAAAACCAAAACTTTGTTTTTAAAACTATGTACATGATAGTATTATGCTTAATCTTGCTCTGATGCCAGCTGTGACAGAACCGCCCAATTTATACAAGATCAAGTATAGTTGTCCCCGCTAACACGTTGACATGCGCATACTTTCACTTATACAAACCCGGTAGTCCGCCGAGTGTTACGAAGGACCTCGGTAAATCAACATCACAACCAAGATCACGTGATTAAGCAAATACACATCACATACGCAGAGTTGCAGCAGAAATAATATTACAATTGGGTTCACAAATAATAGTACAAGTTTGGGTTTTAAAACCGATTAGAGAAAACAACATAGCTTTCAATTGATTACATGAATATAAGTTCCAAATACATTGCTAGCATAAGTGACATCCTTAGATAAAAGCATATAGGTGAGAAGTAAATATAGAGTCACCGAGCCCACCGGCGGTTAGCCACCATCTTCCGCAGGCCAAGAACTTCACCTGCAACATGGTGGGATAAACCCCGAGTACTCGAATATACTTAGCTAGACTTACCCGTCATAAACCAGAAATAAAACGACATCAAGGATTATGCAATGCTCTCTTTAGTGGGATAGCTGACTGGTTTGCGAAAAGCATAAGCTATTATGAAGAAACCATTTTAAGTACTTTGCATCATCTTTATTATAGCCTATCCATCTAGGTAAGCACCTGTACTATAGCAATCACTTGATTAACCAATAACATCCAGTTACCAATTTAGATTTAGCATATCCCATATCATCCAGATAACCATCATTGTTCCATAATAATTACTACAATGCCGTAGCTCGAGTCAAGTGCTCACTATCCAGGAGCGATGGCGATTCGAATCGATTCCTAACCAGCTGGTGATTTATTCCTTACACAAACCTCACTCACCCGCTAAAGTGAGGTATCGGTCACCGAGTCAACTATCCAGGAAAAATCTTGAGTTTGCCAGGAACCACATGTACCCGGGGGCCGACCGACTGCCTTTCGGTCTTATCATCGCGCCCCCGTGTCCTACCACACCTGCTCCAGTACAGTGCGCTGCGGGCAATCTACTCGGCCCGAATAATCTCCCAGCTTCGTGGTCGAAAGGTGCTTTATTCGGCCAGCTAAATGTAAGGCATGCGTTCAACATGACCCGAGGCCCAACAACGGTCGGTCCTTAATTGACACATACGAAAACTAACAGCACCCCAGAACCCTGTCTGGTTGCCTCCAACTTTTCCGTCCGGTCTCCAATTATCCATCACACATGGTTAATTCTAGGATATCATTCTTTCCATAACTAAATTCTTCCAGTAACCACCTATAATATAGGTGACCGGATATTACCGATCGCTACCGGTCTAAGCAAGGCTAAGCAGTTATTCGATCCTGACCTAACAAGGTAAAAGGTAATAAGGTAGGCAAGGATAGTAATAAATGCATCAACGGTTTCAATCAACTCCTACAACTTAATGCAACAATATATAAACTCATATATATAGAAAGAATTGCTTTTATAAATTATGAGACTTATAATGCTCCGGGGCTTGACTAGGATCCGACACAAGTCAGTTCAGTTAGCTTGCATCGTCTTGGTGACATCTCCGGTCCTAGCACTTGCTTAGTCCTTCCATCTTCGGGATAGATCCTCCATACACCGTCTTCGGGTTCGGCTCCAACATCACGTCCTTCACGTGGTTCATCTAGCGCATCTAGATGAGATGCAAGATGCAAATGTATGAATGTGATGAATGGTAACACAAGATGCATCACATAAGCATTCAAGACAAACCAGTTATTCACGGCAATCATAGAGTCAAGGCTGCAAACAGCAGCAACTAATTTTACTCATAACAGGAGTTGTACTAATCCAAAAGACATGCAACACGACAATCTGGAAAGCTTATGGAATTTTCTACAATTCATATTTAATCATCTTATCATGATTCTCAAGTTAACTAAGTCACATATACTCATTTACATAAACTGGTCCATAATTGACAGAGAGCAGCCATTTCTGACACCCAACTTTAAACAGGCGTAACTCACAAACTACTTGGCCAAATGACACCAAATTTTAACAACAGATAGATACATGAATTATATACAACTTTGTTATTCTCATATTAAGATGATTTTACAGTTAGAAGGGTCAACTAATCCAATAATTGCATCTCTGTCCAAAACATAGATAGAAACTGACATGCCACTTTAAACAGCTATAAATGGAGTTATACATGTACTATAAATGTGATTCTAGATATTTTAGAAAGCTTAGCAAATTCTAAAAAACTTTGTTGTAAACACCTAAAGCTAATTATACTATTAAGAAGGCCCCACAATAAGAACAAGGAAACCCTCTCAGGGTTTGAGCAGAAACAGCCACAGAGATTTAAGCAAGTATAACTCAAGATCTACTTAACCAAAAATCATTATATTTAGCTTTTTGAAAAGATTAATAAAAGTACTACAACTTATGTATTATCATAAAGTCATGATTCATAACTTAACTGAGCCAATTAATTCAAACATGCAGGACTACTCAGAATAGGGGCAAAGCAACACAAGGAATTTGTTATTTTTATAACTCTTAAACCATCAATCCTAAACTCCTGAAATTTTTACCAGACATCAAACATCACCAGAGTAACACTCCATAAAAATTTCACATTTGTTTGAGCACCACCACTTTAGTTATGAAAGAGACAAGATATAACTAGTATTAAGAACCTAAGTACATAGATCTATTTTTACAGCAAAATATTTAAACTAAAACATTTAATATTATAGATATACTGCATAGACAATTTAACAAGGATTCCAAAAAGTCCTCATTTACTATTTTATGATTTTTATACTAATTACTATGAATTTTCAAAGTTCATCATTCAAATCTGCCAAAATCAAAGAAAAGCAATGTAAATCTAGCATCGGGGTCCCTACGGAAAACAGAAATAAAACGTCAGTGAAGAGGTCCTCAGGAGCACTATTCAAATGAGTCATGGCTTCGCAGAACGGCCCTTCCCTTATGTCGAATTGTTGCACACGGTCCTTGATGGGATTTTGGAGCAGAGGATGCGCGGGAGCTCGCTGATTTCAGCCAGAGAAGGCACGTCGTCGGCGTAGGAATGGTGGGGGAGAACCAGGGGGTCTACGCGCACCCAAAGGTCTGCCTAGCTTGGCCGGAGATGGGCCAGTTGGCTCGGCCAACCGCACGCACGGCGGAAACGCCGCCACGGCCGCTCCGTGGCGGCAATGCCGACATCGTGGCCGTGGTGGTGGGACTGAAAATGGGCGCGGGAGGGTCGGCGTGAGGTGTTGGATGCGTGGCGACACTCGGTCAAGGCAGACGAAGGAGGGCTGTAGGAGAGGGAGCAATGCAAGCACGAAGCTTGGCGGTGGCGGCCATGGTGGGCGAAGCTCGGCGCGAAAGCACGACACCACCAAGCGAGCAAGCAAGAGCGCGAGAGAAAGGCCGAGGGAGTGAGGGCGAGTCGTGCTGGTGCTCCATTACATCGAGTGAGGCGCGGGGCACACGGTAGAGAGCAAGGGTGCATGGCAGCCACGTCCACAACACACGTCGTTCACTGAGGCGAAAATCCGAACAGGTGGCGGGCGACGGTGAGGGTGAGGTGGGGAGCCGACTTTGGCTGTCTCGGGTGCGAATTGGACATTGGGCCTAAAACGAAGTTTGAAGCCCGCAAACTGCTCTTCATTTTTCATTTAGAGACCAAGGTCATTAGAGCTCTGGATCAGCGAGTAATTAGGCTCCAAATTGATAGTGTCAGCGCGTTAACAGCGATGCACAAAAGTCCAAATTGATGGTCCAAACGAACTCACGTGGGTGCCATCTTTATACATGCTCATCTCCATCATGTATACTCCAACTTTTATTTTGGGGTCAACTTGAGATGCTTAACGAATTTTGGAGAACGCGAGACGTCAATGCCGATGGCGATGAATTTCTAGACTTAGAATATTTCTAAGTGCTGAAATCAGCAGCAGGTTCCAACTTTGAGCCACCGCTAGACTTAGTTCTGAGCCGATCCATGGTATACTCCAAAAACAAAGTTTCTTCTACATAACATGAGCTTCAACTTTTATTTAATGTCCACCCTTAAAACAGGTGCAGAAGCTATAGTTCTACTTTGACCAAATTAGGATCACGATAAAGCTTAAATTATCCTTCGTGATCCATTGAAGCATTTTCTTGGCATTTGCTCAACATGAACCTTTCATGACTTTTGTTGTAGAGTTCATCTAGAGTCATTTGGGCATGGTTGCAAGATTTGGTTGACGATCGAGAATTCCATTCACTTTATAAAATAATTCAAGCAAGGACATAACTCGTCATTTCATGTGACTTCTTGATTCCAAACTTCACGAAACTTTTCCATGGATTAATATAGATGGGTATTGATGTGAGACACATGAAGATATTCCAATAACACCAGCCAAGTATATATCTTGAAAAAGGGCCTATATGTAAAACAAGGGTGCAATATCCAAGTTTAGGTTGGGGCTCATTTCCATAGGTTTGACCTTGACATCTTCATCATTACTTAATATGCCATATTTGAGCTCAAACCCATTGCTTAACTGGTGGCAAACACCTGGGTTGTTACAGCGCGGCCACGGCGGGTTCGCGGCATGGGGCCACGCGAGGCTCGGGCGCGCTCACGCGTGCGGTGGCCATGCGATGAGAGCGGCCACAGGTGCTTGCAGGAGGTCGCTCGGAGTAGTGGGCCACGGGTGCGGCCGGTCGGAAGCGCTTGGGAGGGGCAGTGCTGTGGGGCTACGGTCTAGCGTGGGCCATGGGGGCTCGCGCGTGCTCGCACGCACACGCGAAGGGCCGGGTGACGGTGGGCGTAGCCATGGTGGGTGCTCGGCTCAGTAGAGACAGGTAGAGACAAGCAGAGGCAGACAGAGGCAAGCAGAGGCAGGCAAGCAGAGGCAGAGACCGAGAGAGTGAGAGGGAGCAGTGGCGTGGACAACATCTCGGCCTCGACTTAATGACGCACGAGACAGCAGACAGGCAACATGGCAAGGACGCGGGCAGTACTAGCTCGATGGGTAGGTGGGATGAACGACTGAAGGAATGCCACGACTTCAAGGCGGTGGTAGCAAACGCAAGCTGAAATATGGAAAATGGTGCCATGCACGCAATTTAAAGCATACCAAAAACTGCACAAAAGCTCAACTAAGGCTCAACCAACTACACGAACCTAAAGTCCACACCACCGTCTATCCAGCGAAGCAATTGGCGTGACCATCGAATGACTAGGGGAAAGGACACAAGGATGCCAAGATGAGTTCGTCGCCCTAAACCCCAGTCCACGAACGGAGTGCTAACAACATGGTTACAGCGCGTTCTATGAAATTTGGGCAATTTTTAAGAGCATAACGTGACCCCCATTGTGACTACAACCTATACCATACTCAAGTACTCACCTTGACGCAATCAACTATACAATTACATGAAGCTAGTGTTTAGGTATTTTAGCTAAAGTTTAATTACCAACATGGTATTGTCTACTACATTTCTAAACTTAGAAAATTAAAGGTTTTGGTTTAAACTAACATCTACTAGCGCTTATGGTTGAATTTTTAAACGGTCAAAACTTTACCAAACTTCACCAACAACCATTTCATGACATAGCACACACTTTATACCAAACAAAAGAACCGAAACATCAGGGCGTTATTTAACTATTTTGCATTTTAAAAATCACCAACAAGTGTACCTTCAATACAACTGCAAATTTTTGCCGATTCAACGAAAAGGACTAATTTTAATTTCTGATTTGATTTTTGAGCTGGCAAAAACCCTAGTCAACAACATTTGTTTTCTAAAACCCAAATTGCGTCTTCATCTACTTGACTTGTACTTCAATTTTTATTAAAATCCCAAACACACGTTCTATATTATTATTGCTTTATAAAAATAACTTTTTAAGTCAAACTATTAACTTATCCATATAACTAGGGATTAGGTTTTTCATCATCGCATTTGATTAAACTAAGTCACTATACTTATAGATCTATTTCTCAGGCCATAATCTCAGTGCTTAGCGAGCTCGTAACACCCGAGGTGTTACAGGCGGCGCCCCATGACCTACCCTCGTGCAGAACGACGACCAGCGGGCAGCAGCGGCCGACGGTGTGCATCCAAGCGGTGCCCCCTCCCAGCTACAGGCTACCAGTAACTTGCGTTTGCCGTTTGCTTGTGCCCTGTTCGGCTGCTCCTCCAACATTATGCTTTGATCTGAAATTTGGTCTTTTTTATATTTGTTTGTTAGTACGAGTAGATGGACCTGATGAACGTGCTCCAATTGAAGTTGATGACCAGCAAAAGAAGAAGAATCCATTGTGGAATCATGTTGTACCGTGGCTGTGATTTTTATTAAGTTGTTAAACCCTACTTATTTATTGGCACTATGTTATTATTTCATATTAAAACATGTGTATTATTATTATTATTATTATAATTATTATTATTAAAATTCTAGCCGTATCCCCGTGTCATTGTTTTTTGGAGAATAGTATATCCACGTATCCTATACGTATCGTATCTGATACCCGTATCCGTATCTGGGCAACATAGTTTGCAACATGCTTCTGAAACAAGTGCGCCATATGCAACATGTGCAATATCCCCGATCTACTTTGCAATATCCATATGAAACAAATGCAACATATATCTGAAACACTTGAAACATACATATGTAACATAGGGTGAGAGAGAGAGCCTGGCGGAGGGAGCGCCATGGCCGCCGGGGTGGGGGAAGCACGATCGCCGGGGTGAGAGAGCGCGTCACCGGGGTGGGGAGGGTGTCACGCTATAGGGTCAAGATGGTGGACTAGAGAGGGGTGAATTGTCCTTTCTAAAATTAATTGCACCGACTAACCAAAACAAATACGGAATTAAAACTATCGGTCTAGCCAAGATTACACCCATCTATCTATATTCTCAAGCACCTTACAAAGATTCATTAAGCAACTAAGGTGTCGGGCTAGCTAGAGCTCACCTAATCAATCTAGAAGCAAGGTTACACAAACCTATGCAACTAGTACTTCAAGCAATGGGGAGAGCTCCTACACAAACTAGGATGCAAAAGACACAAAGCCTAAGCTCACTAGTAATGCTCAATAACAAGGCTACTCAAGGCAAATTAGAGAGCTCAAATTACTTAACTACACAAATTAAGCGATGTAACTAGCAAGGCTACACATGCCAACTAGTTACGCAAGAGAGCAACTAATTTACTACAAAAGTAAACTAGCTACACAAGGGAGCTACTTCAATGCTACACAAGCAAGGAAGGTAACTAGCAAGCTACACAAGCTAACTAACTACAAGAGCAACTACACAAATCACAATATATGAACAAATATAAGTTTGTGTAAGAGGAATGCAAACCAATGAGAAGAACAATGTTGACACGGTGATTTTTATCCCGAGGTTCACTTGTTTGCCAACAAGCTAGTCCCCGTTGTGTCGATGTTCACTTGGTGGTTCGACAAGCTAATAGGCGTTCACAAGCCTAGCCCAACTCTTGGGCACCGTAAGAACCAACACACACAAGTGATGGTACCAATGACATGCTTTACTAGAGTTGCTCTTCGTGGCTCCCGCAGGGTGAGCACAACACCCCTCACAATCACTTCTCCGGAGCACCGCACAATCTTCTAGCAGGCTTCGATGGAGATCATGCCACCAAGCTGTCTAGGAGGTGGCATCCTCCAAGAGTAACAAGCACCATCGGCTTGCAACTCAAACACCGTACCTAGTGCCACTCGATGCAATCTCTCAATGCAATCGCACTAGGATCACTTACTCGCAATGGATTCGCATTTCTTGCAAGCACAAGTGAGTTAGAGGGCTCTGAAACCAAGCACACACAAGGGCAACACATACCCCAGGTTCTCAACCTCAGCCAAACCCAAGCTCCACCTCTATTTATAGCCTCCAAGACAAATAGAGCCATTGGAGCCTTGGAGCACATTTCTGCGCGGGCACCGGATAGGGCGGTGCCACCATCGGACATAGGGTGACAGTGCCCCAACGGTCAAATTGCAATGGCTAGTTTGAACTAGCCGTTGGGAAACTTGGCACCAGACATAGGGGGTAGTGCACAGCCCTAGGGGTGGTGGTGCCCTCGACCAAGTTTCCTCCCTTTCTAGATAAAAGAGGTGGTGCCACACTGCCATGTTCATCGGACATTCTGGTGCCCCTGGGTTGCTCCAACTTGATTTCCACCACTTCAAGGCTGTAGAGCATTTCAATAGCTTTCTGAAAAGTCTAAGATCATTGAAATTAGAGTTCGGAGCTAAGAGTTATGCCCAAAATATGAAAGGGTGTCGTTGTTGATTTGGGGGGTGCCCTGCCCAGTGTACGGTGCCACCCCATAGGCTGGGCTGCGCATTGGCTGCAAGTTTGGGTGATTTTTCGACACATGGTCAACCCCAAATCCTCTCCACAAGCGATGCTAACTCTCAAGATGTTTTCTCAAAACATGTTAGAGCCAAATTAGCATTTCCAAAAACATTTTCCATAAATATTTTTCGATTGCTCTCATTTTCACCACGCCACTCAATTCTAACGACGATGTAAAATTAGATCACTCGAGTGGCACTAGATGACCAATATGCAAACAAGTTTGCCCCTCTTGATAGTACGACCATCTATCCTAAACTCGGTCATAAACTTCTCTACACACCTATAACCGGTGAAATAAAATGCCCTATAGGTTATACCTTTACCTTGTGCATTCTATTTTGTCTCATCCGATGTTGATGCAACACATGCACCAAATTTGTTCAATAAATGATATGATCCACTTCATACCATCACATGACCATATTGGTTCATCAATCTTGACCTCACTTGCTCTTCACCGTTGCTTCGGTCTATCAGTGCCAAGTCTTTTCTCAAGCTTCCCCGCCACGCGGTTTATAGCTTCAAAGCCTCCGACTTGCCCTTCACGCTTGCAACCGGTCCATCAAGCCAAGCCTCATCTTGATCTTCTCCACCTAGTCACATGACTCCATGTCATGTCTCATATGCAATGAGCTCCTTCATCACGTGTGTGAGCCTTGCAACATATTCAAGCCATTTTCACCACCATGGCATGTGTTGCTCACACAAGTATACATGTGGACTAATTACCTGTGTATCGCACATAAACACTTATTAGTCCACCTAGGTTATCACTCAATTTCCAAAACCAAACTAGGGGCCTTTCACATGTCTAGGTGGGGGAGAGCCGTCGACTCCCCTGTAACACCACCATGCCACCTCAAAAGGATCTCGCTCGTGCTCCATGGATCTCGCCGGTGTGGGGGAGAGGGCCGCGGGATCTATGGGCATTGGGGGCTTCCGATGGGGGAGGATGTTGCGGTGAGGGAGGATGCTGGGGTGGAGGGGAAGGGGCTCCACCGGGGTGAGGGAAGGAGCTGTTAGGGTGGGTGAGGGCGGCGCCGCTAGCCAGGGAGGCAGCCATGGCCATGCGTCGGGGTAGGGGAGGGCGTGCTCTGGGGTGGGTGAGGACGCCGCTGCCGGCCATGGAGGAAGTGGGCGGCGCACGCGATGGAGGGGGCGAGAGGCGAGCGAGTCAACGGATGAGTAGAGGATAAGCACAATGGAGGATTTTTTTTAATAGAGAGCGGATGAGTGGAAGAGTTGCGTTCGATGGGTCGACTAACACCCCAGACATCTGCTAAGTAGCATTTCCGTACTATTATTACTAGTCAGATGTTGTTGAATACATAATATGTAGTTGTCTTCAATCATCCTTTATTATTTAGTGATGCCTGTAATTGTGTTGTTCCAAGCCCGGTATGCAATGCAAGAGGAAGGAAAGAAGGGAGAAGAGCAGTAAAGAATAACACTATAACACAGCTCACATATACTCCTACGACAACAAACTAAAACTGTACTACCTCTGTAACTTTCTTCCTTGACATGTCTTGTCCTAGCCATCTAGCAAGAGGAATGAGCAAGCCCTAAGCATGTGTTTCAGGATGGAATGGACCTATTCCTGGATTTTTTAGCCCTAAGCATGTGTTTCGAGATAGGTACATTCTATTTTTAGTTGGATGAATTTAGAGGGATGGCATGATATGGATTTTAATGCCATTACCAAGAGTTATCAGCAGACCCCACTTGCCATTCGTAGACCCCACATGTCATCCTACCATTTTTTTCGTTTTATTGCCTATCTTATCTTCTTCCTCTTTTAAAGTCCTGTTGACGCGAAGATCGGTCACAAACCAACTAGGGCTAGATTGACTGGGTCGCCATGGACCGAAGGACACGGCGAGGATCACACTTACGTGGATAACCAATCATGCTTGCGCGACAATGAACGATTAGTTTTTGGGCAAACTAGCACAAGTGCGTCGAAGCTCTCACCCGGGAGAGATCTCATGGGGGCAAGGACGAGCCGAGTTTCCCTAGGTCGGCCAGCAAGCCTAAGATGCCGTCCTTGGTCGTCGGATCAAACGATGAACAACAACATGGATGATGGAAGAGATTAGGGCAAAGAAAATAATAATAGATGTAAAAAATGGAATGTCTGTGTTGGGCACTTCAATGGTCATGCACCTTATATTTATAAGAAGGGGATCTTATCCCATGGGGTTGAAAACCCTTGCAAAACACGTCAAAACACATATAAGATCCCATCTGGACAATAAAACCAGCATGGTCGACCCAAACCGGCCTGGGTGGTTCCAAACTATCCTGGTCAGTTTTCCTGCGGGTCCAGCGTAGAAAACCACCCGAAATTCATAATTAATTCATTCGACTCCAAACGAGGCGATCTATATATGTTTTTTATCAGCTCAACAAGAGAAACACAATGGTGCAATCCATTCTTTCATTTGACAAAGATGGAAAATCTAGCCTGGTTGGCTTTGGGAACCGGCCAAGCCAGTTTTGGCTGGGTCAACCCCCAAAAAGTCGCTTTCTTCATTCCAGCTCCAAATGAGATGATGCAAATATGTTTTCTAACTTCTCGATGATAGAAATGTGATGGTGGAGTCCATATACACTTTGGACAGTTTTGGTTGTCAACATATGCCCTTCATTTTTTAGTAAAGCTTGCGTACTAAAAAATATCTTCAAAGCCAAATTGACTCATTGCTGTGATCTCCTTTAGAATCTCAGCCATGCCTTCTGTTTGCTGCCTTGAACTCATCTAGAGTAATATCCTCAGCTTCTTCCATCAAATCTTGGCGTAGGCATAAAATGATCAAATTGTCCACCAGCCACAATTATTTCTGATCTTGGTCTTGCAATTAGGTTTGGTACAGCCAACATCCAGTTCTTGTATTCCTCTAGAACAATGTAATCACTGAATTCGGTCCCCCAACAAGTTTGAATTAGCAAGTTGTTTGAATACATTCATTGGATGGACCCAAAAACTATGGCTTGACAACAGGATGTATTAAAGTGGCAAGCTTCAAATAGACATCAACATCCTGAATTCAAGCATCTCGATGGCAAGCATTCGGTAGAAAGTCGATACAAATCACCATTGACCAGAGTATAGTTGCATGTCAATTACCAAATACGTCTACCAACTTTAGCACTTAGATGACTTACATAACCCATAAGGGGAGTTCTTCAATCATTCAAATCGGCTCATGTTAGAATGAAGAAATTGGATAGGCTTATTAAGCATGATCTTGTGAATGGATTGAAAATTACACCTTTGAGAAGGAAACATTGTGTAGCTCTTGTCAAGCTAGGAAGCATGTTTCAAAATACTAAGTCTAGCAAGAACATGATGTCAACTTCAAGGACATTGGAATTATTGCATGTGGATCTCTATGGACCAACAACTTATGTGAGCATTGGGGGACAACAAGTACGGATTTATGATAGTTGATAACTTCTCAAGATTTAATGGGTATTCTTTCTTAGTGACTAGAGGAAGTATTCAACAAATTCAAGTCATTCATCAAGAGGGCCAAAAATGAGTTTGAATTTAATATCAAGAAAGTAAGAAGTGACAATTATAGTGGGTTCAAGAATGCAAGAGTTGATGAGCTTTGTGATGATTTGGGAATCAAGCATGAGTTCTTGGCCAAGTACACACCACAATCAAGTGGCCTAGTTAAGAGGAAGATTATGTCATTGATTGATATGACTAGATTAATGTTAAGTGCATACAATGTGAGTGATAGCTTTTGGGTCAAAGCAATCAACATGGCTTGTCATGCTAGCAATAGACTCTATTGTCACCGTATCTTGAAGAAGACCCTTATGAGTTGTTGATTGAAAGGAAGCCAACTATCTCATACTTCCACCTTTGGCTGCAAGTTCCATATTTTGAACAAGGGCACAAGATTGAGCAAATTTAAGAGGAAGTGTGATGAAGGGTTCTTGCATGGATATATGCAACAAATAACAAAACTTATAGAGTGTACAACAAGTCCTATGACATTGTAGAGGAGGTACATGATGTTGAGTTTGATGAGACCAATGGTTCACAAGTTGAAGATAGCAATCTTGATGATGTTAGAGGTGTAAATTTGCAAGAGTCAATGAAGAACAATGCTATTAGTGATATTTGACCTAGAGTAGTTGAGGAAGAGGAAGATGATTCAATTAGAGTGATCGCTCCAACTTCAACCATCAATGATCAACACATGCCTAGCACAAGTGGTACTCGTGATGAAGGTCAAATTCAAGTGCTAGATCAAGTGCCAAGTCCAAGTCCAATTGTTCAACCATCAAGTTCACTACCAATAAGATCAAGTTTGATGCAGAGTGATCCCACCCAGGACACTGGTCATTTCCTACTTTCACACTAAGACTTTGATTAAGGATAGCTATGGTTATTACCAAGGTTGGCCCCCACGGTTTGATATAGATGCAATGATGATAGTCATTCTTTGTAGGCGTGCCAACATGGATCCCTACTCTCCTAGCTGGCATGCTAACAGGGATCCCTACTGGATCTTGCGGGAGTCTTGCCGCCATTTTTATCAAGCTTTTTGTGCAGAAACCCATAGAGGAATGCCAAAATACATTTGGATCTTCTTTATTAATATATCTCTCCCTAAGTCTTTTTACCTCATGGCCGCATCCATCACTCTCCCCCAAATCATATCACCAGAATCCTAGCCTACGCTTCTTGGCTAATTAATTGTTCTTGTCTCAATCTACCAACCCCTTTCTGCTAAATCATTGTGACCATGAAATCATGAAATTTTCCCCTCAACGTATGCCCACAGGTGCCCAAATCCCAAAGAAACCACCATGGTATACCTCTGCTAAAAAATCATCGTCACTATCATCTACACTTACAAAACCGCAACAAGACCACAATATCATTGTCTACTCTAAAACTGACTTGCACTTAAAACCCCAATTCCTTTTGGTTGCATCCCAAGCTTCCTAATTCTAGGCCACAAAAATCAAACCTTCCTACAATCTAAGCCCAAATCGACAAAGCAAAGTATTGCTCCGTCAAACTTGAGTACAAAAGCTAGTGCTTGATGAACTCACCATACTCAGGCGGTGGATATTTCTTATGCCGCAGTCTCGAGGCCATTGTTGACCGCTGTGACCACCTCCACAGTTCTCTCGCCTCCGTCAACCTTTTTTCTCAATAAGACGTTGTTGGTCGCCAATCAGCTACACCCCCAACGATCAACTCGTTCCCACTGTGCGAGAAAAGTATAATGATAGAGAGGGAAGTAGAAAGGAGGAAACGTCGAGGCACATGCCTCTGCGAACTAAAAGCCCTAGATCCAGTATGGATCCTTGTTGGTACGCCAACTAGGATAGTGGATAGGATTTGCACCCGTTTGGACCAGTAATGGCACTTGTTACAAGTTATTGTACTTTAAAATAAATAAAATAAATTTGAGACTTATGTGACATCTCGACGCAAGTTTAGAGACCGCTAGTATATTTTACTCCCTCTGTCCCATCACATAATAAGTGCAAATATAACACTTTGAAAAATATAACCAATCTCAAGTTTAACTAGATTTATAAAAAAAATACTATTATATCTTTAAATCAGATTACCATGTATGATGTGATTAATGTAATGATTGCTATTTGATATCATAAGCATAAGTATTTTTTTATATTTGGTTAAGTTTAAGAATGATTAGTTTATTGAAGTGCGAGATTTATTATGGTCGAGAGACTATTTTTAAGTTTTTTTTTGAGATTGGACTATTTTTTTAAGTTAAGATTGATTGTAAGTGATACTCCCTCCGTCCCATATTATTCGCACATCTGTGATTTAAATTTTGTCCCACAATAAACGTTACACATAAGTTGAGATCATAGGCAGAAGTTACCAGAACCTCGTGGCATGGGCCAAAGGAATAAAAATAATCGACTAAAAAAAGGTAAAGAAATCCGATGGAGGCTTTGCAACCGAACTGCGCTGCTTCTAGTTCGCTCGTTCCACATAGAGGTAGCAGTGTGTCAGCTTTTTTTCATAGGCTTTATAGGGGCAGCAGCGTCATTTGCCATCTATCCTAAGTTTCTCGTTTGAAAGCTAGATGTGCGAATAATATGGGACGGAGGGAGTATTTATTTATTTATTTATTATATTTTTGACAGAGGGAGTATGAAACCCCTTTGCCTTGTGCCCTTCGCCCCTTTGTCACTCTTCCTCTGTAACGAGTTCCTCCCTTTCCTCATCCTGCCGCACCGAGAAAATTGGGATTTTGCCCTTATGGATAGTGGGCTTCGCCCAAATGCCATCGATTTTGTGGGCTTCGCTGAAATGCCTTTATGAAACGAGTCCAACACGCTATAATGCCATTTGGAGGTTTCAGTGGACTTTAAAAAAATTTGAGCCAAAATTTAAGCCTTTAGTGACCATTTTGCCCCTGAGGTCGCTGACCTATTCCCTGCGCTCTCCTCTCTCCCCCTCTCGCTGTTCTCTTGCTGGAGTGAAAGGCAGAGCGCCGCCCCCCACCCCCGCGCCGCGCCCCCGGGCCAAGCCTCACCGCCGCCATCTGCCCCCAAGACGCTCCCTGCCCCAGGCGAAGGCTAGCCTGCCGGCGCCGCCTAGAGCAGGTCCCTGCTCTCCCCGTCGCTGGATCTGCGGCCGCTGCTCCTGGCCGTCCGGGTGCTCTTCCCCAGATGAAGATGGCCCCAGCCAAGCCGCCCGTCCGCGCCAGGCCGCCGTCGCCCGACCGCGCGTCACCAGGCCAACCCTGCAGAACTAAGGTGAGGCTTCAAGGCGCCCTTATTGAGGATTGATTTGTGGATTCAATGGGTATAGTGTTAACTTAGGGTTTTACAGGAGTAGAAAACAGTGACTCTCTTATGTGCTTGTATTATGGATTGCAATCGGAGTGATGTAGTTACCGGGTATGCATCATTATTTACTCTTTGTTGTATGGTATGCGTGGATCTCGTATGCGTGTAGTGTTCTAACTCTATAATGGGTGTTTTTTTAGGCTCGATGCGGAGCCTGAGCTTAGTTTAGTGCCTGTAGATGGTGGCATTCTAGAACAGCCACGGGGACATGTCGTTAATTGGGATGAATTACGGATTGAGGAAAGGCAAGATGATGAAGGGGAAGGAAGGTTAGAAATTATCGATGAGGATGAGTTGTATCGTTTGCTGGGCCTGAGAACCGATGATGATCATGGCCAGGGTGCTGTTGATGGTACTTCAAATGAGGATCAGGCAACCGCAAACAATGGTAGTACAGTCCCTGATGTTGACACTAGTGGTGCAGCTATCCCTGTTGATGATGCAATACCGGAGGAGAGGGTGATGGTGTATGACCTTAACAAACCATGCATGGATATTGGCACTGTGTACCCCAACATGGTTGAGTTTAGATTGGCAGTGAGGCAGTTTGCCATTAATAAAGAGTTTGCACTACACACTGTGAAAATAGACACAGAGAGGTTTATTGGGAAGTGCATGGCACCAGATTGCCCTTGGCATATTAATGGTCGAAAACAACGTCATTCAAAAACTGTTATGGTATAAAGAATTTTTTTTGTTATATGAATGACTTCTTTTTTTGAGTAATGGCAATGTTCTAATTTCTATAACAATGCAGGTTACAACTCTGATTGATCAACATAATTGTTCATCCAGTGCGAGGAGACTTACTACTACACCCACTGTTGCCTGGGTTGCTTCAAGGGGTATCAAGCACCTCAGGAAGGACCCAAATATGGGCACAAAAGAATTGAAGAAGCAGCTGCAAGACGACCACAAATGTGAGATTCACTATGACACCGTTTGGAAGGGGAGGCAGATTGCAATGAAAGAGTTGTTTGGTAGCTGGGAGGAAAGCTTCCAAATGCTGTACAATCGGAGGGCAGACGTTCTGAAGCACTCACCAAACAGTGTCATTGAGATTGACATCAAGATGGTTGATGGCAAGGTACCATTTCACAGGTTCTTTTGTGCTTTAAGTCCTTGTATTGAGGGTTTTCTAGAGGGATGTAGGCCTTACCTTAGTATAGACTCCACTACATTGAATGGTAGATGGTGTGGACATTTAGTAGCAGCCACTGCTCTAGATGGACACAATTGGATGTATCCTGTTGCATTTGGCTTCATAGATGGTGAGACAATAGAAAATTGGGAATGGTTTATGACTCAGTTGCATAAGGCCATAGGAGACCTACCTGTTCTTGCTATTTGCACTGATGCATGCAAAGGTCTAGAGAAAGCTGTTAAAAATGTGTTTCCTCATGCTGAACATATAGAGTGTTTTAGGCATCTTATGCAGAATTTCATTAAGAAGATTGAGGGTGATGTTTTTTCAAAGATGTATCCTGCAGCTCGAGCATATAGAGTTGAAGTATTTTAATATTTCTTTAAATTTGTTAGAGAGGCTAGTGATCAAGTGATGGAATGGCTTGACAATCATCATAAATTGTTGTGGATGAGAAGTGCATTTAACCCTGAAATCAAGTGTGATTATATAACCAACAACCTTGCTAAATGTTTTAATAATTGGATCAAGGACTGGAAGGACCTTCCTATAGTTGAGCTTGCTGATAAAATTAGGGAGATGCTAATGGTATTGTGGAGGAAGAGAAGGTAGATTGGACAAAAGCTTAATGGAAGAATTTTACCTACAGTCATACGTCAGCTGAAAATGAGAATCAGAGGCTTGGGTCACTTGACAGTTATCACCTCCGATAGTGTGGGCTGCAGAGATATGGGAAATTAATAGCATCCATAACAGGCATGTAGTGAAGACTTATCTCCGTGAGTGCACATGCCTTGAGTGGCAACACACTGATAAGCCCTGTCAGCATGCTTTGGCTTTGATTACAGCCCAACAAACTATGGATGTGGATCTTGAGGGATTTGTCCATGACTACTATTCAATGGAAAATTTCAGGAATGCCATAAGAGATTAATAGAGCCACTCCCAGATAAAACTCAGTGGCCACATGTGCCACTTCCATTTACAGTTGGGGCACCATTGGACAAAAAGGGTGCTGGGAGGTATAGGAAGCTGCGGATAAAAGGATGCCTTGAGGGAGGAAGTGGTAAAAAAGGGAAAAAGGCTACCAAGGAGACTGCCAAAGCTACTGAAGAGGAGGCTATGCAAGCTGCTAAACCTAAAAGACAATTGGTAAAAAGGAAAAGAATGTGTAAGGGGTGTGGAGAATTGGGTCATGGAGAAACAGCTACAAGTGCTGCCTAAATGGGACAAAGAAAAGGTACTGCTTTCTTTAGTTTTGTAACTTACATCTACTAAATTGGACAAACAAGCTACAAGTGCCTAAATTGTTCTAACTTGCAGGAAAAGGAAGCCTAAGACAAATACAACCAAGTATAGGAAGAATGGTAAAAAAACTGCTGGAAAAAATCCTGTACAGTCTGATAATGGTGTTGTACAGGCTGAGACTGTTGCTGTACAAGCTGATACTGTTGCTGTACAGTCTGAGAATTAGGTTGTATAGGCTGAGAATCGGGCTAATACTGCTGCTGTGCTGCCAGAAGTTGTTGCTGTATAGTCTCAAGATGTTGTCGTCCAAGCTGAACAAGTTGCCATAGCTAAGGCCACTCTTTTGTCAACAAGTCCAGAAAGGTTGACTAGAAGGTATTTCATGTTTCCAGAAAGCTGAACTTACTCTTTCATGAATTATTTTATCTTTTGTCAACATTTCTTTCATGTTGCAGCCGACTGCTGTACTACTTGGAGAAGGGCCAAGTACATTGTTAAATAAGCAGCCTACAACTTCAGCAAAACCAAAGAAGGTACTACAGTTATCGCCAAACAAGCAGGCTACAACTTCACCAAAACCAAAGAAGGGAATAGCGAAGAAGTTGATTCCAAGAAAGTTGACGATGAACTGAGATGTGAACATGTAATGAGCTGGCTTTTGAAAAACTCTACTGTAATGAGCTGCCTATGTTTGAGCTGGCTTTTGAAAAACTCTACTGTAATGAGCTGCCTATGTATGAGCTGGCTTTTGAAAAACTCTACTGTAATGTATGTGGACATGTAATGCCGACTGTTGTAAGGTATTGTGTGAACCTTTATGAACCTTTATGGAATGTTATTGGTCTTTTATGAAATCTTCTTTGATTTTGGTTAGTTGAGCTATCAAGTAATGTCTCTGTTGTACTTGCATTCTGATAAAGTGGTAATGCATGATTAGTTGACAGAATGTGTATGAGTTGTATAGTACCTGTGTATGAGTAGTTGACAGAATGCATGTCTCTGTTGTATGAGTGTATGAGTAGTTGACAGAATGCATGTCTCTGTATAGTAACTGTGTATTAGTTGAGCTATCAAGTACCTGCTGCTGGTGCCAGAATGCAGGAAAATGGATGACCCTTAGTTGACAGAATGCATAACAATGGATGACAGCATGCAGGAAAATGTGGCATAACAATGGATGTTTGTTCGTCAGAATTAAAAAAGCAATGCAGACCTTGTTTCATATGAGGTAAAAGAGATGCTTTTCAAGGATAACTTTCAAGAAAAACAGCAGAACAAAGATGTCATTGTAGATCCTGCTCCTCATGAAGCTGATTCTTTTCATAGTACTGATAATCACAGGGAACATATTGAAGAACTCATTGCAATCTGACATTTTATTACCACAGAGGAACCAACAGTGCTGTACAAAGATAAGTGCTGTACAGAGCATGAGTAGTGCTTCTGAAGATATTAGTCCATGAAAGACAAAGGAACCAACAGTCCTAGAACACAATCTTGCTTCACTTGCTAAAGCTAACTAATCAGTACTGATACAACATATTTCAACAACACAATCTTGCTTCACTTGCTAATAAGCACTACCACACCTAAAAGAACTATGACAGTCATGACTAAACAGAGCACCACCAACAGCTGGACCAGATCGATAAGCTTGTCCATCTTGAGATAGATCCTATTTTCATCAAAAATTCTGCTTTTAAGCTTCATTTCTTCTTGACATTTAGTTTCACCATGACCTTCTAATGGCACTGCAGCTAGCAAATCTTCTTTAAGCTTCTTTGCGACTATTTTCTTGTACTCTTCCAACCACCTAAAGAATGGACATTTCTTCACTGCCTGTTGAAATGAGAGTACATAACATGGTTTATTTATCCAAACCTTGACACAATACCTAGTTCAGTTCTATATGACAATAAACAACAGAGCAATATATACTCACAAATTCATTGTAGTTTACGCATTTGAAGAAAATTCTGTTATTGTTCTTCCAGGATTTGCATTCCACTACTCTATCACCACATTATGGGCATGGAATCAGGGGGATCCCACTAGGGCCAAGTGGATACAGAGAAACGGCACCTGTTGGGATGAACGACGAACTAGACGAACCCTCACCCATAGCCTGGCGTGACGCAGGGAGGCGCGGCGGGCCTGGTGACGCGCGGTCGGGCGACGGCGGCCTGGCGCGGACGGGCGGCTTGGCTGGGGCCGTCTTCATCTGGGGAAGAGCACCCGGACGGCCAGGAGCAAATGCCAGCAGATCCAATGACGGGAGAGCGAGGACTGCTCTAGGCGACGCCGGCGAAGCTAGCCGCCGCCTAGGGCGGGAGCGCGTCTTGGGGCGGATGATATGGCGAGGCTCGGCCGGGCGCCACCAGCGGGGGGAAGCGGCGCTCACCTTTCACTCCAGCGAGAGAACAACGAGAGGGGGAGAGAGGAGAGCGTAGGGAATAGGTCAGCGACCTCAGGGGCAAAATGATCACTGAAGACTTAAATTTTGGCTCAAAATTTTTTAAAGTCCAGTTAAATCTCCAAACCACATTATAGCGTGTTGGACTCATTTCCTCAAGATATTTTAGCTAAGCCCGCTATCCATGAGGGCAAAATCCCGATTTTCTCCTGCCGCACCACGCAATCACCGCGGCGGAGAAGACTGCCGGCGAGCACTTGGGTCTCTCCGGCCACCGCCTGCTTCGTTGTGGTTAGTTTCCCTCGACTTCCCCTTACCTCCCTGTCATATTCCTTCTCCCGATCCGTCAGTTTCACTAGCTGGAGGCGATCCCAATCTCAGATCCGACTAGCGACTCACTCAGCGCTATCTCCCGGCAGGCTCCCGGTGACTCCCGCGATTGGTTACCCGCTGGCGCTGCCGCACACAGCTCGAGAGGAGTAGCGGCGCCCCTGGTTGCGGGTTGGGGCGTCAAGGATGAGCGGGAGGAAGAATGCGGGCAAGATTTCCCCCTGGTTGCTCGTCCTCATCTCTTTAGGATGCTTCTTTGTGACCTACAACCTCCTGACGATGCACGGCCGGGGACGGGATGGGCCGCGCAAGTTCCTCGGCGGCGGCGAGGATCGCGACTCAACGGGCTCTGGTTCGGACCCCGCGAAGCGGTTCCACGTCGCGCTTACGGCGACGGACGCACTGTACAGTCAGTGGCAGTCGCGGATAATGCACTACTGGTACAAGGAAATGAGGGACCGACCTGGTTCCGACATGGGTGGCTTCACTAGGATCCTTCACTCAGGGAAGCCTGATGGATTGATGGATGAGATACCCACCATGGTGGTTGACCCCCTTCCTGAAGGCAAGGATAAGGTGAGGTTTTGGTTGTTCCTTTTGTGGTGTTTGTTTTCAGTTTATGATGATACCACCTTGTGCTCTTGCTGATACGATGATTTATCCAGGGATATATTGTCTTAAATAGGCCTTGGGCGTTTGTCCAGTGGCTCCAGAAAGCAAAGATCGTAGAAGAGTAAGTATATTTCCTTTTTTTCTCATTATGGTTGAAGGATTTGTATGTTCTCATAATTGAAATATTTGCAGGTATATACTAATGGCAGAGCCAGATCATGTCTTTGTGAAGCCTTTGCCAAACTTAGCGCATGGTGATGAACCAGCGGCATTTCCATTTTTCTACATCAAACCAACTGATAATGAGAAGATATTGAGGAAGTTTTTTCCAGAAGAAAAAGGGCCTGTTTCAAATATTGATCCTATTGGCAACTCTCCAGTTATAATCAAGAAGGTATCTAATTATCAATAGAACATTGATCTAGTTATGGTGGTTGCCAAAATAGCATATGTGCCCATGACATTGTTCTTCTTGGTTTCTATTATTTTATTTGTTCTGCACATGTAGATACTGATTTTGTTTCAATGAAATCGATCAATGATGATCCAATCTGTTTACCAACCTATTATGGATGCCTTCACAAACATCTTTAGGCTCAGCTTGAGAAGATTGCTCCAACCTGGATGAATGTTTCATTAAAAATGAAAGAGGATCAGGAGACAGACAAAGCATTCGGATGGGTCTTGGAAATGTCAGTATAAAATTCTTCTCTGCTTTTATTTATTCTCTTCAACATGTGATTCCTATTAATTTCTCTTTCCCTTTCATATTTGCAGGTATGCATATGCTGTTGCTAGTGCACTGCACGGTGTGCGCCATAGTCTCCGTAAAGATTTTATGATTCAGGTGCTGAGAAGTCTTGTCACTAGATACAGATAGATCATCTCATAGTGGGGTGATGGCAGTTTTTTTCACTTAAGATGTGCTTGATGATGATTGCAGCCTCCTTGGGACCTGAAAACGGACAACACATTCATCATCCATTATACGTATGGATGCGATTATTCAATGAAGGTGATAATACTTCAACCTTAATCATCTATTAAATATTCAACCATGCTGATGCTTTCTATTGCTCTGTAAAATATATCGATGTACATCAGAGAAAGATGATATGCTTATGCTATTTTTTGTGCTAACTCAGGGTCAGCTAACTTATGGGAAAATCGGTGAATGGCGTTTTGACAAAAGATCTTACCTTCAATCACCACCACCAAGAAATCTTTCACTGCCCCCTCCAGGAGTTCCTGAAAGTGTGGTATGTGCATAATATTTGTAACGTTGGGGATGCATGTTGCTCTTTTGCTTCTATAGATGATTGGTTTTTTCATGTTTATATTCTGAACTGCTTGTTGAATATATAAAAATTTGTCTCAGGTGTTGCACTAGGGGCTCTTGGTGGGTTTCAACTCTAGCCTACCCCAACTTGTTTGGGACTGACAGGCTTTGTTGGCACATTAATTTGTCCTTGCTTGTTTACCCCCACGCATAACCCCCCCAAAAAAAAAGTGCTCCATCAAGTGTGTTGCAAAAAAGTGACAAATGTAGAATATTGATATTTGTCCTTAGTGGTCTTATTCCTGTATGGCGCATGTTCTATATATTGTTGGAGATTCATTGTAAACTGTTGGTCACGTTTAGGCTAGGTGATCCATCTATCTCATGAAATTTACGTTGCCTCCTATTGTTTGCACCCTTGTGTTTGAGTTCATTTTTACTAAGCGTGAGAAAGGTCTGTTTTCATAGATATTGCTTTGTAGAATTTGAATGAACCAGAATCACATAATTTATAATTTATATCTAAGATCATTTGTGATAATTTTGTTATCACCTGATGTTCTAACCTATTTTTGTTATGAATATTAGAAAACTATCGTTTGTTAGCTTAGGCTTTGTGATCATATTGGTATCTACAACTGATTGATCCTCAATGATATGCATTTTCAATCATCAGTATATATTCATGCAATCATAAAAAAAGGGCAGACCCAGTGCCAGAGGCTCCCACATGAGTGGGGTCTGGGGAAGGGAAAAACCGAGGCAAGCCTTTCCCCCGCAAAATCTGCGGAGAGGCTGCTTCGAACCCATGACCTGGTGACGCAGTGAGACAGCTCTCACCACTGCATCAGGCCTGCCCTTCTTATATTCATGCAATCATGCTATTGTAATATGAGTTCAGCACCAAAAGCTTTAGGATGATTACTATGCTTTATATTTTTGGTCAGAAAGGGCAACATGTTTGCTCTTATTCTAATCAGTGTTTTTAAGGTGTCGTCTAGGCGACAAGGCGCTCGCAGGGAGTAAGGCATCCCCGACGCCTAGCCAAAAGTAGCGAGATATCCATGGAGACTGGAAGAAAAACGATAGGGAAAGGCCATGCAGCTGCCTCCTCGCTCATCCCCACCAAATCCGACGCCGCCTGGGTCATCTGCGACGGAGGCAGTGGTTGATTGAGATGGGGGATCTGAGGGAGCAGCAGCAAGAGGTAGGGAAGGAGCGGAGGGCAGGCTGAGCGCGTGCAGCCAAGAGCAGCGTGAGGGAGGGAGGGCGGTGCTGCACCTGTGTGAGCCATGAGGGAGGAGATGCCGCGGCGCTGCGCCTGCGTGAAGGAGAAGCAGAGAGCTCCCAGGCAGCGTGAAGGAGAAGCAGAGAGTTCCCAGGCGGCGTGTGAGGTGACCTGAGAAGGGATAAGTACAAGAGGGCACTCGTGGGCTGCGTAGTGGGCTGGGCCGAGCACTTCTCTTTATATTTGTCCTTTTCTGTTTTTTTTCCTTTTTTTCTCTTTTTCTTGCCTATTCCCTGCTGCTATTTTCCTAATTTTTAGAATGATAAGGTGCATAGTTTTTAAGCCATCGACTAGTTGTCCAGGCGCTGAAAAAAGTCTGGGCGTCCTCGACGCCACGACCAAAACCAGCAAAATGAGGGAGCAGGGGAGGGAGGAGACATAGGAAGAACTGGAGGAGGACCAGGCAAGGCTAACCACTAATCTCTGCTCCCATCCCCGCCAGCTCTGCTCCCCAGCAGATCTGGGAGGGGCTCTTGAAGGGCAACAGCAGGGGATCTCGCACAGGGATCTAGAAGGAGGGCGGCAGCAGCAGTGAGGAAGGGGCGGGGAGATCTAGAAGGGGGCGACAGCAGCAGTGAGGAAGGGGAGAGGAGATCTGGAAGGAGGCGGCTCCAGCAGTGGATACTGAGAAGGTGTTTGAGAGGGAGAAGAAGCACTTGGAGAGGAGCAGTGGCAGCCCTAGATAGTTCAGGATAGTTGGGGAGGGCTTTTATGGGCTGTCTGCTGGACTGGGCCTTTTATGTTCCTTGTCCTTCTTCTTTTACTTTTTCATTTTTCTTTTTTATCCCTTCTCCATTCTCCTGCGTTGAACATATGGCGTCACCTTGCCTCGCCTTATGATCGCCTAGGCATCGCCTAGGCGACTCAAATGAGTGGCGATGCCTAGGCGACTCAAATGAGTGGCTCGCCACGTCTCGCCTTGTCGCCTTAAAAACTATGGTAAGGTGTCGCCTCGCCTCGCCTTATGGTTGCCTAGGCTGTCGCCTAATCGATTCGAATGAGTGGTTCGCCATGTCTCGCCTTGCCGCCTTAAAACCCATGAGTCTAGTACAATTGTGATCATCTGACCAGACATGTTAAGAGCCAGACTGAAATCCCAATAAGTTTGAAAGTAGGTGCATACTGTTTTTCTGCCTTACAAAAGGGAAAAATTGTCATACTCCTCTTTTCGTACATTAGATTCTTGGTGAATGTTTTGAAGGATGAGGGGAGTGCCTCGGCATAACCTTTGTAGAATTGCTTTGCTTGCCAAATCTTCAATTGTTGATTATTGCAACATATTAAAAATTCTGAAAGAGCAGGTCAAACCAGTTGTGCATATGTTAAATATATACCTCTTAAATTTGCCTTGTTATTCTTTTCTAGACTAGTATTATCCAACTGGGCCAATACACTGTTGAAATGTTATTGTTTTTAATCATCCAGAGCTGCTGCCATTTTTGCTGGCAATCCATGCAGCAATGGAGTGGACACTTGAGGAAGCAAATGGCATCACAAGTTTATTGCAAATGCTAGGGTGAACTTACGGGATTTGTGTTGAACAGTTTCAATTCAATCCTTATAATTGTTTCATACTTAGCCTTAGGCCCTGTTTGGTTGGGCTTTTGAACCTGCTTTTGCTTTTGCAAAAGCCAAAAGCCAACCAAAGGACCCAAAAGCCACAACTACTTTTGCCCAAAAGCAGCTTTCACTCTAGTACAAATCCAAAAGCATCTCTCCTCCTGCTTTCAGCTGCTTTTGAGGAAAAAAATTACCCACCTGCCACTCGTTATGAAGATACCGGTTCGTTCTTTTCCCGTTCTTTCCCGTGCGTGACGCCTTCTTCTCGTGACCCTCCCGTCCGCGCCGCCTAGGGACCTCGTCGGTGCCCCGCTACGCCGCCACCTGCACGCCCCGGACCTCGCTGGCGCCCTGCTGCGCCGCTTCGGGGGCGCCCCCGCCTCAGCTCCGCAGCCCCCCATGCCTCCCCGCAGCCCCGTTGGGCGCGCAGGCCATCCCTGGCGGCGCGCAGCTCATCCCCGCCGGCCGGTGTCTTGAGAGGAAGAAGAACCGGACATTGAAGGAGTTGACGAGACGAAGGCATCAGCTCGGCGAGTCCCAGTCCAGCCCGCGTTGCAGGGCTGCTGTAGCCCGCAGGCCGGCAGCTGCTCAGATCCGACAGTTGCGGCGGCAGCTCGTCGCGTGGAGCAGAGGAACCCCTCGCCGTCCATGGCTGGGCCATCGCGTTCTCCAGCAGGGCCGCCAAGGACAACGCCATGTGCTCCATCTGCCAACGAGTACAGGGATGGCGAGATGCTGCACGTGATGCTCGAGTCCCTTGCTGCTTTTAGGATATCTAGAAATTATTTGGACAGAAAACACAACTGTAAAAATAGATGGTGGAAATCACAACGGCGATTAGATTTTCTACTGCAAAAGGAAGTAGATGGTGGAGAAGGGAGAGTATACATATTGCCTGTTTTTTTTAGTGAAATTACATGAACCATGTCACTTTGATTGATGAAAAACTTAGAATTTTTTTTCTTTCTAAAATAGTCATTTTTGTGTGAATTAGTGAATATATTATTTTGTTACGAGCAATTTGCATATAAACAGATCTCTAGGCCTTTAGGGGTATTACAGGTATTTCTTACACAGCCTACTGTTTCACAGCTGCTCTAACCAAACGACCTTCTGCTTTTATCACAGCTGCTTTTCCACAGTTGCTTTTCCACAGCCCACAGCTCACAGCAGCTTTTCCAAAAGCCACAGCCCAACCAAACAGGGCCTTAGTGTGTTTGAATCGTATAATTGAAAATCAAGATTTACCACTGTTCGCCTAAACGGTTGTTTAGCCCATTTACACACCGTCTAAACGCTACTTGGTGGTACGCCATTTCCATTTCATTGAACGTTTCATGTTTAAACGGTTGTTTTGCCCATTTAAGTGGCCGTTTAGCCCAAATAACGGCTAAACGGCAAGTGACCAACTGTTTACCATTTAGCATTTAGGGTAACATTGGGATTTTACTGACGAGGGCATCCTATATTTGTATTTTAATCTGAATTTCTTTTTCAGGTCACCCTTGTGAAGATGGTCAATGAGGCCACCGCAAACATTCCGGGGTGGGAGGACGAGAGATGATTGATGATTTGGCTGAGTTGTAGTTTATTCCAGCACCCAGCTGGTATGGTTTTTGTTCAAAAACATGGAAGGATATCATTGGTCAATAACAGAAGATCATTCAATTAATATCAATATCTGAAGTGTAGGACTGTGGCCAAGTTTCTACAGTTTAACATAGGTTAGTGTCCGGGAAGGAAAAAAAAATATATCCACATTGATCCAAGAGTTTGATCATTTTTGTATTGTAAAGCAGAAATATAGGCTTTTGGTTACTCTGGTTCATTTAGCTGTGTTGTAAAGAAGTGATGTAGTTTAGAATCCTCCAAACCATGCCTTGAGACTTGAGAGGTTGTTAGTAGTATCCATCTTGGGAAAATTTCTGCCAGGTACTGACAACATCATGCTGAGTTCTGATTGCTGAGTACTATGAATGGAAACCACCAAAGCTTTCAGAAATAATCCAAATACTTGGACCTGCAGTTGCATACAGATAGGTGTAATATGGTTTACTTTTGAACCTATGTTTTAGTTTGTTGTGTAACGTTATTTTGCAATGCTCAAAATACAAATGTGTCTCAAGGTGAGCCTTTGCGCGCTTGGATCACTACTCTCATTCATCAATGTGTGCCACAATTGTCTGATACCCCGTAGAAAGTATTATTTCGCCTATCTTGATTATACTTTCTTAGCTGGAATTACTTATGTGTGTCTGGCGTGCGTCGCGGCGTAAGCGTGGCATGTGAGTTTTGTGTTCTTTGTCTTTGACCCCTTAATAAGAGTACATTACCAAATGTCGACTAACATCCTGAAAATATTAGAGGCCTAAGGTACTTAAAAAATAATTTTGCTTGATTATACTTCTAATGCATTTCGGCATATTATTGAGTTATTCTTTCTTTTGAAAAAAAATCATGCATGGCATATCATGTTCATACGCAAATGTTCTTGCACACAGGAAATTTTTTGTTAAGCTAAAAGTTCCTAAAAATTCTAGTAGTGTTTTCATAAAGCCGAGAGTGTTCCATGTTTACCGATCATCGTTATGAATGCACGTGCACATCTTCTTGGCTTCCTATTATTTAGAAAAAGGAAAGAACAATTCCATTTATTATGGGCTGAAACGTTTGCAATTTTGGCCTATCTACTTTGCTTCTTTTCCTTCCAAGGCTGAAATGATTTCTTCTTGTTTAAGCCCACTCAGGCCTAGTCCAACATGGTTATCTTCATCTTCAGCCTCTTGCATGCTTGCTCGCTGTTCATTCATATTTCCCGTCAGCTGCACCTAGCCCTATTCCTTGTATGCCACGATGTCTAGATCTACGTGTAGAGTAGCAGCAGTGCAGCTGAGACATTCACTGCCTCAAGTTACCATGCAATGCTTATCAACTTGGTAAAGTTATTTCTTTCCAAATATTTGATGATTTATCCATTGAATTCTTTCGGGAGCAATCCTTACCGTAGTCTCTCAATCTTCATATCTTGGACCTTTTTTTTTATGAATTACACGGAACATCGCAGACGCCCACAACACGTACGCACACTCACACCTATGAACCTTTCATTGATATATTAGTTGTGCGTGAGGATAGCTTTTTCCTTCTCTTGCCATTGCATCTTCCAAAATTTATAGTTATAAAAAGAAAATATGACCATTGAAGGAAAACAAACTCAATCATTTCCAAATATCCCGTGTGTTTTCAATAATTTTGGCAGTAAACTCTTGTTTTCCTTTCTTGCCGGCACAGTGTTGAATCAACCACCCGCAACGTCTAAGGAATAGTTTGGTGGACTCTCGCTCCTCTTATAGAGCATTTTCTCCAACGGAGCTCAAGCTGTTTTAGAAAATATTTGTCAAAAGTAACACCAATGACAATTTTATAATTTTATAATAATATGTGTCAAATTTGTAAGGAGCAGTCGAGAGGAGCCATGTTTTCGCAGCTCCGACTTCTTAGTACAAAAACAGTCATGGCTCCTTGTAAAGAGTTGTTTTTTAATGGTCATTTGACATAGCTCCTCAGGTTGTGGCTAGAGCCACAAGAAGCCGAAGTTGGAGCAGTGCCAAATGGACTCTAAGGGCCTATTTGGTATGACTTTTGCCTTAGCTTCACAAAGCTGTTTTTCAGCTTCTCCAACTAACTAGGCCCTGATAAAAACAACTTCTCAAAACAACTTCTCTCTAGAAGTTGTTTTTCAGCTTCTCTCATATGCACAGTTTCCATGGTGAAGCTAGGCGAAGCTTAAAAAATACTAGTTTCTCTCAGCTTTCTCTTTGCTATCTTCCCTGAAAAGCTGTTTTTACCAAATATTTTTTGAAAACGGCTTTAACTTCATTGGTGAAGCTGCTATATGGAATTAAAGCTAAAAAAATTACTTTACTAGCGAAGCTGAGCTATATAAAACAGGACCTAAGAGTGCAAGAGGTCGGACCCAATACAGCTACAATGCTCAACCAAACACTAGAATTTGCCGTTAATACTTCCTTCATCCATCAAACAGGTCCATTTTGTTTTAAGAAAAGTTAAACTTTACAAATTTAACTTGGACCAATAAGTAATCAAAATCATATACATGTTTAGTGCGGTAGAAGTTACATCCAGTTCATTGGTATTCGAACTATTGTCGAAGAGATGTTGATTCTATAGTGAATCAATTGTCAAAACTTATGTTTGAAGACTACTCCTTTCGAAAATACACTCTACACCGACGAACGAAGAGGTTATCAGAAATTCATATAATACCTGTGAACATCTCTTTGCTCCTACCTAAGGTGTTGTGCTTGTGCAAGGTCCGCTGTTTCCGCTAACGGAAATACTTCGACACGGACATCCGTCTGCTCGCGTCCGTTCGGACGCAGCATCT
This sequence comes from Miscanthus lutarioriparius, assembly GCA_904845875.1. Lineage (NCBI taxonomy): Eukaryota > Viridiplantae > Streptophyta > Magnoliopsida > Poales > Poaceae > Miscanthus > Miscanthus lutarioriparius. Next base: position 31,368,444 of record CAJGYO010000017.1, on the reverse strand, counting down.
CACTCTACCTCGTCCGCTTCTCTCAAGAAAAAAATATCCCCGCTCCGTCTCGCCCTCGCCGTGCCGCCATTGCTGCCTTCTTCCTCCACCCAAGCCGACCATGCCGCCACCTCCCTCATTTCGCGCAGCGCCTCACCGACCTCTTCCCCAACCCAGCACCGTCGGGATGCCTCGTCATTGCCCCTGCCGATGGCGGCTGGGCGCACGTGCCGGGGCGCCTCAGGTCGTCCCCTGCCGAGCCAAGGGGCACCCACGAGCGCGGCCGGTACCGGTGGTGCTCGCGAGCTGCCGCTCTCCGCCGTCTCACACCCTTATGGCCGGAATCGACCTGTCCCGGCCTCCCCCTCCTATGTTGCAAATATATGTTTCAATTGTTTCAGATGTCCTAGAGGTATATTGCAAGTGTTTCATATGAATGTTGCATATGTTGCAATGGTTATACACGTACATTGCAAGCGTCTATTTCAAATGTTTCATATATTTTTTCCAGACGTATGTTGCAAGTGTTTTTATTTAGGTTTCACATATATGTTGCAAGTGTTTTTATCTGGATGTTGTATATGTTTTACAATGGCTTTTCAAGTGTTTTCAGGTGCTTTTGCAAGTGTTTCAAATGCATATTTCGAGTGTTTCATCTGTCTTCATACGTATGTTACAAATGTTTCATCTAGATGTTTCAGAAGTGGATCGAGTGTTGTACATATTGCAATATGACTCACCTGCCATAGCCACCTGCTGTAGCTGCTGGGGCGCCGTGCATGTATGTGGGAAGCAGAGGGATGGAGCGTTGCGCGGCTATGGGCGCGGGAAGCAGAGGGGGGAGCACGGGGAGCGACGCGGGCGGTCCCCACATGGCGCGGGCATGCAGCAGCCGCGGGTGTCCGTTCGGACATCTGGGCGCTAGTACTACCCTTTTGCTGAGAATTATCAACTCCCGATCAATACTGAGGAGCCTTCGACCGAATAGTATATTTTTTTTCAAAATTGGAGGCAATATCGTATTTGATTTTGTTTTAAGAAATAAAAAGGAAACTGAAATTAATGCTCAAACCCCCACCCATCCACAAAGGTTGTCATGTTTTCTAGAAAAGTGATGCTGTGATGCAAAGAATAAACAAGTTTCAGACCAAAACAAATCTTGAAGTGAATTTCATAATTTGGTAACCAGAACACAATACATCGTATGATTACATGCTTTGTTTTGACTGAGAATTTACGAAACATGAAGCAATGTTGACACTAAAATGTATAATCTATGACTATAAAACCAGCCAAATAATAATGTTTTGTTTATTTATTATTCGATGTTATATCTATGTCTGACAGGAAGTGAACTTATTAGTTCAACTAGTTGTGTGGGAGGTGTGGCTGTGCACTTAACCACCTGGAAGTTTCCTCTTACCTTGAATTTGACTATCTATTTTCTCTTCTTAACAAAAAACTGCCTAGTTCCTCCTGGTTGGATCTCGTTTTTTTTCATCTATATGTTTGATCATTAGTTTGAGATATCCATTCAGGCTCATGAATTTTTTTGCCAGCTTAAATTAACTACATATACTAGTCTTTAATAGAAACCTAGACTATTCACAAATAAATAGCGGTTTATGCAGACTATACTTAAAAATTATTTTGTATTGTGATCAGACACTTGAAAATAGATACAAGTAGGTTTTGTACTTTTGTTTCATGAAAGTATAATTTTTTACATTTTCTAAGTACTTTATATAACAAAAAGTATTAGTGAAAACGACATATATCACTATAAAAAGCGCTTTTTAGGTGAAACCGTAATATTAAAGCGGAAGTTAAACAAAGGCTATTTAATAATTAACTAGTTGAGTGCTCGTGGGTTGCTACGGGAAGAACCATATTACACATTTTAATCAATGTCCAATTAGACCTAAGAATAATCTTATGCTCATGCTCGTGTTAACTATACCCCAATATCATATACAGTTATTGTTTAACTACTGACATAGGCAAGCTTATAGTTATACGTAAGGCTATACCAAGGAAAGTGTCCGTTCAAAGAAAAAGAACATGTAAAGTGCAGCAATTCACCTACCATGACTACAAGTTTCAGCTAGAGTGGGCAGATTTAAAATTTTAAAAAAGTTATGTATCATCAATTCACCTGTTAGAGTATCAGAACTCTAAACTACAATCAAATTAACTCTAATTATTAAAGTTAACCTTCTGTTTCAGATCATGAAAAAAGTTAACCTTCTGTTTCAGATCAAGATCAGACTATCACAACCACATGGACCGCGATATTTACATTCGTGTGCATGAGACAAACGATAGACACCTTGTAGAGTACTTGGTGCAATAATCTCGTGACCAACTTAAAGAACAAGAGCTATTGACATTTGAATGGCCCTTTTCACTGGCTTACAAGAGAGGGCTCCCGAGCATAGATTGCACATATACAGCAAATTTAGCATTGGCTAACAACAAAAGCTTTCAGTGAACAAATCATATAGCGTTTTTTGCAACAAAAAAAAAAAAAAAAAAAAAAAGAAGAAGAAAGAAAGAAAGATATCTTAAGGGCTTAGTTTTCAGGTTGGCCTGTCAATTTCGTGGCTACCACTGCTGTAGCAACAGGAGCACCTGCAACAAGTTCTGGCAATTAGAAATGGCAAGATGTAGCCAGTTATTGTGTGGCAGTTCTGGGTTGCCATGCCAAACAGCTGTCTAAAAGTATAGCCAAACAAAAGAATGACAATGGACAATTTAGACTGCAAGAACTTCGACATTGTTAATCAATATAAATATATCTCAGTTGAAATAGGGGACAACTGTGCATATATGATTACAAACCACAAGTCCACAAGATGAGACTGTTACATTCAAGTGTCAAACAGGAACAAGATGTAATACATCTGACAACAGGATAAAATAATTTAATCCCTAAATTCAAATCATAGTGGACCTTTTTCAAATATATTTTCTAGGAAAAAAGGATAAACAATGTACATGGGAACCAAAAAGTAATTAAGGTCTAAATAGTTAATAGAATATCAAATGGTAAGAACGTGAAGTAATCCAAAGAGTATCCAACCAGGACCAACCTGGGCCTCCGCATTTCCATTCATGAACAGAAACCACAGAAGTTACATGAGTAGTTCAGTGGATTCGAATTAGAAGCAACTTGGCAGATAATATATAGTGCTTTTCTGGTCAGGATTGCAGATATTCAAGCATAACAGCAGTTACGAATGGTGTTCCATTCAATAACTACCTAAGAATTGTGTGGGATATGCCTTGATGCACTTCAGCATAGCATGCTCGAGTATCCTGTGGAGGCCCCGTTGAGTTTCTTTATCGTCTCCTCATAACCCAAGTATCATCTAGTAGCAGCATATATCAAATATGTTTTCTCAAATTCCGCAAGCAAACAACATGGCTAGAGGGGCTGCACAGGAGAGGATACTGCCGGTTGCCAGAGATGTTGATGGCGAAGCTTCTTGTTGTGTCAGCCATGAATGTTGTAACATTTGAACATCATCAAACATAATCTCTGGTGCTTATTTTTTCTCCCTCTAATGCAAATTGCAACTGATGGACCACACCAATTTCAGAGCATATCACTGAATTCCGTCAATTTGATAACATAGCTCAGTGTGAAAACAGAGATGGAGATCACTCAATGCCCCTGAATAGAGTGTGGCAAAAATGGTAATGCTTCTGGATTGTAATGACTGAACATATATCCACTTGAGAGCATATCACTGAGTGCATAGAGAAAATATTGGTAGCAGACTAAAAGAGAGAATGTGTCCACCTGTAAAAGAAAAATCTCAAAGAAATCAGTAGATTATATTTGCAAGAGCCACGGAAAATTAATGCTAGCCTTCATAGCTAGGTTTCAACTTGCACATCCAAAACATCTAGTAATTCTTGTCTACCAATCCTACCTATCCCCAATTAATCTGAGCAATTCCTCAAAATAAATGAAAGGGAAATAAGTTTTGATAGAAACCTTGTGACGAACAGACTGCTGGCGTTCTCCATGGACATGTCCTTGCAGGCATTAGGACCTTGGTGGCCACCGCCATGTTGCTTGAAGGTGGAGCGACCGGATGTTGAGGGAGCCGCCAAATTCGAATTCAAGGCCAAAGAATGCATCTTCCACGCCAGCTCTAAGATGCTCCACACTGGCAGTCTGCCCTTCCTGCGCCATGGCTGCGAGCACGTGCCGACATTTGTGGAATCACGCCGGCCCGGCAATCGTCAGCCTGTAGGAAGGGGAGACAGAGGGAAACACATCACCTGCCCACCTTCTCTCTTTCTCCGCAGCAATTGATCCAAGGTCTCTTTAGTGGAAAAGGATTAGGAGGAGGCAGGGAGAGGACGTACTCATCGAATTGATGCTGGAGGACCTGGAGGAGCCGCTGACCGTCTACAGCTGCTGCAGATGCCCACAATCATGCTCCTGCTAGAGGTGCTGAAATCGCCCATCTCCTCCCCCGCATCAGCCGAAATGCCACCAGGCAAGGCAACTACGCGTTTACGCCGTCTTGGCGCGCAGCATCCGGCCAGCCTCGCCAGCGGCCATCCTAGGGCGTGTTTGCAAGGGTGGCCCGTGGGCCTGGCTACGCTCCCGGGGTGCAGTTTATGTGTTTGGTAGCCTTGGCCCATCCCGCAGCCCGTCTCCCCGCGGCCAAATCCACCCCTCAGTCTGGCTCATTGGGTACGTTCGAATTCGCTGTTTTTCTAGGGCTTGGCTGAGGGCGGCTCATGGCAGGCGATTTTGGGCGATTTGGGGAGGCGGCGGGTGGCTCGCGTGGGAACGGTGAAAGCTCCGCGCACGCTCCCTCCTCCGCCGAATCCTTCGCCTATAAAGCCACCCCTCCTCGTGCCGTCGCCTTCTTCAACTCTGTTCCCTCCCACTGCTGCAAACCCATGAGATACCGGCGGAGGTGGTGTGGTGGTGACCGGTGAGGCGGCATTCTTCCCCGGCGGGCTTCCTCTCCGTTCCCTCGCCGCGGATCTGTTGCGACACGGCGCCACACCTTTTTCTTCGCTGGGACTCCGGGAGGCGGCCATCTTCTTCCTTCATCTTTCTCAGTTCTGGTGGTGCGCTAGGTGGTGGCGCGGACTGGATCTGCTTCCTCTCTGTCCAGATCTGCTGCTTCTTCGTCGCCTCTTCTTCTTCTTCTCCGTTTTGCGGTTGCCTTTTCCTCTGACGACCACCCCAAGTTGAAATCGACCCCCAAATCCCAGTATACTTTTGATTTCGATAATGCTAGGGTTTTGGTTTACTCGTACACGCTGCTTTATTTATGCTTGTTGTGAGTAGTACTTGTGATTTGTTTCGGTGAACTGATGTTGGATTTAGGGTTTGGCTTCTGTTGTTCATGTGGTAGTAGTTCAATGTTGTTTTTTTATTTGTTGCCATGGTCGATGATGATGTCCAGTGCACTGGGAGGCATGTTCAATATTTTTTTGTATGCTTGCACAACCATGTTGAGGCCAGCCAGGGTGTAAACTGAGTATATCTTTGAATGTACATGCATGTAGATGGATCCATCTGAAAACCATGAGATGATGGCCAGACAAACAGCTGGCATGGTAGTTGTCATGGTGTCTGTTGTTGTGTCTAGGATTAAAAGGTCAAGGCCTGAACCTGACCTACTGTTGTATGAACTAAAGACTGATTCCGAACAGCATAGGCAGCAAACCTTGCAGGCCATCTACAACTCCACAGATGTTGAGTGCATTTCCATGTTAAGGATGAGAAGAGCTCCTTTCTTTTCTTTGTGTAACCTTTTTAGAACTAGGGCCCTTGTACCTGAAACTACTGGGTGCAGAGTTGAGGAGCAGGTTGCAATGTTCCTCCATGTAGTTGGACACAACCAAAGATTTATGGTAGTTCACTAGTCCTTTAGGAGATCAATTGAGACTGTTCATAGGCACTTTCACTAGGTTCTGTATGATGTTAATGAGCTTAGAAATGAAATGATTAAACCACCTACACCTGGCATACATCTAAAGATCATTGGGAGCCATAGATGGAAGCCATACATGCAGGTAACTATCAATTGAACTGTTAAGCAATAACTGAATTTAGATGTCAACCAATTTAGATGTCAACCACTATTCTTATCCCACTTACACAATTTTTCTAGGACTGTGTTGGTGCCATTGATGGCACCCATGTATTGGCAAGGGTGCCTAGACACATGCAGCAGGCTTTCAGGGCTAGGAAACACAACCCCACACAAAATGTGATGGCTACTGTGAGCTTTGACCTCAAGTTCATATATGTACTAGCTGGCTAGGAGGGCTCAGCACATGATGCCCTCATCCTTGCTGATGCCATTGAGAGAAATGATGGGTTCGTTGTGCCTCAAGATAACTCACTAGCCTGTCCACTACACTTATGTCCTAACCATGGCACAGACATTCACATTAGACACTCTTTGGTGCACTTGTAGGTAAATTCTACCTTGTAGATGCAGGATATGCATGCCACAATGGATTCCTCCCTCCCTACAGGGGGGTCAGGTACCATCTGTCTGAGTATGGCAGCAGAAACCTCCCAACCAATGCAAGGGAATTATTCAACCTAAGGCACTCTTCACTTAGGGTCATAGTTGAGAGGGCCTTTGGGGCATTGAAGAACAGGTTTAGGATCTTAGACAACAAGCCATTCCACCCTTACAAGACACAGGTCAAGCTTGTGTTAGCCTGTTGCATTCTTCACAACTTGATTCTAGGCTTTGGCATTGATGAAGTAGTGTCCACAGAGGACTGGTTGCCACCCAGCCAGCATGATACTCAACCTGTACATGAGCTGTTGTCTCAAGATTCCAAGGGCATGTCCAATAGGAGGGATGCCATCTATATTGCAATGTGGGAGGGTAGGGGTACCTCTAGGACCTAATTTATGCATGTTATTTCTTGTACAACTTAGTTTGTTGACCCTGGTATGGAACATTTGGTTGTGTACTACATATGTAATAACTATTGGACAAGGCTAAAACCAACTGCTGGCCAAATCTTAATGTTGTTCTTCCTATCTTGTTTTATGCTTACTGTATTCATGGCTATGCTCTATTTAATGCTACATGACCATGAGACACATCCATAATGGGGTAGTTGCATGCTACTGATATGTTGCTGCCACTTTATGGGTGTGTCCCATGGTCATCTGTTACCTTGTATATTCATGGTCATGTAATTCTGTTATTCTTTCATTGGTTAACAAAATAATATGGCTTCAGCTTCTGTTGATCTGGTTGGTACTAAGGGAGGGTGAAAGGTCCTAATATGTCTAGAGGGGGGGGTGAATAGCTTATTTAAAACTCTACAAAATCACTAGAGCAATTGATTAGTACAACAAATAGCGTAATGCAATTTTGCTTTAGCTCTACAAGGATTGCATGCCACCTATTTTAACAATTCCAGTTGCTACGATCACTAGGCACACACAAGAGCTAGGTCACTACTCACTAAGCTAGTGTGCTCTCAAAGACTAACTAAAGAGACACACTAACCAAACTAACAAGCTCTCAAAGACTAGCTACACTAAAGAGCTTGGCAACTAGTTTGCAAGAATGTAAAGAGTGAGTATGGTGATTATACCGCGGTGTCGAGGATTGAACCAATCACAATATGAAGTCAATCCAATCACCGGGAGAAATCCAATCACACAAGAGATACAAGATTTTTCTCCTGAGGTTCACGTGCTTGCCGGCACGCTACACTACTAGAAATATCCACTTCTATGACGATCAACTTTCGTCATTGAAGGAGCCAAATTCATCATAATTTCAGTTTTATGATGAATTTATGACGAAAAACGGTTCGTCATAGAAGTCGCGTCATTCTTGCAATTCTATGATGATTCTACAAAATCGTCATAGAATTGGATTGATCTATGACGAAAACTGATCATCATAGAACTGCTTTGGCATGCATGGCAAGGGGCAACCACGCTGGTGGGTGCTTCCATTAGAGATGCTTTCCACGTGTACATGCTATAGCTGGTTCCATTGGAGATGGTTCGGGTGCGTGTCACCTTCTTATTGCACAACGTGGCCATCTCTGGTTCTTGCACGTTTTAGGTTCTTACTGGACCGCGTGTCGAGACCCTATTGTTCCATATGTCAGTTTCTATTGGCACACGGGTCGTGTTGCGGTTGAGTCATGTGTCACTTCTTTATTGGACCAAGTGTCGTATTTTTATTGGTCCATATGGCGTGACCACAATACACCGCATGTCTTTCTTTTACTAGACCACATCTCTTGATGTTGTACATCTGCGTGTCAGTATTTTATTAGGCCACGTGTCGCGCCCTGAGCTACCCATGTTTCTTTTTCTAATTCGACCACGTGGTAGGATGGATTTGTACCACGTATTTTGTTTGTATTGACCCACATGCCATGTCATGGCTATTACACGTGTCATTCACTGGTTCGTCCACGTGTTAGATTCTTATTTAACAGCGTGCCTGTGCCAAATCTACCACATGCACACCAATCATTACATCAGAGAAAATGATTTTAGATCTACACTGCTGCACAAAATGACTACATGCATAATTATATTGAACCAGAATCAAATAACAGCAGTTCAGCTCAGCAGCAAACCACTGACAGAGTTCACATATCAAGCCGTCAAAATTTCACATCAAAACAACAAACAAACCACATGTTCACTACATCAATAAGACTGAGAGTTACCAGCGCTTAAGAGCATGATATGCTCATGGAGCTTATTGTACTCCTCCTATTGCTGTTTCTTGAACTTCTCAAACTCCATATCAGTGTTTTCTGCCTTCCTCTTCAGTTGATCCACTTCTTCGGTGAGGACAGCTGAACTTTCCTGATGAGCAGCATGCCATTCCCGAAGTCTGGAGCAGCTTGTCCTGATACCAGCATTCTTCAAAGAAAAGGTGTTGTAGCTGGCCTGGGAGAGGACCTTGGAAACAACATCAGCAACAGGTTCTTTTCGTATAGTTTCCATAGCTTCCTGCGAAAACCAAGGAGTAAACACTAGGAAGAGGACTTAAATTGTAGAACCAAGAGATTATTTCAATACAAGTAATGCATAGGTCTTCCTCAGCCTACTGCCGATAGAGATTTATAAGCACAATGCATAGGTAACATATTAACTGTTGTAATATTACAACTTCAAAATTATGGTGCCACTTTAGGCTCCTACTTTTCCTTCTTTTATGCTAATGGCTTCAGCAGATTTCAAGGAAAGCAAATGAAGGTACTTACCATTGCTTCTCTTGTAGCATCGCTCAGTCTCGTGTTGCTACTAGTATGGAAGTTGTTGAAGATTCCCACTGCATCAACATCTTCATGAAGTTGATCATGTTCTTCAACGAGCACTTCTTGATCGTGTCCTGCATCCTTCCTGTTTTTGTCCTTCTATTAAAATTGCATATGCCTTTCTGTTGACACAAAAGGCATTGCGTATTTGATATAAAAAGAGTAACACAACCATCACTTACATATGTTTGTAGGTGGGCAATATAGGAGCGAGATCCTATAACCTGGTGGCACTTGACTTTTGCACGGTTTTGCTTGTTCTGCTCCGGGACTGTCTATAACCACAATTGTGTTAGACTGCAACACAAGTAGACCACATAAAGACTAGACAAGAAATAAATGAGTTCACTCTCACACACACCTTGTTCTCGGAACTTAACCACATGTGGAAAAGTGCACACCACTATGTGTCATTCATTCAAGACACAGGAGAGGTCTTTCTGATTTTATCAGCGGGGATGTCGTTGAAGTAAGATCACTTGAACCTATATCGTGTCTGTCGTACAACAGACTGTAATACACTCGTGCATGCTTCTTTTATTGCTTCATCATTGTCATCAATGGCCGGCCTGAACTTCAGAAGTGTGAATGCAAATTAAATCCATTACTAAGTTGCTCAAGGCATAGTTGAATGTCAACAGAGGATATACATACTTACAGAGAGCTTGGCCACAAATCCATTGAGAAGTTCGATCCATTGCTTGTAATGTATCTAGTGTGGAAAAATTGGTACTTGAGACCTGACTACTACACCTACCTCTGAGGCAAACTTGGCAGCTTGCAATGGATCATGTGGCCTTCTATTCCCCTTGACAACCAAGATGGGCATCCTTGTTCCCATTGATTGGGTGGTTTTGTGAAGCCCAACCCCCTTAGTTGCTTGCCTCGACTTTCTTGCTCTTCTTTGCAATGGTACTACACAGTTTTCATACATTTAGATTGTTAGCAAAGTAACATGGATATCAAATAGTGTGGCTTGATTTATAGACATGTCTAAGGTAGTACCAACCTTTGCAAGTTTGGTCATTCTGCTGGTGGGGATATGGAGTCTCCTCTTCGGCATGGCTAAGGTCATCTTCACACGACCAGTCCCTCATAGGGCTTTGTTCGCCTTGTGCGTGCTGACTTTTGGACCAAGTTGGAACTACAAGATGCTGCAACTCTGCTGGACTAGTTGGCTTCACTCTCTTGGATTGCCATCCCCTAGGACCCATATTGGTGCTGCCTTTTGCTCTACTGGCAGGGACTTCTCTATGACTTGTTCAACCCATAGCCTAAAATTAGAGAAACAAACTTAAGCCGCAAGCATGTAAAAATTGCATTGCTATCCACACAACAAAGAATTGAATTGCACTGCTACCTAAACCAACCCCCCTCCCATCCCAACATGACAAGATAGAACAAGCACCTCAATTGCAAGGGGTACTCGCTCTTCTAAATCTGTATCGATATCACCATATCCCTAAACACGCTCCCCTGCTTCAGGGAGATATTCCGGATGTCAATATGTAGATCACAAAGGCATTTATTGAGTTAACCTTGTACTGAATGTCAACAAAACAGAGCAAGAGCGTACAAATTAGGCGCCTAAACTACAGCTTATACGGAAGCCATTACTTGAATAAAGCACATGTGAATTACAACTTATACGGAAGCTATTATACTCGAATAAAGCACATGTGAACTACAATCAACTAAGAAACATGTAACCTCATCGCTATATATCTACATGTCCTAGGTTCAACCACTAGAGTACAGCACGCATCATAAAAGGAATTTGTGTACCTCTTCCTATTCCTGGCTATGCTACATCGTCGGCATCGCCCTCTTGTCATCCTGGTCATGGAAGTAGTGCGGCCGGTGTCGACAAAGGGGTAGCAGATTTGATGTGGCGGTCATCAATGATGACCCTGGGGCTCGGTCGTAACAGGTGCTGACGTAGGGGGTTCAGATCTAGCGACCGCCGTTAGCGGACCTACTGTTGACGAAGGGTGCGGAAAGGTATGAGAGAGGGTGAGGCTGGAGAGTGGAGAGGGAGTCAAGATGCTATGCCGATGCACCTAGCTAGGGTTCAGACCGGGGTGGCAAAGGGGGCTAGGCTTTGGAGCGGGAGGAGAGGCGGTCCGGTTAGTCCGGCTAGAGATGGAGGCGGAGACGATGACTCCTTGCTCTTTTATGTGGCCATCACAATACCGCAAACACTCTTGTCTGAAATCGATGGTGTGGTAAACTAATTTTATGAGAGGAGGGAAAGAGAGAGAGACATCTAATTTTTGGTGCGTGTTGGTGGCACTGCTGGCGCGGGGATTTCATTTTTGCCCGAAATAAAATTTTTGCGCGGGCAGATCGCCGCCCCGTCTGGCGTCTTGTTAGCAGAGACCGAATTTTATATGATGAATGGTGATGATTATACGGAGTAATACACTAATGTGTATTAACCGTCAGATCACCAATATTAATCCCCCAAGTCTTGGTGGACCCCCAAGTTTCAGTGGACGGGGACTCTTGACAGCGTTTATGTGTCCGTGATGCAATTACGCGACACGTGGGACAATTCGCTACTAAAGGCATTCTATGATCAGTACCCATCTTTTCCTCTTTTGCGCACTATTTCCGTCACCATTCGCCCCCTCCGGCACCACCCACCTTGCGCCATCTCACCCCTCCCCCCTCCCCCCACACATCGAAACCTCTTGCCTAGCTCCTTCCATGCCACGAGGATCTACTGCGTCGCGGCGATCTACCACGCCACCGTCTATCAGCGTGTCACTCCTCCAGTGAGCATGTCGGTCGAGATCGCCTTCTCGCCTTGGTATGGTGAGGCCGTCTGCGATCTCCTCTTTTTTATGAATTTATGGTGTTTGATGAAACACATGTGTAATTTTTCTTATTGTTGCAGATGGCCCGAGTTAAATCAAAGCAGGTAGAACAACCACATCACAGAAAGATCTAGAGGGAGGCAACCATTCTCTGAGAAGCAGATGAATAGGCACCACCACAGCCCAAAAAGAGCCAAAGGAAGGCTCGCAGTGTCCCAAAAGTAGAGGAACAAGCACCACCACAGCCTAGGAAGAGGCAAGAGGAAGGCGGACTGTATCCGAGAGGCAGAGGAAGAAGCAACCAAAGCTATGCTAGCCCTAGAGTCTAGGAATTCTTGTAGGCGAACTTGAATGGCCCACCGATGGTAGCAGCTTGAGGAGAGTGCTGAAATGAAACTCAGGGAGGAGGAGCTCACTGAGGAACAACTACAACAAATGACCGAGTTACACTCCAAAAACCAGACCAGTCGCTTTGCACCTTACTAAATCAAATCTGCAGCTACTCATGGGGGCGTGGGTGCTCGCACTCATGGAGGTTTGATATGTGCCACAATTGGTGGTACGAGGAGCAGTCAAGGAGGTAATTTGATGTCTACCAATGGTGGTACGAGGAGCAGTCGAGGAGGTTTGGTGTCTGCCAATGGTGCTATGAGGAGCAGTAATATTAAGAGAAAGAAAGAGGTGGTTTAGTTCTATGACTTCTGGTATTACAGCTCAAAGAAGATATGAAGCATCAGGTTCTGCGATATTGAGTTCTGGTTTCCACTCCTCAACGAGCCTAGCACAAAATCATAGTTCTAGACTATGACTCAGGAGAGTTTCTTTAGGAGCTACCATGCTAGAGGGACGGCACTAGTAGACCAAAGGATACTTGGTTGGGATGAGCTTGAGAGAGCAGCTGGTATACCCATCCGGTGCCTCTTTGAGCGGTTCTCGGGCTTCGTTCACCTTTTTAGTGAGGTTGATCAAATTGTGATAAGCTGGGTGCGTCAGTTCTATACAATAGTGTGGATTCATCCAGAGCATGACTTCATTGATTTTATGCTCGATGGTTGGCCAGAGCGAATGTCCTATAACTGCCTACAACAACTCCTCGGGGTTGACACTTTAGACAGGAAGCTCCACCAGATAGTCTACAGAGCCTCTCAAGGCTTCTCCAACGCCCACCTGAGCCAGCTTCAGGTTCTGATGAGGCAGGTGATCCACCTTCTTCGCCCCCTTAGGTCAAGGTGCAAGCTGCCATGGGGACACATACAGAGCCTCCCGGGGCTTCTCCAATGAGCGAGATGCCTAAATCTGCTAATGCTAGTATTACTACAATCGAACATAAGCAGAGTTCAGCTTTAGCTCATGAGGCAGCTGATCGACCTTCTCCACCCAATCAGGTTGAGGGGTCGGATACTACGCGCGATGCCACAGTGGCACATACAGAGCCTCCCGAGGCTACCCCAACAATCACAGAGCCTGATGCGACCACCGAGCCTACTAATCCTACCATTAATAGAGCTGAGTCGACCCTAGGGTCTGACACTACTACTTCAGTTCAGCAGATTGGAGAGTCCACCATTTGTCTAGGTAACCACTTCACCGAGCATGATGAGACATTAGATTCGGATGATGAGATTTAGCGTACTCACCAGGCGAGATGCACTCACACTCACTAGGTGAGTTCGACTTCAACAGCACCGTCATGTCTTCAATGACTGCTTCGTCGTCATCACCACATCCTTCGGATGCGTAGTCACCTTGATTCCCTTTCAAGGAAGGGACATACATGAGATTGGTGATAGTTCGACAGTCGAAGGGAGGGATGCAGTAGAAGGTGAGGGAACGGAGGCATCAAAATTTGGATTTACAACGATTCTTGATGTAATAATTGAAGTCTTGCTTACGACACAATGTCTATTTTAAGGTTTTGTAATAAGTTGTACATGTTGAACCATTTTTATCACTATATTGCCACGTAGGCATCAAAATTTGGATTTAAAACGATTTTTGATGTAATAATTGAAATCTTGCTTAGGACACAGTGTCTATTTTATGGTTCTGTAATAAGTGCGATATGAGTGACATCTATCTAGTCTGACTACCTCATTGCAACTCGAGCTGTTCCTCTTAAGTGAGAACTATAGGGTCGAACAACCCCATTGCAAGTCAAGGAGTCACCCGGACACAAAATCTATTGTCCAACGCATTACAATCATAGAGTAGGGGACTTTCTTTCATGCGCAATCAAATCTTGCGTGCACATTCAGAAAAGAGTAATAGATATTGTCCGGCGCATTACAATCGCATAGCGTCGGACTTTCTTGTGTGTACATTCAGAAAAGAGTAATACACATTGTGCTGATGATTAACATTTATAATGCCTGACATAGGTGGAAGCCTTCAGAATAGAAATACACTAATAAGTTACTAAGTTACCTACGATATTTCATATGTTTCGTGGATCAGTTGGAGGCCATTGTGCATTTCACTATCGATGGCAAGCAGATCTAGCATCAGGAACCACATCCACTCCTGGCACCAGGCCACGGCCTCCTCCTATGTGTGTGTGCATCGAACAACCAGCGGCATAGCCTATCGGTCCATTTATCCATGAAGCGCTTTAGGACATTCTTCATCATCGACTCCAGTGACACAATCGGCTTCCACCTGGTGAGGAGCATGTGGAACACATCGTACCCTTCATTCGGCGGGATGACACTAATGGCAACGAACCGGGACGCCAAGCGTGGCACAACGAGCTTGTCGATGAATGGCGTCCACCAATCGATCCCACCAAAAGCGAGCTCATACTATAGCACCATCTTGTCATCGTAATATGTTGTGAAGGACCACCTGCATAGAGTACCCTGCCAATCTTTTCTAGGATCTCACCCTGTTGCAGGTCAAACATTTTCTGGGGCAAAATCTTGGACGTCCACCTCATCAGGTGGTCAACCCGCATGTCCGTAGCTGCCATTCCTCCTGATAGTGGCTTGTTATGGACATTTCCAAGTCCGGGCTTCAGGTAAGGAATGAAGACACCATCGACAAACCCGTTCCAAATGTTAGGCCAAGCCGCTTGCTTTTATGGCAGCACAATGTCGTAATTTTTGTGCACGTTTTCACCAGTACACTTTAACAGGAACTTCTGGACCACTGTCAGCACCCTAGTGAGCATCGGCTGTAGCAAGTCCCGGTCAATGGTCGACATCCATGAATGTAGAAATACGTTAACTAGAACAATCTCCCAGGAAACGTCATACCTGTTGGCAGCACCGGACAGTCCGGGCAACACTACATCATGCAGGAATTTCCTAGCATGAGGGAACTCTAGCGGTAGGTTGTGCAAGAACTATACCAGTTGCTGCTGCTGTGGGAACCTGATGGGAGTCCATGTCTCCTTCAACCATTTCTTAATGGTGTTGACCACTAGTACAATGAGCAGCCCGGCATACGGCGAGGAGGTAGACCTGTCATCCAAGAGAATGTACTTGAGCTTGCTCACTGCCTCCATCTTCCTATTTGGCTGCTCTAGTAGATCATACCACGTCAACTGCTTGAACATCTCCTGCACAATAGGGACCAACATCTTGCGCGCTGTGTCCGGTAGGGACATCTCCTTGTAATAGGTGGGATACTCAGTTAGCAACTTCATGAACTCACTAATAACCGTATCCAAGATGACCTTAGTGTGGCTCTCCAGCGGGCTTGGTGGTTGCATGACCACATCATCATGAGGACTCAAATTGCTTGCGCCCTCGTCATCAGACGAGGTTGAATCATTGAAGGGATTATTGGCTGTAGGGATGATGTAGGAGGCGGCGGCATGGTCGGTGCCAAGACCCAAGTATCTGTGGTGTAGTCACACCTAGATGAGGTTGGCGTCCCCTTGGTAGTGTAGTCCAAGGCCGTGGCCAGCACTATAGCCCATGCGTTCCATTATCTGGTGAACCGCTAAGTTGTTTACAGCGGTCGTCGTCGACGCCGTCGGACAGGGCGACGCTCGATGCACACCCAGCAGAGCAGAATGGCTGGACCACAACGCCAGGCCCCTGGAGACAAACAGCATGGGTCGCCTGTAATCGATGGCAGAAATGGGCATGGCATCCTCCTCGGCAACCGCGGTGCCATCAGCATTGACAACCGCTGCACCACTAGCATCGGCAACCACTGCACCATCAGCATCGACAACCATGGCGCTAGGGATAGCACCAGTGTTGTGCTCTGCTAGCGCCGTATGCTGGATGTTGCCGCTAGTGGACTCGTCGAAGGCCATGTGAAGTGACGACAGTCGTGTGGATGGATGTCACAACAAAGTGGGAGGCAAAAGAAGTTGTGCACTACTAACTTTTTCACTTAAGTATGGGAATGTGTTGTAGTAGTTCCAAACACTAGATGGAGGATGATCAATAACTGCTACATCAATGCGGTTGAATTGAGATTGGGCCACGTCCGTCGCACCGCCATGGGCATCGCAACCGTCAAAGTTCGCCCTTTCTAATCGGAGGACGTGGCTGTATAGCTGTTGAGATTATCGGGACCCTAAGATAGTCTGACCCTATGAAATATAGATGCTCCGGATCACTACAAGTCAATGAACAACGAAATACAGTGCTGGCAACTATCAGGGGCTATCCAACTAGTCGATAGAATCCAACTATCAGGGGCTAACATCTAGTTCTAGTCTATAGAACCCAACAATTAGTTTGCTTTTTTTAGCCATGGCTAACTAGTCATAGTCCATCCAAACAGGGCCTAAGACAGTCCGATTCTAGGAAATCTGGACAGGCCAGATAATAGTTCTGATCAAACAACAAAATACAAATTGTGTCTACTCTTGCACCGAGTTCACCGCAACCATCCGCCATTCGTCTTGTGCACCTCCACCTTGAGCTTAGCTTCATCGTACTCCTACTCCTCCTCCCATTCCTCATCCTTGTCATCGCTGTAGGTGGCCTCGTGGATCACGCTGCAGAAGCAGGTGTTGCCGACATTGAGGTGGTTGCTTGCACAGAACTCGTCCCACCCGTACTTGAACGACGTGCGCACTTTGTTGTTCATGCGGGTCCACTCCAAGCCCATGAACTAGGACTGCCTAGCCTTCTATAGATGGCTTCCCGCTGCTAGTAGCCATGCGCTACCTTGAAGTCCACTGGCATGTTCTTCGCCTCGCACAAAAAAAGATTGATGAGAAAGATGACATTGGTAACTTGCGACATCGGTACGTTCTACGTCTCACGTGAGTGCTTACCAGATACTTCTCTTTGAGGTGGTACTTCTTTAGGATCACTACAAAACTGCTTGGCTCCGTGATGGCAGGGAGAACTGACTACCGCCAGCCTCAAAGACATGCGGGTACTGCTTGCAGCAGGTGGTAAGGTCGAAGACCTTAATGTTAATCTATGATCGGCCGTCATACCGCAATACAAGAGAGAACCTGTCTTGGAGGTCGAGGGCGCGGGCGAAGTGCTTCCATCCTCGGCGGAGGTACAAGTGACCGCCATTGGGGAACACCTCCACCTTCCACCGGGCCAGGCTCTGCTCATCGTCTAGACAAAGCTTGAGTTTCTGGCGACCTCCGACAACCCGGGCCATTGCAGTCGGTAGTTCTATGTGCGCAACGATCAACATAGTTAGATAGAGGGACAAGTTCATTCCCAAAGGCAAACCCCAGCAGATCAGATTCAGCACACAGAAAATGGGCACTTTCCAATATTTCTGCATACAATCCAGGAAGAAGGATCTTCATGCACTCCAGGTCACTCTGGCTCGATCCTACCATGTCTTCTTGCAGCCCCGCCGTGGCAACTAGAGAACTTGACAGTCTTGAGGAATCCTTGCTGGTATGTCTCTATTCTTGTTCTCCTCTCATGGGGGGTTGGCTTTCTTTTTCTATGTTTCTGGTGTTGTCACAAACGCAAGGAGTGTTGGGGCATCAGTGGAGGAGCTAACATGTACAGTAAAAACCAGCGCCGAGACTGACGCCATCTCATCGGCGTAAATGGAGGAGACATGCTCTGTTTTCATCAGTGTACGCTTGGGAACATCAATACTCCTGCATCTCTGGTCAAACACGCCTTCTGCGGTACGACTGGTTGAGGTTCTCAAGGGAGTGTGATAGCCCACGAGGGGTGAAAAGACCTATCACCACTGCACCAGGCTTTCAAGTCTCAACCGTGTCATGGTGGTCAATTCACTTTTGTCTAGTTTTCATCCTGCATTCACTTCGCTCTCGGCAACCGCGTAAGGTTTCTTTCAGAGGAGCAAGTCTTGGCAACCAGAAAGTCCCACCACCGTTTATTTGAATGTGTCGATAGTATTCATGTCATACGCATTTGTGGAAACATTTTCATTCACAAAGGAACATTTACCATTATCTCGTTGAATACGTGATAATCCGAGCATTGTAAATCTGACCGGGCCGGACACATCTCACTCTTGCGAACCGTGCAATGGTTGCTTTGTGCCTTGGTTTGGTGAACCAAACACGTATCAGTAGTGGTAGTAGTCATGAGTCGCTCTGATCATGCTCAAAATGAGTGGCTTTGATCCGTCGTGAACCCAACTCGTCTCATTTGCATGTGTCTGATAAAAATTGTTGAACTTGTAACAGCTATGTAGTGAGGAGTTCATATGAACAAGTCTCGGCTCAATCTAATGCACAATGGAGGAGGCATAGATGTTGCATTTTACTGCACATGCTAGAAAGTCCCCCGCTATACATTGGATCTTTCATCGGATAGTAAGTGTACCCATCACTAGCTAGTCGCTGCATGTCTCTTCAGAAGAGAAATTGCTTACCAAAGCAACTCCTCTTCACTCTTCTGTCTGCCCCTCGCTATTGTGACTACTTGGATAGGAGTGAAAAGACCTATCACAACCGCACCAGGCTTTCAACTCTCAACCGTGTCATGGTGGTCAAAATCTCTTAAATTTTCACTCCTATCCAGCTTTCATCCTGCATTCACTTTGCTCTCGGCAACCACGCAAAGGTTTCTTTGAGAGGAGCAAGTCTCGGCAACCAGAAAGTCCTACCGCCATATATTTGAACGCGTCGGATAGTATTCGTGTCATACGTATTTGTGCAAACATTTTCATTCACAAAGGAACATTTACCATTATCTCGTTGAACACGTGATAGTCCGAGCATTGTAAATCAGATCGGGCCGGACACATCTCACTCTTGCGAACCGCGCAATGGTTGCTTTGTGCCTTGGTTTGGTGAACCAAACACGTATCAATAGTGGTAGTAGTCATGAGTCGCTCTGATCATGCTCAAAATGAGTGGCTTTGATCCGTCGTGAACCCAACTCATCTCATTTGCATGT
Organism: Miscanthus lutarioriparius; assembly: GCA_904845875.1. Lineage (NCBI taxonomy): Eukaryota > Viridiplantae > Streptophyta > Magnoliopsida > Poales > Poaceae > Miscanthus > Miscanthus lutarioriparius. The sequence continues at coordinate 31,349,021 of CAJGYO010000017.1, read as the reverse complement.
GTCTGATAAAAATTGTTGAACTTGTAACAGCTATGCAGTGAGGAGTTCATCTGAACAAGTCTCGGCTCATTCTAATGCACAATGGAGGAGGCATAGATGTTGCATTTTTACTGCACATGCTAGAAAGTCCCCCGCTATACATTGGATCTTTCATCGGATAGTAAGTGTACCCATCACTAGCTAGTCGCTGCATGTCTCTTCAGAAGAGAAATTGCTTACCAAAGCAACTCCTCTTCACTCTTCTGTCTACCCCTCGCCTATTGTGACTACTTGGAATGGAGTGAAAAGACCTATCACAACCGCACTAGGCTTTCAAGTCTCAACCGTGTCATGGTGGTCAAAATCTCTTAAATTTTCACTCCTGTCCAGCTTTCATCCTGCATTCACTTCGCTCTTGACAACCGCACAAAGTTTCTTTGAGAGGAGCAAGCCTAGCCTAATGCAGAATAGATGAGCCATAGGTGTTGAAAATTCTACTACAGATGCAAGAAACTCATGCCGCCTTATTTTGAACGCGTCGGATAGTATACGTGTCGTACGCATTTTGTGCAAATGTACTCCTAGCCTCATGTCATAGATTATGAAAAATGTTAATTTCTTTTAGGAATTATTAAATTAAAAACCAAGGAGAACATGGTCACGTGACCATGCCCCTACTACTAGTAATAATAATATTGGATGAAATGACGAGTGAGTGTAGTCGATCACAAACTATGAAATTTTACTGCGCACGCCAGAAAGTCCACCGACTGCACAATTGATGTCGTCGTGCCGAGACTCACGCTGTCTCATCAACGTAAATGGAGGAGACGTGCTCTGTTTTTGCAACCGCTGATGTAATACGGTTGCGATTCCTGAGGGAGTGCGATGGCACCCACCTCCGAGAAAGATAAATCTTCACAGAGTATCTTGCCTTAGAAGCCTTAGCGTCCATGTGTATAAATAAATCTTTATGGAGTATCTTGCCTTAGAAGCCCTAGTGTCCCTGTGTATACATAAAGCCTGGCCTCACCCCAATTCACATTGTTTACCATTCCACCTTCCATTGCGCAAAAGCTCTCTCCTCGCCACCCACCTCCACCACCTCGTCGGTTCCATGAAGGTCGTCGGTGGCCCAGCTACAGTCCCTACTTCCTCTAGTGGTTCGGCGGAGGCGGGGCCGATGGCGCACCCTGGTTGGTGTCGGTGGAGGCGGCGGTGACATCCAGTCCCCGTAGATCGGCATTCTCATCACCAAGACTCACGCCATCTCCTAGGCTGATGCTCTCCCTATCGCCCTCAGCGATGACGCTGACGCCACCGACACCGATGGTTCGCTCACCACCACCGGCCCTGGTGCGGTCCTATTGTCCGTCGCCGGGTCCACTCGCCATCGCCAGATCCGCTCCCCACCTGGGTGGGTCACTTACACCATCGTGGTCCCCCTCATCATCTACCGAGGCTGAGGCCGGGGCCGACGACGAGGACGACATCTTGGCCGAGGCCGAGGTCGTGGCCAGCATCTTGGCCGACGCTGAGTACAAGTCCGATGGCTCTCCGGGCTACGTCACGATGGACTCGGAGGATGATCGTCTGCCCAGCTATGCAACGCCTATTCTCTCAGGTCCGAATCTATTCTTGCGCATCAGCCCATATGGTGCCCTGGTGTGCCCCATCTGCCCCAACCATAAGGCCCGTGGTTGGATCGAGGCCGACACCTAGCCGCATGTGATGGTGAGGGCACACGCCCCCCTAGACAGCACCTACACCAATGACAAGAATGTTGCCCGTCATCGCGCCTTGGCAAGGAACTAGGGCTGGATGCCTGAAGGGATCGTCCGTCCGTGCCAGTTCACCGTGGCATAGAGGTTTGCTGGCTTCAACTAAGGCTGGTTTACCTTGCAGGTGTTGGATTTTGTTCACACCTGTTGGTGCCCTTGTTGCATGACTTGCGTAGAGGTGTGGGATGGCACTCCTCATTAGTAGTATCAAGTCATGTCGACATATGTAGCTAGGACTAGTTTGCTGCCATGTGTTGTTAGAATTAGTATGAAGTCATGTTAATCATCTGTAGTTAGAAATAGTATGTCTAGGTAGTAGTTGGATGACTTTGAGTAGTGGGATGGCACCGCTCTCCTCTTATTATTATGGCAGATGAAGACATGGTTATGTAGGCTGAACTCATATCGTTGCTTTAATCCACATATATATGAAATCTGATTTGTTGTTATCTTTCTATCTAGTAGCACTGATATCCTCTTATTATGCATGTAATGTGCGCATTTGTGCAAACATTTTGGTTCACAAAGTATCGTTTACCATTGTATTTGTGCGCACGTGATGGTCCGAGCATTGTAAACCTGAACGGGCCAGACATATCTCAATTCAACCGTGCAAGGGTTGCTTTGTGCCTTGGTTTGGTGAACCAAACACATATTAGTAGTGGTATTTGTAGTCATTAGTGGCTTTGATCTATGTTGATCCAACTTGTCACTTCACTCTCAGCAACCAGTGCTGGCCCCAGGGAGGGGCACGGGGTGCAACGGCTGAGGGCCTAGGTGGGGGAGGGGCCCAAACTCAGGTATACAAACCCCCAGACCCTATAGTCTATTAGGCATCAACAAACTAATGAGAAGAGAAGTAGAGAAATGGCCAGCCAGCCCAAGATGATCGTCGACCTTTCTAGCTTTCTTTCCTAGTTTTCACCATGATGCTGAGATGAGGCAAGAAGCCACGCCACACTCTGATCGTGATCACGACTCGTGAGTTCATGTCACGCGCCGACGCCTAACGCACACACGCTGTCACATGGAGCCGGCGAGGCGGCGACGAGCCTAACCACCGTGGAGAGCTGGACTGCTAGAGAACGATGCATGACAGTGGCGACCAGACAGGGCTCCACCTCCACGATGATGACATCTTGGTTCTTGCCTTCTTGCCAACTGAGATCGCCGATCAGTTGTTTTAGTTCATGTCTAGGCCCTAGGTATTTTTTCCTTGTTCATTTTTTAATCCAAGTTAATTATTTGTATAGTATTCTCGATTTATAGTACTTTGTACTCATATAGTCATTTTTTCCTCCATAATTATCAGACAAATTAAATTAAAAATATATTATTGGATTTGCTTTCGCTTTGCAAATAAAATTAGCGCCTATATATTATAAGATTTTATACATGGTCCAGAGGGATCGTCGCGACGAGTCCGCCAGAGAGCCCTCAAAATCCTAGGACCAGCGTTGTCAGCAACCGCGCAAGATTTCTTTGAGAGGATCAAGCCTAACCTAAATGCATAACAGAGTAGCCATAGGTGTTGAAATTCTACTGCGCATGTATCTATGGTGAACCCAACTCATCTTGTTTGCATGTATCTGATAAAATTTGTTGAACTTGCAACAACCATACTGTGAGGTGTTCATCTGAACAAGTCTTGCCTAGATAGAAAGTCCGATGGCGATACATTTGGTATCGTCGTGCCGGTTCGCCGTGGCGGAGAGGTCTAGTATGCTGCCTCGTGTGAAGTCATGTTAATCGTCTGTAGCTAGAACTAGTATGTCTAGGTAATAGCTGGATGCCTTTGAGTAGTGGGATGGCACTGCTCTCCTCTTATTGTCAGATGGCACTGCGCATTTGTGCAAACATTTTGGTTCGCAAAGTAACGTTTACCATTATCTTCGTGCGCACTTGATGGTCCGAGCATCGTTCATTTGATCGGGCCGGACACTTCTCACTCTTGCCAACCGTGCAAGGATACCTTTGTGCCTCAGTTTGGTGAACAAAAAACATATCAGTAGTGGTGTAGTCATTAGTGGCTTTGATCTGTGGTGAACCCAACTCATGTCTTTGATAAAATTTGTTGAATTTGCAAGAACTATGCAGCGAGAAGTTCATCTAAACAAGTGTCGCCTCAATCTAATGCACAACAGAGGAGGCATAGCTGTTGCATTTTTTTACTACACACGCCAGAAGGTCCGTCGCTGTCCATTTGACCTCTCATCGGATAATAAAAAGTGTAGCCATCTCTAGCTAGTTGTTGCATGCCTCTATAAAACCAACCAAGAGAAATTGCCTATGAAAGCAACTCCTCTTCACTCTTCAGTCTGCCCCTTGACTGTTGTGGCTACGTTTTTGGAGTGAAATAACTATAGAGGCTTTCCTCCTGCATCCAATTCACTATTGGCAACCGCGCAAGGGTTGCTTTGTGCCTCAGTTTGGTAAACCAGACATGTATCAGTATACGTACTTGGCAAGCTGATCGAACTGATTAATGATCTCGCCATAGTGGTTGAAGCATGTTGTGTGAAAGGAATGCTCTATATCAATGGCTTATGCAGTGTATATGAACCAATGACAAGTACTAGTTGTAGTTGAATGGAATAGTCATGTATGCAACAGATAGTCCACATAGTGCAGTACTGACCCCGGTGGACAAAGCCTATGTATCCGCTGAAACACAAGTTTATAACAACTGAGCATACCGAACAAGTTCAGAATACAAAGCCAGAAATAAAAAGCAAAGTGCAGTTTTAGAATACATGTTCTCCCAAAGATTATACATGAAAGCTCCTACAAGTCATCGTCATCTCCAGACATGTGATCTCTACCGCCACAGTTACTGTCATCACAACAATACTGGTTTCCAGTATCATCTTCATCCTCATCTTCATCCTTGCTGCCTTCAAGTATGCCAACTGCTTCCCTCTTATCTCTTAGAAGGTCTTCTAAATTGGCTTGAATGACAGTGCCTTCTCCACCATGACTAGCTTCATGCTTAACCTAATCACCATCACCCAGCAGGACTTTATGCATGTTGTCAGAACAGTGATCATCTTGGTGCACTACAGGCTCTATTTCATTCACGTCATACATATCCCTATGTTCAAACTTCTGCATGACCCGCTAATCTTTGCCCAAGGAGGTGTCCTACAGATAAAAAATCTTCCTTGCCTGTGTCACAAGAATGAAAGGGTCATCCTTGTACCAGAATGATTTAATGTTGATGGATCTATAATGCCTACAGACTTTGTAGTGCCATCTAGATTGTACTAGTCACAGCACAGAACAACCACCGTTCTATGGCTTTGTACACTGGAGTTATACATCAACTGAATAACTTCTCTAAGGACACCATAAAATTCCACTAATTGGCCTTCATTTGTAACGGCAGTCATGACACCACTGTTCTGTGTACACAGGGATTTCTTGTGGTCAACAATGCTATACCTAACTCCATTAATACTGAAAGTTGCACAGATCCAAACTCAGGTATCAGGACCACATGATAGTGCATACAAACCTTCACTGACCTCTATTGGTTTCTCTCTACGTAGCTCCTCGATCTACACACAAACATGAAACCACAGTCACCACTAAGTTGTAGTATAATTCTGCTAATGATCGGCCTAGCAGAACTAAAATATGCTAATCACGTATATGAGACTTAAACCATGCTGGAAACTCTGCAGCTAGCCTACTATCAACATCATCATTGCCCCTTGTTCCTCTAAAATTTGTCTATATATTCTAAAGCACATATAAGCATTATTATTGGTAACATTTCATACGTAATATAGGAAACAACAAATCAGCATATAAAAAATCATACTTACTGCACATATGGTCCAACCTTGTCGTAGTTATTAAGCACATACGAAGCTAGCTTATTGATTTTGGCTTTATCCTTGATGTCCTTTACCCTAATCTGGCCAATGGCTTGACACCATGCATGAAAACAGAGGTCTCACCAGGTGTTGGCCCATCATGTGACATATTGTCATCCCGGTTATATCTTGTTTTAACATCATCCATGAACCTCTCCCAAAATGCCAACGTCTCACTTTCTAAGTAATCCTCCGCAATTGATCCTTCAGACCAAGCCCTGTTCCTTAATAAATTCTTCAATGTGCCCAGTCGCCGTTCTATTGGGTACATCCATCCATACTATATGGGCCCTCTAAGAAATGCCTCATTAGGTAGATGGATAGCCAAGTGCACCATAACATCAAAAAAGGCTGGTAAAAAATCTTCTCAAGCTTGCATAAGATGAGTGGGATGTCTCATTTTAGCTTTTTCATGACTTCTTTCCTTAGATCTCTACTACACAGTTGCCTAAAGAAGTTCCCAAGGTCTGAAATAGCTTCGTATACAACTTTGGGAACAAAACCTCTTAAGCCTGCAGGTATGATCCTCTAGAGAAGGACATGGCAAGTATGCATTTTTAGCTTGCCAACTACCTTGGTACCATCTGCACATATGGATTTTGCTAGGTTGGCTACATAACCACCTGGAAACTTGACACCTTTAAGGAACTTGCAAAATTTTGCTGTGTGTTTTTTCATCATGACATAGTGAGCTTCCGAGAATTTAAGCGAGGTACCTTGCTACACGCCAAGATATTGAGGCCTTATCTTAATATCTTGCAAATCTAGCCTAGCGTTTGTTGTGTCCTTTGTCTTGCCCTCCACTTTCAGTAATGTCCAAAGAATGTTTTCACATATGTTCTTCTCAACGTGCATGACATCAAGATTGTGTGGCAGCAATAGGTCCTTCCAATACGACAGCCCCCACCAAGCAGATTTTTGATTATAAATCACTGACTCTTCTCCATGCTTTCGTTTCCTTTTTCCACCGTGCTTACCTGGACAGACATCTTACACCTTCTCGAGTTCCTCAGGGACCTCCTGTAAGGTGAACTTTTTTGGCGCATCTCGGTCCCAGTTTTTCCATCAAAATCCAAGCTCTTCCTCCCAGGGTGATTCCTAGGAAGGTAACAATGGTGTCCAAGGTATCCTAGCTTCTTTCTTAGGCTCCTTGACAATGGATTTTTGTCGCAATAAATACATGCATAATAACCTTTTGTAGTTTGGCCTGATAAGGTGCTCAATGCTGGAAAATCATGTATGGACCAAAGCACGGCAGCGCGTAGAGTGAAGCCTTTCTTATTATCATGATGTAGTACATGGAAAGTGTTGACACCCTTCCATAGTTCTTTTAGTTCTTCTATAAGAGGCTCCAAGAATACATCAAAATCCTTTCTTGGAGAGGTTGGGCCCAGGATCAATAGAGACATAAAGCAATTCGATGGGTTCACACATGCCCATGGTGGCAGGTTCAGAGGCGTTACAAGAACAGGCCACATACTATATGTCGAGATAAAGTTGCCAAATGGATTGAAACCATCTATGGCGACGGCAAGCCTCAAGTTCCCTGGATCATCTGCAAAAGTTGGGTGCTTTCTATTAAAGTCCTACCATGCCTCCATGTCTGCTGGATAGCTCATTTCACCGATATTCTTCTCTCGCTTAGTCTCGTGCCATTCGACGTCCACTTTTGTTCCTCAAGCAGCAAAGATCCTCTGCAATCTTGGTATTACAGAAAAATGCCTCAAAACCTTATGAGGAACCTGCCTGCTACCATCTGCATCCTCCCATCTAGACTCTTTGCATTTTGGGCACGCTTGCAATTGTAACACCCTCGGTGTTACACCCTAAACAAACTACTAAATCATATCATGAGCATCATGTTTATGTAATAATGCATGTGATAGAAGGTGTTGATAAATTTCTTGTAGCCTAAAATGACAAAAAATGTTAAATGGAAATTTATTCAATAACTCATGTTATGTCAAGAAGGGTGGAAGACCAATTTTTATTGAGTGAAAGTATTATAGAACATGTGTGTGACACCTAAATAAGGTTTGAAGTACAAACTTTATAGATGACAATACAACTCTTGCTGTAGAAAAATAATGTGACTAGCTAGTATTTCTAATAGCTTGGAAATGGAACTTGAAGTCAAATTCAGCTCAAGACTTGAAAGAATTTTAAGTTTGAAAACAGTGTGACAATGCCATGTTGGTGAATTAATTCTAGAAAATCTAGTTAAAGGTCAATGCTGTGTTTTTACTCCTTATGGTAGACTGATGTACCCTCTTTAGCATGGTCAAGGTAGTTTAGCTTCAACTGTGTTAGGTTAGTTTTTAGACACGCTTTAAAATTTGTGCACGCCGTATGCCTAGCCTATGCGCACGGTCACCTTGCGCGGTCGCTCGGCGTCGCACGGCTGGCCACGTCCCGCGTGCTGTGGTGCCGAGCTAGGTTGGGCTATCTAGTCGTGGGTTGGCCGTGGCCAGCCCCAGTGGGCCGCTGTCTTTGCCTTGCAGCTGCTGGTAGTCGCACTACTTTCCCACCCCGCTGTCGCACTTCCCATGTCGCACTGTGGTGCTGCTGCTGTCCTTCTCACCATCACACACATGGGCTTGTCCCTGCTACCGGCGCCATCACCTCGCCGTCGTGTCCGCGCTCTCCGCAATTCTATGCCACTGCCTGGCCCTGCCCGATGGCACTGCCACTATCGTGCACGCACTAGCTGCACCGGCATGTGGCCATGCTCGTAGCCGTGGTATCCCCACATGCACCTTAGCCCACCGTGATAGCCGTGCTCTCAACCATCATCGTCTTTAAGCACATCGCGCCAATGCGCAAGCTAACCCCCTCCCTCCCCTTCCTTGTCGTTTCCACCCAACGCGACGCCATTCATTAAATCCAACAGGGAGACGTCACCATCACCTGATTCGTCACGTCTTTAGCTCCGTCTTTAAGCCACCAAGCTGCTCGACCCCATTCAGCCATGATTGGAGTGCAGCCAAGCTCTGATTTGGTATTTTCCTCATCGTCGGGTCATTATGGTCGCACTGGGCCGGTGTGGGTGGCAACTCCCCTCGAAGCCGTTAGAGGCCAGCCTAGATACGCCATTAGCTTCGCCTTGATTCCCTCTTCATCCTACGCACCATGGCCAAACCGCTACCCCTACCCGGTGCTGCCATCATGACCACGTCCACCACGGTACGCCGTCGCGCAGCTCGGTCGCACGCGACCAGCTCTCCTCTGTCATCATCTACTCCAACTGTCACTTTGGCCGAGTCCACGGTAAGCTCCTAATGCTAACCCACTAGCTAGTTAGGCCTATAGCTACCCTAACTCACCAGAATGGTTGTGCCACCATTGTTTATGGCCACGCATCACTGCAGCCCTCACCAATGAGCCCCGCCACCCCTCACCGCCACCTAACATAGTAATTTAGGTCAGGGATGGTGATCAATCTACTAGATGGGTCCACATAGGTCCCAGGTGGCCGGCGTAGCCACCTTGTGCCGCTACTCGTCGCACCGCCACGCGCCCTGCCTCGGGAATGTGTGTGGGGAAATTAGGAAGAACTCAGGGGGCTAAATGAGATTGTCAGAGAGAGGGGAGAATAGTGATTGGATTCTGTTGTAGTTCAGATAAAAGCTCAAGGGCTCCTTTGCAAAATCGAAAGCGCGCGTGGGCTCCCCCGTGCGTGGGCCACGTTCGCGCGGGCTGCGCCATTGTGAGCCATGCAGAGCCGCTTGTCTTTTTTCTTTTCGGATAAATTAGTTAGTGTTTTCTAATTAGATTCTGAGCTGATCTTCGGTAATTTATATAAAATCATGTGGATGTCCAAAAATTGTGAAATTAATTTTTTTAGGTTCCAAAAATCATGATATATTTGCTAGTATATTTTGTTCGCATAGTTCATAGTATTTTCAGGAGTTATCTAATTAAATTGAGATGCTTAATATTATTAAGATATAAACTTGTAGGAATTTCTATAAAAATTAATGATAGTGTTGGCTCTAAAAATTTCACAGTAAATTTCTAATATTATTAGGTGCTCACTGTAATTTTTGTAGCTCCAGAATAGTTAGTGTGCTAAGATAGCTAATGAGTCCTAGTTTGAATATATATTAAATCCAGGAAATGGAAAAATAAACACCTGGGGTTTGTATAGCTAAAACACTTGTTGGGAAATAACGCTTTATTTGACAACATGGGTATGTGGCCTAGTACGTTAGTCATTAGAGTTATCTCGTAGCTTGAGAGGCGTAATCGTCTTTTAAGAGTAGGGATTGCCGTTGATTAATTACGTCTCTGTGTTGCATCCACGTATATCATGTGGCAGAACCTCCTAAATTATAGGGCCCATATGCACCTGTCACTGTCCAACGACCTTTGACATCTATGCATATGTTCCCGGTAACTTAAGAACACTGTCGAGTGTCCTCAGAGAACCCCGAATCATCCACGATTTCCGAGCAGGATCACATTACATAGTCAATGCAGTATTACAACATTTATTCAAATATCTACACCAGAGTAAATCAGCGGAAGTCTTACAATAACATAGTTTACAAACCATTTATTTCAAACCATACAACTACGTTCGATAATTATTACAAACCAAAGTAGTGGAGTGGCATTATAATATATTACAGAACACACAATTTAAGCTATCCTGCCCAAGGGCCACACATTTACTTATCGTCATCGCACTGAACAACAGTCATGCAGCACGATCCAAAACAGATCTGCTCATGAGCCTCACCTGCAACAAGGGTCAAAGAACCCTGAGTACAAAAGTACTCAACAAGACTTAACCAAAATAAGAATTAATAAAACGCAGGATTGCAGGCTTAGGGATTCAAGGTATGGCTTTAGCAATGATCAAAGTTCTTTTGCGTAAAAGCTTTTGAACAAAATTCTTATATCAACATTTAAAACTTCTTAAGATCATATACAAAGCTGACACGATCCACATTGAGATCATGAAACTTCATAACCAACACCTTCACAAACCATCCTCAAGTTCCAGTTATTTATCTATGATGATGAATAGAGAAGTGAGTCTCCATAACCGAGGAGCAACGATGATTCGAATTGATTATAACCCAGCTGGGGATTCTAGACCACACGACATATGCAGGTCCCCGACCTACATATACCAACCTACCCTCAGATGCTCTAAACAAGAATGGGTCCATGCCACCCGAGAATACAATACTCCACCAATCCAGCCCATTGCCACGTGGGTACATGCTATTCCCACCATCTCTCCACTCCTAGTGCGCGAGTAGCCATTCTTGTAATAGAATAACCAAGTTAAGGCTTACCGGAGTATGTGGTTAGTACTACAAAGTCTCACCGCACATAGTTCAACAACGGTATGGACCTTAACCGACACAGGCAGAAAGAACCCGCTCACAAGACCTCCATGTCTTGTGGCTCACACACACCAAGTCCGCCCAGGTCTAGATTTCTTACTCCACATGCCCATATCACATGATAACATAAGTAACCAAAGTTCCATTTAAGACTTGCAGGTGATAGGTAATCACCTGACTTTCATCGTTCTAAGCATAGCTAAGCATAACTAGGCATATACGAATTAAAACTGGTAATATGGTAGATATGGAAAAAATAAGGTTGGTGATGCATCAATTAGGTTTTCACTTAACTCTTAATCATTTAATGCAGTAAAGAAAAGCAAAAGCGAAATCAATTTGTAAAACACAAGGTAGGTTTGAATGCATCCGGGGCTTGCCTTCGTTGACGGAAAAATCTGGGTCCGGAGTTGTTCCACCGATATCAACACCAACCTCTACAGACAGATCAACCTCCTCAACTACTTGATTAACCACCATGTGCTCACCTTCGTTCACTACACGTAGTAACAATGCCATGTTTAACATGATGCGAGATACAAAATATGATGCTTGATGATGTTTGCAAAAGTTAACAACTTGAATACAACTTTCCTTCGCGGTATAGTTACAAGTCAAACTAACTAAACCTTTTCATAACACCTAATTCAATTGCCAAGGATCATTATCAACTAATGACCCAAGGACATCACTCAATCAAAAATTCAAACAAAACCTAAATCACTAAAGGTTACTATTTGCTTTTATGAATTAATTAATTAATTAAGAATTATGAAATAAATCAACTTATTCCAATTGAGCTCAAAATTTTTGTAACTGTTCATCACATGATGACTAAGTGGCAAAACAATTTTCATAATTTTTTGAGTACATAAATAAGCCTAGAAAAATCATGGAAAATCATTTATTAATTAATTGAGCAATTTTTATCACATTCAAAAAGTACTGAAAAACAACATTTCATATTTTTGTTAACTAATATACATCACAGAGAGGTCACACAAAAATTTTCATAATTTTTGGAGCTCTAAATAAATCTACACAAAAATAACAAAAACTATCACTATTCATTCAAATCTGAAAAACAGAAAATTCATTTTGAACGCTGAGTCACTGACAAGGTGACCCCACATGTCATCTTCTACCTCTGGCTTTGACCGCAGCGACACGCACGTTGACCGGTGATTCCTCGCCACCGGTGAGACCAACGGCGAAGGCAACTGCACCAACATACTCCCCACGACTAAGCGCACCTACTGACGTCCTTAGTTGCATCGATTGCGGCATGAAATGAGCACGGCACCGGCCATGGCGGACACGGCGGCTCGGCAATGCTACGCTGGCGAAACAAGGCTAGTAGCAGTTAAATAAATGGCACATGAAGGATAAGTAGCTCACCCCAAACGTGATGGAGCAAAGAACGAGGTCGGGGAAGCTACGGAGGCGCGGTTCGATGGTCACAGCGATCGCGGCGGAGCAAACTTCGATAACGGCAATGCTTCGGTGGCTGTGGTGGAGGAAATGGTCAATCAACCGAGCACAAAGCACCACGGCATCGAGGCGAAGCTGAAGCAAGAGTCAAAAAGAGCAGAGGCTCACCGTAGCGCACTGGCCACGGTGACGCGCACACCACGGTGGTGCTGCTGGCCGTGAGGAAGAAGAGCGGCAAGCGGCGTTCCTCGGTGAAATCAAGCATCAAGGATGGTTCGGCTGAGTGCACAAGGAAGAGGTGAAGCTGTTGAGCGCTTTGTTGCGACGGCACAGGCGCTGGTTCGACGGCGATGGCGTCGGAGAAAACAGAGGAGGAAAAACCGGCGACGATGGCGTCTCGGTCTATATAACGCGGCTTAAAAGCTCAAGGAAGCCACGCTACGGCCTTTACCGCGCCAACGCGACGCCAAAGACGGCCACGCGCGTGACTAGAAGCAAGTCGAAGATCACCGGCGGTGTAGCAAGAGCGGTGAACACTGTTCCACTAAATTACAAAATTGCCATTCGTTTTTAAAGCCAAATTACTCCCAAATTTGTGTAGCAACTCAAAAAACTCCAAAAATAAAAGTCGTTCAAAATCAAAAGTTCTACAACTTTGCTTTTATAACCATATCCAAATTCGGTCTACATTTTGAAATGCAAATTTGAATTCGAAAAGGGGACATTTAAGGAATTTCGCCTTTTCAAATTACTTCCAATTTTACTAAACAACTTGGAAAACTCCAAAAATCAACTTTGTACAACTCAACAAGCTCTACAATTTTGCTTTAAGGCTCAACTCCAAAATGTGCTTTGATTTTGAAATGGGTTTTCCAGGTCAAAACTTAAAGGCCGAAATTAGGGTTTTTTCGAAAATCCCAATCCAAACAAAACTTGGAACATGATCCAAACACTACAAGGCAACACTTATAACACAAATATAAACTTGTTTTAGTGAATGCATATCAAAGTTCTCAATATGACCAAATGCTTTGCAATGCATATGATGACATGGCAGTTTTAATATTTATAACACTCGGGGTGTTACATATCATAATAGGGATAACGATGGATCATGGAGTCATCTGGAGTAGCAGAAAAGATAGTGCCTTGATGATCGTGTCACCATGATGGAATGCTAACTTTTTGTTATATCTTACCTAGGCAAGCCCTGATGCATAACCCCTATTATTCTAAACTTTATTTTATGCTTGTGCATTAAGTTTTAAGGAGTTGAATAAAAACCACTTGCATATATATATATATATATATATATATATATATATATCCTAATACCATGAAGTCCTACTAGTATGTTAGGATCATGTAGATGCTATGCTATAGGATCTGGTAGAAGTCGAGTGATTACCTGTCACTACCGAGAGATAGGAAAGATATTATTGTTGTTATTATATTACTATCACGTTGCACATGCGAGGGTAAGGCTTGCCCCTAACACCCTTCCCCAGACCCCGCACAGAGCGGGAGCTCTTTGCACAAGGTACGCCCCTTTTTTATTATATTACTATCACATGGAATATATATGGAGGATAATTGAGACCGGGCGGAATGGTACTTTGGATCTGGACTTGGTTAGGCATTCGAGCGAGGCTCAGATTGCACTTGTTTCGCCTGTGTCAATTAAGGACCGTCCATTGTTGTGGATGGTAGTCAGGTCACAAACTTATTATCCTGAGCAATACTTGCTTATGGGAGCGAGAAGGCTCATTACGCCATTGTCGTGGGTTCCGGCTCTTTCCTGACCGACTGATTGGAGGCGGGGAAAGATGGAGGTCTAAGCACCATATTGAGACCGGGTCTCAAGTGTGGGGGCTTGGAGTCTAAGTTTGGACGGGGACCTAGACCCCATGACAGGAGTGGAATAGGTTGGTCTTGTTTGTGCCAGGGGTACAAACGAGGCATGTGTTTCGGGGTACCCAACTGGGATACATTGGTTCACGAATCGCCGTTTCTGGGAGACGATATCGACTTGGCTATGGTCTAGCACCCTAGTAAGAACTAGAACTTGAAAGGTGATAAAATGATTCTAATTGCTTACCACTTGCTAGAAAGTAGCATAGGTGCTTACATAGAATGGATAGTTAATGAACTAATGATGACTGCTAATAAAATTTAATATAAGGACGCACGTTTAGTAATGCTTCCACAGATGCAATAACCCACAAGCGAAATAAGCCTTGCATATCCTTGGAGTCTTTTATTTTCCTCCTGTCGAGCAAGTCTTGCTGAGTACAATCAAGTACTCAGGGTATTATTCCCCCTGTTGCAGGTGACCGATGGATGGTAGACGACTTTTGTGTGTGGAAACCTCCTAGTGGGCTCAGAGAGGATTCCTTTCACGCTATGACAGTAGTGTTTATTTATAACCCTCACTAAAAGTTTTTAGAAGAAAAGTTTTATGATTCACCATTAATCTTTATTTTTGCTGTAACTCTGATCATATGTTATTTTCCGCTGCAACATAAAACTTGCGAACCTAAAATGTATAAACTCTTTTACATTTAAAACTGTCTTAATTCTGCTATTGCATTCAACTTGTTTAAGTACTCTAATGTTGTAATAAAGTGATGTAAGAAATGGCTAAGAATGTTGTAAGCTTTATTCTCTCATTTATGATTCTGATGGAAAATTGTAGATTTTTGAGTTCTCCCTTGGGGTGTGCTCAATGGAACAACATGATTTAGTGCACTCTCTTGGGTACTTAGTATCTAATGGAGGACAAGTACCCTTGAGAGGGCATTAGATTAGGTGGTTCTGCCATAGCAATTCCTCATGATCACCCCAAAACAACACACAGTTGTTCTTGCACACATGGATACTGTTGACGGTCGTTAACATCAATCATAAACCGTCAACATAACTTGTATAAATGCATGAAAATGATCGCCAATATAGGTTTAGGGGTTTAAACTGACAAATTGAATTGACGCTCAAGCCTATATATACTAGCCCCTGCCCCCCTCCCTAGAGCCGTCCTAAAACCCTAATTCATATCCTCCTCATTAGGATCAGAGCCAGTTGTCAAGAGAAGATTAGTCCTCTATAGCATCTAGTGTTGCAATAGAATTAGTGAGCTAGAGAGTGAGGGAAGAGTTTGGCGGAAGTACCGGTCTATCGGTGCTACCTCTACGGCTTGTACTTTGGCGTATCTAGGCTTTTCCAAGTCTACGTCTAAGATACTTCTGGTAATTGATTTCTATTTAAAGTAAGTTTTGTGCTCTTTTGTTCATGGGTTCATAGTTCTTTTGAGTGCTCTACTTCTTTATAGCTGGATTAGAGTAGTAATCGTTAGTATAAGCGTGGTGCTTAGGCTATCGGCTACCTATGTCACCTCCCTGCTTTCTGGTTTTGTGGTAGCAGCGGGAGGTGACAGCCCCATCTATTCTTTGTAGTCCACATCGAATTGAGCAGGTTCTTAAATTAGTAGGACCGTAGTCGTGTCGATAGAGTTATCTATTAGCGGTGCTTTACCGTTTAAGCGGCGTCCCAAAGTGGACATTAGAATCATAAGCCTTGCTTTGCATAGGGTCATAACGATAGGAATCATCTCTACTCATACCTTAAACCTTGATTGCTATCCCTGGACAAACTTATTAGACAACACACACATGTTTCTCTGTGGATACGATACTCGATAATACTCTAGGTGAAAACTACTTCGATACCCGTGCGCTTGTAGATTTTATCTCTGTGTGCCTCCACAGGTGTCAATAAGCATGGATAACATCACGCCTATCAATCAATTCACTACTCCCATGGGTGCATAACTAGAGCCACCAGAATCTTTGAAACCTATCCTTACATCTGGCTATGAGTTGTGTCTGTCTTTAACAAATTTGGTCTAGGAACAATCATTCTCAGGAGAAGGTGATGAAAACCCATATACTCACCTATGAGAGTTTGAGCAAACTTGTGCATGCTTGCATGTCGTGGGCATATCACATGAAACCTTAAAGTGGAAGCTATTTCCGTTCTCTTTGACGGGAAGAGCTAAACACTGGTATACCGAAACCGTAGGGAGTGTACAAGAAGATTGGGAAGCTCTATGCTCTAGCTTTTGCTC
This sequence comes from Miscanthus lutarioriparius, assembly GCA_904845875.1. Lineage (NCBI taxonomy): Eukaryota > Viridiplantae > Streptophyta > Magnoliopsida > Poales > Poaceae > Miscanthus > Miscanthus lutarioriparius. The sequence continues at coordinate 31,332,472 of CAJGYO010000017.1, read as the reverse complement.
ATCTTTCTTTCCCATCTCTAGAGTGATTAGCGTTCGAATAGAGGTTCTATCTTTTAAACAGAGAGAAAAAGAATCTCTTAGTGCGGCATGGGCACGTTTTAACGACCTAGTCAATTTTAGCCCTGACCTTGCTATTCAAGACCATATGTTTTTACAACACTTTTATATGGGTCTTACTGGGGAGAACGCATAGCTTCTTGATACATCTTCTAGAGGTGCCTTCTTACATTACTCTGCTAGTGAAGGGAGAAATATCCTTAGAAAAATCCTAGAAAACACCCCCTACACCAGCGCTCATGACGATACCCCAGAAGATGTAGTTGACAAAACTCCTAAGGAAGAACCTGTGATAGTTGAGCTTGAGCCTTTAACTACACCACTTGAAGCCTCAACTGTCCTCCAAGTTCCCAAACCACCAAAGGAGGAAGAAAATTCCACCTTTGGAAAATATGTCTGAATTCAAGGATGAGCCCTTCTCCAATTTTGGAAACACCTCGAATTATTATGCAATAAGGAAATTTTCAGCACCATCAGCACCTAACCAGCACCATCCTGACCCAACCAAAGAGAAGTTCCTTAAAAACACTATGAAGGAGTTGACAACAATCGTAAGCAATGAGTGGTTGGGAGAATCCATGCTTTCTCCTAAAGTCATTCGTTTAGATTCTCCCTCTACCTCCATTCGTTGTCAGATTCGTAAAACCTCCTTCGATGCCTTTTATAATTTGGTTGTAGGAGTAAATCTTATGTCTAAATCTTTTGCACATACCCTTCCTAAAAATTTTCAATCAACTCCAACAACCAAACTCTTAAAAAGTCTCTTAGGCCAAATCCTTCCTGTCGAAGGATTTTTTCACCTCATCCCTATCAAAGTAGACGAAACCAAGGTGTATCTTAGTTTTTATGTATTTGATATTTGGGAGTTCAATCTTTTGATAGGGCATCCAATAGAGAGACTCCTACATGAAGGAGGAAAGGGGAGTATAAGTGTAAATCTCAGGAAAAGCATAAACCTGTCTATTCCCATTACTCGCTCACTACATGTTAAGATAGAGTTGAGTCCCGAGCAAGACTCAATGGAGGATATTATGGCAGCTTCGCTCCTAGAAGCTTCCGACAAAGATCTCAAAGAAGGCGCCAAGGATTTCATCCAAGATGAAGAAGAACCGGGAGATCCTTTTCCTCTAGATGAAACAAAAGAGCCACCAAAACACCCCATTGTGCTCAAACCCCTTCCTTCAGGTTTGAAATACGCTTTTCTAAATAACAATAGGGAGTCTCCTATGATTATTAGTGATAAACTCTCTAAGGATGAGACCCTCCAGCTCCTTACCATTTTAGAAAAGCATCGCTCTGCTTTTGGCTACTCACTCGAAGACCTCAAGGGGACTAGTCCCGCCCTTTGCACCCATCGCATTCCCATTGATCCAGCATATCCACCTTCTAGGGAGCCCCAATGTAGGCTTAACAATGCGATGAGAGAAGTTGTTAAGAAAGAGGTTTTGAAGCTTTTGCATGTAGGGATAATCTATCCCGTGCCTTATAGCGAGTGGGTAAGCCTAGTACAAGTTGTACCGAAGAAAGGGGGCATGACTGTGGTAAAAATGAAAAAGATAAATTAATTCCACAACGAACAGTCATAGGATGGCAGATGTGCATTGATTACCGAAAACTTAACAACGCAACAAAGAAAGATCACTTCCCGTTACCCTTCATCGATGAGATGTTGGAACGGCTTGCAAAGCATTCTCTCTTTTGTTTCCTTGATGGATATTATGGCTATCATCAACTCCTGATCCATCCTGATGACCAAAGCAAAACTACTTTTACTTGTCCCTATGGAACTTATGCTTATCGTAGGATGTCCTTCAGTTTGTGCAACGCTCTAGCTTTGTTCCAAAGGTGCATGATGTCTATTTTTCTGATATGATAGAAGAAATCATGGAAGTTCTTATGGATAATTTTTCTATTTATGGGAATACTTTCAATGATTGCTTAAAAAATTTAGACAGAGTTTTGCAAAGATGTGAGGAAAAGCACTTAGTCCTTAATTGGGAAAAATGTCATTTCATGGTTAGAGAGGGCATAGTGCTTGGACACTTGGTGTCCGAATGTGGGATAGAGGTAGACCGAGCTAAGATAGAAGTAATAGAACAACTACCTCCTCCTATGAATGTCAAAGGGTATGAAGTTTTCTTGGTCATGCGGGGTTCTATCGCCGTTTTTATAAAAGATTTTTCTCATATTGCTAGACCTCTTACAAGTTTGTTAGCCAAGGATGCTCCCTTTGAATTTCATGATGAGTGTTTAAATACTTTTCAAATCCTTAAGAAAGCACTCATCTCTGCACCAATCATTCAACCCTCTGATTGGTCGTTGCCTTTTGAAACCATGTGTGATGCTAGTGATTATGCTGTGGGGGCAGTTTTGGGTCAAACAAAAGATAGAAAGCATCATACAATTTCTTATGCTAGTAAAACTCTGCCAGGACCTCAACTTAATTATGCAATAACTAAAAAAGAGCTCATGGCTGTTGTTTTTGCTATTGGCAAGTTTAGATCTTACTTAGTAGGAACTAAGGTTATTGTTTACACTGATCATATTGCTCTTAAATATCTCCTTACTAAGAAAGATTCTAAGCCTTGGCTTATAAGATGGATCCTTTTGCTTCAAGAATTTGATTTAGAAATTAAAGATAAAAAAGGAATAGAAAATTTTGTAGCCGATCACTTGTCAAGAATGTAGTTTGAGAATCCATAGGAGCTGCCCATCAATGATTTTCTATAGGACGACATGCTCCTAAAGGTCACAGGATCTGACCCCTGGTACGTGAATATTGTTAATTTTATGGTTGCAGGTTATGTACCACTAGGAGAGAATAAGCGGAAGCTCATCCATGAAAGTCACCTCCACCTATGGGATGAACCGTACCTCTTTCGAGTTTGCTTCGATGGACTGCTCAGGAGGTGTGTTCCGGTTGAGGAAGCAATCAAGATCATTGAAAGATGCCACTCATCACTGTATGGAGGACATTATGGGGCATTCGGCACTAATGCTAAGATCTGACAAAGTGGATTCTTCTGGCCAACCATGTACGATGACACCAAAAATTCATACGGAGGTGCATCCCATGTCAGAAACATTGGAATATCAATGCAAGAGGCACCATGCCACTCACCACCAACCTCCAGTTAGAACTCTTTGATGTCTGGGGAATCGACTACATGGGGCCATTTCTAAAATCCCAACAGTGTGAATACATCCTGGTGGCAGTCGACTATGTCTCAAAGTGGGTTGAAGCCTTACCATGTCGAGCTGCAGATTCTAATAACACCAAGAGGATATTTTTAGAGACCATTTTTCCATGCTTCGGAGTTCCACGCATGGTAATTAGTGATGGAGGTCCACACATCATTGATAGAAGGTTCTGATGCTTCTTATCCGACCATGGGGTCCATCATAATGTCATGACACCATATCATCCTCAAACTAGTGGACAAGCAGAAACATCAAACAAGCAAATCAATAACATTCTATAGAAGACTGTCAATGAGATGGGGACAACATGGAAAGATAAGTTACACGGAGCACTATGGGCTTAAAGAACAGCTTATAAAATGCCTCTTGGAAGGTCACCATACCAACTCGTCTATGGGAAGACATGTCACTTACCTGTCGAGTTGGAATTCGAAGCTCATTGGGCCACAAAAAGGTGGAACATGGACTTTGAAGCAGCTGGGAAAAAGCATATCATAATGCAAAACTCTACAAGGAGAGGACAAAGAGGTGGCATGACAAAATATTAAAAAAGAAGGAATTCAAACCAGGTGACAAGGTGTTGCTTTTCAACTCCAGAGTGAAGTTGTTTGGACAAGGGAAACTACGAAGCAAATGGGAAGGACCTTACAAGGTAATTAGCACATCGTCTCATGGAGCAGTCACACTTCAAAATCACGAAGGTATGCTTTTCAAGGATAATGGTCAGTGTTTAAAAGTTTTCCATGACACACAATTGGTAGAAGAAGAATTAGATATAATTAACTTTATATAATTTAAATAACATTTTTAATTTAGCTCTTCTTCTTTACTCTATGAAAAAAACCATGTTTACCGGCTAATGCATATTGCCAGGATTTCTCTAGTCTTTTGTTGGTGCTTGTCTCCACGTGTTGTTTATGCAAGGTAACAGAATTCAAGTGTGGGGGAGGCAAACCTCCCGAAAAACACGGCATCGACAAATGACAAAAGAACCACAACAAAGGTAGGCCAACCTGTCTAGGGTTTGCCAGCCTTGCACCTCGTCCTCAGCCAGGTTTACCATCAACCAGCTTGGGGGAGAGGCACCCCTATGTATCCAACTAAGTATTTCTCTTCCTTTGTTTTATTATTTTTGGGTTGCTTTATAAAAAAATACAAACTAAAAACAAAAATAAATAGTTATCCCTATAGTAGTAAAAATGAAAATAAAATAGAAATAGTGTGTCTAGTTTGCTTTAATTTCTTTTAAGATCTAAATAAATAAATAAGGACTTTGAGGACAATCTCCTAAAATGGAAATGATCAATAGTTGCTCTATTGTAATTCCTTTCAAGTACCTAGTTTTTAGCCTTGAATTCTCTCGAGTTTTGGATAAAACTGATTTGATATAAGGATTTACTCTGAACTTGCAACTCGTGGGTAGCATATGCTTGATCTAAGTCTAGGTAATTGATGGATATGATATGACAAAGTCTGAGCTACTTTTTATCTTGTTCCAAGTGACACTAAAGTTCTAGAGATTTATCTTTTGAAAAACATAAAAATGCTACATGATGAGTTCTTGTATGACAAAGCTTGAATTCCCACCAGAGCCATACATGTTATTTAGGCTAGGAAAACTTTCACATATATGCTGCTTGAATTGCATTGAGTTTTGTCAAGCTTTGTTGACCCTTATGAGAGGTTTGTCATGCTCTTAAAATCAAGATCACGTACACACCACCTAAATATGCACTACTCCTACACTGGGGGTAGGCGCAAAAACATGCCTTCCATCTAAATCCACCCAAAAATGTTCTACTCCTATACTGGGGGTGAACACAAAAATATGCTTGATAGGTTTTCCATCCACCAAATAAATGCTCCAAGTTCTTGTTGATATCTCTCTCAAAGCTTTATTACAGAAAAGAGACATGGGGCTATGCAAAAGTTATTCAAAAAAAGGGAAGAAAAAAAAGAGTAGCAAATGCTTTCAAGTTTCAAGAGAGAGATATGTTTTCAAGGAGCATAGTAGAATTAGGTTAGCCACCATATATATCCACCTCATACATCCACACACATGCACATCTTGATTTGATTGTATTGCTTAACTCTCTTTGGATCCATTGTTTGACTTTACAACATATGCATTGCAAGTATGCTCTAGCTTTCTCCCTACCTATGAACTCCACATAATCCTTAGTGGTAGGAAGAGAAAGGCATAGCATCATTATTGTCTTGGTGAGGATCCACAAATACCACATATATTGAGAGACTTGAGAGTGTCGAACAATGGAATCTTTGAATTTTATTTTGAAAACTTATAAAAACTATAGAATAATGGTGAAACAAAGAGCTTAGTGCTTGACTTGATCATTCTATCTTTCAATTGCTCAAGACCCAAGTGAAGGCTAAGAAGCCCCATGGTTGAAGGTAATATGGGTAAGTTTGAAAATCATATCAGTTTATTCTAATCCGGAGGAGAATTCTTGGTTAAACGCATGTGTACTTTTGAGGAGTGAAAGCATTGTAGCAACTCCAGATCTATTATTGAGTTTGGCTTTGCTCAGGGACTAGCAAAGATTAAGTGTGGGGGAGCTTGTTGATGGTTGTTAACATCAATCATAAACCGTCAACATAACTTGTATAAATGCATGAAAATGATCGGCAACATAGGTTTAGGGGTTTAAACTGACAAATTCCATGAGTTTTGGTGAATCTGTGTTTTCACCAGGGTTTATCTAGAAAACCAGCAAGGAGGACCTATTCATCAAAGCAAATCATGTTTATCCGCTGTGAAACCAACATGGGAAGATTCTAGAAGACTCCAGAAGGCAAACCACCGAAGCGGAGGGCAGGTGGCTGCCATGTGGGGCCGGCTGGACCCACCTATAGGCCGCTCGGCCCCCTAGGCCCACCTGTCAGCCTCTCCTTTGAATGTCGGTTCTCCACCGCCTCCTAAATTGCATCTACGTCGCTCTATCAAGTCAGTTTGATCCAAGGGTCCAGAATTGACACTCTGGCCTATATATACCAGCCCCTGTCCCCCTCCCTGGAGCCATCCTAAAACCCTAATTCATATCCTCCTCGTCAGGATCAAAGCCAGTTCTCAAGAGAAGATTAGTCTTCTATAGGATCTAGTCTTGCAATATAATTAGTGAGGGAAGAGTTTTGAGGAAGTACCGGTCTGTCAGTGCTACCTCTACGGCTTGTACTTTGGCGTATCTAGGCTTCACCAAGTCTACATCTAAGATACTTCTGGTAATTGATTTCTGTTTAAAGTAAGTTTTGTGCTCTTTTGTTCACAGGTTCATAGTTCTTTTGAGTGCTCTAGTTCTTGCTAGCTGGATTAGATTAGTAATCGTTAGTATAAGCGTGGTGCTTAGGCTATCGGCTACCTATGTTTGCTCCCTAATTTTTGGTTGTGTGGTAGCAACAGGAGGTGACAGCCCCGTATATCCTTTGTAGTCCACATCGAATTGAGCAGGTTCTTAAATTAGTAGGACCGTAGTCATGTTGGTAGAGTTATCTATTAGCGGTGCTTTACCGTTTAAGCGGCGTCCCAAAGTGAACATTAGAATCATAAGCCTTGCTTTGCATAGGGTCACAACCATAGGAATCCTCTCTACTCATACCTTAAACCTTGATTGCTATCCCTGGACAAACTTGTTAGACAACACACACACATTTTCCCGTGGATACGATACTCGATAATACTCTAGGTGAAAACTACTTCGATACCCGTGCGCTTGTAGATTTTATCTCTATGTGCCTCCACAGGTGTCAACAGATGCTTTCATAACATTGTGCCAATTCTCGAATATATTTGTGGGCCTCCTCACATGATTTTGGTATGTTGCTACTAGGGAATGCATCTAACAGCAACGCCAATAGTGCATCAAAATGGATGTTGCTAACTCGATAGTGGGACTTGATATAGAGCAACCTGACAAGGAAGTAGAATCTTGAGAAGGCAGATCTAGAAGAAACAGATTGCTTCAACTCATCCAACACTCTTTCAAACTTTGGGACTCTTTCAACCCGCTCTTCAGATGTCAATAGGTTTTGAACTAAATCATCAAAATCTGTTAATATGTTATCATCGCGGTCCTCCTGCTCCTCCTCCTCCGAATCCAACCATCATGATGAGATCCATGCACATCTGATGGCTCTATAATGTCAGTACCTCCACCCTCTTCCCCATAATGAATCCATGTGGTGTATGTGGGTGACATTCTGTATATAAGTAAGTCATCCTTCACCTCCTGTCAAGTTTTAACCACCTGGTATTTTTGCTCCGAGTATTTTTGTTTAACCATATCCATGAACTCCTCAACTCCTATGATGAACATCGGCGAGAATGGTCTCCCATTAGGAATCCAGGATCTATCCATCTGTTGTAGCAAAAGTATGCAAAGTCCGTTAGAGTTTCGACCATTGGGTGGACAATGGCAAAACTAGCATTAGAACAAAGCATACAGTGCTCGAGAGCACTAATCTATGAATTTGTTCATATCATACTATGGGACAGTATGGTTTTCTATTTTTGTGTGACAAAAGCATTGATTTCAATTAAAATTCATACAGAATAGCCTTTCTTTATATGTTCTTTACTTTATCGTGTATAGAAAATGGAGTCCTATAATCATAGAAGAAAGTACTCATACCTTTATTCTATGAACTGGCATGGCTCGGCTGCAAGCCACCTCTGCCATGGCACACACCTGATCACGCAGACGCTAATGCCGCCACGCTCAACCGGGAGAGCCCCGCCATGCCACCAAAAGGATGCCCCAGCCACCACAGCAGACCGAGGATCCTCCTCCTCCGCCGCCACCACCACAAGTCCAGCGGACATAGATTTGTTTCCACTTGTAGGGATATATCCAATTTAGGTCAACCTATAACACAGCTAGTAGGATACTATAGCGACTCCAAAGAGATGTCAGCATAGCCAGGCGTCTAGCGCAATGGTAAAGACGCTCCAATCCTTGGTCTAGATCCCATGTTCGACTCCCAGGTATCAGACCCTTTTTTGGAAAAATTAAACCCCGATGGCACACATGGTACAAGTGACACCCAAACCATTGGTTCCCACAAGTTGGATGGAATGGAGAAAGGTCCCACAGGTACACATGACACGTAAGCCGTCGGGTCCCACAGGTCGGATGTAGAAGGACCGAGTGGAGGCTTTTATGACGAATTGCAAGCGTCAAGTGACACGCAAGTCGTCGGGTCCCACAGGTGGGATGGAGATGGGCCGTCGGGTCCCATAGGTCGGATGGAGATGGAGAACGGTCCCACAGGTACATGTGACACATAAGCCGTCGGGTCCCACAGGTCGGATGTTGAAGGGTCCCGTAGGTACACATCAGATGGAGAAAGGACCGAGCAGAGACTTTTATGATGAATTGCAAGCGTCACGGATGAGTAACTGCAGGTCCCATAGGTACATGTTGGATGAAGAAGGGTCCCATAGGTACACGTCGCATGAAGATATGATTGAGCAGAGACTTTTATGATGAATTGCAAGCATCATGGATGAGTAACTGTAGGTCCCACAGGTATACATCAGATGGAGAAAGTATTGTGTGGAGATCTATGATAAAGCCGTTCGTTACAGATCGAATATTGTTCGTTACAGATGTGTAATTAGTTCACTAATGAAGCCCTATTTGTCATAGTTTTAAAGGAGATCGTCACAGATGAGTCGCGTGAGTGATCTGTGATGAAACCCTGCGCTCTTCTATGATGTTTTTGTGACGATGCCTGATTTCATCATAGAAAGGGAGGGTTGCAGGATCGTCACCACCGATCTTTGACAAAACAGAAATATTCATCATAAAAAGCGCTCTTCTATGATGGTTTTGGATTTGTCATTAACATTTTCATCATAGAAGTGGATATTTCTAGTAGTGCTAGTCCCTGTTGATTTGACCAACACTTAGTGGTTCGGTGGCTAAGAGGTGTTGCACAAACATTGTCCAACAAATGGACACCACAAGAACCTACCCACAAGTGAGGTAACTCAATGACACTAGCAATTTACTAGAGCTACCTTGCGGCTCTTCGCTAGGGAAGGTGCAAGACCCCTCATAATCACCGAAGCCAGCCACGTACAATCACCAACTCGTGCTAAAGCTCCTCCGCTGCTCCAAGCTATCTAGGTGGTGGCAACCATCAAGAGAAACAAGAAATCCGCAGCCACAACGATCTCCAAGTTCCACTAGATGCAATCACTCAAGCAAATGCACTTGGAATCACTCTCAATCTCACTATGATGATGAATCAATGATGGAGATGAGTGAGAGGTGTTTGCTTAGGCTCACAAGGATGTCAAGTATGTCAAAGTGCCAAGAGAGTGAGCCTAGGGCCGGCCAACACACTTAAATAGGGAGCCACCCATGAAAGAGCCATTGGCTCCCCACTGCCTAATTTCCCGAGCCGACCGAACATGCAGATGGGGAATGACTAGACGCATGTCCCTAGCATCTGGTCCTCCATCGCCATCCATGTGTCCTCACGATTCAACCACAATAGCCCTATCCCAACGGTCAAAACTCAGAGCTAGCACTGTTAAGTGATGACCGGACGGGACCCTCGAACTGACCAGACTCAGGCCGCGCTGCGTCTGATCAACAACAGAGAGGTTCTAGAACTGAAAAACAATGACTGGATGCATCAGGTCCAAGGTGACCTGACATGCCCTTGCGTCCGGTCCACTCAATGTTCTTCTCCGCGTGCCAGAGAGCTGACACCTGCGTACGTCAGCACTCGACCCGACACAGGCTGTGTGCGCCCGGTCACAAGAATCCTCCTGCATCCGGTCACGAGGCTATGCCTCACTGCCTCTAGAACTCCTGACCGGACACATGCCCTATTTCTGAGGCCAGCGTCCAGTTGCTTATCCTCATCCTCGGCCAGCAACCGTGCCACCGCTATAATTGATCGGACTCAGCTAGCCAGCGTCCGGTTAGGATGAAGCCAGCGTCTGGTCCTTTGTCTTCGCCTCCTTTACTTTTTCTAAGTCCACAACCACTTCACCCTTGCTTCCAACTTGCTAACCACAAAGTGTAGAACTTCTGTGCATGTGTGTTAGCATTTTTCAAAGTATTTTACAAGGGTCAAGGTTATCACACTAGGTTCCTAAATGCATATGCAAGAATTATGTCACCTACTGGCACTCGATAACCGCTTAGCCAAAGATTTCCCCTCTTTATAGTACGGCTATCAATACTAAATGCACTTACACCATCTATGGTGTCTTAAGTGCCAAAACAAAAACCTATCTTATACATTTGCCTTGATCTCCTTGGTTTTTATTTTTCTCTTTCTTCTTTTCCAAATGTGAAGTACTTGATCATCTTTTGGTCATCACCATCCACCATGATCATCCTCTTGCTCACCACTTGGAATGGGACCATCATTTCATGTCTACACACTTAGTATAAGGATTAGTCCCTAGGTTTCATCAATTATCCAAAACCAAACTAGGGCTTTCATAGGGTTTGTGGCTGCTGTTGGCCTCTTGAATGAGGTTGCTGGTGCTGCTATTGTTGTTGCTGCTGCACCACCAGTAGCTCCAGGGCCCTTGAGGTGGAACAACAACATCTCTAGGTTTGTGCTTAGGAGGATGGCCCAGCTAGTGAGTGATTGTAGTAGGCCTAACAAGGTTCTCAAGGACAAGGATGTTAACTTAGTGGCCAAGCACCTTAAGGAGTACACTGGGGTGGCTGTTAGCCCAACTCAGGTGTACAACCACTTGAGGAAGTGGAGGCAGAAGTAGGCTAGGATATGTAAGCTAAAAGATCTTAGTGGGGCCTTATAGGATAGTGATGTGAATGCAATTATGCTAGAGGGGGAGCACTACCTTAGGCACTGCAAGGTTGATTAACTAAGATGGTTTCCTCATCTATGCCTTTTCTTTGTCTTTCTGTCAGTTACCTAAACTATATCGCCTCCTGCAGGACCACCCTAAGGATGCTAAGTTCCTTAACTGTCCTATTAGGTTCTACCTAGAGATGGAGGCCATATTTGGTCATGAAATGGCCATTGGTAGGTTTGCACTAGGTTCTGGTGAGGCCCTTAGGGTGAACTAGGCTGATAGTGTAGCCGCTAAGGCTGATGGGACTGCCTTGAACAATGGCTATGAGGAGAAAACCAACACTGAAGTTGGTGAGGGCAGCAAGGCCATAACGGTGTTGGCCACTTCTAGGGTTGGTGGGAAGAGGAAGAGAGGCACATTCACTGAGGATGAGATGCTCTTGCTCACCAACATGTTCGATGTAGTGAACAATGTGGCTAATGCTTTTAGGGAAACTGGTCCAGCCCATGTTGATGCTAATCTCTACCTTGCTGTTATGGAGACTCCTGGCTTTTTTGGGGAGGCTTTCATTGTGGCCTACACCTACCTATTGGACAACAAAGCCCAAAGCAGGGACTTTGTTGGCATGAGTGATAGCCATAGGGACATTTGGCTTAGGAACTACCTAGCCAAGAACTACTACATGTAGTTCAACTACCTGCTGGGCTGCATGGCAACTGAGGGGGTTGACTGTTGAGATGTATAGTTCCTCCACCTCCCTCACCCACTCTCTCCTCTTTTGACTACAGTTGGGCACACTTTGCTATAGGTATTTTGTGTAGCTTACTTGGCTGACTCACACCTGTCCTTTTGGTTAGTTTACTGGGAGGGTAGCTAACTATATGTGCTAGAGGGCACCATGGTAGGCATTTGAGCCCTGAACTATTGGGCAGAACATGTTGTTGTAAGCCACTATTTGTAGCCTCTGTTGGCTACTTTATTTGAGACCAGTTGATGTTTATTCTCTTACTTCTGAATTGTTGGTTTTTGCTTCTTTGGATTGGTGGCAACTGTGAGAAATTTAAATGGACTATGATGCAAACTATCAACAAAAAATGAGGTGGCTGCACATATGAGAATGTTGTTGTTGCTTTTCATGTCTTCTTCGTGCTGGCTCTCATGATTGTCATCAAATCTATCTGAATAGTCCATTCTCTAGCAACTCCATAAGGCTTATTGTAGAGAATGGATGGTCAGATAGGTTCCATGCCAATGAATTAACATTGATGAATTCAAGCAACAAATTCTAAAGTTGAGGCCCCTGTTGGCTCTATTTCTGTCATTTGTTGGATCTGTTGGCTCTATTTACTACATGTTGGTTTTGTTTCTTTGGCTTGGTGGCAACTATGGGAAATTGAAATGGCCTATGATACAAAGATACATATGAGGTGGCTGCCCTGATAACTTAGTTCTTTGTTCTTTGTCATGTATGTCATCAAACCCATGTGATACGTCCATTCCCTAGCAACAGCACCTTCTTTTTTATGCTGATGGCAGTGAATGGACATGCACTAGGGTTCCATGGCAGCCATGACCATGGGTTTACACTTGTTTGAATCTTCTGTTGCCTGCATTTTTAACCTTGCTATTCTACTAGGTTTTTATTTGAAAGGCAGCCACCAATGAATTAACTAATGAATTACACCACCAGATTCTAAAGCTGAGGCCAATGTTTTTTTAAATTGCCTGTGATGTCATCATTGTTGATTTGAACTTGATGATGTTGGTCATCAGTGAGGGACTTGAGATCAACGATTTGTTTCATCCCAAACCGTAGATCTTCAAGTTCCACACTCATGGCAAGTTTCATTACTTACATTTCACTGAGGCTAAACCATTGTTTCATTACACAGCAAATGGTCCCTTGCTATGTGGTTTTCAATGGGAAGCAACCTAGGATTTATCAGACCTGGCATGAGTGTAGTGAACAAGTTCTGGGGGTCAAAAATGCTATATACAAGAAGTATACTAACTATGATCATACCCTTAGTGATTTCAATGCATCATGCCGAGCAGTAACATCTCCCCCTAATCTGTTACAACCTCATACTACTGCCTCACACCCTCATCTTGATGGTAAGAGTGGTTCTTGGAAGAATGTGGCCATTGTCTCTCTTTTAATTGTGGTATTTGGCCTATGGTTGAGGCTGTCCATGTGCAATAAATGTAAGTGACAATCTAGCTTTGGCCCATGATGAGACAATGACATGCTTCAAGAGTTGCCTCCATGTCTTTTGGTTTTGTGTAATGCATTTGTGAAACTTGTGGCTATCTATTCTTTCCTCTAGAAACTAGAGATGGTACCTGGTGTTCATAGTTTAACTGTCACTTCTTTTTGTTGTAACATGGAGGCAGCTATGCTTGGTAATGACGGTTTAGTGGTAACTCGAAGGCCTATTTTTAGCATAGTAATGTAGTGTGGACTGCTGTTAATGTAATGGAACTCCACGTATAATTCAGTTGCACTTGTGCTCATTCCTATGTTCCCTATTGCCTATCCGCTACCTCCCTTTGGGCGAGGCCGAGTATACCCTGCACCAATCACCATCTCAAGATGGCAGTTGGGGTTAGTTGGTCCTCAGCCGGGCTACAAACTAGGAACCAAACACATTCTTCATTGGGCCTGGTCAGTTTTGAAAGGACCTTAATGTCGCCTAGAGGGGGGTGAATAGGCGCTACTAAAAATTAACAACAAATAAAACATGCAGCGGATTAGTAGAGTGCGTGGCACTACTGCTCCGTCACATGGCACTGCCTCACTGAGAATGCGGCACTCCCACGCCTGCGCAGAGAACTTCAACAGCAGCTACGCCTAGAACCCAAACTTGGAGATATGCATGGAGATGTCCCGTGGCAAGTCCACTAAGTACCTGCACTCACAAACACTCACAACCAAGTAGATCGAGTGGAACACAAATAATGCAAATCAACACAAGAGAGAGGACACGTGATTTATCCCGTGGTTCAGCTCGCTGCCAAGGCTTGCCTACGTCCATGTTGTTGAGGAAGCCACAAAGGCTTTGGTCTCTTCCAACCCAATCATGTTCTCAAGTCCAACACTGAGGTTGGGCTTGAGGTTTCCACTAAGATCTTTGGGTAATACAAACTTTCCTGTGGCTCACCACAAGCACGGGAGCTCGTCAAGCGACGAGGATTCACCTCCAAGAGTAACAAATGCACAACGAATGCTTGACGTAGCCCAACAAGTGCTCAAGGATTGGCTTGCTATTAATTGCTCTCTAACACTTAATCAATCACTAATCACTCGCTCTCACAAAGAGAGGGGTTAGAGAGAGCTCTCACAAGGCTTGGAATGGGTTGGGAGTGATCTCAATGTCAGCAACCACACCAGAAAGCGTGGGATGGGTATTTATAGCCACCCCACACAAACTAGCCATTACAGTTCAAAAATTAGCCCTTATGACCTGTACAGGTGCGGCACTGTCGCGCCGACCCGCAGCACTGCCGTAGCTCCTAGAAACAGCACATGTCACCTCACAGAAAATGCCATAACTTTTTACTCCAAACTCTATTTTCAGTGATCTTGGACTTTCTAGAAAGCTTGTTTCGAGGGCTATCGAGCCCAGCCAAGAACAAGCCCCAAAATCAATAAGTGCAGGTGTTGTGCTAATATGTTTCTCTCATGTTAGCACTTGGGTTCGGTTAGTTTGAGCACTTGAGACTTGTCTATGATTTGTATTGCATCCCCCTTGATAGTACGGCATACCTATACTCAAGATCAAGAGAATATAACTATTTCAACTACTTGAGTCTTCAATGTCTTCATATGCTATTTCTTCTCAATATCACTTCATAAGGGGTTGCAATCATCTTTATCTCATCTATTCGAGCAAACACACCTTGAGCATGTGAATTGAACCATTTCCTTACATATGAGTTCACCTCAATGGCTTTAAGTCACTTTCACTAATGATTTGATCCTTAACACAATATGACTCCTTATAGCTTGATTAGTTCCTCGATTCAATGCAAGTACTCTCTTCTTCACCTTAGCCATGGTACCTCGGTCCTCAAGCCATCGCTTGCCCTTCACCTTCACTTAGTCCCTCGAAGCCCTTTCCTTGCTATCTTCAACTTATTATACTCAAGTCACACATACTAAGCATCCATTGAAAAACCATTTTTTCAATAGTATGATCCTTGCTTGAATATCTTCTAGATATGAATGTTGAGATCAATCAAGCTTTAGTTTGATTCACATAAAGACATATATGAATCAAAATCAATATGGTCAAGCCAATTCATGATTCCTTATATCCTCTACATTTTGGCTTGACACTCCTAATACCCACTTCAATATCTATCTTCATACTTCTAGCTTGATCAAGTCAATGCAAAGTGATTTTTCAAATCTTTATCCATAAAAGCAAACCAATGTAGAGAACATCTTATATCCATTATACATTGTCTCCTTTGTCATTTCACCTTTGCTTAACATTTCCTCACATATACACTCTTGATTCATTCTTAAATCCTTGATCAAAGCTAATCCATTATCAAACTCTTCTTGTTCATGCAAAAAAAGCCATTATAGAGATCAATCCAAAATCATCAAGTCATGTCTCATGTGACATTTACCAAATATGCTTGCTTTCACATGATGCCATGACATCCCACAACATAAAAGCCATTTCATTTATTCCATTTGTATTGTTGTCTTTTGTTTGAACTAGATTGTTTCCATAATCTTCCAAGACAACAATATACAATTTGGGTTTCATTTCAACACTATGTGGCATATCATCAAGTTACGTTGTTGTTGAACCTTTGATATACTTCTCATTACACAATCCACAAGTGTATGCAATAACCTCAATTTCCTATTCAACACTTAGCAAACTTGTTAGACCTTTGATTATGTTGTCATTCAATTCACCAAAACCCACTAAAGGGCTAGATGCACTTATAATCTCCCCCTTTTTGGTGATTGATGACAACACAATTAAAGCTTATAAGAGATTGATAAATACAAAGATTTTGAATCCTATGGTATAGTGAGCTCCCCCTAAATGTGTGCATAGAATGAAATTTCAAACTTTGGCCTCAAATGCCAAATGCGCATATTCAAGATGAAGTGTGGGAACTCTCCTATATCTTAGCATCCGTGGGGTGCAAGGTGTCATCATGATAAACATGATGCTCATGGCAGTTCATGCACTCAACAGTTTCAAAGGCTGTCATGTGCGGCACTTCCGCAAGTAATTGCGGTACTGCCGCACAGTGGCAGTCAGAGAAAACAAACAATACATTAAAGGCATGAACATCACACTAGCATAAACAGTCCTTATCAAGAGCATCAATTTAAACTATCCTTGCACACATCACACAATAAAAATTAAAAAATCTTATATGCCTCCCTTTTACCCCTTTAAATCCACATATCAATCTCTCCTCCCTTACATTTTCTCCCAATATTTCTCCCCCTTTGGCATTAATCTCTAAAAAGGATCTCTCCACCAAAAGGAAGAAATAATGGTAGACAACTAAGGGCAAGAGGTAGGTAAAAGTTAAGCATATAGGATTTCTCTCCTGAGTTTTCTACCAAACAAAGTATGTAACACTTTAAGTCAAGATTCTTGAGAAGTCAGCATATTTGGCTCATACCTCACTTAGATGACGCTTTTAACATGAGACTAACTCATGCCATCACCACAAGAGATATCAACCAAATATCTAAAGAATTCTCTAATTGTCACCACAAGAACAAGCTCATGGTGTGACTCAAAATATTGCATACACATGCACACACTAGCATGTAAGGGCCTAGATGCACAAAGGTAGTACAAGAGTTCATGGAGCGATATACCCTTGTTCTAAGCCTCATAATCTCCACCGTGATCATAAAATTTTGAATTTAGTGCTTTGATAGGCTTGGCACAATGCAAAAAGACTTCATTTGTGCCCATCTCTCTTGATCATAGGAGATATCACAAACTTATGCTTGATTTCAATTGAAAGTCCATTGCTAGCTCTTGTTGCCATTTTGAGATACCAATTGAAGACATATTTCTTGATATACCAAACTTAGAGATTATTCACCAATACCAATTGAAATATGATCTTCATAATTTTGACACCAATTGAAAGAGTCTTCACAAGTTGATGCCAATTGGAATGGATTCTTGTATCTCATAATGTCACCTAGGAAATGCTCATAAAGACAAGAGATAGCATTAAATTGCACAAGCTAGAGTTTCACAACTAGTGATCATTTTGGATGTGGAAGTCATATAGATCACTAATTGCAAAACCTCATAACATAGACTAAATTCCCCTTTCTGATAGTGCATACATATATGTGTGGAAGGCAAGAACATATGCACTTTTGGTCAATTAAGTCTAATCAAGGAAATTTAAGCTATATTATGGAGAGTAGCTACTTAAGAGATAAAATTGCAATCCAAATGAATATGAGAGATAACTTTACCAATTTGGATTGAGTTAATGTAGCATGCCCATGAGAAACTCATTCTCACCGAGAGACTACACAAATCACTTAGAAGAAAAGGTTAGTCTCAAAGACACAAGACATAGAACGGGCTCCCCCTTAATATGTGCATCAAGTACTCGAATTACTTGTGAAATGCACTTGAATCAGTTTAAGAGTCAAGAGGAGTTTGTCCTATATCTTGGTCAAGGCATGATAAATTTGCAACAATTGAAATTATGCAAGGAAACATACCACCAGGTAGATAGATCACCACACAAATTTTCATCGATATGATCATCATAAGTGAGACTTCAATTATTTGGATGGCTATAGTTCTCACTTGATGAATGTGGTAAAACTGAGCTCTTGTGATCATCCAAGATTCATATTAGGTTCCTAGTTCTTTCTTTACCTAAGGCAACTCACATAGAGAGCAAAAGGTAAAATTCATTAAATTTGTAAATTGTGAACTAGGAGTTACCACTCTTTATTGATAAGGTCTTTGGTGATCAATGGGATGGATCCATGTGCACTTGATGAGCTCTAGAGAGGAGAAATAACAATGAAAGCCCACTCTTCAATTCTTTTCTCCAACCCATTCAAATCCAGTTCCACTAAAGGTTTGGGGCATTTGACACTAAACTAGGAGCACTTGGTTTATAAAGATCGAGAACTCCTAGAATAATTGTGAAACACCTAGAAATCCAAAGGAACCATCCATCCTCCTTTTTCCCATGTGTGGGACTACACAACATACACTTGAGAGAAACCATTAGTCCCTTAAGATATAGACTAAACCCCCTCTCAATTTATGCATACAAGGGTACACAAAGCACCTTCATGCACATCAATAACATAAGGTTAAGGGAGAAGTTTACACTATATTCCAACTAATCTTAAACTCCTTCAAGTTGCATGCAATCCAATAAGTTTCAGCTGGTTTCAGTTGCTTTCAATTGATTTCAAAGAGTTCCAACTGATTGTAGCCCATTGCTGCTACTTGTAACTATAGAAGTCAACTAGTTTCATCTTGTTTCAATTGATCTCAGCTGTTGTTTCTAAAAGCCTGTAACTAATTTCTTCTAGTTCCAATCGGTTGCAATTACTTGCTGCTTCTTGTATTTTGATTGCAACTCTTTGGTCCCTTGTGTGAGTCTTTCTCTTTCATTGCAACTCCTTTAGATCAAATAGATGCTTATCATTTTTACTGATTCTTCATGACCAACTTGAGAGCCAACTTAATCTTTTTTTACAATGCAATCCAATTCAATACAGTGAGTTTTTAGATTCTGTCTTCCTTGGAGAAAAATTCATATCCATCATACCACTAGTCCAATATGCATGAAATTTTATTGAGATGTGCACCCATGAATCCTATAACTTCTATGAAAATTTCAGCTCATTTGAACTCCATTTGGTCAGTCAAATCAATTTTTTACCAAAACTGCTAAGGTCTGAAACTACAGTGCTGAAGCTGACAGAATTCAACTCAAAACCAACTTTCTTCTAAACCAATCTTCATGCCAACTATACACCAATAAGTACTATATGTGTATAGCATGCTCACAAAGTTTCAGGCCAATTCATCAGTATTTGAACTTCCAAATCCATGCTTGAAGGCAGCTAATTCAGAATTTTAATTTTCTAGACAGATTTAATAATTCCCAATTCTTTTCTTCTTATCCAATCTTGAGGTGAATTTGGTTGAGAATACTCACAGGATGTTATTTCCATTTAGTTCTCTTATTAATACTTGTAGTCTTGTGAATTCTTCCAATATAGCTTATCCAACTCAATCTCAAACTTGATTTTATCCAAACTGAGAATTTGGTCTCTTTGGCCTCTAGCAACCTCATCTTTCTTAAGGTGAAGAGTAACCATGGGCTTATGATTTATTTAGTTAAACAAGCACAACCTCTTCTTCTTGATTTTTTATAAATAAGCTCAACACAAGAGGGCATTAGTAACACAAGCAATAGTTTCTCATTTAGTAACCTTTTATGTATGGAAGACAAATGGGTTACTAAAATAGAGAAACCTCAGAACATAGACTAAATCTCCCTTAAACCCTCATGCACATTCTTTTGAGTGGAATAGAAATGTAAATGTGCATGGTTGGTCAATTAAGTCCAAAAGGGTAGATTTAAGCCATATTATGGTGAGTGGCTAAAATAGATGAATCAATTCTAAATTGTCTAGAGAGAGAGAGCACATCACATAGTTTTGGATTGATGATCTTCCTATGATAGCACACTCCATTTGAGAAACACATTCTCATTTAGTGAGACTACACAAATCACTTAGAGAGAAAGATTAGTCTCATAACACTAGTCATAGAGTAAATTCCCTTTTAATAAGTGCTCTAAGTATTTGAATTTCTCACATAGCACTTTATTCACTTAAGAACTTGGGATTTCACTCTACGTCTAGGTCATGGCAACAATAGAATATTTGAATTGAAATATGCCAAGAAATACTTACAACCATTAGAACATGTAGATGGCCATAAGATAAGAATGAGAATTTGGCAATCTACCATAAGACAAGATTCTATCAAGTAGAGAGTTCTTGAAATGTGAGTGATAAGTGCCTCTACTTGAGCTTGATTCTTTATTCTTGGCTTTCTTGAAATTCTTGGTTTGAAGTCCACAAAGAAAACCCAAGTCATGTATGTTGCTTGGTGTGGATGATCAATTCAATTCCAATCATACTTTTCTTCCAAAATGACCAACAACCAATGTATATCCTCAAGTGCTTTATTTTCCTAAGTGGCTACACAAGACACAAAGGAGTAAAATTTGAAAATATCATGCACTTGTGATTTTAGAGATTGCCACTCCTTTTCAATGTTTTGGTGAGCTCTTGGTTGTGGCACTAGAGATTGGTCTTGAGTTGGCCTTCCATTTGAGTTTCCTCTTCTTCTTGCTCAAAGATGGGTTGTAGGTTTTGTCTATGAATTGGACTGATGTCAGCTGTTGTTGTCTACATGGGTGTGGCAGTGCTGCTCCTCTGCGTGGCACTACTGCTTGTGTGAGCGGCACTATTGCTCGTATTTCAGCAGCAGGTTGCAGATCAGTTGTGACATGAGGAGCCTCCACCTCTGTAGCCCGTACTTCTTGTGGTCTTATATCACCGATGGCCATTTGCTTGATTGCCTCACAAGGTGGTTTCTTATACCTACAATATGAGTAAGATCTTGCTCTACTAGAGAGCTATTAAAAGCATCATATGGCAAAAGATTCATTAAACTTGAAATACTTTAGCCACTCTTAATAATTCATAAACACACACATATTTGTGAACTACTAGAGACTACACAAGTCAAGTGGCTAGCTAGGAAGGGTTAGGTACTAGTTACCGAGGTGAGTATGAAGTTAGAAGTTAGGTCAATCTTGAGAAAATAGACAATATGAATAAGATTGATAGCTTGAGATGATATTTTTCAATTAACTTGCTCAAGCACCCCAAAGCTTCATACCACCTTCAAGTACCTACAACACTCATCAAGTACAACTTGGTACACAAACTATGTTGGGTCCAACAAAGTTAGTCACAAGAGACTTAGGCACCCAAATGGCCTTTGAGCTAGCACGTGGTGAACAAATCACCTTTCTAGCACAAGTGTTATTTTTGGGCCTCTAAAACAAATTTAAATCAATTGATGAGTTGAGCTTAGGAGTGTTACCCATGGGACAATCCATACTTAGATGTCTCTTTCCTCGGCAAGTGTAGCAAATGCGGCGCTTGATCTTGTAAGACATCTTTTTATCTTGCTTCTTGTTTGCTACCTTGCTAATGAGCCTCTTTCTTGATGACACAAGGCTTTCACTTTTCTTGTTACAACATGAGCCAATTTCATGTCCCTTCTCATTGCAACCATAACACTTCCTCTTGTTTCTTCTTGTCTTCTTCTTTGGAAGTGTGGCTTGGTCATCAACCTTGTTTGAACACATAGAGGCATTGTGTCCCATGTTGGAACACTTGAGGCACTTGACATGAACCATCTTCTTCTTCTCTTGAATCTTGCTCATGCCTTTGTTTTCTTTCTTCAAGGAGCAATCTCTTACATGGTGACCCTCCTTCTTGCACCTGAAGCAAGTGATGAGAGTCTTCTTTGGTTGAAGTTGCACCTTGGTGGCCTTGGGGGCTTTGCTGTTCTGCCCAGGTGCGGCACTACCGCACTGGGATGCGGCACTGCAGCATCCTGGAACCTCTGCAGCCTTCAGCTGAGCTATTGCAATTTGGACAGATTGCACTTCTTCAAATTTCCCCTTGACTTTGGCATTGTTGGACTTGTGTCCTTCTTGATAGGCCTTGATGCATGGTTCGGTTGATCCCTTTTCAAGCTTCTTCACCATGTCTTCACGGTTATCTTGAGAAGGTTGAGCATTGCACTTTCTCTTTAATTGAATCAAGTCCCTTTTTAGCCTCTCAACTTCTTCCTTGAGCTCTTCATTTTCTTTTGTAATGGAATTATCACAAATTTCTACAATTACATGCTCAACGGAAGGTTGGCTTGCTTGAGAGCAACAATTGTTAGCACATGATAAAATATATGGAACTTGTGTACATGTGCACTTGTGAGTGTGAGGTTGGTATGATTTTACCGTTGTTACCACAACCTCATGAGCAATTTTTAGCATGAGATGAGAATCCATAAGCTTCTCATGAGAGCACAAAAGCTCATCATGATCTTCTTGTAAGATCTCATTCTTGCTAGTGAGCCTTTCCACCTTGTCTTTGAGCATATAATTCTCATCTTCTAATTTTGCAACACAAGATAGAAAGTTAATAGTACGAGTTTGCTCAATTAACAAGTTCTCATACCTTTCAACCAAACTAGCATGAGAGCAGTTAAGCTTTTTATGCTTTTTGGTCAACTTCTCCAAGCATTTGATCTTATTGTGGAGAAACTATTCTTGCTCGTGAAGTGTTTCTTCTTGCTCTTGAATTTTCTCTATGAGCTTGAGCACCATCAACTTGTCTTTCTTGCTTAGACGTGCCAAGTGTTGATTGAACTCATCATCATCACTTTCATCTTCACTCTCACTCTCACTCTCACTCTCACTTTCACCTTCACTCTCACTCTCACTTGCCACATTCTTCTCTTTCTTTGCCATGAGACCCAAATGAGAAGTAGCATAGAGAGTTGAGCTTCTTGGTGAGGTGGATTCATCATTTGGCCTCCACCGATCACAATCCTCTTCTTCCTTCAAAATGTTAGTCTCACAAAAACAAGAGGAAGTAGAAGTACCACATGTAAAAACATTGTTCTCACCAACCATTTCATTGCCTTTCGTTAGGTCATATGATGGTGAGGAAGTGGATGTGCCATGATCACTTAGGCCTTTTGGGAGAATCACTTGAGGCTCTTCATTTGTCGGTGAAGTTGAGCACTCCTCAAGTGGTTCCTTCAATGAGAGTGTCTTCTCATCATATTTGGACTTGTCATATTTTTCTTTGAGTGTGGTCCAAATGATATGAGCATCAGCAAGTGGTTCATCATCTCCAAATATGACGGGCATCAAAAACATCTTCACTCAAAGCACTAAATAAGACATTAGTAGCTTGAGCATTGTGTTGTAAGCATTTTACTTCCTCTTTAGATAAGATGGCCAAATCATCACTAGGAGGTGAAATGCTCACATCTATAATCCGCTCAATATGAGGACCCATAGCCCTAAAAACATCAAGCACACTAGCAGACCAAGATGCATAATTTGAACCATCTAAAGTAGAAGTTCTAGAGATACCTCCTCACTTGTCAACATCGTCTCTCAAGGCGATTAAGCCCAAATTTGAGAGCCTAGCTTTGATACCAATTGAAAGGACCTTGATGTTGTCTAGAGGGGGTGAATATGCGCTACTAAAAATTAACAACAAATAAAACTTGCAACAGATTAGTAGAGTGTGTGGCACAGCTGCTCCGTCGCGCGACACTGCAGCACTGCCTCACTGGGAATGTGGCACTCCCGCGCCTGCGCAGAGAGCTTCAACAGCAGCTACGCCTAGAACCCAAACTTAGAGATATGCATGGAGATGTCCCGTGGCAAGTTCACTAAGTACCTGCACTCACAAACACGCACAACCAAGTAGATCGAGTGGAACACAAATAATGCAAATCAACACAAGAGAGAGGACACATGATTTATCTCGTGGTTCAGCTCGTCACCAAGGTTTGCCTATGTCCATGTTGTTGAGAAAGCCACAAAGGCTTTGGGTCTCTTCCAACCCAAACCTCTTCTCAAGTCCAACACCAAGGTTGAGCTTGAGGTTTCCACTAAGATCTTTGGGTAATATAAATTTTCCCGCAGCTCACCATAAGCACGGGAGCTCGTCGGGCGACGCCTAGCCATCTAGGAGGCTTCACATCCAAGAGTAACGAATGCACAACGAATGCTTGATGTAGCCCAATAAGTGCTCAAGGATTGGTTTGCTCTTAATTATTCTCTAACACTTAATCAATCACTAATCACTCACTCTCATAAAGAGAGGGGTTAGAGAGAGCTCTCACAAGGCTTGGAATGGGTTGGGAGTGATCTCAATGTCAGCAACCACACCAGAAAGCGTGGGATGGGTATTTATAGCCACCCCACATAAACTAGCCATTGCAGTTCAAAAACTAGCCGTTATGACATGTATAGGTGCGGCACTATCGCGCTGACCCGTGGCACTGCTGCAAAAATTCGCGGCACTGCCACAGCTCCCAAAAACAACACATGTCACCTCAGAGAAAACGACATAACTTTTTACTCTAAACTCTGTTTTCAGTGATCTTGGACTTTCTGGAAAGCTTGTTTCGAGGACTATCCAGCCCAGCCAAGAACAAGGCCCAAAATCAACAAGTGCAGGTGTTGTGCTAATATGTTTCTCTCATGTTAACACTTGGGTTCGGTTAGTTTGAGCACTTGAGACTTGTCTATGATTCGTATTGCATCCCCCTTGATAATACGACATACCTATACTCAGGATTAAGAGAATATAACAATTTTAACCACTTGAGTCTTCAATGTCTTCATATGTCATTTCTTCTCAACATCACTTCATAAGGGGTTGCAATCATCTTTATCTCATCTATTCGAGCAAACACACATTGAGCATGTGACCTGAACCATTTCCTTACATATGAGTTCAACTCAATGGCTTCAAGTCACTTTCGCTAATGATTTGATCCTCAACATAATATGACTCCTCGTAGCTTGATTAGTTCCTCGATTCAATGCAAGTACTCTCTTCTTCACCTTAGCCATCGTACCTCGATTCTCAAACCATCGCTTGCCCTTCACCTTCGCTTAGTCCCTCGAAGTCATTTCCTTGCTATCTTCACCTTATCAAGCCATACTCAACTCATGTCATTTTAAGCATTCATTGAAAAACTATTTCTTCAGTAGTATGATCCTTGCTTGAATATCTTCTAGATATGAATGTTGAGATCAATCAAGCTTTAGTTTGATTCACATAAAGACATATATGAATCAACATCAATATGGTCAAGCAAATTCACTATTCCTTATATCTACTTTATTTTGGCTTGACACTCCTAATACTCACTTCAATATCTATCTTCATACTTCTAGCTTGATCAAGTCGATGTAAAGTGATTTTTTAAATCTTTATCCATACAAGCAAACCAATGTAGAGAACAACTTATATCCATTATACATTGTCTCCTTTGTCATTTCACCTTTACTTAACATTTCCTCACTTATACACTCTTGATTCATTCTTCAATCCTTGATCAAAGCAAATCCATTATCAAACTCTTTTTGTTCATGCAAAGCAAGCCATTATAGAGACCAATCCAAAATCATCAAGTCATGTCTCATTTGACATTTACTAAATATGCTTGCTTTCATATGATACCATGATATCCCACAACATAAAAGCCATTTCATTGATTCCATTTGTATTGTTGTCTTTTACTTGAACTAGATTGTTTCTATAATCTTTCAATACAACAATATACAATTTGGCTTTCATTTCAACACTATGTGGCATATCATCAAGTTACCTTCTTGTTGAACCTTTGATATACTTCTCATTACATAATCTACAAGTATATGCAATAACCCCAATTTCCTATTCAACACTTAATAAACTTGTTAGACCTTTGATTATGTTGTCATTCAATTCGCCAAAACTCACTAAAAGGCTAGATGCACTTACAGGTTTCCTACAGCAAACCAAACAAGAGTGCTTGGCCACCTTGGGCCGGGCCTTGGCTGGCCTAGGACAGGTCCCTGGACCGAGCCGGCCTCAGCCACCATATCAAACACGCCCCTAGTGTCTCGGTGCTCGGGGAGATCAGGAGCCTTTGGGGGAAGCGCGTCGGCTGCACCCGCACTGCGCCGGCCTCAAGCTCGTAGCTGCCGCCTGCGAGGCTCCCGCTGTCCGCCGTGGGCCACGCAAATCCCATAGCCGCCACACCCACACTCGCCGCCGGCTGTAGACATGCAGCGCCGTGCCGCGCTCCCGCCGTCGGCCGTGAGCTCGTAGGCTTCTCTACTGAGACCGCTTCGCCATGAGGGTCCGTGACTTTAGGGAGGAGCAGCGTTCGACTGGACACGCGGGTAGCGACGCGGTCTAGGGAGAGGCGATTTTCTCGGGGACGTGGGAGCGGTTGTGGTATACTTTTGGGAGGCTAGCGCGGGCGTCGGTGCGGACTGCGGAGCAAGGAGATTAGTGTGGGGCGGGGGATTAGCGGGGCGATTACGAGCCGAGCGAAGCGATTAGTCACTAATCAGCCGATGACCTTTGGGTCTTTTTAGTGTAGAGATAGAGATAGGGATCAGTGAATGCATCAACGTACGCACTGGCTGTGGATCCACTGCATCAAATAATCGAAAAAAGAATCACCCTGAACAGTGACCGTGCTCCCCGAAGGTAGGCAGCTCTGAGCACCGCCGTATGGGACCAAACAAACAAACAAATGGTTAGCCCCGTCAACACGCATTCAATAATGCTTAACACCAGGTGTGAACCTGACGGTGACAATTGATAAGATGGCGTTTGGCCCGCAGCCGAAAACTTTCCATAGATCAGTGCACTAGCTACTGACTCCTCCAAAGTCTTGTCCTGTTAGTTGGATTCATAAACCATGACAAAAAATATTATTAACTAATTTATTATAAGAAAAAAATATTATTTATTATTTAAAAAAATAAGACTTTAGCTAAGCCAACGGGACGATGCAATGCAATGCATGTGATACAAAGTACTATTTTGCGTTCGTGCTGCGGGATCAATCATTGGACACGACACGAGTAGGTGAGAAACAGACAAGACAAATTACTGCTCCAACATAAAACAGGAGGTCCCAAATGTCTATGGATGGCAACAGGCACGTTACCCGCTCATAGAGGGTTTACAAACTATGTGTCCGCATCCGCACCTGCGATCCATCACGGACACAAAATTAAACTCGCACCCGTTATCCGTGGGCATAGTGTACTCATGGGTACACCCGTGCCCGCCAGACAGATCACAAATTCACAGTTCACAATTACAAACCTATACAGATCACAGATCCAATGCATAATAGCACAAATTCATAAATAACAGTTCACAACTATTGTTCAACATCTTAATAACAAGAGTACAAGCCAAATAAATATGGTTCAACAAGCACAAGTGACAAGTCTAGAACATCATGTCAGGCGGGTTTGTGGGCACGGGTAAGGTATTTTCATACCCGCAAATTTTTTATCCGTGGGCACAAAATCAAACCCGCACATATGCCCGTGGATATAAAATGGTACCCGTATCCTCACCCTAACAGATTTTTACCCGTGGGCATGCGAGTAATTTGTACCCGTTGCCATCCATACAAATGTCCATGAACAAGTTTCTGCGTCCAATACACACAGTCCTTTGAGTCCACACCGCCTTTGCTATATGCACTCGATTAGAGTTGGGATAAGATCGGTGAAATGCCTACTTTGCCTCACTTATTCTCATGTAAAATGTGCAGATACTATATTGTATGCCCAGCACTCTCTTTTCATCGATGAAGAAATTACCGAAATGAAAAATTTTAACAACTCAGTCAAAGTTCCCCTGAAATCCTAAACAAATACCGGCCTCGTTCGCTTCGCTGAAAAAACAAGACGAAACATTGTTCCGGCTGATTTGTTGTGAGAGAAAAACACTGTTCCGGCTGAAAAACAAGCTAAAAAGTACGGATTATAAGAGAAGCAAATAGGGCCACTAAGACACATCAGAGAAAGTTAAAACGATCTTTATTTACAATTAACGCTTTATACCTGGATTTCCATATGCAATGGTGGTTACTGTATTCATCATCAAACGTACTGTGGTACTCTTTTTTGTCGCCACTCGCCCCTATAGTGATTCCCAAATGGGATGAGTATCAGTGTACTACTACTGAGGCTAAGCTCTTGTTTAGTTCCACCCCAACTTTCAAAAATTTACTACAGTACCTATCATATCGAATGTTTGCGGCTTGTGCATGAAGCATTAAATATAGACGAAAAGATAAACTAATTGCACAGTTTGGTGGGAAATTACGAGACGAACGTTTTGAGTCTAATTAGTCCATGTTTGAACACTATTTACCAAATAAAAATGAGCGTGCTATAGTAACCCCAAAAATCCAAATTCCTACAACTAAACAAGGGCTAAAGAAATGTTTATCAGCACATGTGTTGCACATTGGCCTTTTAGTAGGTCTTACCTACAAGTTCCGATGCGTAGATAAGATGCTTAACAGCACATCTGTAATAAGGGCATGTTTGGATCATCCCAAGTTTACTCTATGTTCCATCAAATATTTAAATACATATATGAAGTATTAAATATATACTAAAAATAATTAATTACACAGTTTGTGACTAATTTGCGAGGCGAATCTTTTAAGCCTAATTAGTTCATGATTTTGACAACGTGGTGCTACAGTGTTGTGAGATTCCTGACGAATTCTATAATTTATTTTTTTATTAGTATCCGAATACCCATACAACATCCTCCTATAACACCCGATGTGAGTAAAGTTGGCAGCGGGTAGAAAATACCCGCAAACCCGCGAATATGAAACCCGATGAGCACGGATATGGGTCTAAGTATGTGCCCGCGGGCAAGGGCACGGGCATGACCCTAAACCCAACGGATATTTGCTCAGGGGCGTGAAAAAATGGTATCCACACCCGCAAACCCGCTCTAATACCTGACATGTGGGCCCAACTGTTAATGTGTGTAAGACTGTTAATGTTAATGTGTGTAAGACTTATTTATTTGCTTGCTTAGAACTTTATCTAATGGTTTTTCTCTCTTGCCTGATGGTTCTTTAACGTGGTGAAAAACTAGAATTGAGAGTTCTATACTTGTATTTATGTGTTGCATGTCTGTTGTATAAATGCTATGCGGTAAACAGGCATGCCCGTGGGCATGCGCTATCCGCGGATAGCGGGCACGGTTTTCTGCCCGTGGTGGATAGCGGGTGCGGACGTGGATTTTAGCTCACGGATATGGATACCTAAACCTCGTATCCACGCGGATTTTACCCGTTGCCATCTTTAGATGTGACACCCCAAAACTTTACGCCCTAAATTTAATCAAACGCTCAATCAGGCAGGCAAAAACCATTGCATGCTAGTCGTATGCTATTGCTGGCAAACGAAACACGCAAGATAGAACTGCCACCGTAGGCAGTGTCAAACAAACTGTCAAAGCAGTGTAGCTTACTTAACAAGGTAACATGAGAATTTAGAATATATCGGCGCATGGAGCCCAGAGCACGCAAGCGACAGCAACTGAAGTCACGGCATTTGGTGAGCATGGGATCAAAGAGTCAAACTTTTCAGCTGGCAAACCAAACACCAATTATCCATCCCGTCATCAAGAGACAAGTATCACCACTCCGGTACTAGTACTACTAGTCAGTAAAGAACTGCTCCTAGTACACCAATTATTCATGGGAAATTCTTTGGCCCGTTCCTAGTTCCTACGGAATCAAAGTTGGCTCGTTCCTAGTAGCACAAATTTCAGTAAAAGGCTATGTGAAATTTGTGCATTAGTACGTCGAATACTAGGCTCCATGAAAATCCTTCTTCTTCGGCCTTGATTGGATTGTAAATTTTTGCAACCTAAATACTGTAGTACATTTCGTTTGTATTTGACAAACTTTGTCTAATCATGGACTAACTAGGCTCAAAAGGAGATTCATCTCGTGATTTACAATCAAACTGTATAATTGGTTATTTTTTTTACCTATATTTAATGTTCCATGCATATGTTCAAAAATTAATGTGACGAAGAAAGAGTAAAAAAACTTGGAATTTGAAGGTGATCTCAACAAGGCCGAAATTTCACTTGTTCCAAAGGCCAACAGCCCCAGCGCTGTGACTGAGTGTTGAGCTCCCACTTCCAGTTTTTCCAAAGATGCACTTTCCGCCTGATGGTAACAAGGACTCCATTGGCACGACATGGCAACATTGTCAGTAACATAAACTGAGCCACTGCACTACTATACTGCTACTGCTTGCAGTCACAATGAGCTGAAACAAAGAAAGCTAGCGAACGACAGACGATGGCACTACCCTTGCTCGGTCTTGCTGTGTGTTGCTTATCATCGACCGATCGGTTCATGGTGTGTTACCGTAGCCCAGGCCGCCGAGGATGAACGGGGCGCTGGCGCTGCTGTACAGGTTGGGGCCCGCTGCGGCCGCGGCAGCGCTGCTGAGGTTGAGGTCGGACGCGGTGGGCATCACGGCGGCGGAGGCGGCGGCGCGGCCGTCGGCTTCGGCGCCGTGGTCGTACAGGAGGCCTCTGAACAGGTGCCCGTTGATGGTCACCGCCGCCTGGTACGCGACCTCGCCGCTGCCGCCGGCGCCGCCGTCGTCCACGGACGTCACCCGCACGCACCGGAACACCGCCGGCCCGCGCACCTGCCGCGGCAGGCTGTCCTTGAACGACGCGTCTGCGGAGGACGAGGAAATCATCAATGGCTGAGTGATCGTTCTTCAATTGTGTCGCCGTGCAATTGTGCGTATGGAATTGGAATGCCAACATGCGTGCGTGTGATGCGGTTACCTTGGTGGCTCGAGGAGGTGTCGAAGCTGCGAGGCGTGGTGGCGTTGGAGGTGGAGGCGCGAGAATTGGTCGTCGTGGGGGTCGGGCACGCGAGGCGGGGTTTCTTGGTCGCGGCGGGCGTCGGGGGAGGAGGGGAGGCGCCACCCGGGAGCTGCAGGCGCTCACGGCGGCGCGCGGCGGGCACCCAGGTGCTCCTGACATGGGTGTCACACTCGAAGCCACGGCTGTTGCAGCAGGTGCGGCAGCGGCTGTGCGTGCAGCCCTTCTTCGCCTGGTTGCCGCAGTCCTGGCACGTCGCTGCGCCGGACCCGGACCCGCCGCGGCCGTGGTCCATCATGGCGAGGGCCTTCTTGCCGGGGGACCCATCCGCGGCCGCCGACTCCTGGTACCAGAACTGGATGGCGCCAGCGGACGACACGGCCGGCTTGCCGTTTCCGGAGGCGGCGGCGTCAGCGTCGACGAGGGTGCGCTGCGCCGCGGTGATGAGCGGGAGCACGGGGTCGTCGGCGGCCGCCCGCTGGTGGTGGTGGTGGAACGAGCCCGCGGGCGCGACCACGAGCATGCCGACGTCACCGGTGGCGCCTACCGCCCCGTAGCCGAGCGCCGCTGCGGCGGCGGCGGCGGCCTGGTGGCGCGACGCCGCGGCCCCCCAGAGCCCTGCCGCCAGCGAGGCACCAGCGCCGGACGAGGCCGAGACGGCGCCGGCATTGAAACCCAGCGAGAGGTCGTCCCCCCGGCCGGCGCCGGCGGGCGACGGCAGCCAGCCCGCGATCGCCGTGGTGTCCGACGGGAAGCGCCGAGCCGACGACGACGCCACGCTTACTTACTCGTGGAGAGCGGAGCGGTGCGGAGCTGATGAGCTGAGCAGATAGGATCAAGCACAGTGGTCGTCTAGGCTACGCGAAAGGAGAGCTAGAAAGCGCAAGATCTACTCGTACTACCTCTTGAATAGAGCCTACACTCCCCTTTCTCCCTCCCTCGCATCACCTCCACTATAAAGAATCTCCGTCTAGTTGCGGGAGCACTCAAAAGACCTAGAGGCTACACCTAGACCCTAGCTAGCTACTCCTTATGTCTAGAAAAAAATATACTTCTTGAAATCTGAACACGCCGTAAAAAAACATAATTCTAACTTTTTAATCTGAACACGTGTGCTTCGTCTCACTGCTCTCTCTCTCTCTACGCGCGGTCAGCTGCTTAATTGGAGTACTTTCCTCTGTCCTTTTCTTCATGCTTTTCCATAGATTAGGAGAGAGGAGAGGCTATGCATCAACGGAGAAGGACCGGACGAGAGGGAGATCGAATCGTCCGCGTGGGGACCGGCTCTGAGAAATTCCTCTGCGCGGCGCGGGATCGATCGCCACCCGGCCTCTGCCCTTTCGGCAGGCAGGGAGCTCTTGGCTTTGTTTAGATTGAAAGTTTTTTCGCTCTCTCTGTTATATTAAATTTTTGACATATACATGGAGTATTAAATGTAGTTAAAAAAATAACTAATTATATATTTTGATTGTAAATTACGAGACGAATTTTTTGAGCTTAGTTAGGTCATGATTAGATAATAATTATCAAATACAAACAAAAATACTACAGTGTAAATACTATAGTGCCAAATACTGATTCCTAACCTCAATCTAATGCCCTGCTCGCTGCGGCTGCCTCTTTCAGGCGTGCAGCGCGGCGCTGGCTGGACTGCTCTGTTCTGGACCTCTGCTGCTGCCACGCCGCGGCGCGCGCGCCCGGCTGCGCACAGGACATGTTTGCGCGTCAGCTGGCACTAGGACGACAGCCTAGTTGCCGCCTAGATCGGCGGCAGAGCGCGCACCGCGCAGGCGAGCTGATCCGTGTTTGCGACTCGCAGTGGCGGTACCGGCTGCCGCTGGGCTTTGCGATGCGCGCGCTCTGGTCGGGAACGGAACACCGAACACGAAGGGGTCGCTGCCGGCTGCTGCTGCGGCGGTTAATGGCGCGGCAGGGTAGGTCCTTATTTTTTCCACTGCTCGGCAGGGGTAGGGGCTCGGGCTACCGGCTAGGGATAGGGCTGCGTACTGTACGCGGCTATGGCTACTACTAGGGCCTGATTTAGATTGGGATTAGAAATCAGTATTTGACGTTGTAGCATTTTCGTTTATATTTGATAATTATTGTCCAATCATGATCTAACTAAGCTCAAAAAAATTTGTCTCGTAATTTACAATCAAACTATATAATTAATTATTTTTTTATCTACATTTAATACTCTATGTATGTATCTAAATATTTAATATAATAGAGAGAGAGCAAAAAACTTGTAATCTAAAGGTCCAGTAGGATAGGAATTGGATGCTAGGCGGGGGACTTTGTCAAGGTACCAGTACACTCCCGATCTAGGTATCCTGTCCTCTAAAAAGAAAACTGTAAG
Organism: Miscanthus lutarioriparius; assembly: GCA_904845875.1. Classification (NCBI taxonomy): domain Eukaryota; kingdom Viridiplantae; phylum Streptophyta; class Magnoliopsida; order Poales; family Poaceae; genus Miscanthus; species Miscanthus lutarioriparius. The sequence continues at coordinate 31,299,475 of CAJGYO010000017.1, read as the reverse complement.
GGGCTATTTGGAACACGCCAGGTTTAGAACGCAGGAATAAAAACACGCGAATAGAAAAAAATATATGAATAGAGTGAGTATGCAGTGATAAAACAGAGAAAAGAAAAAACGTGGAAAATAACTAAAAGGGGTGTTTGGAACGTAGGAATCAATAACACAGGAAAAATACAGAAAAAATGCAGAAAGTAACATATTAATTTCTTCTTCTCTATCTGTACTTCGGGCATACACGAAAACCGGAGCTCACGATGGATGTTTTATTTCCTCTTTTTGTGAAGTTCCTTTCCTTGAGAACACAGGGACTCATTCCTCCATTTCAAATAGCAATTCTCTAAACCTTTCCTCTAGATTTAATTCCTCTACTTTTTCTTTTGTTTTCCTCTGTTCCAAAAGAGACCTAATTCTTGTTTTGCAACAAGTCAATAAATTTATTTTAATCAAATTTATATAAAAATTTAACCTCTACACACTCCGTCTCAAAAAAAATCTAGGTATAAATATAGACAATTGACTTGTCTAGACTTCTCGCAACTAAAAAAATTGATTTGTTTAGATTCATACCTCGAATTGCACTCTCTCTAGACCTAGAGAGACTGACTTCATCCCTTAAATTTTGATGAGTGAAATGTTTTTCAGTTTGAAAAATTAACTTAATTAAAATCTAGAACTGTACTCTTTTTAAGATGCAGGTAGTAACATCATAGTCCATAGATGCAGTTTCCCGCCAGGGCTTGTTTGATCAAAAGAATACAAAACACATGAAAGGTAGAAAACGTAAGGACTGAAGTGTCAAAACAAAGAAATGGAAAAATGTAGGAACATATGATAAGAGGTGTTTGGGCACAGGAATATATGTAACCCATGATATTGTTGATTAATTAAGACCACAATCAATTTCGGTTTTTTAGAAAGATGAAAGGATATTATTAATTAAGACCACAAGTAATTTTAGTTTTTTAGAAATAACAAAACTATATTGTTAATAATACCACAAGAAAAAATATGTATAAAAACAGGAGCACAATGCCCCGTTAAAATATTACAAATAGTCGTTGCACATAAAAGGGTAAAGTAAAACATTTAGGACATGTTTGGCACGGCTCCTCCTGAGGGGCTCCTCTGGAGGAGCCGGAGCTATTTTGGAGGAGCCACAATTTGTGGCTCCTCCAAAACGGCTCCGACTCCTCTGTTTTTTTACTGAAAAACGGCTCTTCCAAGAAAACGTTTGGCAGGGCTCCTCTGGAGGAGCCGGAGCCGGAGCCGGTGAGGAGCCCTGCCAAACAGGTCCTTAAGCCTGATAAGGGTCCTAAGCCAATAAGAGTTGACTTCACATGTTACAGCATCGACCCTAATTGAGGTGGTCATAGACCCGCAAAAAAAGAAGAGATTGATATAGGTCCTCGATCTTATGACCTACTCCCTCCGTCCTATAAAGCCATAGTTTTAGAGTTTAAAATTTGATAATGCTTGGGCACGGACGACTGTCCCATCCAGACGCCGCGCATCTCAATCCGCCTCGCTGCTTTCTCCCACCGTGCGCCTCACCTGCGCTGCTCCCTCGCTTGCTCCTAGCTCCCACCCGTCACGCACCCTACCTGCACTGCTCGCTCCTCGCTCCCACTTGTCGCGCACCCCACCCGCACTGCTCGCTCCTCGCTCCGGCCACGCGTCGCCTGCTCAGCTGAGCTAAAGGGCTATGTTGGTGGTGCTGGTAGTGGTTGTGCTCGCGCGCCGCCGATGGTGCTGGTGCCGATGGTGCTCGCAAGCCTCCGGATCCCACCCTGACGACCGGAATCGACTGGTCCCAACCTTCGCATCCCCTATGTTGCAAATGTATGTTTTAAGTGTTTCAGCTGTTTTAGAGGTACGTTGCAATTATTTCATATGGATGTTCCAAGAGCAGATCAGGATGTTGCACATGTTGCAAGTGTTTTAGAGATATGTTGCAAGAGTTTGTTCAAAATGTTTCATCTGTTTCAGACGTATGTTGCAAGTGTTTTATCTAGATGTTGCAAGTGTATGTTCCAAATGTTTCATTTGATTCGGCCGTATGTTGCAGTTGTTTTCATTTGAGTGTTGCAAAAGTAGATCTCGATGTTGGATGTCCGAGCGAGGAAGAGAGAGCTAGCGCGGGAGCCATGGCGGCGGCGGCTTAAGCTGGCGGCAATGCTCCAACGGAGGACATGCAGGTGTCCGCGCTAGCGTACGCGGCCCTGGAGTGGATCCTCATCGCGCTGCTCCTGATCAACAGCCTGCTCGCCTACGCCATCGCCTTCACGCGGGAGCCATCACGACATAGTGACGCGGCGCACGGCAGGCGGGCTCTCATATTACGTGGGCGCTGGGGACGGGACGTGGCGTAGCAAGTGCATCGAACGGGAGCTGCGTCCGGACGCGGGCCTAGGGCAGACGTCCGGGCGCTAGCCTTGCCATTTAAAATTTGTCTCACAAAGACCGCACGAAGATACTACTCCGTCCCATAAAAAGAGTCGCTACGGGACTCGTGCTGGTCAAACTTTCTTAAGTTTGGTTAGATTTATAGAAAATATTAGCAATGTTTATATCTCCGAATAAGTTTATTATAAAAATATATTCAACAATTTATCTAATAATACTAATTATATATCATAAATGTTAATACTTATTGACCAGACAGTGCCCCTCATAGCTGCCTCCTCGGACCTAACAAATGCAGCTTGGGTTCATTTATCAGTATAATTAGCCTGTTCGTTTGGTTGTGGCTTATCGTAAACGATCGTAAATTTTTAGTTGAAACAGTATTTTTTTCTCACACAAACCAGCCAGTAGTACTTCTTCACGAACCAGCAACGAAACGAACCAGCCAACCGAACAGGCTGATTGATACGAGATTGCCTTCAAGAAACTCAAGTTGATTGTCTAAAAAATTGGGGTTCGGCAATGATAACCCAAGCGAGCATGGAAAATTAGGACTCAACGATGATGCCTTCGCCAGGCATCGGTGATTTGCTATATCAACAACAAAGATGGCACAACGACAAGGACCATTTATTAGAGGCGACTGGCTTTGCCTGCCTCTAGAAATAAAAGAACACCCATCTTTGAAAATATTTTCTGTAGTAGTGATCATTTAGAACCGTTTGGCTTCACCACCAAGTGAGCATAGGATGAGATGAATATAGATAGGGCTCCACACTTCGATGGCATGAGTTTTCCATGTTGGAAAGTGCTTATGGAAGCACACCTTCAGGCTAGGAGGGTTGATGTTTGGCGTGTCACCGATGATGGCAGAAAGAATGAGACCAAGGCCAGGACACAATATGATGCTATTGCGGAGTCTATTTTATTGTTCTCTCTTGGTGATAGTGTGTTCAATCGTGTTTTTGCTTGCACAAATGCACATGAGCTTTGGAATGCTATCAATGAGAACAATAGAGTCACAAAGGACGTGCAAAATCAAAAGTATAATGTTCTCATTGAAAAGATCAATAGTTTAAAAAAAATATGAGCATGAGAATGCACAAGATATGTTCTCATGCCTAAATGTTCTTGTCAATGAAATTAATGCTTTATGCGTGAAGGACATTGTTGATGACTTGTACAATCGGAAGATCATTCAAGCACTTCGAAAGCAAGAGTACAACATGATCATCTCTTGATGAGATAACACCAAATCAAGTACGACAAGATCATTGCTCATGAGCTTTGAATGGGCATCAAGAACACTTCTTCGCCAACTCCATATCAAGAGCTTGGCCGTTACGAGCAAGCGCAAGAGCAAGAACGAGCCAAGGTGGGCAAGAATCAAGGTAAGTGAAGAAGAAGAGGGCGACGATGATGGTGAAGAAACCTCAAATTCTTCACACGAGGTTGAGTATTCAAATGTCCAAGCCCAAGACAAAAAAGATAGCATATCATGTATGGGTAATTTGGAAGATGTGATACTCGATTATTGTTGATGGTAGGAGAGTTGGCTTTAAGAAGAGGGCCAAGGAGTCAAGGAGGAGGATGGATGAGGCTTGCAAATAGCAATTAAAAAATGGCCCGAGTGCTAAAAACATTTGCTCAATTTCAAGTGATGGAGTCAAGCAAAGACACATGCTCAAGTTCTTTTTTGGTAAACTAACCAAATTTTTTTTTTGGTCAATGCCCGGAACCGGAGGACGAGGAGGGCTAGTAGTATCACGTATATTACTGCCTTCTTCTCAAATCAAATTGCGGGTGTATCAACCATGCACATTGTCTAGCCATATATGTACTGCTATCGCGTCTGTCAACTTTGGCTCCTTTATTTAAGTCACGTCAATATTGTTTGGTTAAAGTTGTAACCAATTTACCTGTCCCGTTCATGCAGTCATCAGCAGAATGGTGTTCGTCCATTTGCTCATAGTTCAATAAGAGAATTCAGAATGGACAAGGAGGGTGGAGTAGACGCGACAAATTGACTATACATGTACTTCGTTCGTTTTTTTTTACATGTTGTATTAACTTGATTTTAAGAACATTTGTATCTTTGATCATCGATTAAAAAAATAATATATAGATTCTTGACATAAGATTTATGTTTTAGATTCTCTATAAGAAATAATTTAATAACGTAATTAATATGTTGTCAACTATAAAGATTTTTTAAAATAGATAATCAAAGATAATAATGTTTGACTTAGAACAATGGTAACGTGACATGTAAAAAGACAAAGGGAGTATCATGTCAAACTCATAAATGATATACCTCTTTTGTTGCTGTCGTGGTTTGATACTATTTCTATACCATTTCCCCTTTGTATCATTATTTTTTTTGAATTTCCGGAACAGTTTTGGAAGTTTAATTAGATCTCTCTCGATCTTGTTGATGTCACAACCTTCCTTGCATGTTGCATGCAATTTTATTGCAGTACGTATTTTCAAGAGAAGGATCTTGCCTTACAGGTTGCATGCGGTTTGATTTGATTGGAGAATCAAGGGTTGGGAAGTCTCAGATGGGTTGAATCCATAGGCCAACGAGTTGGTTTAGAATGGGTTGAAACTGAAACATGGTTTGGTATGTGGTGATTGGCGCATATGGAGAGATGGTTGCATGGTGCGGGTTTACCAATCTCGCACGATGGATTCAGTCTAAATCACAGCCTGACAGCTCGTTAGCAGGCTCATCGATTCTCTCTTCTGCACCTCGGATAAATGCTGACCTGAAATGGTCTTGTTGGGGTGATCTAATTTTTGTGATCAATTTTTGGCAGGAAGAAAATATTGCAAGTTTTGCAACGGCAAATTTTTGTGGGTCTCTGGGTGCGGCAGCACGCAACCGTGGCCGAATGGCCGTTGGCGCCGCAGCGCCAGCGCGTGGGGCGTCCGGCGTCCGCCAGGACAGACCGGGGCCGGCCTCCGTGAATCTAGCTAGCCCAGGCGGCCAGGTCTGAAGCAGTGCGCGCTGCTGCTGGCTGGTGCGGCCGCTGCAGGTCAGACCGTCACAGTTGTCTCTCCTTTTCTCTCGCGCTGTCCCACTCCAGCTCCAGCTGCTGCAGTGGATTCGATTTCGAGCTCTGCTCTGCTGCTTCTCCTCGGTTCGGTTGGCAGCTGCATGCGCACAGCCTTTCCACGCCGAGCCTCCATCCTGGAGCAGCGCGCCCGTCAGGCTTCAGGCGGCGGCTGCCGGCTGCCCGGCTGCCGCTTCGCTCGATGGATCTCTGTGCGAGTCGGTATCACGAGCTGTCAAGCCGTGCTTCTTTCTTTTCCCTGTCGGGCCACGCGAGCACTGTAGCCGAGTTTGCGGCTGCGAGTCTGCGACCGACCACCACGCGTTTCACGGAGACGGGCGCTGGCCGGAGAGGATGCATGCGCGCCGGCCGCGAGCAACGGTTGTCGGCTGGCACCGCCGGGGGCGACGCAATGGATGGGACGCACGGTCAAAGCTGCAGGTTGGGGGCCACTGCCGTCTGCCGGGCTGCCCCCTTGGTTTTCCTCCGAGCTTTAATTGCACAACGGAGTAGATGGGGGCTCGTTTAGTCGCGGTAAGTAAAGTTTGGAGGTGTCAAATGCGGTTACATGGGATATCGCAGACGGTGTTGATAGTAATAAAAAAATAAATTATAAATCCGTAAATAAATTACGAGACCAATTTATTAAGCCTAATTAATTTGTTAGCCTAATTAACCTATCATTAATACATGTGTTACGGTAGTACTTTATTATCAAATAATGGACTAATTAGGTTTAAAAGATCTGTCTCGTAAAATAGTCGTAATCTATATAATTAATTAATTTTTAATCTATATTTAATATTTTATACATATATTTAAATATTTGATGGGATAAGTTGTAAACTTCTGGAGGAACTAAACGAAGCCTAAACATAGCCGCACGAGTCAAAGCTGAAAACGAGACTAATAACAGAGCGTTACGATCGCAGCTTCCAAAGAGCACAGCATTCAGTTACGCTACCCGCTCCTTCTTCGCCACTAGTACGTTCTACTCCGTAGTCTCCGGCTCCCCGCTCCTTCTTCGCTACTAGTACTACTCAGTAGCCTCCGGCTCTCCACCACTGCGCCACCCCACCCCACCGCGTCGCAGCAATGCCGCCGACGCCGCGAAAGCGGAAGGCGCCCGAGCCCGAGCCACGGCGGCGCCCGCCGTCCCTCCTGGAGTTTCGTGCCCCAGTGGACGGCGCGTGGTACGACGCGCGCGTGACGGTGCAGTGCGGCGCGCTGCGGGTCATGTACGAGGGGTTCCTCGAGGAGCTGGACGAGTGGTACGACCCCGCAGCGCTCGCCGCCGCCTCCGCCTCCGCGCGCGACGTGGCCACGCTCCGCGCCAGGTTCCGTGCGAGGTCAACGCCCCTGGAAGACACACAGTGCCGCGATCTCCGAGCCGGCGCGCTGCTCTGCGTCTCCTGCGCGCTCGACGGCGGCGACCTCAAGTTCTACGACGCCGTCCTCGAGTCCGTACGTTCCTTTCATTCCATCCTTGCACAAATACGCACATGCAAATGTCAATGCTGGTGTTTGGTGTTTGTTGACCGTGAAAGCTGGACACGCTGATGCAGGTCTTGCCGGCGGCTCACGAGATCGTTGACGGCAAGGAGCGGTGCTCGTGCAGTTTCACGGTGCGGTGGTCGAAGGGACCGCGCGCCGGGAGCCGGGAGGTGGTCGGCGTTGAGCGGGTTTGCTGCGTGCAGTCCTCGCCGGTGCAAGACCCGGTGCTTATCGAGTTCCTGGACGGCGTGACCAAGCTGCTCAGGAACGTCAACGAGGAAATGGCGTCTCAGGAGATCCGCGCCGTGCCGGCAGCCGAAGGCGGCGTCCCTGCAGACGCGCCGCCCGGATTTTACCGGAAATTTGGGTCCACGAAGTAGGCAAGCAGCAAGCGGTTTGATGTGCATGGTTCTGAGGCTGGCCATTGGGTGCCTCTGATTTTGTGTTGCTTCAACAAATCTGATCCTGCGCATACATCTTCTCTCCCAAATTCTCCATCCACTTGGTTTGAGTTCGGTCATTAAAATACTAATAATGTTTTGTTCATGGATCATGGTTACCGTGTCACCCTAGAAGGCCGGGTTATCTGGTGAACACAAAAAATGTCTAGAACATATGCAGCGAAAGCACAACTGAAAAAGAAAAACATGTTTTCTTTCGGACGCAGCTACAGATGGGTCGCACTATTGGCGAGCTCATGACCCGCCGCCGCCGCTGCCGGTTGGGACGGCGAGACCCTACCATGTCCATGGCCCTCCTTTCCCCCTCTCCCGCCGCCACCATGGCCATGGTTGCCCCTGCCCGACCACCGCCTCTGCCTCTCTCCCGTCCCCACCACCAAGCTGGCCTACCTTCCGAGCCCCTTCTAAACCCGCCGGAGATGGAGACTAAGAGAGAGGCTGACTCCGCAGAGGAGTCACACGGTGGCGACGAAACGTGACTGTCACGAAATAAACTTAGTCTGTCTACCCAGAACTATATGTTTTATGCGGTTTCAACGCATGATTTTTTTTTTGCATTATAGAATTAAGATCCAACAACCTCCAGTCTCTTTTTACCTCTGGTTTTTTTCTACCTCCAGACAATCACATATCCACAGATAAAGAGAAACAATTTTTTTCTATGCAAAGACAAAAAAAAAAAGGTTCCCAGTCGACAGCAGAGGTAACGGCAAGCACCAGGGAGGAGCATTGTCCGTTGGACCTGAACGCGTGAGCGGCGTGGCCTCCGTCTCGTCGACGACCTGCTCCTTGGAATGATATCCTACGACGAGCACAAGGCCGAGAAGACAGTTGAAAAGAGAGAGAGGGACTATTTTTTTTTCTAAAACACATGTGTGTTGTATAGCATTTCTGAATAAACTTTACGTTTTCTAAAGTAGTAGGCCATAATGCACAATTCCATACCAAATAATACGAATTTGTTTCATCAGTGAAGACCACATGTTCGCAAACTAGCAAGAGTGCCTCATATCGAAATGGAATTCCAATGGATAGAATGTTCAACTACCCAGAGCATGCATTGAGAAGTTTCATCAGGATTATTTCTACTACTATGCCGCACAATGAGCATAACACTCTCTAATGAAGCATCCTGAAGACTGAAGTATAATCCAAAAAGGACGGGCATAATGGAGTATAGTGTCTGAGTTTAATCATACAACATGGCTGAGAATCTAGTAAAGTCGTTTGCGGCAATCAGATGCACCGCAGTGGCAAGCCAGCTTCACAAATATTGCCATCTGCCCCAGTGACACTGTCCAGCCGATACCCGTAGTCGTACGAGAGCTCCTGCAACAGTTACATGGTAATCTTGGTTAAAAAAAACTGGGGGAAAAGGAATACATTAGATCGGCAAAACATTTTATTTGACCAAAGTCAGCAAACCAACAGCAGGAAGATAGAAGGCATATTATGGTACACCAGTTGCACAAATGATACATGATCATATGTTTTTCAATTCACTATGGTTAGGTGAGACAATCATGCAAGTTCAAGGGCCTGTTAAAGGAAATTGTAAGTTCAAAGGGTGTGGTCGTGAAACAATCTTGCAAGTTTGGGGGCTTTTAGTGCATTATTATTATTTTTTTAATAAAACAACTACTACTTAACAAGCCTAGCCCAGTTTGGCTGAGGGTGTACATGATGTACGTCCATACCATCTAGATTGAAGTCCTTGTTGAGGCTAATTTAGGTACCAATCTTGTTCCTAATATAAAACCACTATTTTCTCCTAGCTTGGTCTACCTTTTTTTTTTCTTTAAAGAACTTCTCTTTACATATGTAGTCCTCTAGTAACATAACTGTATCTTATGTGTTTGTTTGGTACAACTCCAGCTCTAAGAATTTCTAAAGATAGGGGTAGGGCCGGAGCTCTGGGCACATTAAAGGTGTTTTGTTAAACAGGTTTAATCTTATTTTGGACTTAGTCTAGACCACTTAATTTTATCTCCATGGATCTTGGAGGTAGAGCGATGCCCAACAGGCCTAATATATGAGTGCAACTGCATTATGTTTTGAAAGCCGAGAAAAAACATGGTTGAACAGAAAAGAATGTAACATGGAAATAAATGAATCAATCATTATTAAATGATTACTACTATTAAGTCAAATTACTAATTACTAAATGCTGTCGCTTCAACATGTATGATTTAATCCTAACTGAATTTCTAAACATGTTTTGGCATTTTCACCAGGGGGGGGGGCATTAGTGATGAAGGCTCACCTGAAGCGGGTATCAGCAGCAAAAAGCATAACTTTTGCTAGCTTGATGTCCCTATGTGAGCTCAACACACACTGGATGAAAAGATTGGGTTGGCAACTGTGATTTATGAACCTTGCAATGTTGCCAACAGAACCAGCATCAATGCAATATTCAGGTGTTCGAGATGCCACCTCCGAGTCATGCTCAGAATGAAGTGATGCCATGTGCAGTTCCGAGCCAGCCCTTTGCTGTAGAAAAAAAAACAATTAAACAGCATTGAGATCACCTCTCTAGTACAATGAAACGTAGCTCTCCTGCGTTTTCGAAAAAAAACAGCATTGTAACTATATGTGTTCAGACACCACATGGCATTTCAACAAGGGGAAAGAATGACAATATTTTTCTTTTAGAAGAAAAATAATGACAACTTCAAGCAGGGACAGAGAAGCTCAGCATTTTTCTAATATTTCTGCTGCTTCGTCGATATCAATGAATAAAAATTACTTGTGAAGCAACCAAAATCAACATAAGACCAGGTACTTGTGCTATCACAAAGTATCAACGGCTCTTTTAAGAGTTAAGATTTGTCCAAAAGATGAGAATCAAGGTTAGAATGGTTTCACTTCCAAAAAGAAAATCCACCACAAAAAAAGGGGTCCAATAGAACAGTTCCGTTTAACCAGCAAACAACGAAAACATCCAATACCTCTCTTCCATCCAGCCCTTCCATTGTTTGAAGACAATCTATATCAAATATGTAGTTGTTCTCCAACAATCCTTCGACTTCTGTAGTCCTCCTTAATACCCCAGTGTACTCGCAAATTAAGGCCCCAGGAAGAATAGAGTCCCAGGTCCTAACACCCCAACCTTTTGATTTTGTCTTGAATACCTGGATTCACAATTCAATAAACATTGTAAAGAAAAATGAAGCATGATAACCAACACAAAAGACTAAAGAAAATAATAACCTCCAGGCGATACTTCAATCCCTGCTGGGAGGTTCTATTAACACAGTTGCAGTGGCAGGTACAAGTAGTACCACACTCATACACAACAGGGGGGGATGAAACCTTAACCTCGTCTGTCTTTGCTTGTACATAAACTTTCTTTCCCTATCTTAATTGAAAGGCAGAGCTCCTGCCATTGTGTTAAAAAAAAAACAACAGGCTTTGGCTCCACTAACCTGAATGTTAACCAAATGGTAAAAAATTAGAGTGCGATACAAGAAAGTGAAAAAAGAAAACTTAATATCCAATTAGGGCACTACCCCCACCCAAAAAAAAAAAATTAAAAACACCCCACCCACCTCAAGAACACCCCCCGGGCCCAACCACCCACAGACAATGAAAGTAACTGTTTTCAGTCAACATGTTTCCAGCCAGCAAAATACAACAAAAATGTTAAACAGGAAATCTTACCTTCCAATACTATATTGTTAGTAAAAGAAGACAAAAGATCAAATAACCTCAAACATTAAAAGAAGCAATCGATCTTCCAACACAAGCAGCAGAAAACAAGGACAATTGCATAACTTAATAATGAATGAAGTTCAAAAAATGTGCAACAGAGCTAATAACAGTGGGTAAGAAGTTTCCTTTAAGGTATGTAGCATACCAGATGGAGGGATAGGAGAATTATCAACTAAATTTGTAGCAGGAATCCGAAAGTTCTCCTGACCATTTGAAATGTCTTCACAAACCAACCTATTAAAACAATAAAATGAAAGAAATGCAAGCTTGAGAAGTAAAATGGAAATTTAAAACTCACAACAAAAGACAAAACATCGATAATTGAATAGTAAAGACTGTAACATTGATATGATGAGTGATTGAGTAACACACCCAGGCAATTCAGATATTGGCATGGGAACATCTCCATGGGCAAATAGTACCTACATGCATATGTATTTAAAAGAATTTGAAAGCAAAAAAAAAATAGATAGAATAGAATAAAAGCATAATGTCAAAGCAAACTAAGAAGTGGAACAGAAATCAGTGCTTACAAACGTTGCACTGAAATTTGAAACATTGGTACAGTAACAATAATCCACACTGGATATTATAATCTATATGAATTGTAGAGGGATCTTCTTTCAAGGCTGTAATCCCTTAGCTTCACTTTTTCTAGAAAAACAAACCGGCAGGAGAGCTGCCTGCTATATCTTGTCACAACAGCATTATTATCATGGAGAACTAGTGTGTTACTGAACAATTTAACTTAAATATCATTTGAAACAATGAATACAAATTTGGACAATAATCCGGAGCAAAACAGAATATCTGAACAAAGGCACAGTAAGCAATGAATGTGAAACAATGTCGACCCAGGGTCCTAAAGCATGAAGTAGCCTCCTGATTCCCATAGAGTAGACAATTTCCAACTACTCCCTGCTGGTCATATTGTCAACTCATATTTTTCACTCAGTTCTATGTACACTTGTAAACATGATTTTTTTAATAAAAATAAAAATAAACCTCTCACAACCTCAAAACTAGCATGAGTAATTTTGCTACTTCATTTCAAATTATGGGTGACTTGTCATAAGTCAAACTTTTTCAAACTTTGATCAAGAAACTGGAAAAACATATTAGCATCGAAAGTACAGTACATACATTATTAAGACATTTCATGAAGAATTTGATGAAACTAATTTGATGTTCTAGATGTTGGTGCATTTTTTTATGAACTTAGTGTTGGCGAATTGGGGCTGCCAGAGGGCAGCTTGGCCAGCAGGCCGCTTGGATTGTATTGAATTGCAATAACAACTTGGATACAAAAGATGCCAACCACTGCATATATAAGCAAGTGGTGTACCTACTCCTTAGCATATTCTAACTGCATAAAGCATATGATTCCTGCTTGGTTGCCAAGGCACCATGATCAACTTGGTTGCCAAGGAACCTGAAAAGTTACATGACAGTGAATAGTAAATAGCTATAGTAGGCAACTGGAAAACATGAACACTAGGCTAACTGCTGACAATTCTCCCATTTAGCCTTGTGGTCCTTGGAAGTGATGTGCTTGAGCCCAATTCTTCCCCTCATCTTTTCAAATTTTGATCTTCCAAGAGACTTGGTTAGAATGTCAGCCAGCTGATCAGTGGTGGATATGTGATCAGCCCTGATACTTCCATCTTCCAAGCAGTTTCTGATGAAGTGATACTTGATTCTGATGTGCTTACTGCGCTCATGAAAGACTGGATTCTTGGCTAGAGCAAGTGCAGACTTGCTATCAACCTTCAGTTCGACCACTTCCACATTCCTTCCAAGGAGGTCTGCCAGCAGCCTGGATAGCCAAATAGCTTGTGTTGCAGCTGTGGTAGTGGCAATGTACTCAGCTTCACAACTAGATAGAGCCACCACCTTCTGCTTCACTGACTGCCAGCACACAAGATTGCTTCCCAGGAAGAACAGAGTGCCACTAGTGCTCTTGCTGGTGTCAATGTCCCCAGCCAAGTCACTGTCGCAGTACCCAACAAACCTTGCTCTCCCTGGAGCCTTGGTGTAGTGCAGGCCGATGCGCTTGATGGCAGCTTGGTGCTCTGCAGTCGGCCTCTCCATGAATCGACTGACAAAGCCTACTGAGAAGGCTAAGTCAGGTCTTGTGTGGACCAAGTAGCGCAGGCTGCCCACCAATCTTCTGTATTGGGTAGGATCAACTTCTGCAGCCGTGCTCTGCCTGCTCAACCGCAGCCGCTCCTCCATTGGTGTATGGGCAGGGTTGCAAGCATCCATACCTCCTAGCTCAAGGATCCTCTTGGCATAATGGGTTTGCCTCAGTGTGATCCCAGCTGAATCTTGGTGTACTTTGACCCCCAAGTAGAAGGACAGGAGGCCGAGGTCGCTCATGTCGAAAACCTTCTTCATCTGAGCCTTGAAAACTTCTATGGCTTGAGCGCTGGCACCGGTGATGATCAAGTCGCCAACATAGACGCCGATCAGCAGCAACTCCTCCCCTGTCCCTCGCTTGTACATCGCAGCTTCATGGTCGCTTTGCTGGAAACCCATCTCCTTGAGGGTGGCGTCAAGCTTGGCGTTCCAAGCTCGCGGAGCCTGCTGTAGGCCATACAAAGCCTTGCGCAGACGGTACACCATCTTCTCCTTCCCGGCGACGGTGAAGCCAAGCGGCTGCTTCACGTACACCTCCTCCTTGAGGTCGCCGTTGAGGAAGGCCGATTTGATGTCCATGTGGTGGACACGCCATCCTTCTTGGGCCGCCAGCGCGAGGACTCGGACGGATTCCATGCGCGCCACGGGAGCAAACGCGTCGTCGAAGTCGATCCCTTCCTGCTGGACGAAACCCCGCGCCACCAAGCGCGCCTTGTACTTGGTCACCGCGCCCCGCTCGTCCTTCTTGAGCTTGTAGACCCACTTCAGAGTGATGGGCCGGTGACCGGGAGGAAGCTCCACAAGCTCCCACGCGCGGTTCTGTGTAACACCCAAAATTTTGCATCATTTTAAAATAGCTGAAATTGATTTTAGTGCATTTATGTGAGCATGCCACATTAGTTAAATAAATATTTTTTGTGAAATTAAAATTCATCCTAAGGCTAGAGACATGTTGATGCACTCATGCTGGAGCATATTTCATTTGTGATGGACTGGTTTTTCTTGCATGTGAAAAGGAATTCAAATCCCTTTTGAAAATCCATTTAAAAATTCTGGAAAATAAAAAGAGAAAAAAAATTGGAAATCCCTTCTTCTCTGTTCTGGCCGCGAGGCCCAACCTTCCTTCTGGCCCAGTCCAGCAGCGCCGCCGTTTCTTCTTGGGCCGGGGCCAAGGCCCAGCCGCGAGCAGCAGCCCGCCTCCCTTCTTCCCTTGGCCGCTGACGTCAGGCATCCAGGAACCGGCGTCACCATCTTCCTCATCGAGTCGAACTCGAATCCGACCGAGAGCCTGGGCACCGGTCCACGAGCCGTGCGTCCGCACCGCGCCTTCACCCTATAAATCACGTGCGCGCGCCCGCATCGCCTTTTTCCCAACCCTAGCGAACGCCGCCTTCGCTTTCCGAGCTAGCAGCGGCAGCCGCAACCCTAGCCAACCGCTGTCGCCGTCAATTGCGCCGCCTTGTCGCTCTTTCGCCCTTGTAAGCTCGCGAACCAGTTCGCCTTGACCTCGCAAACCTCCTGAGATCCTTAATTTGGCTCAATTCTGCTCACTTTGCGATGTTAGCGTGTGCAGTTTGCCGCCGTCCGACGACGCGAGCCTCCCGCCGTCCACGACCCGTCACCGACTCCATCTTCCTCTTGGGTGACTACGGGGTGAGCTCCTCTTTCGATTGGTACCGGTCCCGTGTCTTGGGATGGCCGGAATCGCCCGAATCGGCAACGCCGGCGAGGTCCTCGCCACCGGTCATGGAGCGCCGCCGTGTGGCCCTTCTTCTCCGGCCCGTTGCCACCGTCACCCGCGCCGATCTAATCTCGGCCGGTCATCCTTGATCGGACGGCCAGCAGAGGCCGACACCCCTTCGCGGGGAATATTTGCTAAAGAGCCCCTGAGCTCTTTAGATTTTGAACCCGCAGTCCAAAGCGTATTCCAGAGAATACGTTTTCTCTTTTGGAAAACGTATTTTTCATTTAACAGATTCAAAATCAAGTTCCATCTAATTACAGTTTTGCCACTGATTTCAAATGCTTATAAAATGCTCATTTTAACTCCAAATTGATCCGTTCAACTTGCGTTAGATTCGTCTTTTCGAGATCTATCTGTTCATATAATTTGTCACCATGTTTTTGAACTTTAAATTTCGAATTTAGATTTAATCTATTTCTTTAATAGGGAAACTTGTTTTGATCATAACTTTCTCGTTGTAACTCCGTTTTTCGTGATCTTCGCGTCTGTGTGATCGTAGCAACGTGTAGAATAGTTTTATAAACTTTTCAAAAATGTTTGTCTCTGTTGGTGTACTGTTCTAATTAAATCTATTTGTTTGCCTCGTGTATGATTGCTCGAATGATTGTATGTTGCTGCTTGGTGTTGTTGATCGAGTTCAGACGGTGAGGTTTTCGTTGGTGATCAAGAGAACTTCTACGACCAGCACAAGACCAGACTTTCAGGAGAACTTTAATCAAGACAAGTATAGCTAAGGACCTTCCTTGTTGTCCTATTCATGATGCTCACTAAAACACATACGCATGTGTCTTCCTTGCTACCTATGGTAGGATTTCCTAGAGATTGAATACTCAGTTACCTTGAAAACCTTGGGATATATGCATGGGTAGTATTTATGCTAGTGCTAAGCAATGACAATGATCATGTGAATTGATTAATGGAATAAGCAATACATTAAAAGATGACTAAAAGGACTTATCCTTTGGCAAAAGCTGGGACAACCCGTACAGCTGTGAGGTAAGGATGGCAACGGATCGGGTTTGGGGCGGATATCCGCGGGTTTCGAGTTCTGCGGGTTCGGGTTTGGGGATGGTTTTTCACCCACGGTTTTCGGGTTCGGGGCCCCGAAACCAATCGGGTTCGGTTTCGGATTTGGTTTTCCACCCGTGGATATCCAATGGATATCCGAAATAAATCATTTGGAATTAAAACTCATGTTTTATAATATACTAATAATAATTTGTTTACTTAGATTATTAAATTTATTTAAAGTTGACTCATGCAAATATTTATTATTTGTTGCCTCTTGTTTATACATGTGAATATGTGTATATATATCCGCGGGTTTCGGGTATCCGTTCGGGTTTCGGGTATCCGCGGGTTTGGTTTTGGTGATGGATTTCCACCCGAATCGGTTTTCGGGGCGGATTCGGGTTTCGATTTCAGGTTTCGGTTTTGGGTGCACGGAGACTCCAACCGATCCGAACCCGACCCGTTGCCATCCTTACTGTGAGGGCTACATGGCTCTGGCTCTAGTCGCTTAAAAAACCCTTTTCTAGCTGGTTAGAGGTCTGCGAGTTGGATATAGGACAGCCTCTGTCCTGTTGAGCCTAGCTATGAAAGCGGCCTTTTATATTTTTGGAAAGAGGGTTCCTATATCCAATGACCCTACGGCCCTGGCTGGTTAGGCGAGCTCTTAGGTGGCTTTATACGGTGTTCGGTGTTTGGACGTAATTAACCCATACATTTGAACAACATGACTCACAGTGAAAGTGTACAACCTCTGTAGGGTGTAAAACTGTTATAACAGCCGTGCCCACGGATACGGGCGGCCCGGAAAACTGAGGAAATATACAAGTTCTTAATTGAAACATGATAATCGTTTATTTATGATACTCTATTGTTATTCATTATTCAATTACATTGAATCATTGTGACATGGGATCATTGCTACCTTGATGTTAATAAATGCTAAACTTGATGATGACTTAAATGCTAACCGCAGTAAACCAGTGTCAGCTATTTGAGCCTCATGAACCCTTAGTTATCTTGTTAAGTACGACATGTACTTATGCCATGCTTTATCTTTTATGTTGGAAAATCCCGGATGGGTAACAGATCAAGATTGGATTGAAGATTACCGTGATGAGTATTAGGCTTGGTGTCAACCAGTTGACGTCCTTGTTGGAGCTTCCGCAAGAGAGTTATCTTAGTAGTTATTATATTTATGTATGAGACTATGTGTTGAATATTTATTCGCTATGTAATAAACATTGTGTTGGTACAATTTACAATTTGTCCACTTATGTGTGCGCCTGTTCCTGGGGTGCACATAAGACTTTTATACATCCTTCTTAAAATTGGGTGTGACATTCTGCTCCACCGCCTTGATCTCCTGCTCCATGGCAGCCTGCCAGGCAGGATCGCCTTCAGCCTCCGCGAAGTTGGCCGGCTCGCCGGCGTGCGTGAGGTGAAGCTCGGCGAAGAGACGTGAAGCCGGCGACGGTGTGGGCGCGTCCCCGACGATGTTGGGCATGGTACGGTACCGCAGCTGCTCGCCGTCGTAGGAAGCGTCAAGGCGATCATCGTCGTCCTCGAGCGGTGACGCGAACTCAACTAGGTCCGCCTGCTCGGTCTCCGCTGCTGGTGAAGCAGAGGAGGCCGGTGGATCGTGCTCCCCTGGAGCTGGTGACGACGTGCGCGGCGGAGCTCCGTCTGCGTCGACTCCCCAGAACTCGATGTCGAAGTCGCTGGAGGTGGAAGCAGACGTCCCGGCGGCCGAATTGGACCAATCCCAGTCGCGCCCTTCATCAAACACCACGTCGCGGCTCACCTTGACGCGTCCTGTCGCCGGATCGAGGACCCCGGTAGACCTTGGCGCCCTCGACATAGTCGATGAAGACCCCAGCCTTGCCGCGGTCGTCGAGCTTGCGCAGCTGCCCGAGCTCCCTTGTGTAGGCGACGCAGCCGAATGTACGCAGATAGCTCACCGCCGGCGCTCGTCCGTGCCAGGCCTCATAGGGGGTCTTGCCTTGCAAGCTTCTTGTCGGCGCGCGGTTGAGCAGATGCACCGCCGTCATCACCGCCTCCCCCCAGAATTTGGCCGGCATGGACCTCTGCTTCAGGAGCGCGCGTGCGGTCGCCACGACCGTCTGATTGCGCCGCTCCACCACACCGTTCTGCTGCGGTGAGTGTGGTGCAGAGTAGTGCCGCTTGACTCCTTCGGCGGCGAAGTACTGCGCCAGCTCGCCGACGGTGAACTCTCCTCCATTGTCGGTCCGCAGCACCTTGAGCTCACGGCCGGTCTCCTTCTCTGCTTCGGCCTTCACCCGCTTCACGGCATCCGCAGCAGCATCCTTGGTCGGCAGAAGCACCGCCCACATGAAGCGGGTGGCGTCGTCCACCATCAGCAAGAAGTAGCGGCGCCCTCCTGGCGTCGCCGGCGTCACCGGCCCGCACAAGTCGCCGTGGACGAGGTCCAGGGGCGCCTGCGCGCGGTACTGCGCCTGCTGCGGAAACGGCTTGCGGCGGAGCTTGGTGGTGACGCAGGTGTCGCAGACTTGCTCCGCATGCTTGATCACCGGCATCCCCCTCACCATCTCCTGCTTGCCGAGCTGGTGCAGCGCCTCGAAGCTGAGATGCCCGTAGCGCTCATGCCACCTCCATGACTCGTCCTCCTTCCTGGCGGCAAGACACACCGGCTGCGCGGCCTCCAAGTGCAGGATGTACAGCCGACTGGGCCCGCGATGTACCTTGGCGAGAAGACGACCACGCCGGTCCCAGATTCGGAGCACTCCATGTTCAATCTCCACTCTGGAGCCTCCTTCGTCGAGCTGCCCCAAACTCATAATCGAGTTCTGGAGCGCTGGGATGTAGAAGACGCCATGGAGGACGCGCTGCTCCCCGTTCTTTGCCTGGAAGACGATGGAGCCGGCCCCCTTGATCTCCACTCGAGACGAGTCGTCGAAACGCACCGTGCCGCGCGCCGTGGTGTCGAGCTCGGCGAAGAGCTCCCGGTGGCCGGTCATGTGATGCGTGGCCCCGCTGTCGAGGTACCAGCCGTCGAGCGCCTCCTCGTTGGCGCTGGTGTTGAGGAAGACACGCGCACACGGCTCGTTGATGTCGAGGGAGGCCGTGGCCTTGGAGTAGACGGCTTTGGTCTTCTCGTCGAGCTCGAGGAAGCCGTGGGCGAGGAACAGAGCACCATCATCGTCCTCCGCCTCTGCGACGTGCGCAGCACCGCCACGCCCACCACCACGCCGTCCACCTCGATCACCTCCAACGCGGTTACCTCCTCCGCGTTGGTTGCCACCGCCGCGGTCACCACCACCACGGCGCGGCTGGCGGCAGTCGCGCGCCCAGTGGCTGCGATCACCACAATTGAGGCAGGTGTCGTCATCCGCCCCGCGATCGTCGCCACCGCCTCTGTCTCCTCCGCCGCGATTGCCCTTCCCGCGCTGCTTCTTGCCGCCGCGTGGACGACGTCGCGGTTCCTTGCCTGACGCGGAAGCGGCAGCCTCCTTCTCCTTGGCACGCCACTGCTCCCTTGTCAGCAGCAGACCACCGATGGCGGCCAGTTCCGCGGCCAGCGCCTCCATGTCGTCCACCGTCTTCAAACGCCCAGACACCTCCTCGATGGTGAGGTCCTGGAAGTCGAGAAGCGTCTCGATGGCGATCCGGAGGTGGGCGTACTTCGGTGGCACGGCGCGCAGGAGCCTCTCCACCGCGCACTCTTCATCGATGTCGTTGTCGCCATGGAGAAGAAGTTGCTGCTTCAGGGCCATAAAGCGAAGGGTGAAGTCCTCGATCTGCTCACCCGGACAGAAGGCGAGCTTCTCCCAGTCGCTGCGGAGTCGTTGGAGCATGGCGCGGCGCACCCGATCGACGCTGATCCGCGCGGCGGCGATGGAGTCCCAGGCTTCCTTGGTCGATCCCTTCTCGGACAGCGGCATCTGCATCTCCTGCGGCACGGCGGCGATGATCGCCTCCACCGTGCGCCTGTCCTCATGGTACGGCAGGTCCTGGTACTCGATCGCGTCCCAGAGTTACCGCGCTTGGAGCTTCAGCTTCATGATCGAGGCCCACTCATGGTAATTTGACTTGGTGAGCATCGGTCAGGTGGAGCTCGAGCCAGAATCCTTGTACACGGTCTGGATCACCGGCGAGCGGCCCCTGGCCCGTCCGCGGCGGCGATCCTGATCACGATCGGGCGACCGCGTCTGCCTGCGCTCGCGCTCCGGGCTCCTCCGTGGAGGCTGGCGGCGATCGCGCGACGGATCCTCCTCCACCAACTCTCGACGCAGAGCCACGGCCGTGGCGGCCGCGTTCCGAGCTGCTGCTACGGCGGCCTCCGCGGCCTGCTGTGCCTGCGCGGCTGCGGCCTCTGCCGCGGCCAAACGCTGCGCACGCTGCTCGGCGGCGGCTGCTGCTCTCTCTGCGGAGGTGGCCATGCCTCTCCCTTTCTCTCAACCCCGGGCTCTGATGCCAATTGTTGGCGAATTGGGACTGCCAGAGGGCAGCTTGGCCAGCAGGCCGCTTGGATTGTATTGAATTGCAATAACAACTTGGATACAAAAGATGCTAACCACTGCATATATAAGCAAGTGGTGTACCTACTCCTTAGCATATTCTAACTGCATAAAGCAGATGCTATGATTCCTGCTTGGTTGCCAAGGCACCATGATCAACTTGGTTGCCAAAGAACCTGAAAAGTTACATGACAGTGAATAGTAAATAGCTATAGTAGGTAACTGAAAAACATGAACACTAGACTAACTACTGACACTTAGTAAAAGTTAGAGAAGTTTGACTTAGGACAAAGCTAAAGTAACATTTAATTTAGAATGTAGGGAATATATTCTAATCAAATTTAGCTTTTTATATGCCCTCCATTCCAAAATTTATGCTATTTTAATTTTGCGCTAAGTCCAACTTCTCTAATTTTGACTAAGTTTATGGAAAAATACACCAACATATATTTTGACTAAGTTTATAGAAAAATACACCAACATATACAACATCAAATTAATTTCATTCCACCATGAAATAACTTGATAGTGCATTTATCTGGTATTTTAGATGTTTAACATATTTTTCTATTAACTTGGCCAAAATTAGAGAAGTTTGGCTTAGGACAAAGTTCAAACAACCTACATTTTGGAATGGAGGATACAACAATTCACGGTTTACTAGATGGTTGCAACCAGATCTTCAACCCAATTCTAGTCAATACAATCTACACCGTAATGCTGATACAATATTAATGCAACAAGAAACCAAGGGCTGAAATTAAGATTTGCTGTAATATACCTGAGAAGTTGTCAAAGGTGGTTGGCCTTCAAGCCGTTTCAATCTATATTTGTAAACTAAATGTCCTTGCACTCCTTTTTCTTGACAGTAGTCCACAACCTATCGTAACATTGAAAGTTACCAATAAGTCATTCTCAAGGATCACATATGAGATAAGTTTCAGAATTAGTAAACATATGCATGATACAAAAAACATTATAGATTTGCTTGTTTCAGTGAGTAATGCATTAGTTTAGTCACCTTCAGATTGATATCCAAACTTTTTGTTCAGAAAAATATTACTCCCTCTAAATTGTAAGTCGTTCTAGGTTTGTCCTTAAGTCAATCTTAAGCGAAAGGGCCTCTAGCTGAGTTGGTTAGGTGGTCTGAGTAGCACTCCTCAAGTCCTGAGTTCGACTCCCCGTGGGAGCGAATTTCAAATTGGGGTTAAAAAATCCCCTCGACTGTCCCACGCCAAAGCACAGGTCTAAGGCCCGGCCCCGGTCGTGGTCGTTCTCACATGGGCTATGGTGCCGCTATGTATGGGTGGGGCAGGGGTTCGAGGGTTTTCTCAACCTGCGTGACAAGGTCTTCTTAATGCAATGCCCGGGGCCTGTCATACCCCCCGCAGGTCAAGTTTCTAAGTCAAACTTATCTATGAAAAATGCACAGGCATCTACAACATCAAACTAGATTCATTCGATACACCATGACATATATTTTGATAGTATATTTGTTTGATTTTATAGATGTTAATATACTTTTCTATAAACTTGGTCAAAGTTAGACAAGTTTGATTTTGAGCAAAGCTAAAAACGACTTACAATTTGGAACGGATGGAGTACTATCTAACCTTTTATTTTAAAAAATAAGATTAATAGGTAAGCTTAATGTAAGAAATAGTTGGATGAAGATGCAAATATTTCATGATAAAACAAAATAGAATGGCCAGCTTAGAGAGCTAGTTTATATTATAAAAATAAACACTTAGCATTAGACAAATATGCTCCAATGAGATCATTTGGGAGATGAGACCTTATACAACCCATCATAGGTGTAAATTTTTCCAGAATAGCTGTTCTTTTCTATATGTCCACGAACAACTCGTGATGAGATTCCCATTGTCCTTGCATTACTCAGGGTCAACAAAAAAGGTTGTTGTGGACAATTAGAAGCCCAATATTTACAAATTTGCAGAGAGAGAGATAATTTAAGGGAGGTTTTGGCTTGTGGAATGGCCTCATTCCGAGATGAGGTGGTGGGTCATGAGCTCATTCCATGATTCTAGTGGAATGACCATATTCCTCATGCTTGTACTAATTATTTGCTTTTGAGGGATGAGGTGATAATGGATCAACTCATTCCATTCCACAAACAAAACAAAAAAGTGAAGAGTGAGAAGATGATAGACCACCCATTTCTCAAACCAAACACCCCAAACGAAACATGGCTCTAGAACAAATTTATAACATAGGAATATTATATCACGTCCCACTTGGGTAATCAACCCGACTATTTAAGGATAAATAGTTCACTAATGAGAAGATAGAACCATAACCAATGAAATTTCTAATTCAGCTTAGAAAAAAAGAATGAATATCAAGCATTATAGTATGATTTTGAATACTCTAAAATAGGAAAGAGGGAGGTGGGAGAGAGAAAAAGTTTTGGATATATTCATTCCGATTGAATTGCAAATATATCAACAGTAGAATCAATTCAACTGAAGTGCAATAAGCGAAGGGGGTGTCTCAAATAGAGATGAGCTCACCAGTCAATGGGCAACTAAAAAGGACATCATGCATTTTACTTCTTATATAAAAGATCAAAGATACCATAAGAACAAACCTTCAATGCCAAGTTTCCACGGAACAATGTTTGCTCGACTTTTACAAGCGGCGGTTGCCAAGCCAATTGTTCCCACCTTGGCCAAGTGTATATAATTTCGTCATGCGTTATCAACATCATCTTCATATGCCCCCGACATCACAATGCAAATTGCAAGTGGGAACGTAAAGTTCTCGCACCCTTTCTCCATAATAAAGTGAAAACACTATTGTGTAAAGTGTAAATAAAACTTTCTTATGGTAAAGTCAGAGACAATGTAACATAAATGTAGCCACTTACATTTCATATGAATGAATCAACGTGAAAAGATAAGTTATAAATAATTTTTATTAACTCATAGTTTAACATTAACTTGCTCAAAAAACATAACTAAGAGTATGTTTTGGTAGAGCTCCAGCACTAGATCTAGATTTTGTATGCAAAGTTAAAGTGGTTTAATGTTTATATTTAGAGCTCAGCAATCAAATTTTGACAACATAGCTGAATGGTGGGGAGCTGCAGCGAGGACCATACCCAAAGACCAAAAACGCACTTTTAATGGAGTAGTGATATACACTTGGTGGAATGTTTGGAACGAGAGAAATAGAAGAATCTTTAACAATGAGCTTCAAACGGGCGCAACAGGTCGCTACCAAGGATCTAATGTTGAGGAGGAGGGCTTTTGCTCAGGTATTGTAAAGGTTTTGTTGTTGTTGTATTGTAAAGGCATTGTCTTTTCAGCTTATTTTGGCGCTTGGGCTCTCTGTGCCCCTTTGCTCTGGTAGGCTAGGGAGCCTGTCACATGCCCTTTTAACACTCCTATAATTAGCTCTATTTGCTCTCTTCTTAATTGAAAGGCAGAGCTCCTACCATTGTGTTAAAAAAAGAGACTAACACAGAAACAAGATGATTTAACCAAATATACTCAGTGTAGAGCCACAAATTTCTGAAGCTAGGCTGTGCCAAACATGCCCTATATACCAATGCATTGTTCACTTGTAGCAAACATATTCCAATTTAGGGAGGACCCTGTGTATCATAACTATCAATTGGATCTCTACTGGATAGGATCAAGTAAAAAGGCATTAGGATTAAGCTATCAGGTTTAATGGATTTCGTTGCCAATACAATCAGTGCTCTTTTCATATCAACCATCCATTATCCTAGTTTTCAACCTTGGAGACGTCTATGGAAATCTTGGGCCCCGAACAAGTGCAAAATTTTCTGTGGTTGGCAATCCGTAATAGGTGTTGGACAGCAGATAGATTGGCTAAAAGGGGTCTGCCCCATCCAGATAAGTGCCCCCTTTTCGATCAAGAAGAGGAGACGATACAGCACCTGTTAACTTCATGTGTTGTAGCAAGACAAGTTTGGTTCAGTTTGTTTGCTCCACTTAATCTTTCTGGGTCGGTTCCGCGTCAAAGATGAATCTAGCTTCGTTGATTGGTGGCACAGGACTATTAAAAGGGTGAAGAGGACAGAAAGGGTGTTAATTCCATAATCATTTTGGGTGCTCGGATGATCTGGAAACATAAGCCATTTTCTTAATAAGACAAGTTATGGAGCGGTATATAGGGAGAAGAAGAAGGACCTACACATGGTTTTTATTGACTTGGAAAAGGCTTATGATAAAATACCAAGGAATGTTATGTGGTAGCCTTTGGACAAGCATAAAGTCCCAACGGCACGTCGGGCTCATTAAGGACATGTACAACAATGTTGTGACTAGTGTTCAACAAGTGATAGAGACACGGATGACTTCCCGATTAGGATAGTACTACATCAAGGGTCACTTTTGAGCCCTTATCTGCTTGCCTTAGTGATGGATGAGGTCACAAGGGACATACAAGGAACATCCCTTAGTGTATGCTTTTCATGGACGATGTAGTGCTAGTTGATGAAAGTCGGACAGAGTGAATCGTAAATGGAGTTATGACGGAGACTTTGGAGTCCAAAGGTTTTAGACTCAAGAAAACTAAAACGAGTATATGAGATGTGACTTCGCACTACTACTCGGGAGGAGTAAGATATTAGTTTGGAAGGTCAAGTAGTGCCTAGAAAGGATACCTTTTGATATTTAGAATCAATGCTACAGAGAGAGATTCGGGATATTGATGAAGATGTTAGCCATAAAATCAAAGCGGTGGATGAAGTGGCGCCAAGCATCCGTGTCCTATGTGACAAAAGGGTACCACGAAGCTAAAAGTCAAGTTTTATAGGACGACGATTAGACTTGGTATGTTGTATGGTGCGTAATGTTGGCCTCTGAAAAGACATGTTCAATGAGATAAGTGTCGCGAAATGCGATATTGCGCTTGGATTTGCGGTCATACAAGAAGAGATCGAGTTCGGAACGATGATATACGTGATAGATTAGGGGTAACACCAATTGAAGAAAAGCTTGCCCAACACCGGTTGAGATGGTTTGGACATGTCCAACGGAGACCTCCAGAGGCACCGGTGCGTAGTGGAATCCTAAGTCAGGATAGTAACGTGAAGAGAGACAGAGGAAGACCGAAGTTGATTTGGGTAGAGGCAATAAAAGGAGACTTGAAAGGATGGAATATACCCAAAGACTTAGCCTTAGATAGGAGTGCTTGGAAAACAGCTATTCACGTGCACGAACCTTGATTGCTTCATTGGTTTCAACTCTAGCCTACCCCAACTTGTTTGGAACTTAAAGGCTTTGTTGTTGTTGTTGTTGTTGTAGATGATCTGGAAACATAGGAATGCTTGTGTTTTTTAGGGTGTTTCTCCTTCAGTTAACTCAATCTTGAGTATGCTAAAGGATGAACACAGTCTCTCGTGTTTAGCAAAGCGCTAAGAAATTGCAAGGTCTGGACCATGGAAGGGTCACCTAATTCCTTAGGTGTGGTCAAGTCTTCGTTTTTCCTGTTTTCTTTAAGGCTAGAATTTTTATTTTGGATCCCTCGACTCTCATATCCGGTCCCCGTATGAGAGGGGAGTTGTATGGGAACCCTCCTTTTCTCTCTAATACATGAAACGCAGCTCTCTTGTGTTTTCAAACAAAAAAAAAACTAGTTTTCTGCACTCGTTTTTTCAAGGCACATGACAAAAATATACAATATACATATGACTACTAATAAGTTACATAATGACAAGTTATTAACTAGTGATTCACACTATAGATACAAAATCCATGTGATAAGACTACTTTTGAAGTCTTCAACAAATTCACCACTGTGGAATAAACTCATTAATGTCAATGTCTATACTAAGCCGTAAATGCAAAAGTTTCAGAGCTAGTAACCTCTAACTGCTGAATGTGTTGTATCTAAGTTCATACTGAACCCTTTTTTTAATAAAAAAAAGGGAACAAAAAATAAAACACATGTTGGAGGAAGTACATGTGTAATTAATAATTAATAAAGCATAAATAGGCATCAAAGTGTGTGTGTTTTTAACTGAAGGGCTGTTGGTAGTTGCTTATTGTTTTGTGTGGTGAGCTTTTGTTTGTTCATGTGTGTGTGTGTGTTGTGGGTCTGGAAAATGCATTTCACCTCTTTCCTTTGTATTTCTCTCTTCTTAATAAGATGGCATTCAGTTCTCCTGTGTAGTTTGAGAAGAAAAAAATTGGCATCCAAGTTCGCTTAACGAGGACTTGGACTTGGGAGGTTAGGTATACATCCACACCCTGAACCAACAGAACTAAGCTTGGTTCCTATAATTAACCTACTTTCCCTTCTAATATGTAATGAATCAAGTACATACTGAAGCAGTCTATCTGTTGATATCAAATTTCATAAGTGCCATTGAACTGATTTCAACTCATATATATGTTAGGTTTTATGCACCAACCAAGTGAACCCAAAAGCTTAAGCGATTGGGAAGAGGTGGGCAATCCACTAATACTTCACAACAATATAAACAGGTCAATGTAACAACATAGATTATAACTATCAATATCATGATTTGTTATATATCTGCAGCTAAAGTATGAATATTCATTCAACTAAATTTACCTTATCTCGGTATTCCATACCCATATAATCTATACCCTTCAACCAATGGCTGTGAATGCCTAGGGCAACCATCTCAGCACGTGAGTAGAATTGATCCCCAACTTCAGTCCCTAATAAGAATGGAGACAGTTATAACCTTTACCTTGTATAATTAATTGGTACAAGGCAAGTACCAACACAAGCAAAAAAACTACATCATTTTTCTGTAATAATGTATTTCTTATTTGAAAATGAAAGATATACTAACCAGGAAGATGCCCTATCCTTTTATCTTGATAAAGTACGGCACCATCTTTTTGCATCTGTTTTTATTTTTAGGAATATCATTAATCAACAGAATACAGATGAATAAAATTAATTCTGAAAAACATCATTCATAGGAACATGCCTTTGTTAGTGCCTTCAGATCAGGTCGTTTTGATGGCCGTTTTGCTTCCTGGTAGCCTCCATTCTGTTGGTTGTTACGATTCTGCGTTCAAAAGATGAAAAAAACAAATTTAGATAATTTACCTAGCATTTCCATGCACATGAGGACAGTATCAAGTTGCGAAACTGATAAAACAAACAATTCAGCCAGAAACCAGCTTGTTCGGCTTCTTTTTTCAGCCGGAACAGTGTTTTTCTCTCACAACAATTCAACCAGAACAGTGTTTTCCAGCCAATTTCAACCAAGTTTCAACAAGCCGAACGGGGCCAATGGCTAGTAGGATATGTGCATGTATGCACCTCTGGTTTACGGCCTCTAGTATTTCCACTTGGACCTCTTTTGACATGTTGCTTAGCTAGAGGCTTGATTTTCCCATATTTAACAGGCATCTACATTTGACATGTAAAAAAACATATAAAACTTTTCAGAAATAAAAGGCTCTTCTACAGCCATTAAGGACTAAATACTAAAATAACTCAAGACTAGATACAAAGTACAATATATTACCAAGTTTCAAAATGAAGACATGCTAGTAAGGTGAATATAGAGAAACAAACAAGTAACTATGAGACATCCACCTAGTGTGTTTTTATATGTTTTTTGACCGAAAAAGACTGTGGGGGATCCCCACAGTACCCACCTTTTTAAATTAGATTAAAAGAGAGTATACATACTTACAACAAGTTTCTAATCGAAAGCAAAGAAGCCAACGCAGAAGGATGACCTAAGGTCCTCCTTACATCTAATAGATCCTGAGAAGACATTGACTCTTGAAATTAGCTAACCATAAACTAAGACTCAGATTCCTTCTTTGAAAAACTTTATCATTACGAAGCTTCCACAATTCCCATGCCGCTATCAACGCCGCCTCCGTGAAGAAGGGAAGGTTATTAGTCGTTCTTGCTTGAGTCAATCTGTCATTAAGTCGCAATAAATCATCCCATTCGGTGGATAGCTGCCCAAAGATTCCCGGGCAAAAGAGCACTCAAAAATAGATGATCGATGGTCTCCTCACCTCCACCGTCACACATGATGCGTAGAGTGTCATCCAGAATATTTAGATGTCTCACGACGCAAAGATCGACTTGGTGTTCGGGACGATCAACCAAGATGAGCCAAGCAAAAAACTTGACACGTGGAGTGCATCGGGATTTCCACCGCGCCTTGAAGATTGGGTGTGACTCCATGTTATCAAAGACATGAGAGTAAAAGCGCCTTGATGTGTACCTAGCCCCCATGCAGGCACCCAAATGTCCTTAGCCTCTTCATTATATGGCAGCACCCAGAATTGAGCTCGAGATCTTCTAGCTCTCAAGAGCTTGTCTTGATGTGAGGCAGAAAAAAAATACTATCAAGGTCTTCACTTGCATAATTTCCATGACAGAGGCATCATCATTCCCGCAAACGAAGCAAGGCGTGGATACATTTGGGATAGAATTGAATCTGCCCAAAGATCATCCCGAAGCAAGCGCATCGAGGAACCATTGCCCAACTCACACCGGAAATTTGCCTAAAAGATAGTGTTGAGCCAAGGACATCCTTCCACCAAAAGAGCCAATTTCTC
This sequence comes from Miscanthus lutarioriparius, assembly GCA_904845875.1. Taxonomy (NCBI): domain Eukaryota; kingdom Viridiplantae; phylum Streptophyta; class Magnoliopsida; order Poales; family Poaceae; genus Miscanthus; species Miscanthus lutarioriparius. The sequence continues at coordinate 31,270,405 of CAJGYO010000017.1, read as the reverse complement.
TCAAAGATGAGGTACTTTAGAAGTGTAGTACTTGTACTGCATAATCTGCACCTGTGGTATGTCTCTTTATTGTAGAATTTGCTTAGGTGTTTTAGGAGCAACGCATCGCTCACAGAGGCGGAGGTTCGTGACACCTAATCCCCCTTTTCTTTGGGTCTCATGACCACCGCCAAGCAACTAAATTTCCTCCTTTCTTCTCTCTCATCATTTCCACGCCCGAGGCATTGCTTCCTGGCTCATGTCAATGTTGTCGATCACACCTTTTGGGAGCTTGATGGTGCACATGGCATAGGTGGTGATAGGGGTGATGGCTGAATTTACCATTTCAAGTCGCCGGAGTATGACAACCTGTGTGGAGCATGCCGATAATCTTCTTTCAACTCATCCCATCATTGGGGTAAGGTCTTCCATACGTGGCTTTGTTGTACCCATTGGCGGTCCCCTGTGTATGTAAATGGCATTGAGCCAACATCACGACCAAATGTGTTGGCAAGCGTAGCTAGTTTGTCCTGTGAGATATTGATGGAGTACATGTGTGATTTTCAGTAGTTCACCAGAGTCCAAATAAATGGAGAAGTCATGCAGGAGTGATTTTAAGAAGAACAACCGCCTAGCATCGACTTGAGAAGCATCAATGTGTCATCGACATATATTGGACAATGGGAAACTCACTCATCGAATGAGGTATTGGCAATCTGAGCAAGCCTATCTCCATTGCTTGGTTGACAAGAATTTGTAGTAGTTCAAATTTGCAAGAACAAATAAGAGAGGGATAGTGGATCCCCTTGTCGAACTCCCTTTTACATTTGAAAAATTTTCCGGGACCCATTAAGCAAGACTGCGCAGAAGAACCAGAAGATAGAATTGCTTGGATCCAAGCTAGCCATTTCTGGGAAGCCCATATGTGACATAACCTCAATGATGGTCAATGCTCCAATCGTGTCGAATGCTTTCTCAAGTCAAGTTTCAAAATGATTATTTCCTCCTTGACCGGTGACACCGATGTATATATTCATAACTCCAAGCTAAACAATCTCAGATCGTGCGGGAACGGATAAAACCAGTCTTGATTGCTATGAACAATTCAGAAAAATAATCGCTTGCAATCATCTGCCGCCAAGATCTTGGTTATTATTTTGAGCGAAAATGTTCATGAGTGATATGGGCGAAAGTCATTAACCGCTTCGGGCAGTCTTTCTTGGGTACCAATGTGATGTAAGAGGTGTTGATAGACTCTAAATTGATCCTTGCAAGATAGAAGTTCGCACATAGCGAATAGAAATCGCTCTTAACTAGTCGCCAACATTTTTTCAGGAAAAGCCCGTTGAAACCATCCGGTCCCGGCGCCTTGTCATTGGGCATATGCTTGATCACCATGTCAATCTGTGTTTTTATATGTTGTTAGTCTATTTAACAGAAACGACTACAGGCATACAGAAAATAAACAGATGCGTCCATGAAACTAGTCAGAGAAAAGGCTGATAGAACAAACAACATTATGTTATTTGATCCATTGCACACAGTATATCTCGGGGAAAAAATACACTCAAGTTAAGTTTCAGGCATCCTGGAAAATAAACAAGTAACTATGAGTATTTGCTTGAAGTGGGTGGAGGTCCTTCTATAGTTTGGTCCAATCTATGTGTGGTTAGTTTCAGGTTGTGGCCATCAGCTTTGTGCCTTTTGTAAAGCTAGTGTCCCCAGCTTGATACTCTAATAAAGCAGGGATAATTAGCCTTGAATTTTTAAAAAATGTTTCAGGCATACAGAAATAAACATATGCATCTAAGAAACCCTTCAGAAAGAAAGACCAATGTAGAACAAATTACAATACTTAATTCATTGAATTACATGTAGGTACACAAATATTTTTTAATGAAGATATGTTCAAGGCAAAAGATCACAACATAAAAAACACTTAGCGCTTGTTTGGATGCACTCAGATTTAGCTCAATCCACATGTGTTGGGGTGGATTGGGACGTAAGTTAGTTTAATTTCCACCCGAACCCACCCCAACACATGTGGATTGAGGTGAATACATGTGCAGCCAAACAAGACCTTATAGGCTAATCTGCCCCTTATAAGCAAATAAATAGTTCGACCATACCATTTCAAAATGAAGATTATATATGCTAAGCTCGAGCAAATTAGAGGGGGTGCGACCATATGCAAAATCGGAATCATACTATGATCAATCTATTTTTGTTAGAATCTAGAGTAAGACAAGGCAGCACAAGCAACATATGATTCATTACGTTTTTTGTACATAGCACATTCCATAATAAGATAAGTAGATGCAGCACATGTAAGAAAACAAGTAATTGTAAGTTTAAGCCACCATGTTCTTAGGTGTTGAAGTATAAGTTAATGTCCACTTTTCTCTACCAAACAAGTTTTTTTAAGGTCAACTAACTAGTGCATTGTAGTTCAATGTAGTACCAGAGCCAAAGGTTTCAGGTTCAAATCCTAGCTCGCACAACTTAAATAATTAATTTCAACCTACTCCTATTTTCTAAATTGGGGTTAGGTGAGGTGAGGATGCACATGAGGGGAGTATTTATTTATTGAGTTATAAGTAGTTAAGTACATTGGCATCTTTTCCCATAAGTTTAACTAGTTAGGACCAACCGGCCGGTGCATAGTAGCTCAATATCAAACATGGTGACTGCTATAATAGTACAGTCATTAAGATTTATGGCCACTTTGGAACGCAGGAAATTTCACTAAAATCAGTTCATTTTCACAGAAAAACATAGAAACATCGAAAATCCCGCATTCCAAAGGCGGCTGCTATAATAGTGTGTCATTAAAATTTGGCGGCCTTTGGAATGCAAGATTTCACAAGAATCGAGCAGGAATTTCATAGGAATCGAGCAGGATATTTCACATGAAAAACACGCTAAACAGGAAATATTCTCGCGTTCCAAAGAGGCCTTTGACATGTAACTGTAGTTGAAACACATGAAAGAATCTGAATGAAACTACACAACCCTGCTTTTTAATTGTATACCACAAAAACTGAACGAAGCACACATATATCGTTCCTACTCAACCTGTATATATTTCGTGCTGAACCGATGGGTCAGATCTTAGTCTGCTGAGTCAAATCTAGGTAAGAGAGCTTAGTATCAGAACCTAAATGATTAATTAACAAAAAACACAACAAACAACACACACCTTTCGTTTAAGGGTCCCGCACGCCTTGAGCTCTTGCATTAGACTCTGCTCTGCGCTGCTCCTCCTGCATGTGTGGCACAAACTGTCAGTCTAAAAATAGACCGAATACAACAGACAATAGATAGAGAACTAATAACAAATCCCAATTCCAAAACCAGCCTGGCAGACTCCTCCGATTTCTCTTTGCCTTTCAATGGGAAAATCAGAGTAAGGAGGGAAACCTGAACAAAATGAAGGTAATTGGTGCTGAACGCCCGCAGCGTCTTCATCACCCGCAGCCTCGGGTTCTTGCTGCAGACTCCAGCGGCGCCACGCTCGTCGCCCCCTCCTTCCGTGGCTGACACCTCCACCTTCTCGTCGTCTTCATCCGCGATCAGAGGAAATGCCTTTCCTGCTGCCGCCACGCTCGCCGCGGCGCCCGTCATGCGCCGCTTCCTCCCTTGATCCTGCGCCACCGAATCCTCGCGCTGCAGGATCGGCGGCGGAGTCTTGCCCACCGCCACCACCACCTCCTCGGCGGCAGCATCCCCGAGCCCCCTCTTCCTGCCGCGTCGGGCCTCCGGCTTGTTCGCCTTCGCCCGGCCGCCAGTACCGTCTTTTCTCCAGCGAGGCGCGAGGCACTGGTCGTCCTCTGCGTAGTCGGGGTACCCTTCTCGGCGTACCGCGCACTACGCGGGCGGGGCACGGCTCGGCGCCAGCGCCCGGGATTACCATGTGGCGGCCGGATCGCTCGAACCCTCCTCTTCCCGTGACGATGGCCTGGGTTTAGGAGAGAGGTGAACGGCGGAGGGAAACGGGACGAGACGGCCAAAACGGGTAAAAAAACGCGAGGGAGGCAGGTGGGAGGGGAGGCTTTGCCTTTAGAGACTTTTCCTCGTTTCATTATAAAAGATCGAAAATCTTTCATGTACTTCAAAAAAATTCAATAATCTTGTTTACTACTATAACTTTTTTCGGGTCCTCCATGCCACTTCCGTCGATTACTAACTTGTTAATCAAGCAGTGTGAAAAAAAAATGCCCTAAGTTCAAATATGTTATTAATTTTTTTGAGCATCTTAACGACTTCAAATGAAAAACTCAAAACTAGAAAGTTGTAGATCTCAAATCGAGATCTATAATTTTCATATAAAATTATTTTCATTTAATTCCGCAAAAAAAATATGATTTGATATGATTAATATATCTTAGAAAAATTATCATATTTTTTTTGCGAAATTAAATGAAAATAAATTTTATATGAAAATTATAGATCTCGACGAGATCTACAATTTTCTAGTTTTGAGTTTTTTCATTTGAAGTCGTTAAGATGCTCAAAAAAAATTAATAACATATTTGAACTTAAGGGCATTTTCGTCTTTTCACACTGGCTGCTTGATTTGCAAGTAGAGCCTCGAATCGATGTAAGTGGCATGGAGGACCCGAAAAAGTTGGAGTAGTGGCGCTGAAGACCGCTGAATTTTTCTAGGGGCACATAAGGAATTACGATCTTTTATAATGACACACAGGGAAAAGTCTCTTGCCTTTAACCATTTTCGGGAACGAGTGGCGATTTTACAGCGCTGCCCTTGGTAGGCTAATGTGCTGCAACCAAAGTTCGAATTCCGAGGTGGGAAGTGAGGCGGCCGCGAGATGGTAAGCAAATTGCAAAGCAGGAAGCACAGCTCCGCACCGCACCTTCCGCTCCGCATTTTGGGCGTGCGTTTGTTTAGCTGCGCTAGTTGCGGCAGGTCACGGCCTCGCCATCGTATTCTAGATTTCTAGTTCATTTTGGATACCAAAATATGCCGCAAGTGCGGCAGATGAATTCAGCGACGCAATTTGGGCGCAGCCGCAGCTCTAAAAGATTCCGTTCTAAATAAGTGTCATTCTCACCTCTCTTATAGTAAAATGATTTTAACTTTTTCCCTAAAAAATGTTTTTAACTTTAACTAAATATATAAAAATATAAATATCTATAGTACATAATTAATATCATTAGAAAGTTGAATATATTTTTATAATATAAGTTTATTTGGAGATACAAATATTGCTAATATTTTTTACAAATCTAGTTAAATTTAAAAAGTTTTAAAGACATAAATATCATACCAACACTTATTTTGAATGGAGGGATTACGCGAGAGCTGAGAAGTCTAAGCAATATATTTTTCTCGTATAAAAGTGTATCAAAAAATGAAAAAAATATTATATTTAATTGATATTATCTGTGTCATGGTAGGATAGGCTTAATCTTATTTATAGCTAGGTAGCCGAGCTCTGATGTTAAAATCAATTTAGTGAGCTTAATGGTTTGTTTGATATAGCTCTACTCCCTCCGTCTCTAAGAGCAACTCCAAAAGATGGCGTATATTTGTCTTGGAGTCTAAATTTAGATTGTTTTAGGAAAAACAGGCCTCCAACAGGTGTTGTATCCCAGGATCCAAAATAAGAAGCCATGTATCCCAATACTTCTTGCTATCTAGAAATAGCACGCCGTGGCCGCTCGCTATTCCTCTTCCCTGCATCAATTTCTGTTGGGCGCTCCCCTTTCTGCATGAATTTCTGTTCTCGCTGTCCAGAAATAACATGTTTTCAAATATACAAGAGGCAAAATAGCTAGATTGTTGTAGAGTCCTCTTTTTTTTAGACTTTCTATTTTACACAATGACAAAAACAAAAAATTTAGCTATTAATTTTAGACGAACTCTTGGAGTTGCTCTGAATATCTGTCGTTGGAGAACTAGACTCAGGAATCAATAAATACCACAGATTTTTTACATTAAATAAATCAGTATTCACATTCACTTTTTCACAGTTACACATGCAGTACAGTGTTTTGGCCTTAAACAAATCAAGAGGACAGCATTTCACTCGACAACAAACACTACTTAGTGCCAAAATACTGTTCATCTACATGGTCGTTTAGCCTATTTATACACCGTTTAAACGCTACACAGTGGTACATTATTTCCGCTTAATCGGTTGTTTTGACCGCTTAAATGGTCAAGTTGCCCGCTTAAACACCTATTTTGCTCGAATAATGGGCTAAACGGCAGTGACCGATTGCTTACCGCTTAGCGCTTAGGATAACACTAGCCAAAACAAAGCCGGGCTCCATTTTTACAAATTTAAACAAACTAAAATCAAACTAGCAACATTTCTCTAACACCAAAGGGCAATAAAGCGTGGTAACTGTTGGTATTTATTAACTTGTCACTTGTTTAAGTAGCCACCTAATGTTTATTGATATTTCTTAACATCACTTTTGCTAAGTTGTCATCCCTAAATGGGATGCCATAATGCTCGTTGGTACTTTCTAGCGTCATTTCTAGAATGACACTAAGAAGTACTTAAGTATTTTATTGTGACTAGAAAGAATGCAAATATGTATATGAAGGATCCGTAAGCGCACGGATAATTTACCATTGTAGCATTTCATCTGAGAGTATTCTAGGTATCGTTATTTGTATTTTTACCACAGAGAAGGACCGGCGGATGGAATATATTGATAACTTATACATATGATGGAGAGATAAACCATAACCAAGCTTCTACTCATAACAGGGGTAAGTCAAGAGATAAATGAAATATGAATGTTAAATGATAAATGATAATGAACACTCAGAGTACTCTTTTAGATGGCACTAGCATAGTTAAGTAGATAATAGAGAAATAATGTCTAAGTCAATCTTAATTACAAGTCAAAGCATACTATGATTAGTGCAATTACACTTAATAATCATGGCTAAAATCAACTCCGTATCTACACATAAGAGATATTACTAAGAAAGATCAAGAACAGAGCATGACTTCCTTCGCAACTAGATCCTACTTTATCTATATTCAGGGAGTGAACTACTAAGGACTCAACGAGAGTGTCACACTTGCGATCTACCACATGGCCCAGAATATAGGGTGCATCCGTAGGTAAACAACGTATAAGCACCACACTTACACAATGTCGACCACTCACCCCGTGTACTTTAAAGCGAGCGCTATACGAACTTATGCTTGAACATAAAGATAATCTAGCTATACTAAGCATATAATCAAAGTAGACGATGAACATGATAACTAGAAACATGAATAATATTAAGAACAATGTTGAATCAATTGTAGCAAACATATGAATAATGAAAAATACAAAAGAGGATACAAGGGGCTATACCAAGCCACGCTCTTGACAAGATCAGGAATCAAAGCGAAGCTTGCCTCCCTCTAGATCTAACCTAGCTAGTTATGCCCTAAAATATAGTGGAGCTCTAAGGATGATTATGGTTTGATCTCTTGATTGAATGACTTCTTGAATGATGGAGGATACCCTTGGGGTGGCAGGGGCTGGTATATATAAGGAGGAGCATCAATCATAAACCTGCGGATCAAATTGACTTTAAAGAATGGAGTGGATGCAAACCCTAAGACGGTGGAGAATCAACGTAGGAAGGAGAGGGTGACAGGGGGGGCCAAGGGGCCGGCCGACCTATAGGTGGGGGTTGCCTCTCGCGGTCTTCTTTGGTGGTTTGCCTTCTAGTGTCCTCTAGAACCTTCTGGAGTTGTTTTTGTCGTGGATAATTACGATTAATTCTGATGCTTGGGTCCACCTTGACGGTTTTCTGGATAAACCCTGCTGAAAACACAGATTCACCAAAATTTGTGGAATTTGTTAGTTTAAACTTCTAAACCTATGTTGGTGATTATTTTATGCCCTTGTACAAGTTATATTGATGGTTTTGTGGTCGTTAACTACCATCAACAGTAACCCATGGCAATTGAATTAAACACACTACCAGATGAAAGAGGAGAGGAAATGCCAGATCTCAACAAGAATCATGCTGAACATGAACACGAAGAGGATCATGGTCCCTTGGAAGATGTAATGGTGAAAGCCCTAGTTTGGTTCTGGATAATTGATGAAATCTAAGTACTAACCTTTGTCATGGGTGATTGATTTGAGCAAGGTTGGTGCACCCAAGTGATATAGCAAGTGAGAGGTCCATGGAGATAAAGATGGACATGAGATGATGGTGATCAAGCTCCAACTTGGAAAAGGAGAAAGAGAAAAAAAACAAAAACAAGGTTGATCAAGGCAAAGGTATCAAATAGGTTTTTGTTTTGGCACTCAAGACACCATAGAGGGTGTGAGTATATTTAGGATCGATAGCCATACTATAAAGAGGGGAAATCTTTGGCTAAGCGGTTATCAAGTGCCACTAGGTGACATGATTCTTGCATATGCATTAGGGACCTAGTATGTTAACTATTGACCCTTATAAAATGCTTGAGAAAATGATAACGCACGTACACACAAATTCTACACTATGTGGTTAGCAACTTAGAAGCAAGGGTGAAGTGTTTGAGGAGATAGAAAATGAAAAGGAGGTGAAGGTAGAGGACTGGACGTTGGCTTTGTCCTTACCGGATGCTACCAAAGAAGTCCGGGCGCCAAAGACAGTAAAGTGAGCGGTCTCGGTGCTCGCCTCGGTGGCATGACCGGATATTTGGGATCGGACGCAGGTCAAGCGCCCGGTCCACTTGGTCTAGAGAGGATGCAAGTAGCGTGGTGGCGATCGGATGTTGGGAACAAGGCACGACCGAACATGTAGGGGTGCGCCAATACGCTAACATTGCTCGGGCGTGAGGCACGGTTGAGAGAATCGGGACGCCAAGCGCTGTCAGTCATTGTTGACCGGACGCGTTCGGCCGTCGTTGCTGCGCTCGATGCTCTCTATATTTGACCGCACCCTAGCGTGGTCTCAGGTTCCGGTCATCTGCAGAGGCGCATCAGGTGGCTGGCTAACTTGCGTGCTCAAGGGTGCCAATGGCTCTATTTGAATAGGAATGACGTGGCGAACGCTGAGTGGCTCGGGGGGCGTGACCAGACTTAGCGACCGGGACGCAGGGTCGCGTCCCGGTGTTTTCTTCGACAAATTTCAATGGCTCTTTGAGCCAAGGGGCTCTATAAATAGGTGGTGGCCGGCTTAGGGCTCACTCGCTTGGCACTTTGACATTCTTGACATCCTTGTGAGTCTAAGCAAATACCTCCCTCTCATCTGCATCATTGATTCATCATCATAGTGAGATTGGAAGTGATTCCTAGTGCATTTGCTTGAGTGATTGCATCTAGTGGCACTTGGGGATCGTTGTGGCTATGGAGTTCTTGTTACTCTTGGTGGTTGCCGCCACCTAGATGGCTTGGAGCAAAGGGAGGAGCATTGGCATGAGTTGGTGATTATTCGTGGCCATCTCCGGTGATTATGAGGGTCTTGTGCCTTCCCCGGTGGGAGCATCGAAAGGTAACTCTAGTGGATTGCTCATGTCATTGAGTTACCTCACTTATGGGTAGGTTCTTGCCATGCCAAGTGTTGGCTAGGTGTGTGATACCTATTAGCCATCGAACCACCAAGTGTTGGTCGACACAACGGGGACTAGCGTTCCGGCAAGCACGTGAACCTTGGGAGAAAAATTAATTGTCTCTTGTGCATTGGATTTCTCCCGGTGATTGAGTTGGTATTCATTGATTGGTTCATCACTCTTGCCATGGCGGTATAATCACTCTACTCTCTCTTGTATTTACATTGATTACTTTCTTGCCTAGTCAAGCTCTTTAGTGTAGATAGTCTTTGAGAGCTTGTTAGTTTAGTTAGTGAGGCTTTTTAGTTAGTCCTTGAGAGCTCACTAGCTTAGAGAGTAGTGACATAGCCTTTGTGTGAACCTAGAGATCATAGCAACTATAATTATTGGTATAGGTGGCTTGCAACCCTTGTAGAGCTAGAGCAAAATTGCATTTCGCCATTTAGGTTACTAACCTTGTGCTCTAGTGAATTTGTAGAAAAATTTAATAGGCTATTCACCCCCTCTAGCCATTTAAGACCTTTCAAGTGACTGCATTTGAAGTTGGGGAGCCACCACTTTGGTGTCTATCCCGATGAGAATGATGAACAAGAAGAAATTCATCAAGGTAAGCACATCTATTTCTGTCAAAAAATTGAGTGGGAGTGGTGCCGGTTCTAATTCTCTCTATCCTCTCTCTCTCTAAAGCTAGTTGTGCTTATTTATTTCTCTCTCCTATAAAACACAAGCAACAACAGTGTGTTCTATCTAGCCTCTCTCTCAAATCACAAATTAGTATGTGTTGGTTTAGTTCTCTCTCTACTAAAATCACTAGCAACATCTCGAGAATTTCTAGTGTTTATCTCTTACCTAAAACTCTTTTACAAAGATGGATCCTTATCCTCTCTCTCTATGCTAAAATCAATATCAACTGGTTTAATCTATCTCAAATAAAATTGCAAGCAACATTAGTGTTTTTTTTGGCATAAGGCATGCAGCTCATATTTGCTTCAAGTTCATAATTAAATTGTAGTGAGAGGATTAACTCACATGTGTGGGTGACAATGCATTCTCATAATCATCACTTTTATGTACGAGGTGACAATATTGGCCATCCATTTGATTTAAATGATCCGTAGGAAGAAAACTAAGAAAACCTGCATGCAGGTGATTATTTCCCTGAGGTTCAAGTCATCTTTGCAACAATAATCGTCCATGTGAAAAAGTTTGATAATCTTATGTCTAGCAGATGTTCTCTCTAGTCTATCTATCTCTCCCCTAAATTAGTAAGTGCTAGTTTAGTTTCTCTGTACTAAAATCATGAGCAACATCTGGATTTTTAGTGTTTGAAACTCTTTTGCGCCCCTCTCTCTGTTGTAAAATTAGTATCAACCAGTGTCCTAAAAATAGTATCAACTGATTTAGTCCCTCTCTCATAAAATTGCAAACAAGATTAGTGAATTCTTTGTGTAAGGCCTGCAACATATTTGCTTCATTTCAAAATTAAATTGCAGTGAGAGGGGATAACTCACATGTGTGGGTGACAATGTAGTTTCATAATTATCGCCTTTCCTTCATGATTAGGTGACAACACCGCCATCCATTTGATTTAAATGACCCACACAAAGAAGACCAAGAAAACCTGCATGTTGGTGATTATTTCCCTCATGTCCAAGTAATGTTTGCAACAATAATTGTCCACGTGAAAAGGTTTCATAATCAATTTACCAACAATTAGCACACCGTGTACATTTTTTTTGTAGGAGATGACAACACTACGTTGCAAGAAGAACAATATACCTTGGACGATGTCATACATGATTTTGGCGTGTAGCTAACCACGCTACCTTTGATCATTGCTCATAGCATGAAGTTCCTCTATCATTCTTCATCAAGTCACACTTGATCATCAACACTTGGCTTGATCTGCTTTTGAATGATATGATCCACGCCATGTCATCATATGGCCTTATTGGTTCATCGATTGCAACTTCACTTGCTCTTCACCGCTGCCTCGGTCCATCGACACCAAGTCCTTGCTCAAGCTTTCTCCGCCACGCATGGGTCCGTCAGCCCAAAGCCTCGACTTACCTTCACATTTGCAACCCGATCCATCATAGCCAAGCCATATCTCTTGATCTTCTCCACCTAGTCACATGACATCATGTTATGTCTCATATGCAATGAGCTCCTTCATCACACCTAGTTGAGCTTTGCAACAAATCCAAGCCACTTCACCAACATGACTCAAGTTGCTCACACTAGTGTACTTGTGGACTAATCACCTGTGTATCTCAATATAATCATATATTAGTCCACCTAGGTTGTCACCAATTACCCAAACCAAACAAGATCTTTTCATCTGCAAAGATAAGGTTGGAGGCGAGGGGAGAGGGTGGTTGTCCTTGTAAGTTTGGTTATATCTATGAGCAAAAGTATACATACACTCATCATAGGCATGTCGCGGGGAGCGGTGGAAGCTAGGGCTGCACATTGTCTCAACGTGTTTTGCGAAGATCCTCGCGAGAAGCAGATTCCTTTTTAGTCATTTGTATACCTGCACACAAAACAACTTCTAAAGTTCTCCATGAATCGCTACCAAACAAGCACTAAGGCTTCTATTTGTCACTTTGTGTTTATTGTGGTGCTTGATACATGGTGATTTTGGTTAGTATTACTTGTGTTTGGATGCAAAAAGTAATATTACTCTTGTAGAAACCATATAAATAGGGAAAAGGATGGGAAATCTAGCACTAATCAAATTAATAATTTATCATATTTATATGAAAAAACAAGTGTCATACATATTCCTACACATCTATCAATGCCAACCAAACTTAAAATGCCTGATAACACACGCTCTGCTACAAACAAAGGCGGAGGGAAGGGATTCAAGCGCGACACCTCCAACTTTCTATGCTCTTCACATTGCATCTCCTCAATTAACTACTTAATAGTCCAATTAACTAGTTAATAATCCTACTTGTATTTTGATTCCTTGTCCTCGCTCTATACTAGTATATAATAGTATCCCACATAATTAGACCTTCCTATATTTTCTCTATCTCTTCTGTTCTTTGTTTTATGCCTAAAAATATCTAGTTCATCCCCAAGGTTCATTAATTAGCTAGTTAATTGTATTAGTACTTTACTGGTTTGCTCTCGTAAATGATCTCCATTGACATTTATATTATTTAGGATCAATTTTCCTGTTATCTTCCTTATCTCCTTTGTTCCTGTTATTACCATGATTCTTTTTCTAGCCTAAGAATTAGATTGATCAAATGAAAGTTAGAAACCTAGAGCTAATTAATTTTGCTCCCTTTTTAGTATAATATTCGGTGTTCTTTTTTTTTAAGTTTTTGTTTGCATTGTAACATAAACGGCCATTTGATTGTTACGTATGGATCTGTTCTTGTCGTGTATATATTACATCATGCATGATAGTTATCGGTTTGAATAGCCCCCTATATCTAAATTTTGGTTCCACTGTTCGAAAAGATAACTCTCGTTGGCAACCGGTGTCTATCGAGTCATATTGGATGCCATGATATAAAAGCGAAAAGTAAGATGCTACCGTCTCTGCTCATCTCCATCCACAAAAGAATGTAACTATATGCCACACAAACTAATTTAAGTTTGATCAAATTTAAAAGAAATAGTATTAACATTGGTGTCTTTAATAAAATTTACACTAAAAATATTTTCCATCATTAATCTAATGGTACCTATTTTGTATCATAAACATTTAATTAAAGTTTAAATTATTTAACTTCTCGAAAACCGAAAACTGTATTTTTTTTACGAAGGTATTTTTTTGAGCATTTTTTTATGAAGGTATTGATTTGCACAACTAAAACAAGCCAAGGCAGTGCTAACAATACCTATCTATCGTGTTACCCCCACCGTCACGGCGTTACCGCTCGAGCCCAATCAGCCACGCGCCGTCGGCCGTCGCTCTTTCCCGGCCACGATCCAGATCACCGACCAACGCCGCGTGACTACTCTACAGTAGCACTACTCCACACTCCTGACCCACCCCCCCCCCCCCACCTCCCGAAAGGCTACACCGGTCTCCGGCGTTCGGCAATGTCGCTCCACCAGCGGCCGCACCAGAAGCTGCCGGCAGCGGGCGACTCTCTCCCCGTCTCCTCCCCCACCGCCGCCACCGCCCCCTCCCGCCCGCACCACCTCCTCACACTCCCCTACCTCTTCTCCCTCCTTGCGGTTCTCCTCTTCGCTGCCCTCCTCCTCCCCTGGGGTCCAGCAGCGCGCCCTCCCTCGCCCCCGTGGCGCTCCTACACCCTCCAGGAGGCCGCCGCCTTCGCCGCCGCAGCGGGAAACGGCACCGTGCTCCTCGCCGCTGTCTCCGGACCGTACCTCCCCTTCCTCTCCAATTGGCTCATCAGCGTCCGTCGCGCCGGCCGCGCGGATCAGGTGCTCGTTATCGCCGAGGACTACGAAACCCTCGACCGCATCAATGCCGCCTGGCCAGGACACGCCGTCCTTGTGCCCCCCGCGCCCGATGCCCAGACCGCCCACAAATTTGGATCCCAGGTGAGGAGGAATCCACCGCTCAAACTGTTCGATGAAATGTCTGTGTCTCCATGCGTAACTGCAGCTATCTTTTTCCGTCTGTGACTACAGGGTTTCTTCAACTTCACCTCGCGCCGGCCACGGCACCTGCTGCAGATTCTTGAGCTTGGTACAGCGTCATGTACAACGATGTTGACATGGTGTGGCTTGCCGACCTGTTCCTTTACGTCGTCGAGAATCACGACGTGTACTTCATGGACGATATGACTCCTGTATGTATGTGTCGTTGCTGCGTTTTCAATTGGGGGTTTGGTTGGAAGATAGCTTACTGGGGAAGTGTGGATTGCATTGCAGGTGAAACCACTTGATCATTCACATGAGCTGCCACCACCGGGGAAGAAAGGGCGGACTTATATTTGCAGCTGCATGATTTTCCTCAGGCCAACTGAAGGTGCCAAGCTCCTGTTAAGGAAGTGGATCGTGGAGCTTAAGGAGCAGCCTTGGTCGGGCAGAGGAAGTCAAATGATCAGCCAGCATTCAACTGGGCTTTGAACAAGACTGCTGGGCAGGTTTGTTTCTCCTAGATTTCTTCTCTTACAATGCAAGGAGACATGCCAAAGAACATCCTAGCACCATAGACTGTGACACACCTTAGGGTAATAGATCTTAGTTATCAACTTTTGATTGAACAAATTAGTGATTTGCTTTAGTTGTGCGGTTAATTTTTTATATTCATAATGCTAAATGAAAGAGCAAAACACACATTGCCTGTGATGGGGATGTTTCAGCACCATTGGGCCTGTGCCATCATTGGGGTGCCGGGGCAGGGCTTATCTGTGAACTAGTATGTAGCGGTGTAGCCTAATGGTCACTGGAACCTTAGTTGCACCTTAGGTCCTGAGTTTGACTCCTCGTGGGAGCACCCCTCATCGCCTGCTCCTAAGCTTATACGTGTAACCACATGGCCTCAAGCATGTGTCCTGGCACTCGGTGGCACGCCCAGGCAGCTGGCCTTCGGGTTGTTTCTTGGCCTGCACACGAGAAGTTTCTTAATCCAATGCCACAGGGAGCGCTTTTTTCCCAAGCAGGTCGAGTTTTTTTTAAAAAAAACTGTGAACTTCACTGCTTGGAGCCGATTTGGGATGTGGAGGTTAACACGCCACCACCAGAACTCTGTAGCGCGCGCGACCCTCTCCCCTATCATCTTCCCCGCCTCCCTCAGGCGCCTCCTCCTGCTCCACCATCGGCGGTTGGCGGCCCCTCCCGCCTCGCCTCCTCGACCCTACCTCCCTAATCACAAAGTTAACCAAAGAACCACTCGCCTCAAGGCCGCCCCCACCGCCAGCCCGCCCATCGCCTCCCATCGCCTGGGCTTCCAGCCAGCCACCTCGCCACACCGTGAGGTCAAGAGCCCCTGTCAGATCGTGGCGCCTCCCCGACCCCTTCTAGAGTCGCTGGTGATTGGGAACCCAACCCAGACCCTTCTTCTCCAAGGCATGGCGCATGGAGGATCGCGTGAGTGTGCAAACACGTGACTCATCGTGCATTTGAGTTTATGATTTATGATCTAGCATAACCAAATTACTTTGATATTAGGTTGTGCTGCTATGCAGATGAGTGAATGATATGAGCTTAATCGATCCATTCTAGTCTTAAATGCATATGACCTTGCTCTGTTGTTTGTTTATGAACAGGAGGAAATTGAAACCATTGTTTTCACCTTTGAACTAATGTGAAAGACTTGTTGGGCCTAATTTTGAAACAAGGATGGCTTCCGTCGCCCCCGCCCCCCCCCCTCAACCTCCCGACGCCACCCCTGCCCTAGCTCCACTAGCCGCCGCCTCCACTCATGGGCGCGACCACCCAATCCTCTCTCTCTCTAGCGCTCGAGGGAACCTTCCTCTACCCCCCGGCACTTGGCCGGGCGCCTCCAAGGGCTGGCCGTGAGAGACGCCTCTGCCTTCCGGATCCTCCTCCGAGGAGGTCCTCTCTTCAAGGATGTCCTTTTGGCGCGGTGGCGGCTCGCTTTATGCAGCCTCGACCGAGGCCGCCACGCCGGTTGTTCGTCCATGCTGCCACGGCTCCTCCTCGCCGCCGATTATTATCCTCGGTGCCGCGACCATCGCGTTTGCCCCCGCCGGACGGCCGCTTCGACCGGATGGTTGGGTAACCAAGAAAGTCGACGCCGCCATCGCGAGCGCTGCTATGCGCCTCCCTCGACGGCCAGCCCCGGCGGATCTTCGTGGCGCTGCTTCAATCGCTTATCCACCGCCACAAGGCCGCGCCCCCCCGCCGTTTCCTCGCCCGAGGTGCTTTGCTTGCCGGGTCTGGGGGCATCGCTCGACGCCGCCATCCCCGGCGCCCCCGCCTCTCTTCCGGCCGTAGGGCACCGGTTCAAGGCGTCCTAAAGTCTCGGCTGTCACCGCGATCACGCCATGTGTAGCCTCCGGTTGCCACGGGTGGAACGGGCGCGCAACCTTCGCCTCGGCGGGCGGGCAAGGAGCACAAGCGTAAGCGGCGGGCGCTGATTGTGGAGGGCGCTGCCCATGGCGGGTGCGGCTTTCGGGTGATGACACCGGCGAGGAAGAAGACGCGTTCGCCCACCCTCCCGGTGCCTTATCGTCGGGGTGCGCAGATCGGTGCTGCTGTTGCCCGGGCCGCCCCGAGACGCATTCTCGACCGGTCGGATCGGCTCTCCCCCAGCCGAGGATGCCTTGCGCTGCGCGCCGTCATCACCGCTAGGAGGTCCTGGGGACGGCGGGTTAGAGCTCATACGCGCTACGATTGCCCTTAGGTTTGAGATCGACGAAACTCGACTAACCCTACATCCCCGGGTCCGCCCAGCTTCTCTTGATCTTGCCTAATGAGGAACTTGATGGCATTGTCTACAATGGAGGTCGCCCCATCGCCACCACCTCTCGCTTTCGGCCGCATGTCATGCGATGGACGAGGTTTATCTAGGCCTTGCTGCGAGCCTTCCGGTGGTCAGAAGTTGAGCTCGTGGGCATCCCCGCCCATGCTTGGAATTTGGCGACCGCGGTTCTTTTGGACGAGCTCACTGGATTGATGGATCGCACCCGGCAATACCGATCGACGCGATGTGTTCATGGTGAAGGCTTGGTGCTCCGATCCCGCTCTTTCCCCCCGAGATGACGCTGAGATCGTGGAGCCCTCGGCGCTGCGTGGTTCCGACGTGAGGACGTTAACCTACCCCATCAAGGTCACGGTTCGTCCCTCGCCGAGCCTCGGTGCATACCATGATCCCCTCCCCCCTCGAAGATGAAGATCGTGATCATCGCCGGTCGTCGTGGGACTCATTCTTCTCGCTGCCTTCTCCGGCTTAGACAAGGCGCGCGGGCGGTTACGCCCTCCGGCCAGTCGGCAGGGCTCTCGGTCCACGCAAGGTTGGGCTCTCGAGTCCATGAGGCGGCCGGGGATCCCTCCTCAACTGTCGTGCTCGACATTGATGATTGGTCGGCCATGTCTGCTGAGGCCTCGCGACGTGATGTTGCTTCGCGTGGTTCCGATGCAGACCGCACTAGAACCAAGGAGACCGTGACTGCGGACGATGCCGTTATCGCGGGGTCATGTTTCGAGGGCTCTCGCGACGCAAAAGTGTATGTGTTTAAGGAGAGCGTTGTCACCGATACGGCGGTGGAAGGCAAAAGAGATACGATGTCGCGGATTGATGATGTGCCACGGTTTGAGATCCTCTCGCAACTCTCCTATGGGCCTTCGGCGCGCCCCCGCCGAACGAGGAGAATCTAATGGGCCTCGGCCGATGATCTCTCCGGGACCTCGCTTGAGGCATCCGGGCCGCCCCCTCTCTCTCCTCGGATGGATCAACGAGGCCGATGTGGTGGTTGAGTCTAACGCCCCACCTCTCGCTGCCCAGATATGTTGATCGAGCCTCATGTCTCAGTGTTTCCCGGCCGAGACTTCGCCTCTCCCCTCATGGCAGCCGTCCTCTCGATTGCTCCTCCTCATCATCATGGCCAAGCTTTGGCGACACTTCCACTGCAGCTCCTCCTCCCCAAATCGCCACACCCCGCCATCGCTGCCATTTCCTCCTCGAACTTGCCACTCTCGCCACCGCCGCCCTACCCCTTGAACTCCTCATCTGCGGCCTGTAGCCACGGCCGCCGCTTAGTAGCAGACTCTTCGAGCTTCTACTCACCGCCATCCTCGTAGAAGAGAGAGGGCGGGCGAGACTCAATCTGTCAGCCCCAAGCTTCCCCCAAAGGCGCGCCCCCAAATTTCAAGAACGAGTTCGCAAAGGCTCGACAAAAATTCCGGGGGGTATCATGCCAATTCCCCATGTCAATAAATGAAGGAAGAAGAAGCTGGAGCCACCTAGCAAGGAGCCCCGACGGAGTCGTCTTCCATTTACGGCTTCCCCGCGACAACGCTTGGAGGTATGCCCTCACATCCGAAGAAACAAGTCATGCGTGCATTGGATATGAATGTCGATGAAGAAGGGGAACGCATTAGCCAGCAAGCCCTGGATTATTATGCGCAACGCTTTAAGCAGCCTATGCCAACTTCTCACACTAAGGCCCTGGCTGTTCTTTTCGGATGGGCACTCCCGAGGCAGTTTCTGCTGCTGACTTGGTAGAGTGTATTGTCCGATTGCTCCTCCGTGTCGCTTTTGTTCCTCAAGATCATTATGGATCCCAAGACACATCCTAAATTGGAATGTATGAGGTTTGAACTCAAAGAACAGACAGATGTCATTGTTAGAGTCATGGTGGATGCCTCCAAGATTGATGTTGTTTGCCTACAAGAAACTCAAATGAGTACGGCTTTCCAAAGGCCTAGTCCTCGTCCATGTTAGGAAGTGAATTTGATAATAATTTCATTTACCTTCCTTCCGATGGAGCTAGTGGTGGAATTTTGGTGGCTTGGCGATTCAACTGGGCAATCGTTGGAGCTACTAGGTGGATGCTCACAAAGGTCTCTGGCTCAATTCTCGCCTGTCTCGATGGTAGTGCGTGTGGTGGTTGACCCGTGTATATGGCCCCAACAAGATCAAGACAAGATCCAATTTCTTCAAGAGCCGAGGGATTTCAGAGTCCAAAGTGCTCGGGCCATGGCTTGTAGTCGGGGACTTCAATCTTATTTATAAGGAGGAGGACAAAAACAATTCCAATCTTAATAGAGCAATGATGGAAGGTTCGTAAGATGGATAAATGATTTGGGGTCTCTCAAATTCCTCTTCATGGACGAATATACATGGACCAAATCCTTCACTAATGCTTCCCTACTCTTGTTCGGTTGGATGATTTGTTCTCATAATCGGATTGGGAAGATCGGCCTCTGTGTTGTCTCCTCGCAGCAGTGTCTTTGCTTCTAATGACTCGACCAACGCCTCGATCCTTGGGCTGCAGGATATCATTGGCTGCAAGAAAAGATTTCATTTCAAGCTTTCGCCTCTCTCTCGGATGGTTTTCTAGAAGTAGTGAAGGATGCTTGGGACACTCGTACAACGAGAACCTGTCCACTTGATACCCTTGCTTTGAAACTCAAGGCAACTGCCAATTGCTGGAGTTAGAAGAAAATTGGTCACTTCAAGTCCCAATTGCTTCTGGCAAAAGAAATTGTCCACCACCTTGATATTGCTCAAGAAAGCGTGCCTCTTCAACCTAATGAATTATGGCTACGTAATAATCTCAAGAAGCATTCATCGGGCGCTTATCTTCCCCAACCGAGAACAATATCAAGACTGTGTCCGTGGATAAATTGGCTAAAGGATGGGGATGCCAACACAAGGCTTTTTCATCAACATGCAAGATATAGAAAAAGAAGAATTTCATCCCCAAATTGCATGTTGAGATCAGGTTATCACAAAGCATGAGGATAAGGCATCCGCTGTTTCTAGATTTTTATGACAATCTCATTGGGACCGAAAAGCGCTAGAGGGAGAACTATCAATCGGGACACCCTTGGCAGCCCCATTTGATCTTGAAGCTTTAAAAAGGGGCGACTTCAAAGGCAGAGAGCTCCCGCCTGCATGGGTCCGGGAAGGGTGTTAGTGGCAAATCTTACCTCGCTCAGGCAATGCGAGGAGATCATGATTTAACCCGGACCTTCCTATTCACAAAGCAGTAAGACTCTACCGCTTGCACCAGTTCGTCCTTCCCGTATCCCGCACATTTTATAAAAAGTTGTTGGATGTTATCAAGAATGATGTGATGGCAAAGTAGCTTCATTTTCTTTGACCGAAATTTCGTAAACCTCCGTAAACTGAATTCAGAGATACATTACTCGATTCCAAAAAGACTAATGTTGTTCAAGTCAAGGATTATAGGCCAATTA
The DNA here is from genome assembly GCA_904845875.1 of Miscanthus lutarioriparius. Lineage (NCBI taxonomy): Eukaryota > Viridiplantae > Streptophyta > Magnoliopsida > Poales > Poaceae > Miscanthus > Miscanthus lutarioriparius. Next base: position 31,250,066 of record CAJGYO010000017.1, on the reverse strand, counting down.
GCTTGGTTCACAACTTCGCCAAACTTGTGACCAAAATCTCGCTAATAGGCTTGCAGTGTCACTGGATGAGATGGTGTCCTCCAATCAAAGTGTTTTCATCAAAAAGGTTCATTCAAGATAATTTCATGATGGTCCAAAGACAAGAATTCCTACACTCTCAAAAGCAGCCCAGCAATTCTCCTGTTTGACATTACCAAAGCTTTTGACTCAAAGTCTTGGGCCTTCCTTTTGGAGGTGCTTAGAAAATTGGGTTTCTTCTCACCGGTGTGACATGATTTGTGGCCTCTTATCATCTTCATCCACCCAAGTTCTCTTGAATGGCATCCTGTGAGAAGGTATTTTGCATGTAAGGGGATCGAGACAGGGAGATCCACTATCTCCTATGCTCTTTATTCTTGTTATGGATGTGTTAAATCGATGTTCACAAGGGCTTCGGTTGGGCTGCCACACCTTTTATCCAAGAGGGCCTATCCAAAGACAGAATCTCCTTATATGTCGATTTATGTAGCCATTTTCCTTCAGCCTAATGCAATGAGATATCAATTTGTCTTTACACCATCGGATTTATTTGGTGAAGCATCCGCCTTAGGACCAATGTTCAAAAAGTAATGTGCTACCAATCCATTGTGCCGAGGAAAATCTGCCCTCATTCATAATCATGTCTCTGTGAGATGTCGGATTTCCTTGCAAATATTTGGGTCTCCCCCACCATCAAGAAGTCGACTAAGGAGCAGTCCAACCCATCATCGATGATTGCGTATCGCCTTCCCCTCGGTGGAAGGCTGATTTGATGACCCGAAATGGGTAGAGTTATTCAAGTGCGTAATGTTCTCACAGAATCTCGATTTATGTGGCCATGGCACCCACCTTGGGCTTTCAAAGCCATTGACAAGATCAAGGGCCTTCCCGTGGAGAGGCCGAAAAGAGGTAAAGGGTGGTCACCGCCTCATTGCCCGCCTATAGTGTGCCGCTCCCGAGAACTAGGTGGTCTTGGGATTGTTGATCTGAAGGCTTTGAGTCAGGGGCGGCGCCAGGGGTATTCCCCTGTATGCCATGGAATACCCAAGATTTTTGAAACAAACACAAATACATATATGTATACGTATAATGGTATAACTTGTATAGTTGCTAGATGTTGCAAATCTAGCCCAAAGCCCAAATGTAAAGCACCATTATCACCACCAAAGTAAAAAAAGAGCGAAGCCATTTCTGGTTGCCGCCGATCGCACTAATCTCGTCTGAGGCAAATGAGGAACGCAGCAGAAGCCGAGAGAGCAAAGGATTGGAAGGAAGGATCCCATCGGCATCGGGCGACGGCGAGCTTCAGCGGGCACAAGCGCACGGGCGCACGCGCCACGTAAGCCCTCCCTCGGCCATTGCCCTTCCTCAGCCTGCGGCGGCTTCACGAGCGGCCGAACGCGACCTCGCTGGTGTGGGTGCCGGGCGCTGGCCAAATTTAGCGCCCCCAAGCCCGGCAAGGCGGCGAGCCCGACGCCCCGAGAGCTCATGACGACGCCACTTGCTTCGGCTCTCGGCTTGTCGCTTGAGGCCTTGAGCCTTGAAGGTTGTTGAAGCAAGGTGAGCACACTAGCACAATAAAGGTCGATAAATTGTCAAAACTCACATCGCTCACTATGTACATTTCTCATGTGCGAGAGATGAAAGGTTTAGAAATTTGAAGAACCTATGCCACTATGTTTAGACCTTGTACTTTGCTTATTACTATTGCACATTTAGATCGAAAATTTTTTATGTACGCTGAATACCCAAATTGTGAAATCTCGCCCGCATCGCTTTGAGTATCGCTTAAAAAGCACGATGGCGGCCGTGGCTCAAGCGAGTGAGCCCAAAGAAACCGTGGGCAAATCTACCTATTCAAGTCAAGAGAGAGTAGCTGGCCTCATCTCTCATGGATCAGAATAACCAAGTTGGAAATGGATCCAATACACTCTTTTGGGAGGACAAATGGTTAGATGGCAAAAGAATCCAGACATCGCACCTCCGTATATGCACCGGTTCCTAAAAGGTCAAGTAGACGATCGTGTTGGAAGCACTAATCGGGAAGGACATACAAGGTGAGATCGGTTCAAACCGCCTTGATTCAAAGATTCTTGAACTTTGGGATATCCTGAATGGTGTGAGCTAAATGAGGAAATTCCCGATAAGCACATCCGGAGGCTATCTACTTCAGAAAATATACAAAAAGAAAGAGCGCCTATGATACGCTTTTTTCAGGTGCAATCTTCTTTGAACCTTATGAGAGAATCTGAAATCCTGCCCCCCTCCCCCCAAATGCAATTTTTCATGTGGCTTGTCGCTCATAATAGATGTTGGACAATGGACAGATTGGCAAAGAGGGGCTCCTCATCCAGATCAAGGCCTTCTATGTGATCAAGAGGAGGAGGACATTCAACATCTTCTTGTGGGCTGTGTATTCTCAAGAGACTTTGGTTCTCCCTCCTCACATGCTTTTTTGTTTTGCAGCACTTGCTCCTCAACCTTCCGACCAACTTTTGATAATTGGTGGAGAAAAGTTGATAGTGCTGCTAGTGGAGATTATAGGTTGGGTCTGAATTCCCTAGTCATTTTGGGAGCCCGGAGCATCCGGCGACATAGAAATGATTGTGTTTTAATGGGGCAACCCCAAATGTTAACTTGGCTCTGGCTCTGCTAGGGAAGAGGCTCATTGGTGGAGCCTAGCAGAGCGGAGGGAATTTTCCTGCTCTCTTCCGGGAGGATCAGTCTAATGGACTGCTGTAGGTTGTCTTTTGTCTTTCTTAACCGTGATCCAGTGTCTATGTAGTGGTGGGTGGGTGTGTGGGGTTGGGTCTATGTATGACTCTCTTTTCTTCTATTATCATAATGACACGTAGCTCTCCTCATGTGTTCGAGAAAAATAATTTTGAAACAATACAAACCACTTGCCAAATTTCCCAGAACATTCTTACAAAGTACACATATTTTTTTTCTTTTAAAAACAATTAGTTTTTGACTATTTGGCACAGCACTTTATGATTTTCAAAGTTTCTGTAATGGTAAGTGCATTTGTGGATATAGATCTCCCTCTACAACATGGGCATTCATTTTTGTTTCTATGTGCCTGTATTTTCTGGGTGGCTCTACATGTCCTCGTGCTATTATGTACGGGCAAGGTGGACTTGTGACTTGTAACATTACATTTGTGCCTGTAAATAATATGAAACCATCTAGATTTTTACAGTATATGCATCCACATTTTATTTGTCATTCTTAACAACACCTGCACATTTCCCCTGAATATAGTGACTTCTTTGCAATTGGATGATATTTCCTTAGGTCTAAAATAATTAATGGACTTTGGTGAGGCCTGTTGCATCTCTGTTCGTCTGTCTCAGATCTCAGTATCAAGTAGATATATTGTATTTAAATATGATTAGATAACCCTTAACGCTACAATGGAGTAACTGGATCATCATGACATTAGTTTTAGGCTTCTACTTCCACTGTTTTCCATATGGATGCATTATGTTTTTTCAGAATTTATGTAGTCAAGTTTCTAAAACTTTGACTACTAATATATACCAAAAAAAAGTTTCACATGGAAATCTGAACAGTGGATATAGTTAAAATGTTCCACTGTAATATTTTTTGTATTTTATTATATTCTGTACATGCATATGGAAAATAATGTTTAACAAGCTACCAGCTTTATTAAGATTATTGACTGTCTGTAAACATTGGGAATAGCTTCTAAGGTACGGTATTTCATAGTGTCTCTTTAAATGTCTGAGTAAAATGATGTATGTCTTCTGGCAACAGCCTTGCTGCATTCTAGTTCTCGTTTTTAGATTAATTTTGTTTCTGAAAGTATATTAATGCATGTCCTTTGGACACTAAATGAATAGTACATAACAATCTGACATATAGCTCATGGTTCCTTTCTGTTCCTTTTTCATGTGGTTAGGATCTTTCCTTCAACGATAGTGTCCTTTATAAAACTATTTATTAACAGAAGATATGCTTGCAGGTTGATGTTTACCTCTTGCCTCAGTCTGCATTTCCAACCGGAGGCCTATATTTCAAGAATAAGACATGGGTCAAGCAGATTTAAGGGCAAGCATGTCATTATACATAATAACTACATCACAGGGTTTGAGAAGAAGATAAAACGTTCCGTGATCATGGGCTGTGGTTGGTAGATGAGCACAGTGATGAGTCACCGCTACAGAATCTGAGCATGCTATCAAGGCTGAAGCACAGCCTTCTTGCTGCAGCATCACAATTTTGTAACTGGTATTTGACTCTTGAAGCCAGTATCTACCTAACCAAACGGTGGATAATGTCCGCTCACCACACAAGATGCAGCAGCCAAAGATCAAATCCATATGCAGAAGATATTATCTGCCAACATCTTGTTTTTTCGCTGTATGTCAAGCGCTTGTAGAGGTATCCTTTACCATGAGGCCATGATGATGATTATTTTTTCGATTGTATTTGTTCTTACTGAAAATGGTGTGTTTGAGAACAGCAAGATCTTAGGGTCTGGCAGAACAGACCCTTGGTTAGTACATTGGCTGATTCACTTATTGTATAGCATAGAGTTTGTTAGCCTGTATCGTCATTGCTGAAAGTAAGTTATACCTTTTGGCTTTATAGGGTTGAGGAATGTTATTGCAGCAATGAACTGGGACTGAAGCTTTAGTCTTTATCTGCGCAATATCGACCTCGTTGTATGATTTGACTGTTGTTTATTTATTTATTTTGGTGCAAGCTTGTGCGTGTGGGGCGGGGGGTTGAAGGAAATCTAGTTTCTTTGCCAATCCCAGAAATGTTTGTTGATGGTGTACGTATGGCATGTGCTAGCTAGGGAATCTATGCTTGCGTTGGGCCAGAGTCACTGCTGTTCTTGTGTTGTGCCCTTTCCTTGGTTGATTGATGATGCGTACCTGACTTTGCGTCCAGCCGAGCGATGCCGTTGCCTTTGTCTCACACAAGGCACGTCACTGCGGCCCCCTCCCTATACACACATATATATCGTGGCTGTGCCTGCATGTGCACGCACGGCAAACTACTTCAACTGTGAATTGTGGTAACAAGAACTCGTCGGGACTCCATGGGCCAAGGAGCTGCCAAGGCGAAGCAAGGTATGGCAAAACACACGCAGTCCATACACAACCGATTCACCATGGAAATGCCGTACGCATTGCGAATGAAAAACTGGTGGCTCTGAATGGCATGCAGGGGGTGAGGAGGCAGTGCAGAAGACCCCGAGAAGAAGGACGCGAAGAAAGCGCAAACCAGCGATGCAAACGAGCTCATCGAATTCATGAGGAAGAACTACGACGCCAAAGTGAAGTATGTGACGGAGTTCGATGAGTTCTACCACGCCATTTACGAGCTTATCGAGTAAGTTTTGATATACGTCTTGGACTCTTAATTACTGGACAGAAATTGTGTATTGTCGTTGCTCCCTTTGTTTGTGCACGTGATGCAGTTTTATTACATTTTAGCTACATGTGCGTGGTTAGCTGATTATTTGAGTAATGCTAATTTCGTAATGATTCTTAAGCATGCCCTGAATCTAGATTATAAGCAATTATGGATCATTCGTGTAGAAGATGATAGCACATGGAGTCATTCATTGTTTGGATCATCGGGTGTTCAAAAATGGTGCAATCAAATACTATTGCATACCCTCTGCTCCAAATTATAACACTTTGACTTTTTTTTCAGAATGACTTATAATTTAGAATCTAGGGAATACGTAATAATAATACCATCGCTCTTATGCATTCTCTCTCTCTTCTTTACACTCCTCTTCAGAAAATTTTGCGAGGAGAGAGGGCAGTTGCAGTACAGGATACCACCAAAAGAGGAGCTCAAGGAAAAGTACGAGGTGAGGGGTGATTCTTTTGTGCCAATGTGAAATATCCTTAGGTTTCTTGTGTACAATTACAAGTATCTCCCTTTTCGACTGCTCCAATAATACCAGTGGCTTCCTACATTAGCTCAGAGCATAATCAATTTTGTTTTGTTTCATGGAATCCTTTCCTTTGCAATCGAAACCCGAGAAACTCGTTGTCGACTTGCTTGTCGTGTTCAAGCAAACAGCAGCGCCGTACAGTAGTAGAGCGGACTTCTCATTCATTTTCCTCCGTGTTTTCCCCAAACGCAGAAGTTCCACAGGGAAGTGGGACGAACGTGAAAGCGCAGGAATTCGAGAACATCGCCAAGGCGATCCTCAAGATAGACAGCTTCACCTTCGGCAAGGCCGCCGTCGACATCCTCGTCGTCCTCTTCGGCGTGCCGGTGTGCGCGCTCCTCACCAAGAGGTTCATCCTGGGCCTCAAGGCCATCTCCGACGACATCGTCATCCTGGCGGCCACCTCCGGAGCCGTCGTCTACCTCGCCAAGTCCAACAAGCTCCAATGTAACGCGACCGGCAGACCCAAGGAAATTGTGTATAAATATGTTCATCACTTTCCAGGAAGCAACAGGGTGGTACATGTATTTTACCGGAATAAATGTCAATGTGTTGTGACCTGCTTGGCTTGAATGCGTCCAGAATTTTAAAAAGATTTTAAAAAGTGTTAATTAGATCATGCCATTATAATTTTCGGTCTGTGAGAATTACAACTTTTTCGTTATTTCGTTAATCCTAATGTATGATACCCTTTATAATGTTGTCCACTCTACTCCTTCCATCTTGGAATATAATGGATCCAGAGTTTAAAATTTGTACTAAAATAAAAGGTATTCCGTATCCTCCACCTCCCTCTCTCTCTGTCTTTTTTTTGATAGAAAGTATGGATATTTATTTTAAACTTGACATCACACAAAACAGCCAACCAATAACCAAGGAAAATAACAACTTGACTACATCATCCTAATTAGTGAGGGACAAGGTGATCTTTGCCAGGCTTCTTATATTGTCCGAAAATCGCTTTGAGCACCTTTATATTTCACGAAGAAGGAAGTATTTAACATATTTGAGAGTCGTTATGGGAGAAAAAATCAATGTTTAGTACTCCTCTCCGTCATGAAATATTAGGGATCCAGTTTTGTCCTAAGTCAAATTATAATAACTTTGACTGAATTTATAGAAAAGAAGAAAATGCGAGACTTCAAATGGCGAGCTTAACTGGATACATTATGAGAAATATTTTCTTTTATCATATACCTTGGATGTGATAGATGTGAATACCCTTCTCTATAAATTTGGTCAAAGTTACTATAATTTGACTTAAAACAAAACTAGATCCACGGAAGAAAAGTAGGCCAGTTAGTTATAAATGGCATACTGCAGAGGTGTTGTTCTTCAAGAGACATTTCTGAGAAATCACGTACCAAGAGAACTTTCTCAAAGGTAATCTCCTCATAGCTGACATCGAGCTCTAACTTATCACAATAAATTTTTAGTATGTTCAAGCATTCTCGATAGACTAACGAAATTATAGGATTTTAAAGAACAAATCAATAACCCTTCACCGTTGAAGTACAAGATACTATTATTGCCAACAAGACAATTAGACAACTAATTCAGAATCCCAATGACCCAATTGCAGGAGCTGATCTTTTAACTCCTTATCATCATGGAGGAAAATCGGACTACTTGGAGGCGCAGAAATAAGTAAAACATTACTCATCATAGAATCAATAACACTTCTAAAGATCCGGCTTTGATGCATGTGTTCTCAGTCAAAATTTGGAGAGGGGATTACCTTAGCCATCGATACCAAACTCTGATCAAACTAAAACGAAAAGCTAGCTAACTCAAGTTTTTTTCTTTTGCTATCAACAGAAAAGAACAAATTGTGAGGGATTGAATGTCCATGCAGAGTAGTTGCTCCAGAAATGTGAGACAAAATTGAACCTCTATCTGAGATGATAGTAAGGGAACTCGTAAAGGTCACAATCTGATCAAAATATATCTCTCGCATACTTCTTGGCTATATATTTGGTGTCCACCGGGATGAAATGAGCCAACTTAGTGAGACACCCACAATGACCCAAATAGAATCATAGCCCTTGGATGTGCAAGGCAAACCCACCACAAAATCCATGGAAATATCTTCCCACTTCCAAACAGGAATTGGCAAGGGTCAAAAATATCCCAAAGCACGATATGATCCGCTTTAACCCTACCACAAGTGTCGTGACCGCGACATGTCGTGTGATGTCCTATTTCATGTTGGACCACCAGTACAAATGACGCAGATCATGATACATCTTGTTGCTGCCAGGATGAATAGATAGCTTTGAATGGTGAGCTTCATTCAAAATCTTTCTTCTCAGCTCCTCATTGAATGGAACCACCACTCTATCATTGTATCTCACTAGTCCATGCTGATCAACACTAAAGTAGGGGCCACGCCCTTCGGCAATCAATTTTCCGATGTGGGAATTTCTTCAGTCTTCCCTTTGCTCCCGAATAATCTGCTCTAGCAATTCTGAGGTCAATGCAATGTGAGCCAACACCTCTGCGTGGTTGAGAGACAAGGGTGTTTCCTCAACCTGATGTGACTTTTGGCTCAAAGCATCAACTACTACATTAGCCTTTCCTGGATGATAATGGACTTCCAAGTTGTAATCCTTTATCAATTTTAACCATCTCCTTTGCCTCATATTCAAACTTCGGTGATCGAAAGTGAAAATATACTTGAGGCTCTTGTGATCCGTGAAAGATATGCACTTTGTTGTCCAATAGATAGTGCCTCCAAATCTTCGTGAGCGTGACCACAACAACCCGACTCTAAGTCATGGGTGGGGTAATTCACCTCGTGCTTTTTCAGCTTATGCGTGAAGCATAAGCTATCACACACTCATCTTGCATAAACACACACCCTAGCCCCGCCTTTGAGGCATCACAATATACATCAAAGGGTTCGGTCAATATCTAATTGGGCCAACACAGGCAAGGGTCGTGAAATGTCTTCAGAGCTTGAAAGGTCGCTTCACAAGTCGGGCTCCAATCAAACTTAGCTTCTTTTAGAGCATCTTGGTCATTGGTTGGGCTATCTTGGGGAAATCCAGGATGAAACGCCCGATAGTACCCAATGCGAGACCAAGTAATCGACGAATCTAATGCATGACTTGGAAGACTTCCAATCCAACACATCTTGCACCTTGGGATCTACACTGAAATGCCGTCGTGTCAACACATGCCCCAAAATCTGCGACTTGATCTAACCAAAATTCGTGACTTGCCGAGTTTAGCATACAACTTGTGCTCCCTTAATCGAGCCAAGATTATCCGAAGGTGTTGGACATGCTCTTTATCATTCTTGGAATATATTAGGATATCATCAATGAATACTACCACAAACTTGTTCACTTCCCCATAAAGATCAATTCATCGTGTACATGAAGAAGGTAGGAGCATTGGTGAGACTAAAAGACATCACTAGGTACTCATACATGAATTTCTTATATACCTAGTAGAAAAAGTTGTCTTTGGTATATCATGTGGTCTGATCTTGATCTGATGATAGCCTGATCAGAGATCAATCTTTGAGAACACCTTGGCACCAGCTAGCTGATCGAACAAAGCATCTATGCAGGGCAAACGATACTTGTTCTTAATCGCATTAAGAGGGCAAAGAATCCACACATCCGCAGAGTGCCATCCTTCTTCACAAAATGGTCAAGCAATCCCATGGTGAAGAACTAGGATGGATGAAACCCTTTCCATCAACTCTTCTAGTTGCTTCTTCATCTCAAACCAATTCCCTTGGAGCCATGCGGCACGCAAGGCGTCCGGAGATGGGGCAAGACTGTGCTCTAGCTCAATGGAGAATTCTACCTCTCTATTTGGTGGCAACCTTAGGAAGATCTTCTGAAAAAACATCCGAGAACTCACATACCACAGGATGGGGGTAAGATCGAGAGAGGCTTCAAAGATGGGCAAGCAAAAGGTAAGACTGGTCTGAGGGTACAAGTAGAGACATCCTATCCTTAGAAGAAGGAAGTCAGAATTCGACACTTCTCCGCTTCAAATCAAAGACTACCCCATACACCCGCAACTAGTTCATTCCAAGAATAGCAACAATGCCTTGCCTGTGCATTACCATGAATCGAGGCGAAAGTGTGGGTGGCTAATACCAAGCTTATCGTGTCCGTTTCGGGTATTGATGAATATTTGTGAACCCGCAGATGGATTCTATAGGCATACCAGTATAGCCATAAGTGGTAAGTTGTGCCGGTCTACAAATCCCATGCTCATAAAGGAATGTGATGCACCGTAATTGAACAACACATAAGTTGATGGGAATCAATGGTAAACATACCACCCATCATCCGCTCCTCATTGCAATATCCGCCCAAAGATCTCGTGAAATGTACCCGCTCTCGATCTGGCTGGGCACTTTCTCTTGATCATGGTCCTCCCGACTAGTCCGGAGTTCGCCAATGGTTGAGCAGATTGAGCTGGTTGGTTCTGGGGACATGCTCTGGGCATAGTGGCCATCTTTGCCACATTTGAAGCAAGCGTCCCATTTGTTGTTTCCAAACCCTCATGGCGAGGTGGGACCCATCGGTCCCCCAGAGGCTCTGGGGCTGCACCTACTACGTGGGAGCATGCTACTTTGTGGTGGAAGAAGTCTCAGAAGTTTGTCAGGGCTACCAAACGGAAGGCTCGCCGATGATTGATAGGGCCCTCGCCAGACAACCTATACCTTCGAGTATGAGGGTGGCTAGAAGACCCCGTAACCACCCGCTTCCTCTTCCACTCGCTTAGGAATCCTGGCCGCAAGCCCTCCATGGCGATGGCGGCGCTCATCATTGCCCCTAAAAGTCCGATAGTTCAGAGTGTACAACTTCTCCTAAAGGATATAAGAGAGGCAAATGAAAGAAGCAGGTCCTTCTTCTTCTCATCACGGTGTCCACATGGATGCCTCCATCATCGTCACACACTCCACAGTCAGTAGCTCTAGGAACTCAGTCGACTTACCGTTGATGACACCAAGCAGGAATATAGAACTCTCTAAATGCCGTGGTGAACTCCTCGCTAGGTTGTTCCGGATGATCTAGCTCTTTGCATGGCATGGAAGATATCCCACCATGCACTTGCGGACCCCAATAGTTGCTACTGTTGCAAAGCACACTTTCTACTCATCGGCCACATTGAGCAATGAGAAACTGCCTCCATCGCGGCCATTGCTCCGCATCTAGGGGCTCATTTGTTGGTGTGAAAGTGGGCGGGTGGGTCTTGAGGAAATCCCGGTAAGAGGAGGGTCCTCAGACGGTGGGCACCACCCGTTCCCCACCATTGCCCGTGACCACTGTTGTGGTAAGCTGAATGACTACTTTGTGCCATTAACTCCATGGCACGGGCGATTCACGCAAGTGACGACCATTAGTTCTCGCCATCATCTCAAAGCATGAGTCATCTGAGGTGGCGGTGGAGGAGGAGGAGCCAAGTGGAGCCCCATGGCTCTCCCGTCACAGTTTCATTAGTGCAATGCCACTCTCGCTTTTGGCCTTCGCCCGCAGATCTGGAGCCACCCGACAAAGATTGGTGCTCCTGCGTCTGGACCTTAAATTCATCTGTAAGAGATAGGAACCATCCATTTAGAACAACCTTCCCGATCCGAAGCGAGGGATTAGAGAAATGACATCACATTTAATTAACGCATTCTTTTAATTTATCCTAACACTTTACTAATCCATTTATACATGTAGGGGATTTTAGTTTAAGCAAAATGCTATTATCATGATGCATGTATCGTCTATACGTCAAGCACAAGCTTCGAAATATAGTGGGATTAGCAAAAATTTCGGCACATTGCACACTCACTTTCTCCAGACAAGCTAGATCGATTTCTTACGCAACGTAAGTCAGTGTACCTGTAGAAAACTGATTAGACAAAACCAGTGCCGCTATCCTAGATAGACCATATTGCTAGGGCTTATACTTATTTAACTAACTTAATCGTATCCTACTTTTCGCAAAACTTTTGTTGGTCAAATTTTTAAGTTTTAAAAAAGAGTGATGAAACTCATAACCATTATTGGCTCTGGTACCAACTGTGGTAGAACCACCCAAAATAACATGCTTATGGAGGTGCTCGCCTTCCACCGCATACACTAAGCACCCCAAAAGTAGGCTCTACAAATTGGTACCACGTCGGTCACACCCCAAGGGAGAACCCGAAAGATCCACATTTTTCCCAAGGATCCAATACTGAGAACGAGTTACAATACTGATCCATTTCATACATCAGAGTTTCTTAAGAATTACATTATTACATTACTAATTGTCAGAGTGCGGAATGATAAACATCGGAACTTAAAATAAACATCTAGCGATAAGAACGAGGATCCGTCTGAGCCCACTAGAAGAATCCTCCACACAAAGGTACTTCTCATGCATCACCTGCAATAAGGGTAAATAAACGCTAAGTACATAATATACTCGCAAGACTTATCCGACTAGTGGGAATAATTTCCTGACTCCAAGGAATATGATAAGCTTTATGGTTAGCTGGTCTTCTTTTGGCGTAAAGCAATACTAATAGTGAGTCCTTATTTATGTTGTTATTATCAGCCATATTAAGTTATTATCTATCCAAATCTATATAAGCACATGTTCTACTTTCAAGCAAGGGTTGAGCAATCGGTCTCCATTTCATCCTCTTCCATCTTTCGCTTCTTACTACGGTCCTAGACCAAAAACAAGCCAGTCATTCGAATTACTCCTATGATTCGCGAATCAATGCCCCTCACTGGCACCCTGAAACACATGCCCCGCTTGTACCCTAGGCACAAGCGGGCTAACTCATCACCTCCTGCCTTAGGGTGTCCGGTCCCCGTCTGTCAAACTTGGACTCCTAAGCCCCCACTCCTGAGTCCCAAACTCAAGGCGGTGCAAGGACCTCCACCATCCCCATTTAATCACCGGTCCGAAAAGAGCCGGATCCATGACAAGAGAGCAACAAGTCTTCCACTGTGTCTGCACTCCAAGTATGTGCTCGGGATAATAGATCCGTGACTTGCCTTGAGACTTAGGCAACGACCGGTCCTTAATTGACACGTATAGGGAAAAAAAGTAACCGAAGCTATGCCCTCTGGGTAATGCAGGGACACAACCCCCTTACACCCACCAAGATTCCAAACCATATCCCCGCTTCAGGCCACCATTTTTTCCTTTCCACCATTTTATCATGAGTGATCACATTTATCACCTATTTGCGAGTAACGGCAAAGTTACTCACGCCACCGATATCCCCGAGCATAGCAACTACTCGACCTGCACTAGTAGGACTCATGGTAGATATATTCATGCATGTAGTTTCCATAAAATGCCTATAACTTAAATGCACATCATATATATATATATATATCGAAGATCATAAAATAAGGGTTATGCACGAGGCTTGCCTTGGTGCAAAAGCGACGGGTCAACAAAGTTAGCACCAAAAGGCTCAGGCTCCCCCCAGCATGAGGATCTCCTCCTCGTACTTCTCGATGACTTCCTCATACCCTGCTCACATCAATGGTACAAATTCTACCAACTCGTGATCTATATGCATGAAATGATGATGCAATACTTTGCAATATAGCAACAACAACTCTTAAAAATAAAAGTACATATGTCTAACTACTAAGCTAGTGCTAACAACCACGGCACTAAGTTATCTATTGTTACCAATAACAAGTATGAAGTATGGCATACATTAATATAGCAACTATAGATATTCTTACTCCTAATGTCATTTATGCTATATATGATAAAGCAGGATAATAGCTACTCTATTTATCAACTTTACTCTAGGGCTACAAAATTTACAAAAGAAGTACATAATAATCTAGGTGAGCCATCTTGTAAAATTTTCATAGCTATAGCTATCACCAATTTACCACAACTATTCCTACAATTATTAATCTATATAATACTAAGCTCTTTAGTTTGAATTTATGAACCTACCATTGTCATAGCTAACCTGTAATCTAACTACACTAACAAGTAGATGGTATTTTTGTGAACCTAACAAACTTGGTTTCACTATTTTTGGACATCTACAAGATTTACTACCATTTATCAAAGTTTAGCTAAAAACTATATTGAATAAACATTTGTAAATCGT